>CM055116.1:588910672-589510672 GCA_029206835.1 Rana muscosa
TTGACCTCTGGGGGTGGTCCCTGTTCAAGAGCCTGGGTCCTAGCTTTATTCTTAAAGGGAAAACCCTAACCCTAACCCTAACCCTCATTCTTAAAGGGAAAACCCTAACCCTAACCCCAACCCTAACCCTAACCCCTAACCCTAACCCAACCCCCTAACCCCCTAACCCTTATTCTTAAAGGGAAAACCCTAACCCCTAACCCTAACACCCTAACCCCTAACCCTAACCCTAACCCCCAACCCTAACCCCTAACCCTAACCCCTAACCCTAGCCCTAACCCTAACCCTAGCCCTAACCCTAGCCCTAACCCTAAGTCTCAACCCTAACCCTAAGTCTCAACCCTAACCCTAACTGACCTTTGACCTATGAACTTTAACCCCAAGTGCATCTCCACTTAGTGACTCTCCCCACCCTAAAACCCCTACCTTTCCCAGATCCCGCTCGGTTTGTTGGAAAAAGGGGGTGAAACATTTTTTTTAGCTACCCCAAGTGGAAACTCGTAGGACGCGTTACCTGCACTTAAACAATGTACGTGTTCAAAATTACAAACAGATTCTGCTTAAGAACAAACCTACAGTCCCTGTCTTGCTTGCACCGCCTGTATACTGCTGTTCAGAGTATATAGGGCCTTTTTTATTTTGGGTGTGGGGTTCCCCTTAATATCCATACAAGACCCAAAGGGGCTGGTAATGGGCTGGGGTAGGGGGGGGTGATTGGGGTAGCCATGCCATTTTTCTCAAAGATTTTCATCCATATTACCGGGACCAGACATTACATTAAAGCCGCAAGCAGTTTTAAATGGCTTTTTTTCCTTTACAAATGTCATTTTGTTAAGAAACTAAAGCTGCACAACAACGTGTCATAAATTACTAAATGAATAAAATATGAGTGAGTGACCAAAAAAAATCTGTGGATTAAATCACCCTATATTGTCACATCTAACGTGACAGTGCAAAAATGAAAATGAAAATTTAAATAAAATAAAATATAAATAAAATAAAATAAAAGGAAAAAATGATCCTTGAGCCTCTAGGCAGAGGTATTGGATGATGCCACACTCATTTCCTCAATATTTGAAAAAACTACAATGACAGTTCATATAGCAAACAGTCCCCAGGGGAAAGAAATTGAGTGAAGGGGTCCAATCTCCTTGAAATGAATTTGTGACTTCAAACTGAAACACCACAGAAGAAGTGCCAATAAGACAGAAAGGAATCCACCACCTTATCTATCACAGGCTGCTTACCAGAAGTCCTGATCCCTGAAAGAGATCAGTCAGAGCAGATGGCTGATTATCCCCGCCAGGGTCTCTAATTGGCTCTCTCTGTGCTTTTTATTCCACTGGGTTTAAGTCTGTAGTCCCCCGATACTTCCGCAGATCACATTTAGGGTGAAAAAGAAAGCCCCATAGCGTAACCCAGTAATTAAATTATTTATTTAAAATAAAATAATGCACTTACAGCATGTGAAGTAATAAACAGCAGTGGGGGGCGTGTCCAAGATGGCGACGGGAGCGGACGTGTATTAGCTCCGCTCCGCCGTCCGGATCTATTCTCCTTCTTCCCTGCGGTGCTGGGAGCCCTTCCACCGGCTCACTTGCTTGCTTTTTGCCCCGGGCAACTCCTGCTCATGCCCGGCTATAGGAGAGGGGGATCAGCGCGCCGGCAGAGCCAGAAGAAGATCGGGACCGCGTGCCATACTGAGGGGAAGGCTGCAGCAGTCTCCCCCATCATGTCGGCTCAGGAAGAGGAGGAGGTGAGTCACGGGGCTGCAGCTCCCCGAACCTCCCCTGAACACACAGCCCTCATGGAGGCCATTAATGGCTGTAAAACAGCCCTTACAGAGAAGATTGACACCATGTACATTGAATTGGGCCTGATTAGGAGGGATATTGACACTTTTAAAGGCAGAGTGTCAGAGGTGGAGCAGCGAGTGTCTGCGGCTGAGGATGTGCAAAGAGAGCACACGGCTGACCTCCATACCCTCAAAATTAGAGTCAAGCACCTGGAGTTGTGTGCTGAAGATTCTGAGAACCGGAATAGACACAATAATTTGTGCATCATAGGGCTGCCCGAGGGGTCTGTGGGGAACGACACCACCACGTTTACGGAGCAGTTGCTGCGCACCCTCCTACCCCGTGCCTCTTTTTCCCCTTACTTTGTGGTGGAGAGAGCTCATAGGATACCCGCAACCAGGGGCCCACCGGGGAATCCCCCACATACATTTATCTTTAAGCTTTTGAACTACCGGGCTCGGGACCTTGTCCTCAGGGAGGCTAGAAGTGTGGGGGACCTGAAGTATGAGAACGCTAAGCTCCTGATATTCCCTGACTATTCGATCGAAATGCAGAAGCAGAGGAAGTCATTTGACCAGGTCCGCTCCCGCCTTCGCGCCAAAAACCTGAAATACAGTATGCTGTTTCCCGCCAGGCTCAGGGTCCAAGATGGCGAACGAGTAAGATTCTTCACGTCACCCGAGGAGGCATCTTCCTGGCTTGATACGATCCGTGCGGGATAAAGCAAGTATATGATCTACACTTCCTTGCTGCCTTGAAGTTCTCCATCCTCCATGCATACATGTGGCCCTCTGGCAATTTTCTTTCCTGCTGCCTTGCGGTTTGACTGTGGTCTCCCCCCCCCCCCTTTTTTTTTGTCATTGCTTTTTTTTTTTCCTCCACCTGTTATCCTGCTCTGAGAGACAAGGGATTGCACTACACTGTGCTCCTCACAGTGGGGGGGGGGGGGCGGAGGACATGCTCACCTGTACCCCCTATGCCCCCATTATGTTGCCCTTACCCTGTTTGTCAAGTACTGGGGACATTTGCCAAAGCCGGGGACCTATGTGTGGTCTTTTTAGAGGAAGGCATGTAACCACACCAAGTTTTTTACCCCCAGCCTACTGGGAGACTGGCACCACTTTTTATAATCCGGATGACCCTAGCAGTTATGGGTCTGTAGACTTATGTTCAGTAAGCCTCTTGCACACGTTACTTCCAATGCATGGCGGCTTGCCGTGCTGTTCTTGGGAAGAAGAGCCACCCGCTGTTTCGGGGGGGTTGGCGGGGAAGGGGGGGGTTGTTTTGTAGTTGTTTTTATTTCTGTTTTGCTGCTTATTTTATGGTTAAATATGTGATACAGTCATTTGGGCCTATGTTTTTACCACCCTTCATGGGATACTTTTTGTGTACAATTGGTTTGTTTGCTTCCACTCCATCCGGGTCGGGCCTGTCCTCTGATTACTCTCCATTGTTGATGCGCCTGCTTGTTGAATGGCATCGCTGACACTTGTCTCTTGGAACACCAGGGGCCTTAACTACCCTGTGAAGCGGTCACTGGTGTTCCAATTCCTGAAGACCTACAACCCTCATATCTGTGTCCTTTAAGAAACTCACCTCATAGGGAGAAAAACTCTTAGTCTTAAAAAACCCTGGGTTGGTCATCACTACCACTCCACCTATTCTAATTTTGCTAGGGGGGTTAGTATACTGGTGCGAAAGTCCCTGCCGTTTAGGCTCTTGGGGCTCGTGCTTGACCCGGATGGACGATTTATAATATTACATGCAATGGTGGAGAGCCTCGAGATGGTGTTGGTGGGTGTTTATTTACCCCCTCCTGCGTCGGTCAGGGTACTTCACAAACTGGGCCCTCTCATCGCCAACTATAGTACTGACAACTTGTTGATTGTAGGGGACTTTAACATGCCGCCTAACCCTGGGCTGGATCGTCTTAGCTCAGTGGGGGGATCCACTTCGGATCTCTCGGTCTGGGCGGAGACCTATGGCCTGACGGACCTGTGGAGGTGGCGTCACCCCTCCGATAGGTCCTTTACCTGTCATTCGGCCACCCATAGGACTCTCTCACGCATAGACCTGATGTATGCGGGGAGACCCCTATTATCTAGAGTCCAACAGATCTCCATTCTTCCAAGAGGTATATCAGACCATGCCCCACTTCTCCTTAAATTGTCTCTGGAAGGCTCCCCCACGGATAAATTGTGGCGACTGTCGAGATTCTGGATCTCTGACCCTGGGGTGGATTCTGGGTTTCGCCTACATATGGCCACTTACTGGGCTCTTAATCCAGGGTCGGCCCCTGAGGCAGTGGTTTGGGATGCCTTTAAGGCCTCCTCCAGGGGCCAGTATCAATCGCTTATTGGCGGGGTTCGTAGACAACTGAAGGCCGATTTAGTTGAGGCGGAGGATAAGGCCGCCTCCCTTGAGCACCAATATGCCCAGTCAGGTGATCCTCTGATCCATCCAGGAGGGCACCAGAGAGGTTATGCTGCTTCGCACTGCCCTGACTAAGAAGAAGTTACTCCAACAGTCCCAGAGGATCTTTGAGGAAGGTGAGTGGGGGGGTAGGTTGCTGGCGTGGTTGGTCAGGGAGCAATCTGCCTCCATGAGCGATCCCGCCTTGATTGATGGAGCCGGGGTCAGACAGACTTCATCTAGGCTGATCAATGGGTGCTTTGCGTCCTATTACTCTGATCTCTACTCTACCTGGGTTGACTACTCGTCGGATGACCTCCATATTTACCTGTCGGATGTTGAATTCCCAGTACTGACTGATACCTATAGAGACCAACTTGACTCCCCTATTACCCTTGAGGAGGTCCAGCGAGCTATCTCATCACTTCAGGCCGGGAAGACACCAGGCCCTGACGGGTTCCCTACGGAATTCTACAAGACGTACACTGAGGATCTAGCCCCTAAGTTTCACTCCATGCTTCTGACCTCACTGAGAGACGGAGCCTTGCCGGCCTCCATGTCGGAAGCGGTCATAGTGGTTATTCCCAAGCCGGGTAAGGACCCTGAACTGTGCAAGTCCTATCGCCCGATCTCCCTGATTGACGTGGATGCCAAGTTGCTGGCCAAAATACTGGCGTCGCGATTGAACAGAGTGATCACGGCTCTGGTCCATCCAGACCAGTCCGGCTTCATGCCAGGCAGAGGCACGGATATCAATATCCGTAGGCTGTATACCCATGTCGATCGGGCTAGTGAGGGCGATGCGGGGGTGGTAGCGGCGCTTGATGCCGAAAAGGCATTCGACTCGGTCGAATGGCTTTTCCTCTGGAAGGTACTGGAGAATTTTGGTTTTGGGCCTAGGTTTATCTCCTGGATCCAACTCCTCTACAGGGACCCAACTGCCCGGGTCAGGGTTAATGGCCTGCTGTCCCCTCCCTTTAGTCTACATAGGGGCACCAGGCAGGGCTGCCCCCTTTCTCCGGGGCTTTTTGCCCTGGCGATCGAACCCCTGGCAATCTTAATCCGACAGGATCAGAGGGTGAGGGGCATTCGGGTCGGGACACTTCAAGAGAAAATTTCGCTGTACGCTGACGATACCCTGCTGTACTTGGCTGACGCGGGACCCTCTCTCACTTCGGCACTTGAAATGATAGGGAAATTCTCTGGGGTTCGCGTCAACTGGGACAAGTCGGTCCCTTTTTCCCTTCACCCTTAGGGCTCCGGGGCGGTCACAGATACGCCACTCCAATGGGTGGACGAATTTAAATATCTTGGGGTGGTGGTCCGAGGGTCCCCTCAGGCGTATATTGACGACAACTTTCTTCCCCTGTTGACCCAGTTCGGCAGGAAATGCCAACTTTGGAAAAAATTACCCCTATCCCCGGTGGGTAGGGTGAATTTGGTAAAAATGGTTTATCTCCCCAAATTTTTGTACTTTTTTAGGAACACTCCCTGCCCCCTCCCTAAATCCTTTTTTCAAAAAATTGACTCCATTGTCTCTACATTTTTCTGGGCTGGCAAGGTCCCGAGACTGGCGAAGAGGACACTCCAGCTCCCCCTGTCACAGGGGGGCCTGGCACTGCCCCACTTCCTGCTCTACTAATGGGCTGCGGTCCTGGTTACGGTCCGGTGGTGGTTTGTTCAGCCCAGGCAGAACCCGGCGGTGACCCTCGAGGCTGCCATCTTGGGGTCTTATGCGGCATTGACTAATCTACCCTATAGAGGGCCTAGGGCCCACCCCCAGGTCACGACTTTAATGCGCACAACCATTTTGGTGTGGCAGAGAGCCAGATCGGTCTACAGATCGGACTCGGTCATCTCCCCCCATACTCCCCTATGGGGTAACCCATTGTTGACGCACATCTGTGGCCTCCCGGAGCCACAGTTGTGGGTGGCTAGGGGGGTAGTCACCATCAAGCATATTTACACCAACGGATCCTTTTCTTCCTTTGAGACGATAAAAGCTAAGTTCCATCTTCCTGCCTCCATGAAGTTCAGATATTACCAGCTCAGGCTTGCGATGCAGGCCCAGTTCCCTGATCCTCTGACCCTCCAGACTGATGCGGTTGAACGACTACTCATATCAAAATTCATGGATAAGCCCCTGTCCTCCCTCTACTTTTACCTTTCCGCTGCGCATGGGTCGCCCCTGATGGATGTCTGCGATAAGTGGAGGGCGGACATCCCAGACCTGACCGAAGAGACCTGGGGGGACATGGTGTCTGACTATATTACTAAAATGATTTCAGCTTTAGTTCGCTTCATCCAACTGAAATTCTTGCACAGGGCATACTACACTCCCGCTAGATTAGCAAACATATACCCCGGAACGAGTGCCCGATGCTCTAGATGCGGTCTGTCTCCAGGCACATTCTTTCATATGGTATGGTCATGCCCTGTACTGCGTCCATATTGGGAGGGAGTGATTGGTGTCCTGGGAACGTTTGGGGACTGGTCCCTTACATTGGACCCGGCCCTGGCGTTACTTGGGGTCATGGAAGGTGTGGAGGTGTCAAGGCATGAAAAATTGTTTTTGTTTTATGCCCTATTTTATGCTAGGCGAGAGATTCTTCTTAAGTGGAAGCAGCCCGGCCCTCCCACACTCCAAGCGACACGATAAACTCTGTCCTACCTTTGTACAAGTTAACATACGAGAGTAGAAACTGTCCCAAAAAATTTGATAAGGTCTGGTCCCAATGGATCGATGCACATGGAAAGGAGCTCTAGAGCTCATTGGGTTAATCCCACTTGTTATTGCTGTCCTCTATTTTGTCTCCTGGTTGTGACTAGAAATTTTGTTCTATCATATGTTTATTATGTCCCCCCCCCCTTCCTTTCTTCCTTCCTACTCCCCCCCCCTTTATTTTTTTTCCTCTTCCCTCCACTCCCCCCCCCCTTTTTTTTTTTTTTTTTTTACTCCTCCCTCCCTCCTTTTTTCCCCTTCTATAGCTACTATTGTAATTGGTACTGGTTCACAACTATGCACTATCTGTTATAGACTACTGAAATTTGAGACAACGATTTGTGCCCTTCATTGACCCGTTTCCTTAGACCTTTGTGACTTTATGTTTGTACCTGATGTCCATATACTGTATCATTGTCAACTTTTATTCTTTTAAATAAAAACCTATTCACTGTTAAAAAAACAAAACAAAAAAAAAACAGCAGTGGTTGTGTATAGGGCCGGCCGGCTCTCACTACCCGTTGCTTCCGGGATTCGTATTGTGGTGACGTCAGCACGCCACTCCTCCCTACGTCGTTTCGACAAACCTGTCGTCATCCAGGGACACGGGCGGCGTGCTGACTGTCATTTTGTGCAGGGACAGTTCTAAACACAGGAAACACATGCCACTTCACAGGTATACTTTAGACACCCCCCAGGTACGATATTTAAAGGAATATTTCAATTTTTTTTCTTCACTTTATGCATCATTAAAATGACTGCTCCCGAAAAATTGCCATTTTTAAAACTTCGTTTTGCATTGATACATGTCCCCTGGGGCAGAACCCAATAACATGCAAAATAGTCGTTATAATTAGCACTTTAGATTTCGACCGTTCGCGTCTATTGTATTTAATAGGGTTCTAACGTTCGTGCAAACTTTCGGCCCGTTCGAAGGTTCTGGTGCGAACCGAACCAGGGGGTGTTTGGCTCATCCCTAGCGGTGACGTACAAAATGTACGACGATACTATAAAGGGGAAGTTCCATTCGGATGGCGCCACCCTTTGGGCTGCTTTTGCTGATCCTTGTGTTAGTAAAGTTTGGTGAGAGACGATTCACGCTTTTCAGCCTTGTGCTCTTCAGTCCGTTACAGCATGACGAATGTGCTATCTCCATTACGAACGCTAGGTTTACCAGAACGAGCGCTCCCGTCTCATCACTTGCTTCTGAGCATGTGCGTTTTTTTCACGTCGTTAAAGCCTACACACGGCCGTTTTTCATGACGAGAAAAACGACGACATGAAAAACGCAAGAAAAATTAGAGCATGTTCCAAATTTTTAATGTCCATTTTTCACGTCGTGAAAAATGCTCTGGAGCCCACACACGATCGTTTTTAATGACCCAATTAAAAAATAGGATTTTTTACTCACCGTAAAATCCTTTTCTCTGAGTCCATGGACCGACACAGCTTCTCTATTGACAAAGTGGGTAATATCCATTAATTAGGAGTGACTAGGCAGAAAACTTGTAAAAAGTGTTGCATCACACCTTCTACAGTACCGCCCAGGGGGCGGACCCTCTGGGTATATCTCCTCAGTCTGCATCTCGCAGATCAGTTCATCAAAAAGCAGTACAAACTTAAAAGGAGGGGTGGGTGCTGTGTCGGTCCATGGACTCAGAGAAAAGGATTTTACGGTGAGTAAAAAATCCTATTTACTCTTTGGTCCATGGACCGACACAGCTTCTCTATTGACAAAGTGGGACGTCCCAAAGCAGTATCAGAGAAAAAAACGAGGGGTGGTAACAGCATAAAAATAAACTTCACCCCAAACACAAAACAGCACTCCTCCAACGGAGGAGCTGCAACTCTAAACAGCCGCTTGCAAAACCTTGCGGCCGAAAGAGGCATCCGAAGATGCACCTACATCAACTTTTGTGAAAGTGTGAGCGGACGACCAAGTCCCCGCTTTACATAATTGGGAAACAGACGCTTGATGTCGGAAAGCCAAAGAGGCACCTATTGCCCTGGTAGAATGTGCCGTGACCGGAAAGGGGGGCGCTTGACCCTTTAAGGCATAAGCCTGGATTACTATCTGTCGGATCCACCTAGAGATGGTGGCCGACGAGACTGCTTGGCCCTTCTTGGGACCAGCCACCGAAACAAACAGTGAGTCTGACTTCCGGAACAGGGAAGTAGAAGATAGGTATACTCTCAAAGCTCGGACAACATCCAAGGAATGCAACGCCGACTCCTTAGGATTCGACGGATGAGGATACAAGAATGGAAGTACAATGTCTTCGTTGAGATGAAAAGCCGAAACGACTTTCGGAAGAAAGGAATAGGGATGAGCTTCGAGTTCGAGTCAAACTCATGTTCGACTCGAACATTGCCTGTTCGCCCGTTCGCCGAACAGCGAACAAATTGGGGTGTTCGCGGCAAATTCGAAAAGTCTATGGGAGAAATCTAAAGTGCTAATTATAAAGGCTTATATGCAAGTTATTGTCCTAAAAAGTGTTTGGGGACCTGGGTCCTGCCCCAAGGGACATGTATCAATGCAAATTTTTTTTTTAAAACTGCCGTTTTTTCGGGAGCAGTGATTTTAATAATGCTTAAAGTGAAACAATAAAAGTGAAATATTCCTTAAAATTTTGTACCTGGGGGGTGTGTATGATATGCATGTAAAGTCGCGCATGTTTCCCGTGCTTAGAACTGTCCCTGCAAAAAATGTCATTTTTGAAGGAAAAAAAGTCATTTAAAACTCACTCACGGCTAATAATGAATTGTCGGCTTTTATCAATACATACAAGTCATTGATAAAAAAAAAAAGGGTGGGGGTCCCCCAGAATTCAATTACCAGGCCCTTTAGGTCTGGAATGGATATTAAGGGGAACCCCGCCGCAAATTTAAAAAAAAATGGCGTCAGGTTCCCCCAAATATCCATACCAGGCCCTTCAGATCTGGCTGAGCGGACCTGATGGGGAACTTTAGAAGGGGCGGGTCTATACATTTAAAACACTGAGGAGGAAGTTCCCCATCAGGTCCGCTCAGGCAAAACCAATGACGGACAGCGCTGGACATCGGGATCGCCGCGGGACACTGGATTTCATCGCTGGAATGTTTTTTTTTTTTTTTTTAATAAAGGACTTTTTCAAGGTGTTTGTGTGGTTTTTTTTACATTTTCTTACGCTTTCTTTGTGAAATGGTAGGGGTACAATGTACCCCTTACCAATTCACATAGGGGGGGCCGGGATCTGGGGGTCCCCTTTGTTAAAGGGGTCTTCCCGATTCCGATAAGCCCCCCGCCCGCAGACCCCCACAACCACCGGGCAAGGGTTGTGGGGATGAGGCCCTTGTCCCCATCAACATGGGGACATCCTCCCCATGTTGAGGGCATGTGGCCTGGAACGGTTCAGGAGGGAGGGGGGCCGCTCTCTCGTCCCCCCTCTTCCCCTGCGGCCGGCCAGGTTGCGTGCTCGGATAAGGGTCTGGTATGGATTTTTGGGGGGACTCCACGCCATTTTTTTTTGAATTTGGGGTGGAGTTCCCCTTAAAATCCATGCCAGATCTCAAGGGCCTGGTATGGATATTTAGGGGAAACCCCACGCCATTTTTTGTAAAAATTTGCGGCGGGGTTCCCCTTAATATCCATTCCAGACCTAAAGGGCCTGGTAATTGAATTTGGGGGAACCCCCACGCTTTTTTTTTTTTTTTTTTTTTATCAATGACTTTTCTATGTATTGATAAAAGCCGACAATTCATTAATAGCCACGAGTGAGTTTTAAATGACTTTTTTTCCTTCAAAAATGACACTTTGTGCAGGGACAGTTCTAAGCACGGGAAACATGCGCCACTTTACATGCATATTATGCACACCCCCCAGGTACGAAATTTTAAGGAATATTTCACTTTTATTTTTTCATTTTAAGCATTATTAAAATCACCGCTCCCGTAAAAACGTCTATTTTTTAAACATTTTTTTGCATTGATACATGTCCCCTGGGGCAGGACCCAGGTCCCCAAACACTTTTTAGGATAACTTGCATATTAGCCTTTATAATTAGCACTTTAGATTTCGAACGTTCGAGTCCATTGTATTTAATAGGGTTCTAAAGTTCGCGCAAACATTCTGTCTGTTCGCAGGTTCTGGTGTGAACCGAACAGGGGGGTGTTCGGCTCATCCCTGGAAAGGAAGGCTGCGGCCGCAGCACTACCTTATCCTTGTGGAAAATCAAATAGGGAGCCTTGAAGGACAAGGCTGCCAGCTCAGAGACTCGTCTAACTGACGTAACAGCCACCAAAAAGACCACTTTCTGAGAAAGTGTCAACAGGGGAATATCTCTAATATTCTCAAACGGTGCCTTCTGAAGCACCGAGAGGACCAGGTTCAAGTCCCACAGAGGTAGCGGGGGACGGACCGGAGGGGCCACATGTCGAACCCCCTGCACAAATATACTCACGAATGAGTGAGTCGCCAGGGGTCACTGAAAAAAGACAGCCAGGGCAGATATCTGTCGCTTAATCGTACTTAGGGCAAGCCTTTGGTCCACCCCATGCTGTAAAAACAGCAGGATTCTGGAAACCAAATAAGTACGCGGATGCCATTTCATTTCCTCACACATGGAGATGTTGGCCTTCCAAGTGCGGTGATAAACCTTCCTAGAGGACGGTTTCCGAGCACTTCTCATAGTAGAGATTACTGAATCTGACAGGCCCCGGTCTCTCAGTACCTGGTTCTCAACAGCCATGCCGTTAAAGCCAGTGACCGTAAAGCAGGATAGAGTATGGGACCTTGCGATAGCAGGTCCTTCCGTAGTGGTTAGCGCCAAGGGACGTCTGCTACCAGACGTACTAGATCGGCGTACCAAGGATGCTGAGGCCAATCTGGAGCGATTAGGATCATTGGAATTCCCTCTGCCTCCACTCTGCGGAGCAGAAGAGGAAGGAGCCTTAAGGGGAAGGGAAGGCATAGATTAGCCGATACTGACCCCACGATGCCACCAACGCGTCCGTTGCGTCTGCCCATGGGTCTCTTGACCGGGCCACATACCTCAATACCTTCCGATTGAGTCGGGAAGCCAGAAGATCTACGTCTGGTGTGCCCCATCTTTGGCAGAGGAGTTGGAACACCTCCAGGTGTAAGGACCATTCTCCCTGGTCCAGCATCTGGTGGCTCAGGTAGTCCGCCTGCCAGTTTTCCACACCCGGAATGTACACGGCCGACAGTGCCGGTACGCTCCTCTCTGCCCACTTCAGGATGCGAGCGACCTCCGATGCTGAAGCTGAGCTTCTTGTTCCTCCTTGATGATTGACATATGCCACTGCTATAGCGTTGTCTGACTGGATCCTGACTGGACGCCCTTGCAGCCTCTGAAACCATTTGAAGAGGCACAGCCTGATCACCTGGATTTCCAGGACATTGATCGGCAGGAGGGCTTCCTCTGGGGTCCAGCGACCTTGTGCCGACTGAACACCCCAGACTCCCCCCCAACCTGTAAGGCTGGCGTCCGTCGTGATCACTATCCAGTAAACTGGAAGAAATTACTTCCCGACCATTGGTGCTGTCAGCCACCATACCAGGGATCTCCTGACTAGGTGGCTCACTCGGATTTGATAATCCAGAGATGATGGACATCTGTTCCATCTGGACAGAACTTCCTTCTGTAACACTCGAGTGTGGTATTGAGCATATGGGACCGCCTCGAAGGAGGCCTAACACTCGCATGCAAAAATGGAGTGACGACCAATTCCTGGAAGTCAGCTGCCATACTGCAGCCCGGAGGGTCTGCAACTTCTCCACAGGGAGGAATACCTTTGCCTCTGAGGAATCCAGAATCAACCCCAGGTACACTAGGCGGTGAGTGGGCACCAATACTGACTTTTGCGTGTTTAGTATCCAACCACGGTCTCGAAGAGTCTGACAGGTAATGGACACGCTTACCTCTAATTCTGAGCTTGAAGGGGCCTTCAGTAGAAGGTCGTCCAAGTAGCCCATGATAGCGATTGCCCGCTGTCTTAGAAGTGCCAGAACCGGAGCGAGCACCTTGGTGAACGTCCTGGGTGCTGAGGCAAGGCCAAACGGGAGGGCCACAAACTGGTAGTGGTTCTTCCCGATAGCAAATCACAGAAACCTCTGGTGTCTGGAGTATATGGGGACATGCAGGTATGCGTCCTTGATGTCCAAGGAGGCCAGAAAGTCCCCCGGATCGAGAGCCGTGACTACAGATCGAACCGACTCCATCCGAAATCTTTGTACCTTCACAAAGCAATTGAGGACTCTGAGATCCAAGATTGGACGAACCCCCTCCTTCTTCGGCACAATGAACAGATTTGAGTAAAAACCCTGACCCCGTTCCTGTTCTGGAACTGGAATAACTACCCCGCGTTCCAGTAGACCCTGGACTGACCCATACAGGGCCTCCCGACGGGTCGGTAGTAGCTGGAGATTGGAGGTGACGAATCTGTCCGGTGGACAAGATAGAAATTCTATCTTGTAGCCTGAGGAGATTACTTTGCAAACCCACCTGTCGGAGACTAGAGCTGTCCACGGAGTCGCAAATTTGCGAAGACGTCCCCCCACCCGAGAGCTGGGTGGGGGCGGACCTTCATGCGGACGCAGATTTGTCCGCAGGCTTGTTGGGTCTGTGGGACCAAGGACGCTTTTTTCCTTGGGCAGGCGCCTTGTCGGCCTGGGGTCTTTTCCCTGTCGCCCTAGGGGGACAAAAAAAAACGCTTGCGTGCAGTAAAGGAGGGCCTTTGCCGTGGCCCCTTACCCTTGCTAGTTTGGGGAAGCAAAGTGCTTTTACCTCCTGTGGCATCCTTGATGATGTCATCCAGAGAAGCCCCAAAAAGTCTGTCGCCCTTAAAAGGCAGATCCAACAGGGCTTTCTTGGAAGTCTGGTCCGCAGACCAGCCCTTTAGCCAGATCAGGCGGCGTATTGCTACTGCATAAACCAAAGCTTTTGACAGCAGGGGAATAGTATCCATGTCTGACTCGCAGACAAACTTAAGGCCCAGGACCAACTGGTCGGCCAAAGTTATTTCATCAGGAGGAGCATCTCGCTCCTTTAACCCCTGGAGGCCCTGGACCAACTGGTCGGCCAAAGTTATCTCATCAGGAGGAGCATCTCGCTCCTTTAACCCCTGGAGTAGCAATTTTGCCCATTCAGTAAGTGTCTGAGACACTAGGGCCCCCGCCAATGCCGGGCGTACTGCCGAGCCTACCACTGAGTGCAGGTAGTGAGCGAGTGCTTCAGTCTTCTTATCCACAGGGTCCTTGAAAACAGGAGCCCCTTCTACTGGAATAGTGGTAGCTCTATTAAGTCTGGACACCGGAGGGTCCACTATAGGGGGAGAGGTCCATTTCTTCTGAAAACTCTCCTCAAAGGGGTACCGTACCGCAAACCTCTTTGGGGCTGTAAAGACCATCACTGGGTTCTCCCATTCCTTGTATAAGATTTTATCAAAATAAGACACACAAGGAAACACCTTAGCAGTGCGGGCAGGTTTACGAAACCCAAAGGGGACTGGAGTCTCTGCTGCTTCTGCAGTATTTTCCAACTTTAGCGTATCCTGCACTGCAGTAATAAGGTCAGATACCAAAGCCGTCTCGCGTACTGACCTGGACTTGGAGTCATCCTCACTGTCCGATCGGTCACGGTCTGCAGTCACTGATGTGTCAGAATCTGGGCCATGAGCCGTAGCTGGACCTGGTTCTGTCTCAGAAATATCCCCAGAAGATTGCAGGGGACGGGGGCGTTTACTACCCCCTGTATTCCCGTGTGCTGCTTCCATCCTGGCAGCAAACGCCTCTAGGATTGCCAACATAGCGTCCATAGACACCTCAGGGGCACCAGCTGCTAAATCTGGTGTTTCAGGGGAGAAGACATCTGGCTCAGATGCCATGCTGACCACACGCTGACACCCACAGGGCTCCAGGCAAGATATCAATAGGCCACCCTCCTGTGCTGCAGAGATGCTGAGTCACCCAGAGGACTCCCCACCCTGGACCGGTACTGCTATGCTGCCGTGTGCTGCGCCTGTGATGCTGTCCCACTGCTGCTGTGTCAGTCTGCTTCTTTTATCAGCGCTTCCTGTGTGAATTTTTCGCGCCAGTGTAACGCACCCTAGAGGCCGGAGACTCTCGCAAAATGGCCGGCAAAATGTCTGTATGGAAGATAATGTGGGCTTTAAGAAAATGGCCGCCGAGCCGAAGATAGAGGCCAAAGCAGCCGTAGACCACAAAAAGATGGCCGCCGAACGGCAATATATACATACAGCGTGGATCATTACAAACATGGCCGCCGATCAGTCGATAGAGGCCAGTGGGTGTGGAACTACAAGAAAATGGCGCCAAAACCACAGGAAGATGGCCGCCGGGCAGTCACTAGAGGCTGAACCCGGCATGGACCACTGCAAAATGGCCGCCGACAGCATGGAGAAGGAAGCACATACAGGTAAGCAGAAATGTAATTTCTTTTAAATGTTAGTTACAGCCAGCCCCGCTCCAGTGGAACCCCTTAGGTGACCCCCAGCACCCAGCAACCTTTAGCTAGAAGCCCAGGGAGGAGGGAAAGGCAGGGAGAGAGGGAAGAAAGGGGCCACAACCACTTACTTGGTCTCTCCAGGAATGTCCAGCCAAATCACCCAGCCGAGGCAGGGGAGTTTACTTACCTATCCTGCATGTATTATGCTGGAAGACATTCCAAACAGATCATCGTCCGCGCACGGAAGGTGACTGTTGGCCAGGCATGCTGTGATTGGACGCAAGAGGACGATCATATGTATGCCCTGGAGCGCGACGCTCACCGGACAGGCTGCTGCGACTCGGCCGTAAGGTCAGCCGAAGCTGAGCGGTCATATGCAGGCCCTGGAGCGTAGGCTCACCGGCTACCCATGGAGCGACGGGCATGTCGTGGAAAACCCAGCGCATAGCTAGGGTCGGCATACGCTCAATGGCCGAAACTGGGGAGACTACAAGGATCTGGGATCCAGCCTGTCACCCAGTCGGCAATTGATCGAAGATCGCAGGAAACAAAAAAATTTTGCAAAAAAATATATTTTTCCCCCGGACCAATGGGCATGAAGGGAGCCATGTCCTACTCCTTGCTAGACAGAAAAAAACTGATCTGCGAGATGCAAACTGAGGGGATATACCCAGAGGTTCCACCCCCTGGGCGGTACTGTAGAAGGTGTGATGCAACACTTTTTACAAGTTTTCTGCCTAGTCACTCCTAACTAACGGATAATACCCACTTTGTCAATAGAGAAGCTGTGTCGGTCCATGGACGAAAGAGTAAATGGCATTTTTCTCGTCATGAAAAACGGTCGTGTGCACGCGGCATAAGAAGAAAAAAACAGCATTCTTGCTTGCACATGATTGGATGAAGGAAGTCAGCAGAGCTTTACCTTATTCAGTAAGCTCTGCTGAAAGTTCCCCAGGGCAAGGAAGAAGACTAAGCCCACTGCTATCTTTAGAGAGCACTGTAATTTACAGCTGATCTCTACTCACTGTCTGTCTTTGCTCTGTCCCACTGCCTCTCCTGAAGGTTCTCCTCCAACTGCCTCCTGTGGTGGGATCCTTCTAGGGCAGCTATCCCGAGCCTCCAGCCTGAGGTATCACCCCTCCCCGACAGGGGGTTCCTTCAAGGGACACCGACAGCCTCTTCTCAGCACTCCATCTCCATCTTCCACCGATTCCCTGGCGGGAATGGCCCATGTCTATTTATGGGGCTGTCTCTGCCCCCTGCCAGCTCACCTCTGGGGATTGGCTGAGGCGCCATAAATATTCATGGCAGCTCCTCCTAACCCCGCCCTCTAATTCTAGAAGGTTTTCCAACCTTCCAGGCAACAGGGGGAGGCGTCAGAGAGCTGCCAGAATAAGTCACCCAGCCCTGAACTCTAGTGAACCCAATTAGGACTCACAAGCTGTAACATGAGTACATTTTTCTACACTTCCACCACTAGTTGCACACACTAGAGGGTGCTACATTCCAGGGGTAGTGTCATGGATATGCAGTAGTGTTTGTCTGTCAGCTTACCTTCCTTCCCATGTGTTCATCTTAGAGGCCAGAACCCTTTCACCTGGCTTCCTTTATAATCTCCTCCCAGCCTGACTCCACCCCAGGCCCTATCACAGAACACTATATTTACCTGTGCACTGCAAGCCTGCTTTGCTGATCAACGTGTTTGTTAGGCATTGTGTGTTTGGGTTCCTGCCTGCTGTGTGCTACATCTGTCTCTCTGTTACGTTATTGGCTTGTCCCCGACTATCCCTGTCTGCTCGTGACCCTTGACCTTCGGCTTGTCTTTCGTTATCCTTGTCTGCTTGTGGCCCTTGACCTTCAGCTTGTTATTTGTTACTCTTATATCTTGTGCTGCTGCTTCCCCTCTTGTCCCCTTATCCTACGGGGCGTGAGCTAGGAGACTCTAGGGGCCGCGACCTGGACCCAGCCTGCAGCATAACATCCTCACCACTAGAGGCTCTGGAGAAGACCTGCTGGGTCTTAGACTCCGCGCCCTGGGGAATCTTGGCTCTAGCTTCCCATAGGATCCCGGTTGTGCTCCTCTGGTCCCGCTTTCCACAACCACCCAGTTTCCTATCCGCAGCAGTCAGCCATAGGGTTCACTACCTTGCGGTGCACTCCTGTCCCCCTACGGTGTGCATCTGTCACCTGGCCACAGGTGACCTGACAGGTAGAACTAAATTTATAGCCATCTATAGTGCCATATAGTAAATGCATAGACATGTAGTAACCATCATAGTAAAGTAAAAAACTTTTATTCCATGACATGATCGATAGTAATAAATAACAGAATAGCATAATGACACACAGATAGCATATTGGCCTAGAGCCACAGTAATGACATAATGATGACACACCAGACTAGTTGCAACGTATTCCCACAGTAAGTAATAAATAGGTATATTCCAGTGAACCGTAATCATGGTATCTTCAATAAAAAGAACAGCAGGGAAGGTATCTATTAGCTTGACGCGTTTCGTAGCTGTAGCTCTACTCTTCAGGAGCAGATGCAGAGATATTGTCTAAAGATGTTTAAAAGTAGATATGATGAGTGATCATGTAAAAATGTAATAGAGACTATAAAAAATAAAAAAATAGCAAAAATGAGTCACTCATACTTGCAAGTCAAATCAGAGTCTGGACATGGACAGAGGGAACTGGAGGTAGGCTGAAATGTCAGTCTGCCCCAGAACCAGAGGCGGCTAACCCCAAAAGCATCAAGATGGAAAGACCAACCAAGGGAAGAATATTCCGAAGGTAGTTGCCCCATGGATTGTAAAAAGAACATGAAGGTGTATACCATCTGAAAAAATTATAATATAATAGTATACATAGTAAATAAATGTAGGGATCAATATAGGAATTATAATATGGTAAATGGTGCATGGCATAGTGAACATTTATGGGTTAAAAAATTGTAGCATTTTATCCATTGATATAATAGGTGCAGTGGTAGCTAAATAAGTAATATTGTATTGATGTTAAAAAGTAATAATAACAGTGAAAACCAAAAAGTGGACAAAGAATACCCTTGGTGAAACAAAGGGGGAGGGGGGGGGAGAACAACCCCCCAAAAAATCCATGGAGTGGGATAGAGTAAAAAACATACTAGTGATAAAAAGTAAATTGTGTAGCAATGTCATACCTGGATCACCTACAGTACGTGAAAGGTTAGGTCCAAATAATGGCGTAGAAGTGTACATGGGGGAAGTGCCAGGGATGGCTTCCTAAGGTGGGCTGAAGTAATGAAACTTCAGTGTATGGGATAGCCGCCAACGTCACGCTGCGGCACACAAGGGAGAGACGGAGCCGACAGCCGAGTGAGGACCACCACTCGCCTGCTGACCAACCATCGCTGGGTGTATGGCGCTGATGTTATAGGCATCACGCTGACGCATTATCGCCATCAATGATGACGCAGCACGTACGGCGTGGAGGGGGCGTGATGTCGATCGGCAGCAGGACACCCGCCCCCACCCCCGCAACACAAGCAGAGGGGAGGGGGGGGAAAGGGGAGGATACCTGAAGCCGATCGCAGGTTCTGGGGCCATAACAGAGAGCCAGCCACGCCACACAGACCGAAGGTCCCGCCAGCATAACCGAGATGGCATACAGAAATTTAGTTCTTTCTTATCAACCATCTAGCTGGCCTCACTAAAAAGTCCCAACCTCTTAGCTTCAATTTACATTCCAGGGGTGTCAAATTGGCGGCCCACACGCTGTTGCGGAACTACAAGTCCCATCATGCCTCTGCCTGTGGGAGTCATGCACGTAACTGTCAGCCTTGCAATGCGTCATGGGACTTGCAGTTCCGCAACAGTGGAGGGCCGCCAGTTTGACACCTGTGGATTAATGAAATGCCCCTTATATTGGTGGTGAGTGGAAAGAATGCCCCCTTATAGGGATGGTTAGTATGCCATCCTTTAAGGCAGCTAAAAAAAATCATTGGCAGCATGCTACTGGCTGTGCCAAGTGGCAAAGGACGTGGAACCATGCAGGCACCATCAAATGTGAGGTCAATTAGCCACAGCTCAAGGAACCTCCAGCAACCTGTGAGTGTCCGTGTATTGTGAGTGCCCGTGTATTGTGAGTGCCCGTCTATTGTGAGTAGGGATGAGCTTCGAGTTCGAGTCAAACTCATGTTCGACTCGAACATTGCCTGTTCGCATGTTCGCCGAACAGCGAACAATTTGGGGTGTTCACGGCAAATTCAAAAAGCCGCGGAACACCCTGTAAAAGTCTATGGGAGAAATCTAAAGTGCTAATTATAAAGGCTAATATGCAAGTTATTGTCACAAAAAGTGTTTGAGGACCCGGGTCCTGCCCCAGGGGACATGTATCAATGCAAAAAAAAGTTTTAAAAACTGCCGTTTTTTCAGAGCAGTGATTTTAATAATGCTTAAAGTGAAACAATAAAAGTGAAATCTTCCTTTAAATTTCGTACCTAGGGAGTGTGTATAGTATGCCTGTAAAGCAGCGCTTGTTTCCCTTGCTTAGAACTGTCCCTGCACAAAATGTCATTTCTGAAGGAAAAAAAGTAATTTAACCACTTCAATATCATGCACTTATACAGCTTCCTGCCCAAGCCAATTTTGAGCTTTCAGCACTGTCGCAATTTGAATGACAATTGCGCGGACATGCTACACTGTACCCAAACAAATTTTTTATCATTTTGTTCCCACAAATAGAGCTTTCTTTCGGTGGTATTTGATCGCCTCTGCGATTTTTATTTTTTGCACAACAAATAAAAAAAGAGCGAAAATTTAAAAAAAAAAAAAGTTTTTCTTTGTTTCTGTTATTTTTTTTTGTAAATAAGTACCTTTTCTACTTCAATGACGGGCACTGATAAGGCGGCACTGAAGGGCACTGATAAGGCGACACTGATGGGCACCGATGAGGTGGCACCAATAAGGTGGCACTGATGAGGTGGCACTGATGGGCACTGATGATGGGCACTGATAGGCGGCACTGATGGGCACTGATATGTGGCACTGGTATGCAGCACTGATGGGCACTCATAGGTGGCACTGATTGGCACTCATAGGCGGCACTGATTGGCACTCATAGGCGGCACTGATTGGCACTCATAGGCGGCACTGATGGGCACTTATAGGCGGCACTGATGGGCACTTATGGGTGGCACTGATAGGTGGTATGGACGGGCACTGATAGGTGGGCACAGATTGGCACGGATGGGCACGGATGGGCACTGATAGGTGGCACTGATGGACACTAGTAGGTGGCATTGGTGGCACTGGTGCCCAGCAATGCCAGCCACCACACATTGTGAAAGTGCCAGTCAGTGCCCATTTGTGGGCACTGCTTGGCATTTTTTTTTTTATGTTTTTATTTTATTTTTATTTTTTTACTACATGTGGATGGCCATGGGGGCCATCCACATGATTGGGGCTTCCCTGGTGGTCCTGGGGGGCTTCCCTGGTGGTCTAGTGTGGGTATCCGAGGGGGGGCTGCGCTGATAAACAATCAGTGCGAACCCCCCCGTCAGGAGAGCCGCCGATCGGCTCTCCTCTACTCGCGTCTGTCAGACGCGAGTGAGGAAGAGCCGATCAACGGCTCTTCCTGTTTACATTGTGATCAGCCGTGATTCGACACGGCTGATCACGTGGTAAAAAGCCTCCGACGGAGGCTTTTTACCGAGATCAGTGTAGCGGTGGGTCAGACTGACCCACCGCTCCACCGATCGCCGCGATGCACGCCCCCCCGGGCGCGCGGCGGCTGTTGTCCCGCAGGACGTCATATGACGTCCAGTGTGAATAACTGAACCACTTCCCGGACGTCAATCTGCTATTGACGGGGCGGGAAGTGGTTAAAAGCACTCGCGGCTATAATGAATTATCGGCTCCCGGCAATACAGAAAAAAGTCATTGATTAAAAAAAAAATGTGTGGGGGTCCCCCCAAATTCAATAACCAGGCCCTTCAGGTCTGGTATGAATATTAAGGGGAACCCTGCGTCAAATTTAAAAAAAAATGACGTGGGGTTCCCCCCAAATATCCATACCAGACCCTTCAGGTCTGGTATGGATTTTAAGGGGAACTCCACACCAAATGTAAAAAAAAATGGTGTGGAGTTCCCCCAAAAATCCATACCAGACCCTTTATCCGAGCATGCAACCTGGCAGGCCGCAGGAAAAGAGGGGGGACGAGAGAGCGCCCCCCCCCCTCCTGAACCGTACCAGGCCACATGCCCTCAACATGGGGAGGATGTCCCCATGTTGATGGGGACAAGGGCCTCATCCCCACAACCCTTGCACGGTGGTTGTGGGGGTCTGCGGGCAGGGGGCTTATCGGAATCTGGAAGACCCCATTAACAAATCCCAGATCCCAGCCCCCCCCTATGTGAATTGGTAAGGGGTACATTGTACCCCTACCATTTCAAGAAGAAAGTGTAAAAAAATGTAAAAAAAACACACAGACACCTTGGAAAAGTCCTTTATTAAAAAAATAAAAAAATAAAAACACATTCCAGCGATGTAATCCAATGTCCCGCGGTGATCCGATGTCCAGCGCTGCCGTCTCCACTCGAAACGTCATTGGCTGAGCAGACCTACACTGCGGAGGAACTTCCCCATCAAGTCCGCTCAGCCAAAGACGTAGGCTGGGTCTGAGGTACGAGGGGGCGGAGTCGCCCTCGTATCTCAGACCCCGCCTACGTCATTGGCTAAGCGGACCTGATGGGGAACTTCCTCTTCAGTGTAAAAAAATATAATAGACCCGCCCCTTCTCACGTTTCCTATCAGGAGCGGACCTGATGAGGAATGTGAGAAGGGGCGGGTCTATTCATTTTTTTACACTGAAGAGGAAGTTCCCCATCAGGTCCACTCAGCCAAGACGTAGGCGGGGTCTGAGATACGCCCCCTCATACCTCAGACCCCGCCTACATCATTGGCTGAGCGGACCTGATGGGGAACTTCCTCCGCAGTGTAGGTCCACTCAGCCAATGACGTTTCATGTGGAGTGGTGACTGCAGCGCTGGACATCGGATCGCCGTGGGACATTGGATTACATCGCTGGAATGTGTTTTTTATTTTTTTATTTTAATAAAGGACATTTTTTTTACACTTTCTTCGTGAAATGGTAGGGGTACAATGTACCCCTTACCAATTCACATAGGGGGGGCCGGAATCTGGGGGTCCCCTTTGTTAAAGGGGTCTTCCAGATTCCGATAAGCCTCCTGCCCGCAGACCCCCACGACCACCGGGCAAGGGTTGTGGGGATGAGGCCCTTGTCCCCATCAGCATGTGGCCTGGTACGGTTCAGGGGGGAGGCGCTCTCTCGTCCCCCCTCTTTTCCTGTGGCCTGCCAGGTTGCGTGCTCAGATAAAGGGTCTGGTATGGATTTTTGGGGGAACTCCACAACATTTTTTTTTTAATTTGAGGTGGAGTTCCCCTTAAAATCCATACCAGACCTGAAGGGTCTAGTATGGATATTTGGGGGAACCCCACGTAATTTATTTTTTTATTTGATGCAGGGTTCCCCTTAATATCCATACCAGACCTGAAGGGCCTGGTAATTGAATTTGGGGGGACCCCACACATTTATTTTATTTTTTTATCAATGACTTTTCTCTGTATTGCCGGGAGCCGACAATTCATTATAGCGGCGAGTGCTTTTAAATGGCTTTTTTTCCTTCAGAAATGACATTTTGTGCAGGGACAGTTCTAAGCAAGGGAAACAAGCGCTGCTTTACAGGCATACTATACACCCCCCAGGTATGAAATTTAAGGGAATATTTCACTTTTTATTTTTCACTTTATTTATTATTAAAATCACTGCTCCCGAAAAAACGGCAGTTTTTAAAACTTTTTTTTGCATTGATACATGTCCCCTAAGGCAGGACCCAGGTCCCCAAACCCTTTTTAGGACAATAACTTGCATATTAGCCTTTATAATTAGCACTTTTGATTTCGAACGTTCGAGCCCATTGTATTTAATAGGGTTCTAAAGTTCACGCGAACTTTAGGTCTGTTCGCAGGTTCTGGTGCGAACCGAACAGAGGGGTGTTCGGCTCATCCCTAATTGTGAGTGGCCGTGTACTGTGAGTGCCCGTGTATTGTGAGTGCCCGTCTATTGTGAATGCCCGTGTACTGTGAGTGCCCGTGTATTGTGGGTGCACTAGGAGTAGATAGATACAAATAGGGTAGACCATAAATAGTTAGTCTTACTCAATTTCCCCAATAGTATAGAGGGTAAAATGTCCAAAAGGACTGACAATGCCAGTCAGTGCACATCCTGCACCATGTTTGCGTTCCTTGATGAGCCAATCGAGGGCGCATACTGCTGTATGAGATGTGAGCGAATTGTTTCTCTGGAAACCCAGATCCTAGGTCTGGAGAATCAAGTAGCAACACTGAGAAGCATTAGATACCTGGAGAGGAGCTTGGACATTACCCAGCAGGTGCTGGTGGGGGGCCAGCCTAGAGAAGGTTGGAGAGATGGAAGCACAGAAACCAGAGGTAGGTAGCTGGGTGACATAAAAGAGGAGGGGTAGAGTGAAGAGCGCTAGGGAGACCAGTCCTGAGTTGGTACAATCCAAAAAATATGCCAGGTTGCATGATGATGGGGATACAAGCTTAGGGGTGGCAGCGCGGAGCAGACGCCCTCCCCTAGCCACCAGGGGAGTGATGGCTCCAGTAAGAAGGGGAGCAGTGATACAGGTAAGGCCAGACAAGTGCTGGTAGTGGGAGACTCAAATATTAGGAGGACAAAGAGGGCAACCTGTCAGAAAGACCCGGGTTGCCAAACAGTGTGCTGAAACTTCCCTCTTAAAGTGAAGGTGCGTGTTATACGCCGATAAATACACAATATCCAAATAACACTCCCAAGCTCATCCTTAGTCCTGTTCACTTCATCAAATCTGGCCCTCTTTGAAAAAAGTTTGGACACCCCTGCTCTAGACCCTTAGCATACTACAAAAAAGAAAATAGCACTGCTCTAAGTGCATAGGTACCCCTATGAATAATCCAAATCGGGGGTGAAACTTGTCAGTGGGTTACGTTGAATAAACCTTGCGGTGTGACTTTCACTGAGTGCAGCTTCACTTTCTGCAATACTACAAAACAGAAAAAGATAGCCTGACTGCCGCACACCTCACCCAGGCCCGAGTGATAAGCAAGTAAGTAAAAGCAGCCTCAGCTCGATTCATCCAGGCCACAAGTCCACGAGCTGAGGCCGCTTTTACTTACTTGCTTACCACTAAGGCCTGGGTGAGGTGTGCGGTGGTCAGGCTCTCTTTTTCTGTTTTGCAGTAAGTCAGAAAATGAAGCTGCACTCGGCGACAGTCACACACGTTTATTCAATGTAACCCACTGATGCGTTTCACACCCTGATTTGACCCCCTGATCATTGAGGTGCCAGTGCACTTGGAGCAGTGCTGTTTTCTCTTCAACTTATTCAGACTTTTTTATTTTTTTTTAATTAAAGGGCAAGGCAGCTCTGCAATTTTTGAAAAGTTTCATTTAAGAAAAAGGAACACACAGACTTTGCTTGAATCATGTGGCTCTGGATACATGGTTTGAAAGGGGGGTTTTTTTTGTGTCAGAAATTACAAACCTGTGCCAACCATCTCTTTGGATGGCTGTGTAAACTTTCCCTAACAATCCCACAATTCCTCCATTTCCATGTCTGCTGGATTGATCCTTTGGAAATATATTGATGTTCTCCAGTGCTGTTTTTGAGACATATCTATGACAAGATATATCTTATGACACATAAATAATTCCATGTACCGATGAAACAAAAAAACAAAAAGGCACAACCGACGCTTTAATTATTTAATAAGATATAAGTTTAATTATTAAAAAAAATGTACATACAATCACACTATAAAACAGTTATGCAAAACAAATTAAGATCAAAGCAGACTCTAGTAGTATTGACAGTTTTACCCCTGCCTCTCCCCTGGGTGGGGTCCATCCTGAAACCTGTGGTTGACAGAGGTTAGAAATATTTCCTGTTTTAAACATTCTGTCAGAATGCTAGCTGTCATTCTTCTATCATCACCTGAACCCTCACACACAGTGACCATCACCTACCTGACAGGTGAGTCTATGCTGGGAAAATGGATTGGATTGTAGAGGGAAAGTAGCTTAAAAGGATTTTCAGACAGATAAATGATTTATATATATATACATATATATATATTAGTTCTCATCTATACCTAATAACTTGAAAATACAAAATGTAACCTTTAGTTGACATTAGTCAAAATATCTACAAGGCAACTGTCAAGGCTCAGTTATATGTAAAATGTTATTCTTTTGTAGGGGAGTGATTAAAGCACTTGTTGATAGCTGACTAATTTAAAATGATTAGTATTAAATTATGGAATGATCAGGCAATTAATTAAAGTGTCTAAACCGCAAAAGTTAATATATTGCAGTTTACCTTAGATGCCATGGCTGCTTTAATTAATTTTATAGGCTTTTCTTTTTTCCCGGTGATCGAGCGAGTAACAGACTACACTTGCTCCTTCACTGTATCTATGGAAGAACAATGTAACCACCCTTTGTCAATCTGGGGATAGGATACGGCAGCAGATTTAGATGGACTCGACTAACAAATTAAAGCCAAACTCCAGCTAAAACTTTTTAAAGTGATTGTAAATGTATTACATTTTTAAAATAAAATTACAAACATGTTACATTTACCTGCTCTGTGTAAGGCCAGGTTCACACTAGCTGCGGCCACGGCTCACAGAAAAGGGTCCGGTGCATCCCTGTTCTCCGTTTCAGGTGCGAATCAGGTCCAAATTTTTGCCTGAATTTGGACCTGAAACGGAGCCAAAGAAGCACAGGACCCTTTTCCATTGCGGACCATGGCTACCCGGAGATGTGTAAACCGGCACCATTGAGAGACACACTTTCCTGGATGCGGGAAAACTGCATCCAATTCGCATAAGTGTGGACCCAGCCTAATGGTTTTGCACAGGGCTGCCCCAACCCTCTTCTTTTCGGATCAGCTGCCAGCGCTCCTGGCTCCTCCCCTACCACTGAGTGCCCTCATAGCAAGCCCCTTGCTATGGGGGCACTCGGGTGCGCTCGCTTCGTGTTTCCACACATGTGTGCTGCAATCACTGTTATCATATGCATGCGGGACCTGCACGCGTTTGCCTTGGCACATAAGGAAAACGTCGGGCATCTGCACACCATCCTTGTTTTCCCCTCCCCTGCCGCTGAGTGAGAGAGAGAAACTGATAGAGAAGGGAAAGCTAAAATATTAGTATCAGTGTGCAAAGGTGTGTTTCGGGGGTCGGCAACCTGTAGATCATGATCTACCAGTAGATCGTGGACAGGTGACTGGTAGATCATAGTCTGGGCTTGCTGACCCACCATCCCAGAACATCAAACTGAGTGAAATGCAGAGGGACTACTTGTAAAGTTGGAGCTGTAGTAGGGAGCAAGAGCTCTTCTGTAGTGTCGGCTCCTGTCCCATGGGGAGTGATACCAACTACACTCTGCCTTTTATCCCAGCTAGCAGTACTCAGAGTGCTGCCAGCAGCAAGAAAGAAGATATCTTCAGGTCAGTGTGAAACAATACACTGGGCATAATAGTATAGGGCAGCTTTCACACTAATGTACTGCGGTTTACCCACACCATGGGTGCAGTGCAATGCAGTTGGTTCCAAGGGGGGCCGGAGGTGCGGGCCGCACCCGGGTGACACCCACCAGAGGCCCGCACCCCCTTGAGTCCTCCCTCCTCTCTGTTTATCTGTACACAGGACAGGAGGAGGGAGTCCGAGGAGGGACACCTCGCTGTGCCTATTCCGCGGTGTTCTGAGGTCTGAACAATGTATTGTATCTTAGATGGACATGTTCTGGGGGTGCTATGGGAGGGAAGGGGGGACTATTAGCACAAGTGGAGATGGGGTCTGCACTGGGGGGAGTCTATGCTGATGGAGGGGGTCTGCACTGGGGGGTGTCTATGCTGATGGAAGGGGGTCTGCACTGAGGGGGGGGTCTATGTTGGTGGAGGGGGGTCTGCACTGAGAGGGGGTGTCTATGCTGATGGAGGGGGTCTGCACTGAGGGGGTGTCTATGCTGATGGCTGATGGAGGGGGGTCTGCACATGGGGGGGGGTGTGTATGCAGATGGGGGTCTGCACTGGGGGATGTCTCTGCTGATGAAGGGGGGACTGCACTGGGGGGGTGACTATGCTGATGGAGGGGGGTCTGCACTGGGGGGATCTATGCTGATGGGGGGTCTGCACTGGGGGGTGTATATGGGGTATCTGCACTGAGGGGGGTCTATGATGATGGAGGGCGTGTCTGCACTAAGGGGGGTCTATGCTGATGGAGGAGGGTCTGCATTGGGGGGTGTCTATGCTGATGGGGGTCTGCACTGAGGGGGGTCTATGCTGATGGAGGGGGGTCTGCACTGGGGGTGTCTATGCATGGGGGGTCTGCACTGAGGGGGATCTATGCTGATGGAGGGGGTGTCTGAACTGAGGGGGGTCTATGCTGATGGGGGGGTTGCACTGAGGGGGGTCTATCCTCATGGGGGGGTTTGCACTAAAGGGGGCCTATGCTGATGGGGGTCTGCACTGGGGGGTTTCTATGCTGATGAGGGGTTTGCACTGGGGGGTCTGCACTGAGGGGGGTCTATGCTGATGGAGGGGGGTCTGCACTGAGGGGGGTGTCTATGCAGGGAGGTCTGCACTGGGGTGGTCTATGATGATGGAGGGGGGTCTGCACTGAGGGGGGTGTCTATGCTGATGGGGGGTGTCTGCACTGAGGGGGTCTATGCTGATGGGGGGTTTGCACTGAGGGGGTCTATGCTGATGGGGGGACTGCACTGGGGGGTTTCTATGCTGATTGGGGGTCTGCACTGGGGGGGTGTCTATGCATGGGGGGTCTGCACTGAGGGGGGTCTATGCTGATGGAGGGGGTGTCTGCACTAGGGGGGTCTCTATGCTGATGGAGGGGTGTCTGCACTGAGGGGGTCTATGCTGATGGAGGGGGGCTGCACTGGGGGGGTGTCTATGCTGATGGGGGTCTGCACTGGGGGGTGTCTATGGGGGGTCTGAACTGAGTGGGTCTATGCTGATGGAAGGGGGTCTGCACTGGGGGGTGTCTATGCGTGGGGGATCTGCACTGAGGGGGGTCTATGCTGATGGGGGGGTGTCTGCACTGAGGGGGGTCTATGATGATGGGGGGGTTTGCAGTGAGGGGGTCTATGCTGATGGGGAATCTGCACTGGGGGGTTTCTATGCTGATGGGGAGTCTGCACTGGTGGTGTCTGCACTAAAGGGGGCCTATGCTGATGGAGGGGTGTCTGCACTGAGGGGGGTGTCTATGCTGATGGAGGGGTGTCTGCACTGAGGGGGGTCTATTCTGATGGAGGGGTTTGCACTGAGGGGGGTCTATGCTGATGGGGGGGTCTGTACTGAGGGGGTTTCTATGCTGATGGGGGATCTGCACTGGGGGGGTCTGCACTGAAGGGGGGTATTTGTGCAGGGGGTCTGCACTGAGGGGGGTCGATGATGATGGAGGGGGGTCTGCACTGAGGGGGGTGTCTATGCTGATGGCGGGGGGTCTTCACTGGGGGGAGGGTGTGTCTATGCTGATGGAGGGGGTCTGCACTGAGGGGGGTCTATGCTGATGGAGGGGGGCGTCTATGCTGATGCGGGGTCTGCACTGGGAGGGTGTCTATGGGGGTCTGCACTGAGGGGGGTCTATGCTGATGGAGGGGGGTCTGCATGGGGGGTTTCTATGCGTAGGGGTCTGCACTGAGGGGGATCTATGCTGATGGAGGGGGGTCTGCACTGAGGGGGGTCTTTGCTGGTGGGGGGTTATCACTGAGGGGGGTCTATGCTGATGGGGGTCTGCACTGAGGGGGTCTATGCAGATGGAGGGGGGGTGTCTATGCAGGGGTCTGCACAGAGGGGGGTCTGCACTGAGGGGGGTCTATGCTGATGGGGAATCTGCACTGGGGGGTTTCTATGCTGATGGGGGGTCTGCACTGGGGGTGTCTGCACTAAAGGGGGTCTATGCTGATGGAGGGGTGTCTGCACTGAGGGGGGTGTCTATGCTGATGGAGGGGTGTCTGCACTGAGGGTGGTCTATTCTGATGGGGGGGTTTGCACTGAGGGGGTTTCTATGCTGATGGGGGATCTGCACTGGGGGGGTCTGCACTGAAGGGGGGTATTTGTGCAGGGGGGTCTGCACTGAGGGGGGTCGATGATGATGGAGGGGGGTCTGCACTGAGGGGGTGTCTATGCTGATGGAGGGGGGTCTGCACTGAGGGGGGTCTATGCTGATGGAGGGGGGTCTGCACTGGGGGGAGGGTGTGTCTATGCTGATGGAGGGGGGACTGCACTGAGGGGGGTCTATGCTGATGGAGGGGGGTGTCTATGCTGATGGGGGGTCTGCACTGAGGGGGGTCTATGCTGATGGAGGGGGGTCTGCATGGGGGGTGTCTATGCGTAGCAGTCTGCACTGAGGGGGATCTATGCTGATGGAGGGGGGTCTGCACTGAGGGGGGTCTTTGCTGGTGGGGGGTTATCACTGAGGGGGGTCTATGCTGATGGGGGTCTGCACTGAGGGGGGTCTATGCAGATGGAGGGGGTGTCTATGCGGGGGTCTGCACAGAGGGGGTCTACACTGAGGGGGGTCTATGCTGATGGGGTCTGCACGGAGGGGGATCCTGCACTGAGAGGGGTGTCTATGCTGATGGCTGATGGAGGGGGGTCTGCACTGGGGGGGGTGTATGCTGATGGGGGTCTGCACTGGGGGGTGTCTCTGCTGATGGAGGGGGGACTGCACTGGGGGGGTGTCTATGCTGATGGAGGGGAGTCTTCACTGAGGGGGGTCTATGCTGATGGAGGGGGGTCTGCACTGGGGGGATCTATGCTGATGGGGGGTCTGCGCAGGGGGTGTATATGGGGGGTCTGCACTGAGGGGGGTCTGCACTGAGGGGGTCTATGCTGATGGAGGGTGTGTCTGCACTAGGGGGGCCTCTATGCTGATGGAGGGAGGTCTGCACTGAGGGGGGTCTATGCTGATGGAGGAGGGTCTGCACTGGGGATGTCTATGCTGATGGGGGTCTGCACTGGGGGGTGTCTATGGGGGGTCTGCACTGAGGGGGGTCTATGCTGATGGAGGGGGGTCTGCACTGGGGGGGTGTGTATACGTGGGGGTCTGCACTGAGGGGGGTCTATGCTGATGGAGGGGGTGTCTGAACTGAGGGGGGTCTATGCTGATGGGTGGGTTGCACTGAGGGGGGTCTATGCTGATGGGGGGTTTGCACTGAGGGGGGCCTATGCTGATGGGGGTCTGCACTGGGGGTTTCTATGCTGATCGGGGGTCTGCACTGGGGGGGTCTGCACTGAGGGGGGTCTATGCTGATGGAGGGGGGTCTGCACTGAGGGGGGTGTCTATGCAGGGAGGTCTGCACTGGGCTGGTCTATGATGATGGAGGAGGTCTTCACTGAGGGGGGTGTCTATGCTGATGGGGGGTGTCTGCACTGAGGGGGTCTATGCTGATGGGGGGTTGCACTAAGGGGGTCTATGCTGATGGGGGGACTGCACTGGGGGGTTTCTATGCTGATGGGGGGTCTGCACTGGGGGGGTGTCTATGCATGTGGGGTCTGCACTGAGGGGGGTCTATGCTGATGGAGGGGGTGTCTGCACTAGGGGGTCTCTATGCTGATGGAGGGGGGTCTTCACTGAGGGGGGTCTATGCTGATGGAGGGGGTCTGCACTGGGGGGGGTGTCTATGCTGATGTAGGTCTGCACTGGGGGGGTGTCTATGGGGGGTCTGAACTGAGAGGGTCTATGCTGACGGAAGGGGGTCTGCAGTAGGGGTGTCTATGCGTGGGGGATCTGCACTGAGGGGGGTCTATGCTGATGGGGGGGTGTCTGCACTGAGGGGGGTCTATGCTGATGGGGGGGTTTGCACTGAGGGGGTCTATGCTGATGGGGAATCTGCACTGAAGCCCCCCGTGTCTATGCAGTCGGGGTCTGCACTGAGGGGGGTCGATGATGATGGAGGGGGGTCTGCACTGAGGGGGGTGTCTATGCTGATGGAGGGGGGTATGCACTGAGGGGGGTCTATGCTGATGGAGGGGGGGTCTGCACTGGGGGAGGGGGTGTCTATGCTGATGGAGGGGGGTCTGCACTGAGGGGGGTCTATACTGATGGAGGGGGGCCTGCACTGGGGGGTGTCTATGCTGATGGGGGGTGTCTATGGGGGGTCTGCACTGAGGGGGGTCTATGCTGGTGGGGGGTTATCACTGAGGGGGGTCTATGCTGATGGGGGTCTGCACTGAGGGCGGTCTATGCTGATGGAGGGGGGTGTCTATGTGGGGATGTCTATGCAGGGGGGTCTGCACAGAGGGGGTTCTATGCTGATGGGGGGGTCTGCACTGAGGGGGTCTGCACTGGGGGGGGGTCCTGCACTGAGGGGGGTCTATGCTGATGGGGGGTCTGCACTGAGGGGAGTCTATGCTGATGGAGGGGGTCTGCACTGAGGGGGAGGTTTATTCTGAGGAAAGGGGGTCTGTACTTAGTGGGGGGGTCTGTACTTAATGGAGGGAGGTCTGTAGTTAGTGGAGGGGGTCTGTACTGAAGGGGGACTATAGTTGGTGAAGGGGGGGTGACACCAATTTTTTTCGCACTGGGTGACACCAACCCTGGTGACGCCACTTGTGCAGTGTACCTGTAGCTTTCCTGCGGGTTTGCTGTGCTTAGCCATAGATTTCTATTATGTGCTGCAGGTTTGGTGCATTTTCTGAAAGCACACCAAAACTAACCCAGGAAAGTTGCAGATGTACTGCGCTGCACCTGCGGTGCATGTAAACCGCAGCGCATCAGTGTGAAAGCAGCCTCATGGGGGGGCTCAAAACAGTAAGGGTTCAATTACATTTGCAGTTTGAAGGGTGGTAATACCCTATAGTTAGGACAAGTTTTTCCCATCCGTGCCCAAACCGCACCCCCTTTAGCTGCAGTGACCAGGGGTGTATACATGTCACAGCCGCAGCAGAAGTTATACTCCCTGTCATGATCGGTGGGTGTAGCACCTGCCAAGCATGACCAATTCAAGTGAATAAGGCTGCTCTAAAAGTGCCCTACAACCTTGTGCAGTACAGCAAAAACGGGGTTAAAGCTGGCAGCGCTGTGTTGCTTTCTCACCACCTGCTTTAACCCTCTTAAAACCCTGCAAAAGCCTGCAGCCGTGGGGCCCTTGCAAAAGGGCCCCATTTACTTTAATTGGTTGCGATTAGCAAGTAGTAACACCCACCAAAAGTAACAGGGGGTTTAATTCCTATTGCAACATGTGTACACCATTTGGCTGCTAAAGGGGGCGGAATTTGGGGGTGGCACTCAACCTCAGGGTTTTATTTATTTTATTGTGTTATTCAGGTAGATCTCCACCTTTTTTAAGTTTGCATGCCCCTCGCGTATTTGCTTTGGAAAAAAAAAAACAAAAAAAACATTTAACTATGTGTGTGAATGTTGCTGTGTTATGTAAAACTATTAGTTTAGTTTTTTACACTAGAATGGGGTGCCTCGTGATTGTGCAGAATTTTAAAAGGTGCCACAACCGAAAAAATGTTGAGAAACTCTGGTTTAGACAATGCTACTAAAATAGTCACCTCCTATGAATATCCTAACCTGTCCCACAAGCCCATGCTATCCACATTCTGGTGACATCAGTGACTCTGGCATTGGTACAACTACCATCATGCTTTACTGAGATCATCGGAGAAGAAATTAAGAACCATTGGTGTTCATTTCCAGTAGGTGACTGTGGTTTACATTACATGCGGGAAACACAGTGATTCCTGTGTGTTTCCTGCACCACATAGCAATCGCACTGTAACGACACCCCAAAAGCAGGCCGCAAATCGCAGTGCGTTTGCCTGAACCGGATTGCATGGGTGTAAATACCCATGCTATCCAGTTCCAAAGCGAACAAAAAAGCTTCCCACATCTTTTTTATGCAGATTCGGCGCAAATGAATGGCTCAAATGTGGTGTGATTCTGGTGTAAATCAAATATGGTGTGCAGTGCGAACCAGGGCTGAAACATATAGTGGACATGATGTAATAGACTTTTGATTCCATCTGGAGTTCTTCTTTTCAATCTATTGCTACAATTAAAACTTTACATTACTGTAAGAGCAACTTAATTGCATGCTGGCAGTCACCACATTTGCAACACCCGTAATCACTATATCAACAAGTGATTCTGTAATCATGCATGACCATCATCTGTAAGTAGTCCACGTAGCAGGAAACCATTGCCAAAGAGGAAGTAATTGGCAGGCGATTTTTAATGTGCGTCTGTGCTTCTGCTTACCTTTCCTTACATCTTAAATACTAAGGCAGGGGTCTCCAAACTTTCAAAATAAAGGGCCAGGTTACTGTCCTTCAGACTTTGTGAGGGCCCAACTGTGGCCAGTGGAAGTAGGCAATGCCACATCAGTGGGAGTAAACAATGTGCCCCATCATTGGTAATAATGGAATGAATAGTGCCCCATCATTGGTGTCAGTGGAAAAAATGGTCCCTCATCACTGGTGTCAGTGGGAGGAATAGTGCCCCACTGTGCATACCTCCCAAGTTTTCAAAATCCCACCGCGGGACATTCATTCTCATCTTTTTTTTTTTTTTTTTTGTGCCATCAGAGTTTTTGAGGGGGGGGGTTTGCTACCGCGGGACGTAAAAAAAAAATTCTCCCCCTACCATCACTGTTGTTGAGCGGGGGTTGGGGTGGATGGGCTGCTACCGAGGAACGGCTAATTTTTTATTGTTCAGTATACGCGGGAGCGGTGGGGGCTCACGGTGAGATGTCTTCTTATCTTCTTCGCTGATCTTCGTTTGCGGGGAAGATTCGTCCTATCACGGGACTGCGGGAAAACAGTGTGTATGCGGGAAAGTCCCACAGAATCCGTGCGTGTTGGGAGGTATGATTGTGGTCCGTGGGAGGAATTATGCCCCACTGTTTGTGTCAGTGGAAAGAGATGATATAAGAATATTGCCTTTTATCAGTGTGAACAATAGTCCCCCAAGAGCCGGATAAAGGCAAGCCAAGGGCCGCATTTGGCCTACGGGCCACAGTTTGGAGACCGATGTGCTAGGGATCGAAGGTCTGTCAAAGTTGGTATGGAGTATCATGCCCACTTCACATACTGAAACTGCATCTTAGACCTCATTCACACTTGCTATGGTCTCTGAAAAATGATCTGCGTTTGGATCGCTCTTAGAAAGCATTTTACAGGCGCTGAGGAGGTGCCGTATTGTCTCCTCACCACCTGTTTTAACCCTCTAAATGTTGGACTACTGTGCTGCAATCATTTGCAATATGCTTTGTGGCTGCAGCATGGCTCAATTCGATTGAATGCGGCAGAAGTTATAATTCTTGTCACAGCCGCAAAGCAAATTATTATGGCCATGGCATGTGTAATTCCCAGCTAAAGGGGAAGCAGCTGAGGGGTGGTAAAAACACTTGTGTCCATCAAGATGAAATCACTGACCAATATAAAGTACTAGGCACTCTAAGACTGAGGCCCCGTTCACACCTATGCGAATTGGTTGCGACTTACGCTGCATCCAATTTGCATAACATTTTAAAATATATTGATTTCAATGAGGCTGGTTCACATATGTGCGATGCATTCGCACTGCGCATTGCCCAAAAAACATGTGCGTTTTCTAGGCATTGCGGTGCGAATTGTCTGCCCATTATGTTCTATGGGAACGCATCTGATTCGCAGATGTGTTGCGTTCTGAACACAGTACGTATGAATCATGAGAGGGAACTCCACACCAAATTTTAAATAAAAAAACGGCATGGGTTCCCCTCCAGGAGCATACCAGGCCCTTAGGTCTGGTATGGATTTTAAGGGGAACCCCCTACGCCGAAAAAACGGTGTGGGGGTCCCCCCAAAATCCATACCAGACCCTTATCCGAGCAGGCAGCCCGGCTGGTCAGGAAAGGGGGTGGGGACGAGCGAGCGCCCACCCCTCCTGAACCGTACCAGGCCGCATGCCCTCAAAATGGGGGGGTGGGTGCTTTGGAGCAGGGGGGTGCCCTGTGGCCCCCCCACCCCAAAGCACCCTGCCCCCATGTTGATGAGGACAAGGGCCTCTACCCGACAACCCTGGCCGTTGGTTGTCGGGGTCTGCAGGCGGGGGGCTTATCGGAATCCGGGAGCCCCCTTTAATAAGGGGGCCCCCAGATCCCGGCCCCCCACCCTATGTGAATGAGTATGAGGTACATCGTACCCCTACCCATTCACCTGGTGGAAGAAAAATTTCAATAAGAAAACACTACACAGGTTTTTAAAGTAATTTATTAGGCAGCTCCGGGGGTCTTCTTCCGACTTCGGGGGTCTCTTCTTCTGCTTTCCGGTGTTGTCTCCGCGCTCTCTGGTTCTTCTCCCGTTCTCCGCTGCCTTCTTCCTTCTGCCGGGCGCCTCCGCTATCTTCTTCCAGCTCTTTTGCTAGCGGCGGCCCAGTCTTCTCCGTAGTCTTCTTCCCTCTTCTCTTCTTCGATGTTGACACAACGCTGCCAGCCGCTGTAATGCCGTGTGTGCGGTGCGCAACGACTTATATAGGCATGGGGTCACCGGGTGATGCCACCCGGTGACCCCGCCCCGTATGACGTCACAGTCCCATCATTCTCGGGACTGTGACGTCATACGGGGGCAGGGTCACCGGGTGGCATCACCCGGTGACCACGAATCATGCCTATATAAATCATTGCGCACTGTGCAACCGGCATTACAGCGGCAGAGAGCGTTGTGTCAACATCTCGAGAAGAGAAGAGGGAAGAAGGCGACGAAGAAGACCAGGCCACCGCTAGCAAAAGAGCTGGAAGAAGATAGCGGAGGTGCCCGGCAGAAGGCAGAGGAAAGCGGGAGGAGAACCGGAGAGTGTGGAGAAGGCACCGGAGAGCAGGAGAAGAGGTTGGAGGGTCGGAAGAGACCCCCGAAGTCGGAAGAAGACCCCCGAAGTCGGAAGAAGACCCCCGGAGCTGCCTAATAAATTACTTTAAAAACCTGTGTAGTGTTTTTTATTTACATTTTTCTTCCACCAGGTGAATGGGTAGGGGTACGATGTACCCCATACTCATTCACATAGGGTGGGGGGCCGGGATCTGGGGGCCCCCTTATTAAAGGGGGCTCCCGGATTCCGATAAACCCCCCGCCCGCAGACCCCGACAACCAATGGCCAGGGTTGTCGGGTAGAGGCCCTTGTCCTCATCAACATGGGGGCAGGGTGCTTTGGGTTGAGGGGGCGCAGGGCAAAGCACTCACCCCCCATGTTGAGGGCATGCGGCCTGGTATGGTTCAGAAGGGGGGGCGCTCGCTCGTCCCCACCCCCTTTCCTGACCGGCCGGGCTGCGTGCTCAGATAAGGGTCTGGTATGGATTTTGGGGGGACCCCCACGCCATTTTTTCAGCGTAGGGGGTTCCCCTTAAAATCCATACCAGACCTAAGGGCCTGGTATGCTCCTGGAAGGGGAACCCATGCTGTTTTTTTATTTAAAATTTGGCGTGGAGTTCACCGTCATGATAACAGCGGCGAGATCGCGGTCAGCCACTGTACACTTCCCTCTCCTCTCCCAGGTCAGCAAATCCGCAGCTAAAACACAAAGGAACCGCTGAACAACTGATTGCGAACTTGGCAAAGACTCCGAAGCTCAAAAATGCAACGCACAAGTGTGAACCCAGCCTGAGGCTGGTTACACACCTATGCGAATTGGATGCAGGTTTCTCCGGATCCAATTCGCATGACAAGAGACTGTGACCGGCTCTCTATGGAGCCGGTTCACATCTCCAATCGGATTGCACAGGAACGCTGTGCGTCTTTGGCTCAGTTTCAGGGCCGAATTCAAGCAAAAATTCAGCCCTGATTCGTCCCTGAGGGCCGGTTCACACTACTGCGACTTCAAAATCGCGCAATTTTACCGTGATTTCGTGGCAGCGATTTCAGGGAATGCCAGTCTATAGAGCTGAATTCGCATCGCACATGTATCAAACTTGCACAGAAACCTTTTTTAGCCCTGGTTCACACTGCTGCGTTTTGACATGCGATTTGGCATGTCAAATCGCATGTCAAAACGGCGATATTTGCCGCAAATTGATTTTAAAAAGTAGTTTCTGTACTACTTTTTGCGATTTCGGCCGCGATTTACATTGACATCTGTGCAGAAACCCGCACAGATGTCTTTGTAATCGCAGCTGAAATCGGGACTGCCAGCGAGAGTGAAATCGTGCGAGTTCAGCAGGCTTCACTCCCGCAGCCCAGATACTCACTCGTCTCCCAGAACACAGGAGGACCAGTCAGAACGGCGCAGCGCGACTCGCGCATGTGCTGTAGGGAACCGGGCAGTGAAGCCGCAAGGCTTCGCTTCCTGGTTCCCTCACCGAGGATGGCGGTGGGGGCAGCAGAGTGACGAGCGATTGCTCGTCCTCTGCTGCGGACGTCGCTGGACTCCAGGACAGGTAAGTGTCCTAATATTAAAAGTCAGCAGCTGCAGTATTTGTAGCTGTTGGCTTTTAATAAAAAAAAAATCGGCGGAGCTCCCCTTTAACTTAGTAGCATATGAGTTGAACTGTTTCCAACAGGGATAGAGACCATAATAAAGACATATTTCAGAAGAAGATTGGAACCTTGTTTATGGCTTTATTGCTGTCTATATCTCGGTTGAGAAGATTTCCCCATACTTCCTTTCTCAGTAACACAACATGTGAGAAAAAAGTTCCACTTTCAATGAGAATAGAGTATAATGCCGCATACACACGACCGTTTTTCACAACGTTAAAAATGCCATTTTTTAAATTGGGCATTAAAAACGATCGTGTGTAGGCTCCAGAGCATTTTTAATGACGTGAAAAATGGCCTAAAAAAAATGAGAACCTGCTCTATTATTTCACGTCGTTTTTCATGACGTTCTTTTTAACGTCGTGAAAAACGGTAGTTTGTATGCTGTTACGAGGGGGGAAAAACGCGCATGCTCAGAATCAAGTATGAGACGGGAGCGCTCGTTCTGGTAAAACTAGCGCTCGTAATGGAGATAGCACATTCGTCACGCTGTAACGGACTGAAAAGCACGAGGCTGAAAAGCGCGAATCGCCGCTCAACAAACTTTACTAACATGAAGGGTGGTGCCAATCGAACGGAACTTCCCCTTTATAGTGCCGTCATACGTGTTGTACGTCACTGCGCTTTGCTCAAGCGTTTTTTTTCATGAACGTGTGGCTTGAGAGGAAACAAGAAAAATCACGTCGAGAAAAACTTTGTTTTTTAAAATGACAATAAAAACGTACGTGTGTACGCGGCATTAGCCATAAAGTAATATTAAATTAAACCCTTAGATAAAATAAATGGGCAACATACCTTATGCCACCCTTGTTTCCTCTTACCAGTGTTGTGCAGTCTTTACAGCATTACCAGCCAAAGAAAGTTTCCTCTATTGAGTGTAGCGGGGTATTCCCCTTTAATACAGAGAGACTACATTTCCCAGTACATCTTGCAGCACCCAGGGTGCATTGCCACGGAGCAGGGACTGCTGGGGCAGACTATATAAAGGGGAGGCGGGGTTTATTCTGTCTTTTTGGATACCCCATCTCCTAGCAAGAGGATCCCTGTGCTGAACTGCTGTGTGCACAAGGCCTGAAGCCTGGGCCTTGTGCATTTCTCCAAAGAGCCTTCCGCCAGCCTAGCGGAACCTGAAAGACATTTCCTCATCTTTGCTGTACTACACCAGAAGGACCGAAGGCCTGGATGTCGGTGGATTCCTGTTCCTAGACAAATCGGTGGAGGAAACGGACTTGGACTTGTCCGGGTGGTGAGAGAGCACTTGCTCATAGACAGATACTTTATCTTCATTATTCATTTGGATTATAAGTTTGTTCATCAAGTGCACCACCGAAAGATTGCATGCGAAGATTGTTTTCCCTGAACTTCCATTTAGATCAGTCAGGCCTGACTGTGTAGGTAGACACTATTGAGAGTTAGTCTGCCCACGAAGGGAAGTGATTGAAAAGAGGAAGCGCTAGAGCTGCATCGCATTACTTGAGCTATGTGATTGTTTGTCATTTAAATACTGTTTAATTTCTGAGATCTGCACTTTGTTATACTGTTATTTTATTACTTGCCCATTAGCCTCAGTAAAATATCTGGGTCAAGTACATTGGTGTCAGTTTCAATTACTTTAATAGAAGTTTTAAAGTATATCACTGTGTGTGTTTGCCATAGGACTGCGTCACCAAGGGTTGCGGCCACGCGGTCCTATCTTCCCTTACTAGCTGTGCCACGGGAGGTTCGAGCCGATTGCCAGGGGTTGACAGCGGTGCACTACAGGGCCCAAATTAATACCAACAGCCCTCTTAAGTTGGGGGTACCGCTACATGAGCTTATGCCTATAGAAAGTTTTCTTTGTCTTCAGTGTCTCCCTAGTGATACCATGATGTGTCCGCTGCCTGGTACGATGTGTGTGGAAAGTAGGCTTGTGCAATTCATTTCGTAACAAATCGAAATTCGTCCGAATTTAGCAACTTTCGGACATTCGGAAGCATTCGAATTTCCGAACAAAGCAATTACAAATAAAACTGAATCCGAAATAAATTATACCGCAAAATAGCGAATGTCCGAATGTCTTCGGCATAATTTGTTATGAAAAAAGTTACGAATGTACGAATCCATACGAAGCACAATAACACTCTGCTCTGTTCTCTGCTTCTCCCTCACCGTGCTGAACTCCCTCTCAAAATGGTGTACAGGGGCGGAGGCTATAGCCGCATGTAAAAAAAAAAAGTAAAATACGAGATTTCTAATCCATTCAAAGCACAATGTCACTCTGCTCTGCTCTCTGCTTCTCCCTCACCGTGCTGAACTCCCTCTCAAAATGGTGTACAGGGGCGGAGGCTATAGCCGCATGTAAAAAACGAAAGTAAAATACGAGATTTCGAATCGTTACAAATAACCGCTATGTATTTAGAAGAGTACAAATCCATTCGAAGCACATTAGGCATAATAGGCAGCGTCGTTGTGAGAGAGACACGGAAAATTACGAATCAACGAACCCAAAAAAAGTTACGAAAGTAGAAGTTGTGTCCAGAATCAACGAAAAACAATGTACCCTACCGAAAGTGCGAATTATAAATCAACTAAAAATTCAACGAAAAATGACGCTTGCGAAAATACGAATTAGTCCGAACACGAAAAATCCCGTCTAGCATAATTACGAATGATTACGAATCAACACGACCGAAAAGAAACGAACCGAAACTAAACAAATTTTTCCGTTGTGCACAAGTCTAGTGGAAAGCATGCTCTGGCTGTGTACAGAGGGGCTCTACTGCGCATGCACCACCCAGACAAACCACCAGAACTCATAAAAACAGCCGCACCTTACTGTACATGTGCCAGACAGATAGTGCCAGTGACCTCTACTGAGTATGCACTGGCCGGGCACAGCACTAGCTGCCCTACTTTTTTTGCACAGTGCATGCTCCCAAGAGGAAAAAAGTGAGGACTTGGAGCACAAAAAAAAAGAAAAATATTTTAGGGTTTATTACTACTTAAATGCAAACAATAGTTTGTACTACTCTTGCCATATGTGACAAAAGATTTGAAAAACGTAATAAGATTATTATTTGTCTTCCTACGTAAAAAAAATGACTAACATATTTGTGCAGGCATGAAAAAACACTACTCTAATATCTCTCTCCAGAGATAGGGATGAAAGCTGTACGTTTTCTAGTGCCAGGAACACAGAAAGCATGTTCCTGACAGTACTCATTAATAAAAGACAATGCGGTTCCATCCTCAAACCCTTATGACACTACAGCACACAGAAGTGATGTAGGGGTCAGAGTCGGAGTCGCATGGCAGGGCACACAGGTTCTGCTCTTTGTTTTACTGAGTCTTTCAGAGACTGCAGTGGTGGAACGGAGAAAGACGGTCTGCCGCAGAGGTGAGTATACGTTTTACCAGGGCCGATCTGCCCTATACGCTTGCTACGCAAGCTGCGTAGGGCCCCAAGTAATTACTAGGGGCCCCCGAATCTTCGCCGCCGCTAGAGGTCCGCGGGCCGGGCGGAGACAATGTCTCCGCCGGCCGCCATTTTCTTGTAGACCAAGAGGAGGGTCAGGGTGGCTGCCAATAGGAATTGAGCTGCGGCACCGCCCACCTCCCGCCCACCTCCCGCCCCGCTGATGTCTGTCTGTGTGTGAGTGAAATGTGGGAAGGGGCGGGGGTGGGCGGCGGCGCCGCAGCTTAATTCCTATTGCCAGCCACCCGGCCGGCTCCTCCACTGTCCCCTCTGCGTAATGGCGGCGGAGAGAGTCTCTGCTGCAGGGGCATCACACCTGGTGTAAGGGGGGCCTCCACTGGGAATGCCTGGTGTAAGGGGGGCCTCCACTGGGAATGCCTGATGTAAGGGGGGCCTCCGCTGGGAATGCCTGGTGTAAGGGGGGCCTCTGCTGAGGAGGCCTGGTGTAAGGGGGGCCTCCGCTGGGAATGCCTGGTGTAAGGGGGGCCTCCGCTGGGAATGCCTGGTGTAAGGGGGGCCTCCGCTGGGAATGCCTGGTGTAAGGGGGGCCTCCGCTGGGAATGCCTGGTGTAAAGGGGGCCTCCGCTGGGAATGCCTGGTGTAAGGGGGGCCTCCGCTGGTAATGCCTGGTGTAAGGGGGTCCTCCGCTGGGAATGCCTGGTGTAAGGGGGTCCTCCGCTGGGGAGGCCTGGTGTAAGGGGGGCCTCCGCTGGGGAGGCCTGGTGTAAGGGGGGCCTCCGCTGGGAAGGCCTGGTGTAAGGGGGGCCTCCGCTGGGAAGGCCTGGTGTAAGGGGGGCCTCTGCTGGGAATGCCTGGTGTAAGGGGGGCCTCCGCTGGGAATGCCTGGTGTAAGGGGGGCCTTCACTGGGAATGCCTGGTGTAAGGGGGGACTCTACTGGGAATGCCTGGTGTAAGGAGGGACTCTACTGGGAATGCCTGGTGTAAGGAGGGACTCTACTGGGAATGCCTGATATAAGGAGGAACTCTACTGGGAATGCCTGGTGTAAGGGGGACTCCGCTGGGAATGCCTGGTGTAAGGAGGGACTCGGGGCTTCCACTGATTCTGCATTATGGTGAGTTGAATAATTTCATTCTATATTACAATGTAATAATAGAAATAATGCGCTTCAGTCATCCTGACACCATAACAACCATGGTGCCGGGATGATTGAAGCGCTAACGCCAGGTGTTTGGAGTATCTTTATCTGCTGATTTGTTAAACTTTCTGGAATACACATATTTCTATTGTGGTGTAGGATCTGGGCCTGCTGTCCCTCCACCCCTCTTTCTTTCTTTCTCTCCCTCTCTCTTTCTCCCTCCATCCCTTATTCATCTCTGACTCTAACCACACACCCTCCGAGCCACGCCCACGTAAGCCACGCCCACTATTCAACGTAAACCACACCCATTTTTTGCCACCGTAAAGGGCCCCTTAGCAGAATTTTGCTTAGGGCCCCAGGGAGGTCAGGATCGGCACTGCGTTTTACCATTGCAGGAAACTTCAGATAAGATTTTTTTAGTTACTGAGTGTCTTTTTAAACTACAACTGTTACAAGGGCTATGGACATTAAAGTATTTACATATTCATAACAATTAGTAAATAAGCTGTAAAACAACCCCTCACTGACATTTGTAGCTGTAGCCACTGCGGAGTGATTCTTCCTCAAAATTAAAATTTTCCAAAGATACAATGAAGTAATTCAAAATGAGGTCTCAGCACCTTGCTCTCCTCCTCTTCTTATAAACCTGATCTTTGTTTATATTAAAGATGGCTGTAAACCTTGAGGATGAATTACTCAACAGTGTTTTTAGCTACAGAGATCAGTGAGGGTTTTTTTTAAAAGCCTTTTCTACTGTTTGTTAAGAATATGTAAAACTTAGAATGTCTATAGCCTGGTAACAGTTTTACATTATGTACTGTAGGTGCTAAAAACTTTCCCTTCACTTTCAGCTCCTGTGTCAATTGGCTTTGGGCTTGTGTTGATTGTATCCATTTTAGATCAGTTTGAGATGCATCTGAGATCATCCAGAATTCATGGATTACTGCATTTAACCTGCACTTTCTAAACCTCCTCCTAACCAGTCGCAGCTGGTGTTTTTATTTGTTGGGGGGCGGCAAACAACCCCCCCCCCGGTGGCGGGTGGCAGGCAGCGGCTCCTGTGTCCTCAACTCCATCACGGCGGCTTCTGCTGTGCATCTCTTCCCCTCCTCCTAGGCGTCCAATAAGATCGCCTGTCCTGTCAGTCAATGTGTGACGGGTCTCAAGACCCGCTTCCTGATTGGCCTGGGAGGAGGATCAGTGTTACAATAGCGAATATTCATCAGTTTTTTTATGTTCAACTCAGCAGGTTGAACAAAAAATGCTGAGTGGTTGCCGTACTAACTAATCAATGTTAGTGTGGCGATCTACCCCACTGAGCTATTGTGTCAGGGGGACTGCCAGCCCCCCCCCCCCCCCCCAGGACAGACCGGTCAGCGCTTTGATAAATGCTGATCCTTAGGCCAGCTTCTGTCGGACAAGCTGCTGTACACATGGGGTGAATGCCAGCCTTAACAAAGAGGTCCCTCATGCAATACACTCAATAATATATTGTCATGTGTACCTGCTGTCATTCCAAATCCAAGGTGAGTCACAATGCCTGAACATTTTTGCACGAGCTGCTATTTCTAGAGGGGTATGTCAGTAATAATAGAAAACTCAGAAGTGGGCCGCTTGTTGGCAGTTTGAAATGATGCTGCCAACCTCAAATCTTTGAAATGCATATGGGGCTTGAAGTTTAAAGACTATCCCAATCAGAACTTATACATGTCAAGCATGCATACACAGTAACTATGTATCACACGTTGTGCCAAACTACATCTGAGTGTAATATGGTAACTACTAACAACCCTCACTTTAAGAAATAGGTCACTGTGTGATTTCAGAGGTCAAATAAGCCTCAGCAAAACTAACTGTTTGCTGGGTGAGTCTGCAGCAACAGTTACACAAAGGACAAGGGGGCACTCTTTGCGTCTAGAGGAAAAGAGATTTCACCTCCAAATACGGAAAGGTTTTTTCACAGTAAGAGCTGTGAAAATGTGGAATAGACTCCCTGCAGAGGTGGTTCTGGCCAGCTCAGTAGATTGCTTTAAGAAGGGCCTGGATTCTTTCTTAAATGTACATAATATAACTGGGTACTGACATTTATAGGTAAAGTTGATCCAGGGAATATCCGATTGCCTCTCGGGGGATCAGGAAGGAATTTTTTCCCCTGCTGTAGCAAATTGGATAATGCTCTTCTGGGTTTTTTTGCCTTCCTCTGGATCAACTGTGGGTATAGAATTGGGTATATGGGATTGTACGATATATGTTTATTTTTATTTTTTTATTTTTATTTTTTACGGTTGAACTGGATGGACTTGTGTCTTTTTTCAACCCGACTAACTATGTAACTATATGTAACTATGTAACTATGTTACAAAGGTATAAACAGCTGGTAGTGGTTTGTGGTCAGACATAATAACATTTGTGGTGAGAAGTGTAGGAAAACAGCCATAGCGGGACTGAGACCACAGAAATGTTGAATTGTTACAAGATATTAACAGCTAAATATATATTAGGATAATACAATTTCTAAGTATAGTCATTTTGTGTGAGCTGTGTGATGTCATAGCATCTCTCCAGGAACTGGCTCACTTGCCATATATAATCATTAGGGTTGCACCGATACCACTTTTTAAGACCAAGTACAAGTACCGATACTTTTTTCAAGTACTCGATTCCGATTACTGATACTTTTTTTAAATGCCATGTGACAGTGGCACATGCGTCAGTAGTTTTTTTTTATTATTATTATTTTTTACATACATACCGTATATACTCGAGTATAAGCCGAGTTTTTAAGCACATTTTTTTGTGCTGAAAATGCCCCCCTCGGCTTATACTTGAGTCTGTGTCCATCTTCACCTTTGAGTGCCTGATTCCAGCCAAACTTGGCACAAATGTAGCCCCACTCTTTCTCTATAAGTGTGCAAAGTTTGTTGACCGGGGGTCCTACGGCCGGGGGGCACCGATTTTTCAAAGCCGGGCACCCCCTCCTTAGACTCCCATGTTAAACGTTAATTTCTCCGGTGATTTTGGGGACCCGCTACCGGCCGGCCCTAGGTCCCCTGGACCCCAAACTTGGCGCACATGTAGCCCCACTCTTCATCTACAGGTGTACAAAATTTGTTGTCTAGGAGATCTACGGCCGAAGAGCACAGATTTTTCAAACCCGGGCACCCCTTCCATAGACCCCCATGTTAAACGTCTGTCTAGTCACACAGCGCAGGAGATCAGGTAGGGAGATTGGGCACAGTGAGGCATGGGCACAGTGATAGTGAGGCATGGGCACAGTGAGGCATGGACACAGAGAGGCATGGACACAGTGAGGCATGCACATGGACACAGTGAGGCACAGTGAGGCATGCACATGGACACAGTGAGGCACAGTGAGGCATGCACATGGACACAGTGAGGCATGCAGATGGACACCCTAGGCTTATACTCAAGTTAATAAGTTTTCCCATTTTTTTGTGGTAAAATTAGGTGACAAACAGCTCAGGTTTTTCCCTTGCTTATCCAAAGTGATGATAAAGTAGACAACGTTGTCCTTTCCAGGCCTGCAGATGACCACTTTGTCAGCATGAATGTGTCTACCATAGTTCCAATGCAACAGGCACCCATTGAAACGATTATCCATAGTGGAGTAATAGCCCACTCTCCTGAAAGGTTTTGGTACAGATAGATAGTCCCAAACAGCCTCACTGTACCACTGCTCTCTGTTAAGTTCAATTTCCTGCATTATCTCCTTGGGAACATAAGGAAACTCCAGTCCATATTCTGTGGCTACCCTTTTATTTAGCAATCTTTGTAACCGGGCAAGCCTCGGCAAAGCTCTGGCACTTCCTTGCCCAGGAGGCACACGTAAAGTCGGAGATTTGCGCACCATAGCGTTGGTAGACAACTTTTCTGACCCAAATGAACTGGTACCTCTGGCCAGAATCTCATTAGTAGTAACAGGGGGTTCCACACTGGGTGATGTCTTCCCTGAGTCCATAACTACCCAATCAGAAAAAGTGAAGGCTAAGAAGTGATCCGCAAATTAACCCCTTTTTTTCAGAAAAGTAACACAGTCCAGAGCCCTCTTTAGCATAAGCTCCCAGTGAACAGCTTACTTGAGTTGCGACCAGTAACAGCAAATCCCAGGCGAGCCCCCACATGTAGCACTACCCCCGCAGGAGCTGCTGGTTTAATTTTGGGTCTGCCTTTACCTGACTGTTCACCATATCCACCATAGGGGTCCCATTGGAGAGTTGTTCACAGATGTCCGCACCAACAATTAGTCTCTTTTTCCAATGCTTTTATTAACAAACGTCAGAGGGATGGAGGGTTAGGGGAAATTCAGGTACCTTGTTTTGCGGATCACGGAGGACAAACAGCTCCACAACTGGATCTAGCAACCACCGGATAGGTCTCTCTCACTGACCTAGCAGCCAGTGCGGTGCTCGGTCATAGTCTCTGCCACAGACTTGATGAATATAACTTGAGTCGTTGTACAATCCTTTGCCACAGGATTGTATAACCAAGAACTTCTGCAAAGTACCCTCTCCCAGAATGCACAGCGGATGAACCACTCCCACTGGGCTGCTTCTGGGTAAAGAGGTACTCAATTCATCCAACCTGCTGCATTTCCAACACTGACCGGGGGTGACAGCGACACCCACGGCCAAGTGGAAAATGTACAACACAGCTGAACTGGAACAGAAACCAGCAATTTAACATAATACTCTGAGCTAAACTACAGCTCAGATAAACCTAAATTTACATCTAGTGCCTACTCATTAGGAGCAGGGCACTATGTATATATAAACGGTGAGCAGCAAGTGTTTGTGCTGGAGAGACAAGAGTGAAGTGTATATACAGGAGTGTATATAGGAGTCCTAAGCAACCTTGCACTAAATTTTCCAGGGCATCCCTGTCCAAGTTTAATTCCCCCCAAATAAACAAAACAAAGCAATGAACTGGTTTCTGTCCCTGAGTGACTGGGATGGATGTCTAGTTGGGCAGGGTGACAGATGAACCACTACACACAGCAACCCCTGTTAAATTGTAAAAAAAAGAAAAAAATAAACACTGACACCATCCACTCCCCCCTCCCCAAAAAAGAAAGCATTGTAAAAAAAAATATATATATATAGGGGGTGATTGATGCTGCAGATCTCCCTGACAGCCGCAGGACGGAGAGGAGGAGAAGCGGCTGTCTGAAAAGCTATACAGAGAGATCGGTGCTTGGAACTGCCCCCATCGCCACACCGATCATTCCCGAGATTGTCCAAGTATCGGGTCAAGCATTGGAGCATTTGCACGAGTACAAGTACTCATGCGAATGCTCGGTATCGGTGCAACCCTAATAATCATGTATGTATTCTGTGGCATAGAATATATGTTCTATTAAAATATCACAAAGCAGGGGTGCTGGTTTCCTGCCTTGAACTTGTATTATCTTGGTGCCGAATTACCCACATTAGCTTGTTAGATTGCCATTAGAGCTCTGAAAAAGTCAGTTCTCTTACTGGAAGTAAAATACAAGCAATGTCAGGTATAAGGATACACAGAGGTAGAGATTAAAGCTGGAACACAATTTAAACCTGGGCTCTGCCATATATCAAAAAGGTCCTATTTAATAAAATTAGAAGCTACTCAAGGAACTATTCACCATTTTAAACCCTACAATCTTTTTTAGGTACAGAAAAGGTAAATATTGCTTTATTACATTTGGGTCTTCTGATCAAATGTGGCAATGCTTGTTGAGGTCATTCTGTATCGTACTGTACTTTGGTCAGAATACTAGTCAACTACCAATATCAAAATGGATTATACCAGGGGCGTACCTAGAGCATTTGGCACCCGGGGCGGATCCAATATCTGGCCTCCCCCCCCACGTTAAAATGTAAAAACACCCCTCTGTGTCCCCTGCATACCTCTGCATCCTTCAATATCTCTTTGTTACTACTGTGTAGCCCCTCTACACAACTGCACCTCTGGACCCCTTTACATTACACAGCATCCTGCACCTCTGCGTCACTTTACATTACACAGCCCCCTGCACCTCTGGACCCCTTTACATTACACAGCCCCCTGCACCTCTGGACCCCTTTACATTACACAGCCCCCTGCACCTCTGGACCCCTTTACATTACACAGCCCCCTGCACCTCTGCACCCCTTTACATTACACAGCCCCCTGCACCTCTGCACCCCTTTACATTACACAGCCCCCTGCACCTCTGGACCCCATTACATTACACAGCACCCTGCACCTCTGCACCCCTTTACATTACACAGCCCCCTGCACCTCTGCACCCCTTTAAATTACACAGCCCTCTGGACCCCTTTACATTACACAGCACCCTGCACCCCTTTACATTACACAGCCCCCTGCACCCCTTTACATTACACAGCACCCTGCACCTCTGGACCCCATTACATTACACAGCACTCTGCACCCCTTTACATTACACAGCACCCTGCACCCCTTTACATTACACAGCACCCTGCACCTCTGGACCCCATTACATTACACAGCACTCTGCACCCCTTTACATTACACAGCACCCTGCACCTCTGCACCCCTTTACATTACACAGCACCCTGCACCTCTGCACCCCTTTACATTACACATCCCCCTGCACCTCTGGACCCCTTTACATTACACAGCACCCTGCACCCCTTTACATTACACAGCACCCTGCACCTCTGGACCCCATTACATTACACAGCACCCTGCACCTCTGCACCCCTTTACATTACACAGCACCCTGCACCTCTGCACCCCTTTACATTACACAGCCCCCTGCACCTCTGGACCCCTTTACATTACACAGCACCCTGCACCCCTTTACATTACACAGCACCCTTCACCCCTTTACATTACACAGCCCCCTGCACCCCTTTACATTACACAGCACCCTGAACCTCTGGACCCCATTACATTACACAGCACCCTGCACCTCTTTACATTACACAGCACCCTGCACCTCTGCACCCCTTTACATTACACAGCCCCCTGCACCTCTGGACCCCTTTACATTACACAGCACCCTGCACCCCTTTACATTACACAGCCCCCTGCACCTCTGGATGCCTTGACATTACACAGCCCCCCGCACTTCTGGACCCCTTGACAGTACACAGCACTCTGGACCCCTTTACATTACACAGCACCGCACCTCTGGACCCTTTTACATTACACAGCACCTCACAGCTCTGGACCCCCTGCATGTTACACAGACCTCCCTCAGTGCAAACCTCCCCCCTCAGTGCAGACCCCCCCTTAGTGCAAACCCCCCTCAGTGCAGACCCCCCCTGTGCAAACCCCCCTCAGTGCAAACCTCCCCAGTGCAACCCCCCCTCAGTGCAAACTTCCCCCCTTAATGCAGACCCCCGTGCAAACCTCCCCCCCTCAGTGCAGACCCCCCAGTGCAACCCCCCTCCCCCTCAGTGCAAACCCCCCTTAATGCAGACACCCCCCCTCAGTGCAAACCTCCCCCCATGCAAACCCCCCCTCAATGCAAACCCCCCCTCAATGCAGACACCCCCCCTCAGTGCAAACCTCCCCCCTTAATGCAGACCCCCGTGCAAACCCCACCACAGTGCAAACCTCCCCCCTTAATGCAGACCCCCGTGCAAACCCCCCTCAGTGCAAACCTCCCCAGTGCAACCCCCCCTCAATGCAGACACCCCCCCTCAGTGCAAACCTCCCCCCTTAATGCAGACCCTCGTGCAAACCCCCCCTCAGTGCAAACCTCCCCCCCCCTCAGTGCAGACCCCCCAGTGCAACCCCCCTTCCCCTCAGTGCAAACCCCCTTAATGCAGACACCCCCCCCTCAGTGCAAACCCCCCCCTCAATGCAAACCCCCCCTCAATGCAGACACCCCCCCTCAGTGCAAACCTCCCCCCCTTAATGCAGACCCCCGTGCAAACCCCCCCACAGTGCAAACCTCCCCCCTTAATGCAGACCCCCGTGCAAACCTCCCCAGTGCAACCCCCCCTCAATGCAGACACCCCCCCTCAGTGCAAACCTCCCCCCCTTAATGCAGACCCTCGTGCAAACCCCCCCTCAGTGCAAACCTCCCCCCCCTCAGTGCAGACCCCCTCAGTGCAAACCCCCTTTAATGCAGACACCCCCCCTCAGTGCAAACCTCCCCCCCATGCAAACCCCCCCTCAATGCAGACCCCCGTGCAAACCCCCCCCCGGTCAGTGAAAACCCCCCCTCCCATTCAGTACCTTAGATCAGCGTGAGGCAGCACATGCACAGAAGGTCCCCTCCCCCTCTGTACACATAAACAGAAAGGAGGGGGAGGCGACTTCACACGGCTGTGCCTGTCTTCTGTGAGAAGTGCCGAACATCGGGATAGCTCAGCCGCGGCCGTGAGGAGGGGATGGATGGTGCAGCAATGTCACCCCCCCCCCCCCCTCCCTTCGTATCGTGATATATCTGCCTGTGCCTGCCTGGAGTCTCACTGCAGGCAGCTCTTACTTGACGGAGCGGCGCCGGCGCTATCACCGCTTAAGTCACGGGGGGGGCGCCGGCCTGACACCCCCCAGTGTGTGGCACCCCGGTGCGGCCCGCCCCCCACTTAGTACGCCTCTGGATTATACCAACTCTTGGAAGATTGGTTCACAGCCACGTACCAAAAATAGAACCATAGTAAAAAGAGTAAGGGGTAACAAAACCCCTTAGTTACAATACAAGACTAAATGCACAAATCACATGTATTGATTGAGCAAATGAAAAATAAAAGGATTTAAAACAATACAGGACTTTACAGGCTGTGTAGTTTATAAGTGAGGTAACACAATTCGATATAAAACAAGCTTTATTACATATGCATAATCAAAGAGTTTATAGATCACAGTGACCATACAAATTATCCAAAATACAGCCATAATAAAACAACAATCGAATGATGAGCAACTAACAGTAGTTGATGTTCATGGTGTAAAGTAGTTACTGACGCGTTTTGGAGATCATATCTGCTTCATCAGGGAAACTATGTAGACATCTGAAAAAATGATCATGTAACAATACATTATCACATAATTCAGTGTAAGAAAACATGGATATCCCCATTACAGTATAATGGAGGCTTACCATCTATGAACAGTACCAGATTTGCGCGTTTGCTGCAGTCCAAAAGGGCAACCCACATGTCGCACACCAACCAGAACCCAATTAGACCAGTAGGAGGCAGAAAATGGGCATTGGACCACACAAAGGGGAGGAAAAGTCCCTGACCAAGCCCACCACGACAATTGAAAAGATGGAATATCTTTTAAGTGGTTTATGATGATGGGTCCTCTGTTCTGCCACGACTCTTAAAACCACTCAGACCCCACTGACACTCCTGGTTAGAGATAGAGGGCCATTTACACCTAAATAACTTAAATGTTAGTGAATCACCACAATATAATAATGCAATTAAATAAGGCCACAGACTACCAGATAGTAAGTTAAGTAACTGTATTGTGTCAAAGCAGATAAACAGTGCAAGACTTAATGTCAAACAATAGAACACTTTAACCACTTAAGCCCCGGACCAATATGCAGCATAAGGACCAGGCCCTTTTTGCGTTTCGGCACTGCGTCGCTTTAACTGACAATTGCGCGGTCGTGCGACGTGGCTACCAAACAAAATTGGCGTCCCTTTTTCCCCACAAATAGAGCTTTCTTTTGATGGTATTTGATAACCTCTGCGGTTTTTATTTTTTGCGCTATAAACAAAAATAGAGCGACAATTTTTAAAAAATTTTAATATTTTTTACTTTTTGCTATAACAAATATCCCCAAAAAATATATAAAAAAAACATATTTTTTTCCTCAGTTTAGGCCGATATGTATTCTTCTACATATTTTTGGTTAAAAAAATCGCAATACGCATTTATTGATTGGTTTATAGCGTTTACAAAATAGGGGGTTGTTTTATGGCATTTCTATAAAAAAAATTTTTTTACTAGTAATGGCGGCGATCAGTGATTTTTTTCGTGACTGCGACATTATGGCGGACTCATCGGACACCTTTGACACTATTTTGGGACCATTGTCATTTTTACAGCAACCAGTGCTATAAAAATGCACTGGTTATTGTAAAAATGACACTGGCAGTGAAGGGGTTAACCAGGAGGGGGCGCTGTAGGGGTTAAGTGTGCCCTGATTTGTGTTTCTTACTGTGGGGGCATGGCTTAGCGTGTGACATCACTGATCGTCGTTCCCTATTACAGGGAACAGACGATCAGTGACAGGCTCACTAGGAAGCACGGGGAGAGGTTTGTTTACACTTACCTCTCCCCGTTTTTCCTCTCTGTGACCCGATCGCGGGACACCAGCGGCGATCAGGTCCACTGTTCTCGCGAGGACGGTCACGGAGAAGAGGACCGGGTCGCGAGCGTGCCGCCGGCGGGGCGCTCGCAACCCACGGCTGGGCTCTTAAAGGGGACGTACCTGTACGCCCATGTGCCCAGCCGTGCCATTCTGCCGGCGTACATCGGCGTGCGGCGGTCCTCAATCGGTTAAGGTTGCAAAATTATATAAAGTAAACATTGGCCTATACCAGGAGGAAATGCAGACAACTATTAATGAGCAAATTCAGACCCATATAACTCAAAGGTAATGTTCCTAAGTGCACTCCCAAGATGCGGGTATCTGTAGTGTTCCTAAGTGGGGGACCCCTAGATGGCGGTGTTTCAAGTCTGGCACCTTAATATTAATTAATGTTAATCGGCTTGTGGCAGGGCCCTCTGTCGGTGGTGCATAAGAGTTTGTCTCTTTAGGAGTAGGTGGCGTATAGCTGCAGGGCTGCCAAGTAACAGGCAGTCTATGTGCAACTGAGTGTAGCAAGGTGTTAAAAGTTGTATCTCCTTTCACCACTCCTGGCAGGCGACAGGTCCGGCTTCACACATGCAGTCCAGATGTCAGGTACCGGAGGCTCGGTCTCTCAATGCTGGATCACACACGTGCAGTCTCTGGCAGCCTCAGCAGCAGGTCTGTCCTCTGTCTGAAGTAGGCAGTCAGGCTCTAGTAGCAAGTTTCATTGAGACTCTCTCTATCTCTCTCAGAAGTGGCTATAGCCCCTCCCACAGCAGGTCCTCTTGACACAGTGTCTCCTTGAAAATGATCCCCAGTGTTTCTCTTTTGCCCAGTCAAGCTCTATTGATGCAATGGCTTGTGGGAATTGAAATCCTGTAACCATAAACCTCCACTGACAAGTATGGAGGAGCGCCCCTTTAAGAATGACAGTTTATGGACCTTGCTTTGTGCACTGGTCCAAATCATTTGTTGGAGGGGGGATTATGGTGTGGGGTTGTTTTTAAGGTGTTGAGCTTAGCCCCTTAGTTCCATTTTGGACTGTTTCATGCTCCCAACTTTGTGGCCCCTTCCTGTTCCAACATGACTGCGCACCAGTTCACAAAGTAAAGTCCATAAAGACATGGATGAGCGAGTTTGGGGTGGTGGAACTTGGCTGACCTGCACAGAGTCCTGACCTCGACCGGATAGATGAATTAGGGATGAATTAGAGTGGAGACTGTGAGCCAGGTCTTCTCGTTCAACATCAGTGCCTGACCTCAAAAATGTGCTTCTGGAAAAATGGTCAAACATTCCCATAGACACACTCCTAAACCTTGTGGACAGCCTTCCCAGAAGAGTTGAAGCTGTTATAGCTGCAAAGGGTGGGCCAACTCAATATTGAACCCTACGGACTAAGACTGGGATGCAATTACAGTTCATGTGCGTACAGTATAAGGGCAGACATCCCAATACTTTTGGTAATAGAGTGTATGTTAAAACGTAAGGGTCCCAACACTGATAACCTTAGACCATTCAAAGTATGAATCACTACTCTCTGGATACAATCTTTTAGCCAATTTTCTATCCATTTATAAACTGAATTTTTTAAGTTTGTGGATATTAATTTATACATTAGCCATGTGAGGGGATCTGTGTCTAACACTTTGGCAAAATCCAAGTATACCTGTACAGTACATTACTATGTCCACAGCTACTCCTTTGAACTTTGAAGTTTTTGCTTGCCTCCTCATAAAAGAAATCAGATTCGTTTGACAACTTCGGTCTTTTGTGAATCCATGCTGACTATTGCTTAAAATATTATTTTTTAGCAACAACTCATCTATGTGGTCTTTTATTAAATGTTCAAGTATATTCCCAACTATAGTAGTTAAAATAACCGGCCTCTATTTACTTGATAAAGACTTTGATCCCTTTCTAAATATAGGCACCACATTGGTTTTACGCCAATCCAGTAGCATTATTCCAGTTATTAAAGGGGTTGTAAACCCTCCTGTTTTTTCACCTAAATGCATCCTATGCATTTAGGTGAAAAAACATCTATTACCGGCCCCGCAGCCTCCCCGTTTTACTTACATGAGCCCTGGAAATTCCTGAGTCGAGAACGCGCTGGATCTTTGCCTGGGATTCTTGGGTTCTTCATTGGATAGATTGATAACAGCGCAGCCATTGGCTCCCACTGCTGTCAATCAAATCCAATGACGCGGGTGCTGGGGGTGAGGCAGAGTCCTGCATTCGGCAGCTATGGATGCCGAATGCAGGACTCGGGAGTGCTCTCGCAAGGTAACCCCCTTGGGAGAGCGCTTCCCCGGGGGGATTATCTGATGTGGGGAGGAGCCGAGAGAGCCGCCGGGGGACCTCAGAAAACAGGTGTTCGGGGCCACACTGTGCAAAACAAACTGCACAGTGGAGGTAAGTATGACATGTTTGTTATTTTAAAAAAAACAAAAAACGAACCTATAGTGTCACTTTAAAGAGTCTCTAAAATTAGAAACAATGTCTTAGATATAATAGAGCTCAGCTCTTTAATGACCCTTGGGTGGGACTTTAGTAGCTCCTTGTACTATCTCACACAGGCGCGTATCGTGAAAGGGTGCGAGAGTCGCAGTTGCGATCCCGCATTCAGCTCCAGGGGGCCTGCAGCTCTCTGAGCTATCTTAGTAACATAAGAGCTTTCAGGGTCGCTGCCGTTCTGCCGCTGTGGGGGGGCCTCCAAGACCCGGCATTTCCCCCTGCATCTCCGGCTTTCAGTTTGGGATGCAGTGGGGAGGCGGCAATCGGCAACTCTATGGTGTTCGCGGCATCTCCCTGGGGCTTGTATTTCTCCTTCAGCGTGTATACAGTGGAGAGGGGAGGGGCCTCTGACCCGGGCAGCTACAAGTTTCACTCTCAGTGTACAAGTGAGTTGCTCGGGTCAGAGGCCCCTCCCCCCTCCACTGTACAGACTCAGGAAGAGAATTACAAGCCCAAGGGAGATCCCCCTGCCCATGGACATCATAGAGCTGCGGATCGCCGCCTCCCACCTCCCCCTGTGCTGGGGGTTGGAGGTGCACAACCAGCCAGGTACAGGGGAACCTCTGGGGGGGATGTTTAAGTCTGGGAACCCTGATGTATGGAGGGCTCTCTGGGGACTCTGATGTATGGGGGGGGCTCTCTGTGAACCCTGATGTATGGGGGGCTCTCTGTGAACCTTGATGTATGGGGGGGCTCTCTGGGGACTCTGATGTATGGGGGGGGCTCTCTGTGAACCCTGATGTATGGGGGGGCTCTCTGGGGACTCTGATGTATGAGGGACTCTCTGTGAACCCTGATGTATGGGGGGCTTTCTGTAAATCCTGATGTATGGGGGGCCTCTGGGGACCATGAAGTATGGGGGGGCTCTCTGGGGACCCTGATGTATGAGGGGCTCTCTGTGAACCCTGATGTATGGGGGGCTCTCTGGGGGCTTTCTGTGAACCCTGATGTATGGGGGGCCTCTGGGGACCATGAAGTATGGGGGGCTCCCTAGGGACCCTGATGTATGGGGGGGCTCTCTGGGGACTCTGATGTATGGGGGGCTCTCTGTGAACCCTGATATACGGGGGGCTCTCTGTGAACCCTGATGTATAGGGGGTGTTCTCTGTGAACCCTGATGTATGGGGGCCTCTGGGGACCATGAAGTATGGGGGGCCTCTGGGAACCCTGATGTATGGGGGGCTCTCTGGGGACCCTGATGTATGGGGGGCTCTCTGTGAACCCTGATGTATGGGGGGCTCTCTGGGGACCCTGATGTATGGGGGGGCTCTCTGTAAAGCCTGATGTATGGGGGCTCTCTGGGGACTCTGATATATGGGGGGGCTCTCTGTGAACCCTGATGTATGGGGGGGCTCTCTGGGGACTCTGATGTATGGGGGGGGGCTCTCTGTGAAGCCTGATGTATGGGGGGCTCTCTGGGGACTCTGATGTATGGGGGGGGCTCTCTGTGAACCCTGATGTATGGGGGGCTCTCTGGGGACCCTGATGTATGGGGGGGCTCTCTGTGAAGCCTGATGTATGGGGGGCTCTCTGGGGACTCTGATGTATGGGGGGGCTCTCTGTGAACCCTGATGTATGGGGGGCCCCTTTGGGGACTCTGATGTATGGGGGGGGCTCTCTGTGAAGCCTGATGTATGGGGGGCTCTCTGGGGACTCTGATGTATGGGGGGGGCTCTCTGTGAACCCTGATGTATGGGGGTCTCTCTGGGGACTCTGATGTATTGGGGGGCTCTCTGTGAACCCTGATGTATGGGGGGCTCTCTGTGAACCCTGATGTCTGGGGGGGCTCTCTGTGAACCCTGATGTATGGGGGGGCCTCTGGGGAACATGAAGTATGGGGTGGGCTCTGGGAACCCTGATGTATGGGGGGCTCTCTGGGGACCCTGATGTATGGGGGGGCTCTCTGGGGACCCTGATGTATGGAAGGGGCTCTGGGAACCATGATGTATGGGGGAGCTCTCTGGGAACCCTGATGTATGGGGGGGCTCTCTGGGGATACTGATGTATGGGGGCTCTCTGGGGACCCTGATGTATGGGGGGGCTCTGGGAACCCTGATGTATGGGGCTCTCTGGAAACCCTGATGTAAGGGGAGGGTCTCTGGGGACCTTGCTGTATGGGGGGCTCTCTGCAGACCCTGATGTATGGGGGGGCTCTCTGGGGACCCTGATGTAAGGGGGCTCTTTGGGGACCCTGATGTAAGGGGGGCTCTCTGGGGACCCTGATGTAAGGGGGGCTCTCTGGGGACCCTGATGTAAGAAGGGGCTCTCTGTGGACCCTGATGTATGGGAGGAGGCTCTCTGGGGACCCTGACGTAAGGGGAGACTCTCTGGGGACCTTGATGTATGGGGGGGCTCTCTAGGGACCCTGATGTAAGGGGGGACTTCTGGGGACCTTGATGTATGGGGGGGCTCTCTGGGGACCCTGATGTAAGGAAAGACTCTCTGGGGATCTTGATGTATGGGGAGGGGGCTCTCTGGGGACCCAGATGTAAGGGGAGACTCTCTGGGGACCCTGATGTATGGGGGAGGCTCTCTGGGGACCCTGATGTAAGTGGAGGAGGCTCTTTGGGGACCCTGATGTATGGGAGGGGAGACTCTGGGGACCCTGATGTATGGGGGAGGCTCTCTGGGGAATCTGATGTAAGGGAGGGCTCTCTGGGGACCCTAATGTAAGGGAGGGCTCTCTGGGGACCCTGATGTAAGGGAGGGCGCTCTGGGGACCCTGATGTAAGTGGGGGAGGCTCTTTGGGCACCCTTATGTAAGGAATTGGCTCTCTGGGGACCCTGATGCAAGGAGGATCCGCACTCAGATATGTAACGATATATACATATATATATATATATATATATATATATATATATATATATTGTGACAGCCGGGCAGGTGAAATCCCCTTGTTGCATCCAGGATGCAGTATATATTAGGGCCGAAACAACTAATCGATTAATCGACAACTAATCGATTATGAAATTAATCGATTACTATTTTCATAATCGATTAATCGGCCAGTAACATAATGGGGTTAAAAAAAAAGCTAAAATTAGCACTTTATAGTACAAAAAACAGAAAATCCCTACTGTAAATATTACTTTTAGAGCCGGTTCACATAGGGGCGACTTGGGATCCGACTTGAAGTCGCCCCAAGTCGCGCGGTTGAGAAAATCAATGTAAGTGAATGAAGCCGTCTTAATGTATACTACTGAAGTCACTCCGACTTCAGAAAAGGTTCCTGTATGACTTCAATCTGACTTGTAGGCGACTTGTACCCATTGATTTCAATGGAAGTCGCCTCCAAGTCGCATCCCCTGTGTTAACTGAAGCAACTTAGCAAAATAGTTTTCTCGGAAAACCCCTCCCTCCCACAGAGCTGATTACTCTTTGATTGGCTACTGGCAAAGTCCCCTGTCCTGGAGGCGACTTCAAGTCGCCCCAAGTCGCGCTGTGGTTCACGCTCAAGTCACGCTGAAGTTGCCTCGCAAAGTCGTGTCGCCTCTGTGTGAACCGGCTCTTACTGTCCCACAGTAAAAAATTAACCCCTTACAGTAGCGATTATTTTCTCTTTTTGTACTAATTTTAGTTTTTTTAACCCCCATTATGTTACTAAACATCTCAGGCCGGGGTCACACATCTGTGTTTTTTGGTGCTTTTTGCAGAAACGCACCGCAGTCCATTTACATGATTTCCTATGGGACACGTTCACGTCCATGATTTTTTCAGCCGCTGAGTATTTGGAAAGGGCAAGGACTTTTTTTTAACGCAAAACGGTGCTATTTTTTTATTTTTTGGTTCAATATACTTCAATAGAGAGGCTGCAGAAAAGCATGTAATAATGCGTCAATTTGTGTCTTTTTTAATCTGCCACACAACAAATTGGCCAAAAATAAATAAATGTAAAAATGCAAATCGTCGTAAAATTATCTTTTTTTTTTTTTAAAGGTTATTAACCGATTAATCAAAACAATAATCGGCCAACTAATTGATTATGAAAATTATTTAGTTGCAGCCCTAGTACATACCTCCCAACTGGCACGAATTCTGCGGGTTTTACACGCATAGGCCCCTCCTTCCCGCAGTCCCGCGAGAGTGTCATTTTTCCCGCACAGCAGGAAGCAGAAGGCACAGCAGACAGCATGAAGAGGAGGAACAGCTAACGAGCAGGAGCAGGTTTTTTTTAAGCGTCCCGGACCTACCGCCCCCCCCCCCCCAACAACTTTTGTTGGCAGGGAGATTTTAGAATGAATGTTGGGAGGTATGTCCTAGGTTCAGGCTTTATGCCAGTTTGTACCTCTAGGGGGAGTGCTGGGAGTCCTGCTGGGAGGACTTGATGAGCCCAGCTGAATTAGATTACAAAAACTCCCAGAATGCTAAGGGAGATGCTCTAACCTGGAACCAGATCTGTGTGGATAGTCTGGGGAGTGAGATCTCTGTGCAGGGAGACAAAGTCTGTGTGGCTAAGGCCCCTTTTACACGGACGGCAAAATTGCCGCAGTAAAAAGCATGTTTTTGTTCTGTGAAATTCAAGGCTTCAGGCACTGCGATTAGCTGCATTTCTACATTGCGATTAGCTGTGTTTACATGCGGCTGCGTTTAGCTGCGGTTGACCAATATTGTCATCTCTATAGCAACCGTTTTTATTTTGATGTGCTTCCTGTTGTTTTTTTCTTTTGTTCACGCTGCTATCCGCAGTTATGTGCATATTGCTGCGCTACATCGCACCTGGACGCATTCAATTCTATTTTTTCTATTCGCACCAAACTGCATGTAACGAAATCGCAGCTAAACGCTGTGTGTGAATGGGGCCATAGGAAAGCATTGTGTGCTTTTAGCTGCAGTAGAAAACTAGAAAATACGCAGTACTAAGAACTTTAAAAAAAACAGGGAGTTAGGGACTGGGGCAGCACAAGGCTGTACGCAGTTGTTAGTTAGGGACACCAACGTGTGTAGTGAGCGGTCAAGTTGACCAGGTTTTCTTTTTGTGTTTCTTTTGTTTTCTGTTATATTTTTTGTATATAGTTCAAATAAACCACACCCTTTTGTTTTTCCTCCTACCACTGTCTGCTGTGCCTAATTTTTGTGTGGTGAACCCATCCAGGGGTTCACACACACCCGCTGCCGAGTTAACCCCCTCACAAAATATATATGTAGCGGGCATGCACTTTCCCTGTGTATTTAAAACTGGCAGAGACACCAGTAATGTGCAGTTCCCTGCAGCCCAGCGGGTGGTGCTGTCGCCTTGGGCTGGGGTTGAACCATTGCTGTGTGCCGTACCCCTTTTTGTCCTCCCTCGGCAGTGGTATGGTGGGGCGGGGAACCCGCCGTGCTTGCTGGGAGAGGGTATAAAGGGGCCGGCCATCTTTGTCACGGGGTCGGAGTCCCAGGCACCTTCAGCCTGAGGGCGGTTGTCGCGTGGAGGTCCTAGGCGGCCTAGGCCTAAAGGATGTTCGGAGGTTGTGTTCCATCCCAGGCACCTTTAGTCTGGGGTGAGGTACTCGGATGGAGGTCTGGAGCTCAGTGCCCACCACTGAGTTCCACGAGGGAAGGAGATCCTAGGGAACCCCGGGAGTGGGTACCCGAATCCAGAGGCGTAATGGACCGGGAGGGGGTACTTGCTTGAAGACCTGGTGCAGCATATTGCCAGTGACGGGTGAGCCTCCACCGGAGACCGCCTAGAAGGATATTCCCCCTCGATTGGAGACTGCAACCCACTTTCAGGAAGGAAAGTGGAGAGTTCATTGTGTCTGGGCCTACTCGTATCCACACCCCTCTGTCTGTTCTACTCGTTGAGGAAGTCCAACTGTCTGTGCATTACTCTGTTATCGGAAGAATAAAAGGAGTGTTGGCCTTTATTGGTGTGGGGCTCATTTTCTGGCAGACATTGTTCAAGAAACCACCAGGAGGAGGCTCCAGATGCAGAACACCGACCCGAAGGTAAAAGAGGATTGTCTCTCACTGCACATACATCTTCAGGGGGACTTGGCGTGGTGACTCCGCACTCTCTCCTTCAGAGTACCCCTAGACAAAAGCCAGAACCAAAAGAATTGATACATAGAGGGAGAGAGAGGAGGCCGCTACATATATATATATATATATACACACACACACGTATATTGTATACATGTATATACGCGCCCAAGCGTATGACTTTCTTTACTTGCTTGCTACACTGCTATTGGATCTAGCCCGAGATCTTTTGTAGACCTAGCAATGGGGGGGGGGGGCCTTCATGGTTTCTTGCACCGGGGCCCTGAAGATTCTATTTACACCTCTGATCTCACCCTCTCTGAGCTCTACTGTACAGGGTGTATAGTAGACTGCCGTAGATAGTGGGTCAAATTCAGACACAGATGCCTCGTACACACGACCGAGTTTCTCGTCGAAAAACGACAAGAAACTTGCTGGCAGAGCTTTCTTGCCGAGTAAATCGGTCGTGTGTACGCGGCTATCAGGTTTCTCGTCAAGAAAACCGACAAGAATCTCGACGAGAAATATAGAGAACCTGCTCTCTATTTTATCGTCGAGATTCTCGTCAGCCTGTCCTCCGGGAAGCCCGCGCATGCTCGAAATGACTTCGACGCATGCGCGGTAGCTTCCTAGGCATAGTTAGGGTGAAGCAAGATGGCGGCGACGGCATCGAATGTGACGAGCGCACGCTCGTCGTAGTCGATGACGTCACCGCGTTCGCTCCATTCAAAGAACCGCGGGTTCTTTGAATCGAGTGTCTGTACACTCGGCCGGGACAAGTTTCTTGTCCAAAAATCTCGTCAAGAAAAACAACGTGTTTTTTCATGACGAGATTCTCGGTCGTGTGTACGAGGCTTTACACTTCTTCCATTTAAAAATACATTTATTGTTGTAATAATGATTACAAGGCTGCCTGGAGTTCAGCTTTAAGCAATATTTTTTGAATGTTAGCAGCTAGGGAGAGCTAAGAATGTAAAAAGTTTGAGAACTTCTATTTTCTTGCACTCTGAACAATAGATGAGATTATGTCTGAAGAGTTGCTAAGCCTTACTGCATATTTGATATTTTTGGCTCTTTAAAAGTAAACCTGTGAGCTCAAAATTATGGGGGCTGCTCTTGCTGATTTACACAAATTATATACAAACTATATACTGCAAGCATGCAGACAGTAAATTCTAAAAAGTCTGCATAATGGTCTGCAGTCAGTAGCTCACTAGGTAGCCCCCTTAGCTTGCACCTTTAAAAACAAGTTGGCAATAGTGGATGACTAAACTCTTTCATGCATGTGATTTGTGTTTGATGTCATTGATAAAAAGTAACCATGCAAAAAAACTGTGGCATGGTCCAATGTAACCACAAAAAATATTTGTTTCTTTTTTTAACCTACTGTACGTTGGAAAACTGACAGTTGGACAATAATGTATTATTATTACTATGGGAAACACAAAATGATAACTACAGTTATACCAGTATCTGAAAATAAATGTGCAAGGGTCCTCTTGCATTTTTTTAAACAATGAAAATATATAAACCATTATTTTATTAAATGCACTAAAATAATATAAATAATCGAATGCATTAATGAAAATCATTATTGCTGAGAAAATAGAGCTTTGCCATGCCCTGTGAGACTTTACGCACTCCACCCTTCCTGTGTCTGTTCACTTTAATGTCTGTGAACAACGCCTAAATCTCAAAAACAGGAAACCTCAGAGCCATGTGCTGATCTATGTACCAACAAAGTATTTAATGTATACCTGTGTAGCGATACCCCCAGTTAAGAGGGCCGCCTTGTTTGTTTTGGGCCCTGTAGTGCACCGCTGTCAACCCCTGGCAATCGGCTTTAACCTCTCGTGGCACAGTTAGTAAAGGGGATGATAGAATTGCAATCACTCTAATATTCTGTATGACTCTATCCCACAATATGGTATAGCACAGTAAATGACACTGACAACCAATATACTTAACTCTATTATTTTTACTGTTGGTAAAAGTTAAAAGGATAAAACAGTATGCAATGTCACATGCAGAGCCCTGCAATATGAGTATAACTATCAAAACACTAACGTTCAGCAATGTGAAAGACAGTTTACAGACCCCGCTGCAGATATCTTCCCTCGTGAGCAAAAAATGGTGCCCAGCAATGTCCTAAACTACCCAGTCAGGCCTGACTATGCTTTGGGTATAGTCCTGTGGAAGAAATCTTCGCTAGCAAAACACGGTGGTGCACTTTCAGGAACAAATTGTAATCCAACAAAGAAATGATGATCGGTAACTTTGCAACAGCCAGGGAGACTTATAACTCAGTTCAGCAGATAGTCTCCCTAGAGTGTAACTGCAATCACTGTGATGGCCCTGGATAAAGTTAGTGAGCCTAAAGATACTGTAATGTAGCTCTGAGCAGATGCTCTCTTACCCGACCGGACCAGTCCTTGTCCGTTACTTCCGTTACTGTGACTCGCTTCACAGTGTCCACGACACCTGGGTCTTCGGTCCTCCTATTGGCAGCACCCAGCAACAGGATCAGATGCTCCGCAGGCTCCTCGGTGGAGTGGAAGGCTCTTTGGAAAGACACAAGGCCCAGGCTTCAGGCCTTGTGCACACAGCAGGGCAGCACAGGGATCCTCTTGCTGGGAGGGTGGTGTCCAAAGAGACAGAACCAGGCCCCGCCTCTCCTTTATAAAGTCCACCCCAGCAGTCCTTGCGCGGGGAAATGCACCCTGGGTGCCCTAAAGCGTGCTGGGAACTGTAGTCTCTTTAGGAAAAACGATACCCCGCTACACCTGTATAGCACAGTGTTTTTTTACAAAGTATACCAGATATATAAAAGGCCCTATTGAGTGACAGTAGGGAGATTTTGGCATCCAAAGTATTGTTAACGTGCCAGGGAAATTTAGTTTTTTAATGATGATTTTATCCTGGGTATCTGTATAGAATCTGTTAACAAAATCAAAATTTCTGTATCAGTCTTTTTATTAAAGTTTAGAGTAACAAGATAGGACATTGTTGGGTAGCACACAGTAGTACAAAATAAAACTGTCAACATAAACAGTACATAATAAAATTTAAAAAAAATAGACGACAGTTTTAGATAAAAGATGGTAAGGGTCACTAAACAGTTCACAAAGTATGACAAACTACAGTAATGTGGTAGACTAAATGTAACCTCTATAGTTGTGTCTCTATCCAGACATCAAAGGAAAAAACTCCTGAGGTAGTTTGTCAGCTTTCCCTTCATGAGGGCTAAATCAAGAGGTTGCAATGGCTAATTTTTCTGCCAAAAACATGTAGTCTATTAGAGTCTGAACGGATCTCTGGATATTATCGACAGGTTCATTGAGTAGCACTAGGGATGGGCCGAACACCCCCTGGTTCAGTTCGCATCCAGAACATGCGAACAGGCAAAAAATTTGTTCGAACACTGTTAAAGTCTATAGGACACGAACATGAAAAATCAAAAGTGCTCATTTTAAAGGTTAATATGCAAGTTCCCGACGATATATCACAGTGCATCACAGACATCAAAAGCAAAGGGTGTCTCGATTATTATATTGAAACAGATACCGTGGAAAGAAATAAATACAATTAAAGATGAGGAAGGCCATCTCCTGATCGTAAAAGGGTTCATATATGATCAAAAAGTCACCTTGTTGAATCTCTATTTGCCCAATGAGGGTCAGGTGGCGGCCTTGGAAACATATATGACCCTAATACATCAAAACAAAGAGGGGATTTTGATGATGGGAGCAGATCTAAATATGGCACTGGACCCGACTTTGGATGTGTCAAAGGGCACCTCTCACTTATCGTATGCAAAATTACGGAAAGCAAAAAGACTGCTCCAGGAACTGCAAATTAGGGATAGCTGGAGAACTCTACACGTACACGACAGGGACTATACTTTTTTCTCTCCAAAATATAAAACGTATTCTAGAATAGACTACGTATTTATATCTCAAAATGCCCTGCAGTGTATAGTGGAGACTACCATTGGGACACGTACGCTATCAGATCATGCGCCAACTAATTGTGTTGTAGAATGGGGAGAAGTTACAACGCGAGAATGGCAATGGAAGCTAAATGAGACTCTGTTGAAAGAGACAGAGTGTGAGACACAGATAGCACAGGAATTGGACTTTTTCTTTTCATCAAACGAGACAGGAGAGGTGACCCCAACATGTCTGTGGGAAACACATAAATGCTATATTAGAGGCATCTTGATATCATTAGGGACACGTAGAAAATGTCGAATGAGTGCTAGGCTAGAGTCCTTGCTCGGGGAGATCCGTAGTCTGGAAATGACACATAAGAAATCACAAGTGTTACAGACAGAGGAAAAGTTAAATCGTCTGCGCGAGGAATTAAATTTAATACTAATGGATAAAGCAAAAGCCACAATGACCCGAAGCAGACGGGCTTTCTATGAGTACGGTAATAAACCGAGCAGGATGCTAGCGAATGCACTAAGAGAAACGAGAACACGAAATTACATTGAACATATCAAAATACAGGGAGACGCATTAGTGAATTCATCTCAGGCAATCGCAAGGGCATTTAGAGACTACTATGTAAGCCTTTACCAATTAGGGGACCAACACCGGACCCGAAGGATATTTAGTGCAGTGGAAGCTAAAGAATACATAGAGGACTCGGGAATGCCAAGACTGCCGGATGAAGGAGCAGAAGACATAGATGGCCCAATTACGTTGAAAGAATTTACGGATGCCCTTAAAACATTAAAACCAGGGAAGGCCCCTGGCCCAGATGGGTATACCCTACTCTATTATAAAACTTTTGTGGATAAATTGGCACCAAGATTCTTGGAGGCCTTTAACTCGATACGAGAAGGGCAAGCGATGCTTGCAGAAACATTGATGGCACATGTAACTGTAATACCCAAGGAAGGGAAAGACCCATCACAATGTGCAAGTTACCGCCCAATTTCCCTACTAAATGTAGATCTAAAGATTCTCACGAAAATACTGTCAAATAGATTATTGCCGTATATTTCAGCTCTGATCCACCCGGATCAAGCTGGGTTTACACCTGAGAGAGAAGGAAGGGAAAACACACAACGGGTTATAAGTGCGATACAATTTGCGCAACTCCACCAAAAACCACTAGTGCTTCTATCTACAGATGCAGAAAAAGCATTCGACCGAGTGGATTGGAACTTTCTGAAAGCCACTATGCAACATATAGGATTGAGGAGAGGGATGCAGAACTGGGTCATGAGTTTATATTCCTCTCCAAAAGCTAGAGTCAGGGTAAATGATATATTATCTGAACCCTTTTCGATACATAATGGAACACGGCAGGGCTGCCCATTATCACCCATTATTTTTATTTTAACCCTGGAACCATTCTTAAGAACAATAAGGGCTAATCCAGATATCAGGGGTATTGTAGCTAAAAGAGAGGAACATAAGCTGTGTGCTTTTGCAGATGATCTTTTGTTTTTTATAACCTCCCCAGTAATATCAATGCCTTCACTACTGGTCGAGATTGGTAAATATGGGAGACTGTCAAACTTCAAGGTTAACTACAACAAATCAGAAGCAATGGGAGTTGAGCTAAACATTACGATGCAACAGCAGTTAGGTACGCCTTTCCCGTTTAGATGGACAGACTCCCATATAGGATACCTAGGGACAAAAATACCAAAGAGATTAAATAAGATACTCGAACTTAACTTTATCCCTCTGGTACGACAGATAAAATTGGACCTACAGCGGTGGGATAAGGAAGTATTTACGTGGTTTGGCAGAATTAATATCATAAAAATGAATGTAATGCCGAGACTACTATACCTATTACAGACACTACCTATCAGGATCCCTATAGGATTCCTGAAGGAATTAAGAGCAAAGTTTGGGAGCTTTATTTGGGCTGGGAAACCAGCCAGAATTTGGAGAGATATTCTGACCCTAGCAAAGGAACAAGGTGGGGTGGGATTTCCCGACCCAGTGGGCTACTATGAGGCGATACACCTAACAAGAGTACTGGATTGGTGCACATCTCAAAAAAAACCTTGGGTGTAGATGGAGCAGGCAATGTCCGAGATACCCCTAGAGGGATTGGCGTGGCTTCCGAATATGATCATACCGAAGGCAGTAAAGCACCACCCAACGGTGGGGGCCACGCTGAACTCGGTTAAAAAGACATTTAAGAAAATCAAAATGGATAGGCCCCTGAGCCCAATGACCCCGATTGTGGGTAACCCAGGATTCTTGCCGGGCTTAAAGGATAAAAAATTCACAAAATGAAAGCAACAGGGTAGAAGTAGACTAATACATTTCTCAAAAAATAACCAAGTGATGTCTAGAGAGCAGATCGATCGAGAACTCTCAGAGGAATTAGATCTATTTGGGCGGATGCAGTTGAATGCCTTTCTGCAATCAATATCTAAGCAAACGAGGGAAATAACTACATTATTTAAGTTCGAGAAGCTATGTCTTAAAGGGAAAGTAGTGAGACATGCGCTATCGATGATGTACGCAATGGTGAACGAGTTGAAGGCCCCACAAGAACTGGGTTTCATACAGGCATGGGAAACAGATTTGGGGGTCACCTTCTCGGAGACCCAGAAAAACAAGATATTCAGATACACACATAAGTCCTCATTAGCAACTCGATATCAAGATCCTGAGTAGGTGGTATAGAACCCCAGCAGTGTTGAATCGAATTTATCCACAGGTATCCAACCTCTGCTGGAGATGCCAAGGAGCTGAGGGCACATTGATGCACATTTTTTGGGATTGCCCTGGAATAAAAGAGTTCTGGAAGATGGTTGCTGAAACAATAAAAGAAATCACTAATGTGTCTCTTGGAGAGATGCCGGCCACCTTCCTTCTGTTTGACATTCCGCTTTCAATAGAAAAGTACAAAAAATCTTTGGTGAGACATTTGCTCACAACAGCGAAAGCATGTATTCCAGCTCTCTGGAAGAGTACAGCCTCACCAACAAGAGCACAATGGATTGCTAAAATAACAGAAATCCAACAAATGGAGAGTCTCACCATGAGTATGAAGGAGCAGGAGGATAAATACCGTCAAACTTGGGCTCCCTATACCATCTTTAGAGAACGGGGGGGATAGGAGGAGACGTGGGGGAGAGGTGGAGGAGAGGGGGGGTCTGAGGTGGGGTTTTTTTTCTCTTTCTTTTTTTCTTTCTTTTTCTTCTTCTCTCTTGAAGATTTTTAGTTTTCTAATTAAAGGATCTATATCTGTAAGATGTGATGCATAACCCGGAGTCCTAGGGCCCCGGATACAGGGGGGCGGGAGAGGGTCGGGGGAGGGGTGGAGGAGAAAATAATGGAGATTTACAACAATATGATTAATGAGAAAGAAAAAGGAAAGAGAAGGTAAAAATTTTGAGGTGATAGATCGGAAAGCGCGATAAACGACAATATACATGACGTGGGGAAGGAGAGAGAAGTTAGGATTGTTCTACAAGATGTATTGTATGAAATGCTGTATCTCTGTATATGTGAAAGAAAAATTAAAATAAAGAATTTATAAAAAAAAAATCAAAAGTGCTCATTTTAAAGGTTAATATGCAAGTTATTGTCATAACTGCCCCAGGGGACATGTACCAATGCAAAAAAAAGTTTTAAAAACAGCCGTTTTTTCTGGAGCAGTGATTTTAATAATGCTCAAAGTGAAACAATAAAAGTGAAATATTCCTTTAAAATTTCATACCGAGGGGTGTCTATAGTATGCCTGTAAGGTAGAGCATGTTTCCTGTGTTTATAACAGTCTCTGCACAAAATGACATTTCTAAAGGAAAAAAGATCATTTAAAACTACTCGCGGCTGTAATGAATTGTCGGGTCCCGGCAATACAGATAAAAGTAATTGAAAGTCATTGAAAAAAAAAATGCGTGGGGGTCCCGCAAAATTCCATTATCAGGCCCTTCAGGTCTGGTATGGATATTAAGGGGAACCCTGCGCCAAATTTAAAAAAAATTACGTGGCGTTCCCCCCAAAAATCCATACCAGACTCTTCAGGTCTGGTATGGATTTTAAGGGGCACTCCGTACCAAAATAAAAAAAATGGCGTGGGGTTCACCCCCAAAATCCATACCAGACCCATATCCGAGCACACAACCTGGCAGGCCGCAGAAAAATAGCATTATTAAAATCACTGCTCCCGAAAAAACTGCAGTTTTTAAAACTTTTTTTTGCATTGATACATGTCTCCTGGGGCAGGACCCAGGTCCCCAAACACTTGTTATGACAATAACTTGCATATTAACTTTTAAAATTAGCACTTTAGATTTCTCCCATAGACTTTTAAAGGGTGTTCCGCAGCTTTTCGAATTTGCCGCGAACACCCCAAATTGTTCGCTGTTTGACGAACGGGTGAACAGCCAATGTTCGAGTCGAACTCATGTTCGACTCGAACAGATAGCCCATCCCTAAGTAGCACAATCCGAGGATCTTTTGTAATGTTAACCATAGTGACTGAGTAAATTAAGGAGTGGACTTGTATCCAGAAACACCGGACCTTAGGGCAGGTCCACCACACATGGAGGACAGAACCCACCTGGCCACAGCCCCTGAAACAGGAGGGTGACGAATCTGGGTACATCTTAGCAAGGTGTTCTGGTACCAAGTACCAAGTTGCAAAAACCTTGTACCCTGCCTCGATCAGGGCAACATTCATAATGCCCTTGTGTAGGTGTGCAGTCCAGGATCGCCAATCCTCCACCTCAGGGGCCATGCCCAGGTCCCTCTCCCAAGCAATTTGATTGGGGAGTTTTGATGAAGGGGACACAAAAGATTTGTACAACACGGAGATGCAGCCCCACTGGAAAATCTCTTGTATACATCTGTTTTCAAATTGGGTACAAATTACCAAATTAGGACTTTTCTTCTGCAAAGAGTGAAGAAAACTATGTATTTGTTGGAAGTGGAAGCTCTCAGTTGAAGGCATCTCCAAGTCCTGCACAAAATACGAAGAGGGGTGCACCCCTCTATGGTCCAGGAAGTTCCCTATGTGATAAAGTCCCTTATTCGTCCACCAGCTAAATTGACTAGGTGACATGCCTGGAGTTAATTGTGGGTTGTTGAAAAAGGGCACCACAGGGTTGTAGGGGGAGCAGAGAGGCCATTGTCTACAAGTCATGTCCCAAAGGTTAAGGGAATGGGAGAATGTGGGGCACAAAATGGCCTTTTGATATCTGGAGGGGGTCCAAAGCACTAAGTCTATGGGCAGCGGGGGAGCATGCTTGGGCCTCTACAAATACCCAGTCCGGCTTGAAATAAGTATGGTGTAGCTGACATAGCTGCGTCAGTTGGGTTGCAATATAACATTTCTGAAAGTCCGGAACCTCCAAGCTGCCCAAATCTTTGGGTGCATACATAGAAGCCCCTGCCTTCAGCACCCTAAATAAATTTGTAGATTTTTGTTTGAAATTGCCTCAAGGCCTCTGTTGGTACTGAAATAGGTAGGATCCTAAAATAATATAGTATCTTAGGCAAAACCATCATCTTTACAGAGGCGATCCTACCCATCCAAGATAGGGTTGCATCAGACCAAGTCCTCGCATCCTCCAACAGCTTAGTAAATAGTGCCGGATAGTTGGCCTTGTATAGCGAAAAAATCTGCGGGGTCAACCTGATCCCAAGGTAGGGAAGTGACGTAGTTTGCCTCAAAGAGTACTGGGCCTGTTGGGTTTTTTGCACTGCATCTGGTAGGTTAATATTCAGGGCCTCTGATTTGGCACAGTTAATCTTTAGGCCCAAAATCTGGCCAAAGCGATCCAGCAAGAAAAACAACTGCGGTAAAGTGGTGTGTGGGGAGGTGAGAAATAACAGCAGGTCATCTGTGAAAAGCGTGCATTTATGGCTTTGATCTCCACTCCTGATTCTTAATATATTAGAATCTTGAGGAATCGCTATAGCTAGGGTCTCCGTCGCCATTATGAATAATAGAGGAGAAAGCGGACACTCTTGACGATGGCCAAAGGAGATAGCAAATGGTTCCGATCTAATGTATGGCCTTGCAAAGATATTTGCGCTGTGGGATTGCTGTAAAGAGAATAAAGTGAGGCAATAAATTTGGGACCAAAGTTCCATCATTCTAGCACTCAAAAAAGGGTAGGACCACAAGAGGGAATCTAATGCATTCCGTAAGTCGAGAGAAAAGAGAGAAAAACATCCCATGTCTAGCCCCCTCTCCATCCCATGAGGAATGCAGCATTGAAATAAGGCCTAGTTCCCGAAGCACTTGATCCGCCGCTTGCTTATGGGGAAGAAATCAGATGTAACGATCTAGAAAAGTCAGCAAACGATTTGCGGAAATTTTTGTAAATAACTTCAGGTCGTTCTTGATTAAAGAGATTATTGGCCTATAATTGGCCACATCGCTCGGATCTTTATGGGGCGTCGATATAAGCAGTACGTATGCTCTATTAGAATCAAGATCAACGGGGCCCACCTTTTGGATAGCATTAAAGTAGTGCGTCAGAGGGACAGCCAGCAAAGAGGCAAACTTTTTGTAGTACAGTGTGCTAAAACCATCAGGGCCGGGGGCCTGCTTAATAGCTGACAGGACTTCGTCTACCATGACATCCTTTTCCATGAGTTCCCTATGTTCCTCTAGCAAAGCTGGAATAGAGAGGCGGGCTGTAAATTGGTCAAAATTCTGTGAGCTAGACGTGTTTGTGTCTTGGAAGAAAGTGGAGAATTCCTGTAGGACCAACTTAGGGTTGTGAGTAAAGGAGCTATCCGATCTCCGTATCTGGAGAACACAAGGGGCAGGGACGAAATCATATTTAAGGATTTGTAAGCTGCAATCAGTGGCGTAGCGTGGGGGGTGCGAGGGGGGCCTAGGCCCCGGGCGCAACATTTGGGGGGGCGCAATCCCGCGCCGGTGTCACCCTAGCTCTATAAATCATTTTTTTTTTGTGACCCCGCGCCGCTCCGGCCGCCATCTTTATTCTCAGGCCGGCCCCTGGCGCCCTGTGATTGGGCGAAAGGGGTCATGTGGCCTGTCCTTAATTGCGGGGGAGCGGGGCTGTCTTCTCCTCCTCCTCCTCTCCGGCCCAGCTCACCAGGTCCGCGGCGCGGTGGCAGGCAGGCAAGGCAGTCTGTGGCCGCCGCCGCCGCCGCCATCATCATCATCTCCTCCTCCTCCCTCTCCGATCATGTCCCCGGCGCAGCAGCAGGCAGTCTGTGGCTGCCATCATCATCATCTCCTCCTCCTCTCCGGCCGGGTCTCCCCATCGTGTCCCCGTCAGGACAGGCAGTCCAGCGAGCAGTGTGACAGGCGGCAGAGCAGATGGAAGAAAAAAAAGGTAAGAGACTCACTCGGCCTGGGGGGAGTAGATATGGTCTGGGGAGAGGGAGCAGCCAGAAAGTTTGTGTATAATGTATTGTGTATTGTGTATTGTGTATAATGTATTGTGTATAATGTATTGTGTATTGTGTATAATGTATAGTGTATTGTGTATTGTGTATAATGTATTGTGTATTGTGTATAGTTATAATGTATTGTGTAGCGGTCAGTGTGTAGAGTATTGTGTAGCGGTCAGTGTATTGTATTGTGTAGCGGTCAGTGTATTGTATTGTGTAGCGGTCAGTATGTAGAGTATTGTGTAGCGGTCAGTGTATTGTATTGTGTAGCGGTCAGTATGTAGAGTATTGTGTAGCGGTCAGTGTATTGTATTGTGTAGTGTAGTGTATTGAATAGTGTATTGTGTAGCGGTCAGTATGTAGTGTATTTAATAGTCTATTGTGTAACGGTCAGTATGTAGTATATTGTATTGTGTAGCGGTCAGTATGTAGTGTATTGAATAGTGTATTGTGTAGCGGTCAGTATGTAGTGTATTGAATAGTGTATTGTGTAGCGGTCAGTATGTAGTGTATTGTTTTGGTCTGTGGGTAGAGTATTGTGTAGCGGTCAGTGTATTGTATTGTGTAGTGTATTGAATAGTGTATTGTGTAGCGGTCAGTATGTAGTGTATTGAATAGTGTATTGTGTAGCGGTCAGTATGTAGTGTATTGTTTTGGTCTGTGGGTAGAGTATTGTGTAGCGGTCAGTGTATTGTATTGTGTAGCGGTCAGTATGTAGTGTATTGTGTGGCGGTCAGTATGTAGTGTATTGAGTAGTGGTCTGTGGGTAGTGTATAGTGTATTATGTAGTGGTCAGTATAGGAATCAGGTAGGTCAGTGTGTAGTGGGCGATGTAGGAATCAGGTAGGTTAGTATAGGAATCAGGTAGGTCAGTACTATTGAAGGAAGGGAAGGGACTTGGAGAGTGCGAAAAGTCCGCAGGTTAGGGGGGCGCAAATTACTTGCCTTGCCCCGGGTGCCGACAACCCACGCTACGCCCCTGGCTGCAATATATACAATTTTTGGTTTAATACCTCTTTAAAGTGATATTAAACACACACTGTTTAATTTACATTGTCTCTTCTATTTCTGTATATGAAAGAATGCACTGTAATTATTTGAATAAATAAACATCCAAGTACCTTTTTCCTAATCAATATACAGTTGTCACATGACCCAGCTCTTTCCCAGTCTGTCTGTAGGGAGACATAAGCAGGAGGAGCTTCAAGTCCTCTTCTGCTGGTCATATGTTCCAATTAAAAAAACTGCTTTTGGAATATGGAGTAAAAATAAATTAATATTAATAAACTGTTTTAACCACTTTACGCAAAACGACGTACGTCAGTATTTTGACGCTAAATTCCGGGGTTATGGCAGCAGCTAGCTGCCATAGCCCCAGTATTTTAAGGAACGCAGTGCGTTTCTTTTTATAATGAAAGTTTTTTGGACCCCAGATCACATATTTAAGAGGTCCTGTCAGGCTTTTTTTTCTATTGCAAGGGATGTGTACATTCCTTGCAATAGGAATAAAAGTGACCCAAAAAAAATGTTTTTTCAAAAAGACAGTGTCAAAATAAAAAATTAAAGTAAAATAAATAGGCATATGAAAACAATGTTCAAACCACACATGTGAGGTATCGCTGCAATCGTTAGAGGGAGAGCAATATTTCTAGCCCTAGACCTCCTTTGTAACTCAAAACTGGTAACCTGTAGAAATTTTTACACATCGCCTATGGAGATTTTTAAGCGTAAAAGTTAGTCGCCATTCTACGTGACATGTTGGGTATCAATTTACTGAGCGCAACATTATCTTTCACAATATAAAAAAAAATGGGCTAACTTTACTGTTTACTGTTTTTTTTAAAGTGTAATTTTTTCCCCAAAAACGTGCGCTTGTAAGACCGCTGCGCAAATACGGTGTGACAGAATGTATTGCAACGACCGCCATATTATTCTTTAGGGTGTTAGAAAAAATATATATAATGTTTGGGGGTTCTAAGTAATTTTCTATGAAAAAAAATGTTTTTAACTTGTAAACAACAAGTGTAAAAAAGAGGCTCGGTCCTTAAGTGGTTAAATTGATATACAAATATATATGTGAAATCAAATGTTTATTATTTTTAGCAATAACATGGTGTGGGTGCATTTCTGACAGTCACAGGCCACGCCCCTCTCCAGCCTGTGTCTTAGAATAAGGGGAGGTGAAGCCTCCATCAATCTATATAATATCCCACCCCCATTGTGTTTAACTGGTTAGAAGGCATGAAGGAGGAGGGAGGGAGTGAGCTGTCATTTACCACGGTGTATTCGCCCACATGTGTGACTCTATAGTCACATGGGCTGCTCAGATGTGATAGGGAGGAAATGCTCAGCATACCAACTCACTGAAAAATTTGCATGTGCAGAGCTGCCAACACTGCTCTGCAAAATCCCTAGCTGAATTGGGGACTTGGACAGAAGGGGGAGACAGAGAACAGCAGGATCAACCAGGTGTTTTATTTCCAGACTACAGAAAATGAATATTATAGTAAATAAGTGAGTATGAACAGAACATAATAGAACATTTATTGATAATTTTTTATGATGTTGGTTAAGTGACACTTTAAGCAACACAACCTGTTGACTGCATTTTTTTCTGTATTTTAGAGGCAGCATCAAAAAATAATTTACATGACCCTTTCTTAGGGTGTGTATCTAAAGTAAAGTTGTATCGCTATCTACAGTGGCGGTCCGTCTATTAGGGACGCAGGGGCACCGGCCCCCTAATCTATGCGCCCGGCCCCTAATCTCCATGTAAAGCGGCAGATGCATGAATTTCAATTTTTTTTAAGCATGTGATTAGAGCCGGAGGCTTCAAAAAGGCTGGGCTCGGGGTGCAGAGCACTGCGCCCTGAGCCCACACACTTGTGTGACATTAGCAAAATGATATTCGCTAATGTCTTCCTGCTTTTCTTCCTGGCCAATCAGGAAGTCGGTCCTGAGACTCGATTGGGCTGGGAGTCTTAGGACGTGTCTTAGGACCCACCTTCTGTTCAGCCCAGAGGAGAGGCAACAGGCCTAGCAGCAGCAGTCTTTCCTATGAGCCCTACCCTGGATTCAGCAGAGCATCGCCACCTCATCCTCCTCCTCTGCAGTAAGGTGAGGCCATGGATTGTGCGTGGGGGGGGGGTGATTGGGTGGTGGTATTAGTGCCTAGTGCCAGAGGATCATCATGGCTTATTGAGTGCCGGGGAGGGGGGTGCTGGGAGTATGTAGTGTGAGTGGGTCAATCGAGAGCTGCGGGTGTGGGTGGGTCCTAGTGCGAGTGGGGTGGCCCCCCCTCCACAATTTTGACCACCAGCCGCCACTGGCTATCTATATTCCCACTTTGGATATTTGTCCTCTCTATTTGCCATGGTGATTACTGTCACTAGGGATGAGCTTCGAGTTCGAGTCGAACTCATGTTCCACTCGAACATTGCCTGTTCGCACGTTCGCCGAACAGCGAACAATTTGGGGTGTTCGCGGCAAATTCGAAAAGCCGCGGAACACCCTGTAAAAGTCTATGGGAGAAATCTAAAGTGCTAATTTTAAAGGCTTATATGCAAGTTATTGTCATAAAAAGTGTTTGGGGACCCGGGTCCTGCCCCAGGGGACATGTATCAATGCAAAAAAAAGTTTTAAAAACTGAAGTTTTTTCAGGAGCAGTGATTTTAATAATGCTTAATAAAGTGAAACAATAAAAGTGAAATATTCCTTTAAATTTCATACCTGGGGGGGGGGGTGTATAGTATGCCTGTAAAGCAGCGCTTGTTTCCCTTGCTTAGAACTGTCCCTGCACAAAATGTCATTTCTGAAGAAAAAAAAGTCATTTAAAAGCACTCGCGGCTGTAATGAATTGTCGGCTCCCGGCAATACAGAGAAAGGTCATTGATAAAAAAAAAAATGCGTGGGGGGTCCCCTTAAATTCAATTCAATTCAAATTCAATTCAATTACCAGGCCCTTCAGGTCTGGTATGGATATTAAGGGGAACCCTGCGTCAAATAAAAAATAAAAAAATGACGTGGGGTTCCCCCCAAATATCCATACCAGACCCTCCATCAGGTCCGCTCAGCCAATGACGTAGGTGGGGTTTGAGATACGAGGGTGCTCCCGCCCCCTCGTACCTCAGACCCCGCCTACGTCATCGGCTGAGCCGACCTGATGGGGAACTTCATCCGCAGTGTAGGTCCGCTCAGCCAATGACGTTTCGTGTGGAGTGGAGAATGCAGCGCTGGACATCGGATCGCCGCGGGACACTGGATTACATCGCTGGAATGGGTTTTTTATTTTTAATTTTTTTATTTCTAATAAAGGACTTTTCCAAGGTGTCTGTGTGTGTTTTTTTTTTTTTTTACACTTTCTTCGTGAAATGGTAGGGGTACAATGTACCCCTTACCAATTCACATAGGGGGGCCGGGATATGGGGGTCCCCTTTGTTAAAGGGGTCTTCCAGATTCCGATAAGCCCCCTGCCGACAGACCCCCACAACCACCGGGCAAGGGTTGTGGGGATGAGGCCCTTGTCCCCATCAACATGGGGACATCTTCCCCATGTTGAGGGCATGTGGCCTGGTACGGTTCAGGAGGGGGGGCGCTCTCTCGTCCCCACCTCTTTTCCTGCGGCCTGCCAGGTTGCGTGCTCGGATAAAGGATCTGGTATGGATTTTTGGGGGAACTCCACGCCATTTTTTTTTATTTGGGGTGGAGTTCCCCTTAAAATCCATACCAGACCTGAAGGGCCTGGTAATTGAATTTGGGGGGACACCCACGCATTTTTTTTTTTTTTTATCAATGACCGGGAGCCGACAATTTATTATAGCCGCAAGTGCTTTTAAATGACTTTTTTTCCTTCAGAAATGACACTGTGCAGGAACAGTTCCAAGCAAGGGAAACAAGCGCTGCTTTACCGGCATAATATACACCCCCCCAGGTACAAAATTTAAAGGAATATTTCACTTTTATTGTTTCACTTTAAGCATTAATAAAGTCACTGCTCCCGAAAAAATGTCAGTTTTTAAAACTTTTTTTTGCATTGATACATGTCCCCTGTGGCAGGACCCCGGTCCCCAAACACTTTTTAGGACAATAATTTGCATATTAGCCTTTATAATTAGCACTTTTGATTTCGAACGTTCGAGCCCATTGTATTTAATAGGGTTCTAAAGTTCACGCAAACTTTAGGTCTGTTCGCAGGTTCTGGTGCGAAACGAACAGGGGGGTGTTCGGCTCATCCCTAACTGTCACTGAAAGTGATAGGAAAACTGAGTTGTCATCAGAAAATTTATAAAAGGGGAAATCTTCTAATGGGGACTTTTGGTCAGTTAAGAACTACCCAAGAGGAGATTTCCATCCACCCATCATTGGGGTTTCACCATTTCCAACATCTTTGAATCTCCCACACACACTCATGCCTATTGATTCAGGAGTAGCTATCATACAGCAGACGTGCAGGTGAATACAGTATGTATTTGATTTAGAGAGGAGATGTACAACATGTGATTTGAGATCCAAACCTGCAGGAATGCTGTAGCATGGGTACAAAGATGTGGGTGGAAAGGAAATGCATGTGGGTTTGGAGATACTAAGTGTCATTTAATGAATGTATTTATTTATTACAGGTAATTATATAGATCCAATCATTTTTTATGAAAAGTTATTTTTTCACAGAAAGATTAATATTTAAAATCAATGATACTGTTTGCTATAACAAAGTATATTACAAATAAAACCTCTACATAAATGTTGCCAATGCTTGTTTTTTTCAGACTCTGGTCCCAGGTCACCATGATGAACCTGACACACAGCCAGTGTCTGGAGTCAGTGGCCAAGGGCAATATTAACGTTATTCTACTGCATTACAATCAGACTGGACGACTAAATGGCCGACCAAGGACAGGTGTCACTTTCCTGACCATACTCTTTATTTTCATCAGCATTCTCATCATTTTTGAAAATCTCATGGTGCTGCTGGCCTTGCTCAGGTATGAAACTGCACAAAATTATTCTGTTAAAGGTAATCTTAACATGGTATTAAACGTTAAAACCCTACCTATCAGCATTTATTTATTTTTTTTAATGGCAGAAGAGACCCTGATAGTTTCTTCAGCCATAAATGCTTCCTTCTGCCTGTCAGTGGTAACGTACATAGAGCCACGCATGCTCAGCTCAGAGTACATTACGACACCTGCTCTGTGCTGTGGTGATATGACTCCTGTGCACATGCATGGGAGTGATATCATTGCAGCCCAGCTATACAAGTGGCCGAACTTAGCTAACCTTGAAGGATGACCAGGTGAAGATGGAAGCACTGACAGCGCAGCACTGGAGGGCTTCCTTTGACAGGTAAGTCTGCCCTAATGTGCTAGTATGCGGTCCATGTAGCTGCAGGGGGCATGCATACATTTTTTTTTAACAAGTTTAATACCGGTTTAAACAGCCAGATATGTACACCCTTACCTTGTAAAACAACTAATTTAGTGTAAAATAGAAATGCAAGGCAAAACATTTGTGTCTACAGTATAAATATTGTGTTGGGGCGTGCCAGCAAGTGTCTGATCACTGGACGACAGGCAGACTGTGCACCCAACACGGCCAGAAAACTGACCACGCTGGGATGGATGAGCTTCTATGCCTTGTGTGGTACCTTTTAACACAAGTACATGGTACAACAGCCATACAGTATATCAGGAATATGAAATGTTAGTGTGACAATATCCTTTAATTAATTACATTTTTTAAGGAAACATTAATGTTTCCACCAAAAAATTATCCAAATAAGACCAAGGGGAAAGATTTGCTGGTGAATTCAACAGTGAAACTTTTATAACAATTTGCCCTTTTTACATTTGACCACTTTGGCCTGGCTTCTTTTTTTTTATTTGCCCACATTCAGTTTATTTATAATGGGGTGAATATGCACCAGGTAAATATGAAGTGAATGTCACTTTTACAGTAATCTGTCAAAGCAGGTTTTAATATGGCAGGCAAATCTGCCAAATGGAGATTTCCATAGTTTGAATATGGTTTACACAGTTTCATTACTACAATGTTAAAATGTATTTGTTTTATGAGTTTTTTTTCTGCAGCATGCCACCCCCACCAATGGCTACTATGCCAATGGCAAGAAGGAAAAAAAGGTGCAACTCACTCCCATACCCCTGCCATAAAGCACTAATTGCTGATACTGAAGGCCACTGAGCTTTTTGGCATTCTTGGTACCCAGTAGGGAGTGCAGGCAATACAGTGGTGGGGGTGGGGGGGTTTATGTGCAACCTACTGTGCCCTTATGGTGGACATTTAAGTGGTTCCCCCTGATAAAGAGCCTTTACAAGTTAATTGGACTACAGTGAATGGTGCCCAGTATATTCTGGTTGAATTTTGTACAGAGGATGTCACAGGTAATGTGTCATCCTGTGTCATATTATAGGAGTTGCCTTTCTTTTGTACAACCTGACACTAATTTCAATTAATAGACATGTTATGATGGAAGTCATTAAGGGATGGTAATTACTAATTCTTTTGTCTTTCAGATTTCTGCGCTTAAAACGGTGGGTTCATTGCTGTCTAGCCAACATTGCATTCAGTGATCTTCTGGCTGGCATTTCATACCTACTTAACATCTGCCTCTCAGGACCCACTACGTTCCGGCTGACTCCACAACTTTGGTTTCTAAGGGAGGGTCTCCTCTTTACCACTCTAGCTGCCTCCACTTTTAGCTTATTGATAACTGCTGTGGAGAGGTACAGTACCATGGTGATTTCAATGGCAGAGCGGCAACCTGACAAGCTATTTCGAGTTCAAGGACTGATCATCTTAAGCTGGGTATTAGCTGCTGCGGTTGGGTTCTTACCTTTGCTTGGATGGAACTGCCTATGCCACATCGAAGATTGCTCCAGCCTTCTTCCTCTTTATTCTAGGAACTATATTGTATTTAGTCTTGGACTCTTAGGTATTACTCTGCTTGGTATAATTGGCTTTTACTGCACTATATATTACTTTGTGTGTACAAGTGCCAAACGTGTAGCAGCCACCAACCAGAGTCGACGCGCCTTCCACTTGCTTCAAACCGTTCTCATCATCTTGGGCTGTTTTGTCATTTGCTGGAGCCCACTTTTTCTCTTCCTTTTGGTGGATTCTGCATGTACTCCTCCTTCTTGCCAATCTCCCCTGGGACTTGAGTGGGTTCTGGCTTTAGCAGTTTTGAATTCAGCTTTTAACCCACTCATTTATTCACTAAGGAGCTCAGAGGTCCGCAGGGCAATAATTGCACTCCTATGCTGTGCCTGCAGTTGGGCAGGAATGAAACCACCTGCATGCTGCCAGCAAGTCACAGAAATCACTTCAGGTTCTTCAAATGAGAGTTCAATTAAACGAAGAAGCAGCGTACGCCTTTCACGAAACTTGAGCTTTAGGAGTCCTGTCACTAGTGTTTCAAGTGTGCCCAGTCAGTGAGCAGGTTTTTTTTTTTATCAAATCAATCAGAATGCTTTTTTTTTTTACTATTAACATATGCCTGAGAGGCCTTGGTAGTAAAGTATGACCTCAGCAGTCTAAAATATGACAATGGACAATGTATCTGATCAGTCATTCACAAAATGTTTAATGTGTTTTAGCTAGCACAATTGCAAGAAATGTGACGGTACAACTAAAGGCTAAACAAGTCCCAAGTCCAGTTACTATGTAATACAAGTGCCTTATATTTGGAACAGAAATTGCATTTACCATCCTTGATCGAACCAAATTCTCCTTCCTTTGTGACTTACATGCTCCCCCTCCCAGGCACTGCAGCTCACAGTGGGAGAGTTTTAGCAAAAGAGTTAGTGCTGTCAATCCAAAAAGCTGTGGGCAAGACTAGGTGTGGCCACCTGCTGATTGATAAGCTACAAGAAGACACAGCCTTCATGAGTGGCAATGCTCTGAATTTAGAAGCTGTGCAGCATCATTACCACACCATCACAGGAAGACGCATTAGGTGGACTTTACTAGAAGGGTCAACATGTAATTGTGGGACTTTGCTGGGGGACTAAATCTGGCCATAAAACAATAGACTTTTTACAAATGTTAATACGAAAAACTCATGAGTACATTCAATAATGCCAAAATAGATTTGATAAATGTTGTTTGAAAGTACTTTCTGGAGTTTTTAGAATGAAAACGACTTGATGCTGTTAGAACTTTGTTTGTTCAAGAAAACCTTTTCATCCTAATCCTTCAAATTTGGACAAAACTAAAATGGAAGTTGATTGGACCCCACTAAAACCTAGAAATTTTAACAAACTTTTTGAAATGGAAAATTTGTGTTGCAGGATATCCTTTTTAATAGGAGATATCCTTTTTAATAGGAGGACACATTTAACAAAACATACTGAAAGCCGAACTTCAGCCAAAACGTATTCAGATTTACAAGGAAGGTACAAGGAAGGTTTAAAACGACTGTAAGTTTTTTTTTTTTTGCTTTTATTCCGTATCTGTGTTCCTGTTTGGGAGACTTCCCCTCACTTTACATCAGGTTCCAAATCACAATAGTGATTACACCCAAAATAAACATATACAATTGTTATTTTCTTAAAGCCACACACATGCACAAGATAATGTCTGAAAATACATTTCCAGAAAAAGATCATTTTATATAATATTTTTACATATTTTGAGAGGCAAAGACCATTTCCTTAAAGCGGTAGTAAACTGCAACAACAATAAAAAAATTAGGCCCGGGTTTAATTCATATTGTGCTAGTATACAAGGCACAACAAGGGAACAGACATAAGTCTCAGGTTTCTCTATAATACCTACAAAGTATATAAATCAATTTTGTGTGTGCCAAATACCTTTGCAAACCCAGTTCATATCATGTAAGTGCTCTTTCACACATTAGGTTGGGGGAGGGGGGCAGTAAACTCCCATGGTTAAGCCTCAGTTTTACAGCCCCTCAAGAGGCAGCGCCCGAGGTTGTACACATGCCATGGCTGTGATGCTGTGCTTTGCAGCCACAGCAAGAATTGTACCTTCTGTTGCTTTCAGTGGGCATAGCACCTGCTGAATGTGGCCTGTTCAAGTGATGGGGCTGGTCTCCAAGTATGGAACTTTAAAGTGGAAGTAAACCCTCCTATCGTTTTCAGCTAAGGAAGCTGACATCTTGGCCTCTGTTTAAACTTCAACTGCCACGGTGCTGCACATGTGATCTGTTATGACACCAGCCATTGGATGGTTTGACAGTTTGCTTGAGAGCACAACCAATGGGACAGTTAGCATTTCTGGCATGCCGGGAATGTAACCGTTTTTTTAAACTGTTACATTGATGGGTTTACTTCCGCTTTAAGGGGCTAAAGCGGGAGGTGAGGAGGCGATACAAAACATCCTTGCCACCTGACAAATGCAATTTCATTATGTGGACATCAGGGCCATCTTTAATGTTGATTGGACCCTGGCCAAAATTTCTCTTGCCCCCCCCCCCCCCCCCCCATGCAATTTTGCTCTCCACCTGCTCTGAGACATACAATAAATACCAGCTAGACTTACAGTAAACTGATTTTATCAGATCAGGCAGTGATTGTGATTGGTTGCCAGAGGTTACAGCATATCATTACCGCTTACTGACTAGTTGCTATAGGTTACAGCACACATTATGGCTCACTGATTAGGTGCTAGAGGTTACAGCACATGATTTCTTCTTGTTGATTGGTTGCTAGAGTTTACTGTACAGTAATACTGCTCACTGGTTGTTTGCTAGAGGATACAGCACATCATCTCTTCACTGCAGAGGGGCATGATATACATATGAATGCCGCCTTTATTTACATATGAATGCTGCCGGCCTCAGCTATTTACATATGAATGTTCCTGTTATTTACATATGAATGATGGTTATTTACATGTAAACACTGGGTCTGCAGGTGAGTCATCTCTACACAACAATAGGGCAGAGCTGGGCAGCATTAGTAGCAGCACTTCACACTGAGATATCAGGACACAGCACAGGACTAAAACTTCAAGGGAATTTAAACTGGGATAGTTGGCAAGTATGAGGCAGCTGCTTTGGTCCCCACAACAATGACAGGGCCCAGGGCAGCTTCCCCTTTTGCCCTGCCTTAAAGACAGCCCTGGTGGACATTATGACCACTAGACGGAGCTGAGGAGCATAGGGAATACATATATTTATATGTAGGAAATATATATACAGTGGAACCTCGGTTTAAGTGTAACTTGGTTTGAGAGAGTTTTGATTTGCAAGCAACTTTTTTTTTTTTTTTTATTCTGACTCGGTTTGCGAGTGTTGACGAGCAGAATTCAAGCTAAATATGCCTGCAGTATCTCATTTGGCCTGAGGTACGGGGGCGCAGGAGCCGAACATTGGCCTGCAGTACCTCATTTGGCCTGAGGTAAGGGGGCGTAGGAGCCGAGCCGAAGTGTCCTCAGGCCTTTTCGGCCGCTCTCTGGCGTCCCCCCACCTCTGGCCGCATTCGGTATTGCATCCCATTGAAGTCAATGCGGAACAAATTATTTTCGTCTCCATTGACTTCAATGGAAAAACTCGCTTTGATATGCGAGTACTTTGGATTACGAGCATAGTCCTGGAATGGATTATGCTCGTAATCCGAGGTTCAACTGTATATATATATATATATATATATATATATATATATATATATATACACATACACACACACACACACACACACACACACACACAGTGTATAAAGGATCATGTTATATGCCAGGTGTGTGCAGTCCTGACCTGTCTGTGTATCTCTCTATCTATATATATATATATATATATATATATATATGTAGCGCCCACCCCATTTAGGGGTGCTATATACCCAAATTTAGGGGCTGGTCTGAGATAGTAGTTGGGCTCAGACCGTTCTCATTTATAGGTTGTGCTACTTTATTTCTCCAGGTGGTATACTGGTGTGCAGTTCCCTGTGGCCTGTAGGTGACACTGCCATGATGGGTCAGGGTTGAACCATCAGTACTAGTGCTGTGCCTTGGGGTGTCCTCTCTCGGCAGCGGTACAGTGGGCATGGTTGGCCTGCTGTGCATGCTGGGAGAGGATACATAAGGGGCAGACGCCGCCTGGGAGGGGTCGCTCTCTGGAGTTCGTAAGGACAGTCGGAGTCCAGGTGCGTGGCGCCCGGCCCTCCAGGCCATGGGGCCACGTGTGCATCAGTCCCAGGCACCTTTAGTCCTGGGGCTGCAGCTTCGACACTGGGCCCAGCACCTTTAGCTGGAGCCCACTTCTGGGAAGAGGAATCCCAAGGTGTTCTTCGCGAGGGAGCCCGCTTCTAAGAAGAGGAGGCCGGGGGAGGACCTTTCTGACGGACCGGTGAGAGTTCGCAGTGAAGGAAGGGGCCCGTAACTTTCTGGAGGGATTCATCTATCCACCAAGGGCCTAGTAATCTGCTGCCGCTGGCACCTGCCCTTAAATTGCTAAGCTGAGAAGTTCGGGACATGATTGATTCTGTGGCAGAGAGTCTCCCGATCGTATCTAGGAAAAGAACTTGATTAAGCGTCCGAGCATCACTTCGGCTGCTAGGATCCACTTTACAGGAGACTATCCGAGTGAGCTGAACCTACTCTGGGATAGAGTATTGATTGTAATATATACTTGTGCCTGGACCTACCTCCCAAAACCTTGCTGTCCTGTCTCTTATCCACCCTTTCCTATCTGCTGAACATTGAGAAAAATAAACTCAACGTTGGAGTTTAGAGTGGTGTGGACATTGGAATTACTGGTGGGAATACAGAGACTTGTCCCTATATCCTAGGAGATGAGAACCAACTCACGGAAGAACCTAGCTGTGGGACCCAAATACATAACACCGCTTAACCTCCTCAAATAGGAGGGTACGGGCATATAGTACGGTGTGCCCTTTTCCTGCAAGTGAGCCTAAGGTAGGAGAAAAGGGTCCATGTGCTACATATATATATATAAATCCATTATAAAGTAGATGACAATAATAGTCAACAAAAAAAATCCTCTCCCACCTGATCCTTGCTGAAGTAGAATGACACAATAAGGGCCTGCTTCCACTTAAATAATACATGCATTTCAATTCCAGTTTCATGAATTTTACTTTCAGGTTGTATGCATTTTCCCCCTACTTTACATGTCCTACTGCTCTGGTTTGCATGTGGTTTTGGTGCATTTGTGAAGCGTTTGTCTTCTACGAACTGGAGGGAAAAGCTGCAGGCTACCCATAGATGGGACCCATAGAAACCCAAAGATGGAAAGGTTCCTTTAAATATACAAGTACAGATATTCTTTTGCTGTTTTGTGCAGTTTGGTTTCTTTCCAAGACGTGGGTGAACTGCAGCATTGGAAATGGGCCTTAGAACCTGACATTGGATGAAATCCTGCCCCAATCCATCTAGAGTGGAAAAAACTGGTCTAGGTGGAGGATAACTATTGACACCATTCTGTAACTCAGCATCAATCAGTGATCAAGCATGGATTGCGTCATGAAATAACATGTTTTTTATGTGTATATATGTATATACCGTATGTAAATATATACCTTCTAAGCAGAGAGATTTGTAATCATGTCTTTTTAGGCAAGTTATACATTTGGTTTAGCAACCAGCATTATATTAAAGCTCATGGGTAGTTCTACGTAATATGACATCCCATTGTATGGCAGCTGCTATAAAGACATCAGTAATAAAGACATCAGTGTTACCTGATTCATTATTTAGAGTTCGTAGTTTTCATTCAGTTTCTTTTGCTGTTATTAAAAATTGGTTCTGTGTCAGCCCTCTGCGTCCTTACGTGATGATGTCAGAGTGCCTGTGGATAACAAACGGGTGAAAAGAAGCGGCTTAGGGATACTGGTCGTGCAGCTGGGGGAAGCGAGGAAGAAGGTAAGTGGTAAGTATAATAGCTTTTTATGTTCCCCCTACATAAAACAAGCATATAGGAGTGGGCTACTCCAGGCACCTAGAATAGGGTCACTTGCCTAGCACAGGGGGTACCTTTACTTGTGCCGAGGATCATATACACTTGAACAAATAAACTGTATTTCATGCATGCAATTAATGAACTCGTCCTCTTCCATACTTATGCACAGGCTGAGGGTGCAGATCTGCTCCCATTGCAATGGGGACCGATCACTGCAGACGGAGTGCCTGCAACATCTCCCTCTTTGCAAGAGGCTTTCTCCTCTGCCACATTTACACGCTACGACAAGCTGCTTGCCAAACCTTTGTTACCCTTGGTAGCCACTGTATCTTCACACTGTATTAGCTCTTTGTACTGATGTCTTCATACCCCAATGTGTTTATGACCCAACTGTAGACTATATGTGCCAGTTACTTGCATTACAACCCTTTATTAGCTTCAGACCAGGCAAAGGCAAAGCTTCAAAAGCTTTACTGGAATAAGGCGGAATCACAAGATAACAGTTCAACATAAAGTTCAGTCTTTTCCTAACATCCCTAATCCCTAACTACAGGCTTGTGGCTGACCCAGCATGCCTGTTTAGGAAAGAGTCCATATTTGGTAGAGTCCAAGGGTGGTATCTTGCAAGTCCCAGCAATCCCCCTACATGTAAAAGGCTCTATGACACATGTGTCTGGCAGAAACAGGGACTTTCAGAGAGCCCTGGCAGAAGCAGCAGCTGGAGGTCACATTCTTCCCATGCAGCAGGCTGAGTGTTGCGGGACTGCATGGCTCAGCAGCCCCTCTGCAGTTTCCCATATGAATTCTTCTCCCCCCCAGTGGTTGTTTGGCTTAACAGATTACATCTTCAGCTGACAGCCTTTCCTGTTTCTCATGTGGCTGGAACTAACTCGGGCAGAGCCCCCTTCCTGAATTTATGAGCACATGGAGGTTTAGAGCAAAGCAGAAAGCACACCAAGAAAGATCCGGGAAACAAGTTAACTTTTACCATTTCAGCTGGGGAAGCATTAACCATTACCTGCCTACAAGCATTTAACCGACTGCAAGGGTAATTCTTTTTCTCTGGAGCTCAACTTTAAACACTAAATTTTCTGGAAGGGCATCAAAGTTCTGCACAGGGCAAATTATACCTTACAGCAGAGAATAATAATGTTAGAGGCTGATGCCCTGAGTAATAAGAGGATCTCACTGTGTTCAGTTCACTTGCATGCTGTAAATTTTCAGGTTAGAACGTCACTGACACGACAGAGAAGGGGGGGAAAAATGAAATATCAGAGGATAGTGTAGCACCCTAGAGTTTAGGCAGGGATGCTCCTCACAAATATACTTGCCAGGAGTAGTTATCCTGGTTGATTGTTAGAGAGCTATTGATTTCTCCCTATGTTTGGTTTTGTTGCACTTTTTTCTTCTACCACTAGGTTGCCGGGTACTTGGTGGTATTAGGTATGAGAAGGGCAACTCAAGGTCAGGTTATGGGTATATGGGGTATCCCAGCCAATGGGTAGGGGTTTTCGTAAATCCCTTGGCCTGCTGGGAGTGCCAATATATTCGGGTGGAGCCAGGTGTTCTATGTTCTGTGCCACCCGGACGGCTGTCTGGGTGGACATGTGTCGTGTTCCCCCGGGCTTCTAGGCCGAAGATTGGGCCTATCCTGGGGGCATCTGGATGCTAGGCATTTTGAGGGCCTATCCAGAAGCAAGAGAGCAGCGCAGGGTTGGGACTGTGGCTTGCAGTCCAACCAAAAGTGACGGTTCTGCTGGCCGGAGAACCTGTCAGTGGTCGGAGGTAGAGGGGAAGCTGTCGCCACTAAGGGACCGACCACCTTATTACCAGGGACCACAATAAGTAACAAGTTTTAACATGTTAATGTGATTTTAAAGGAGAAGTTCAGCCTGAGCTGGTTTGGCTGTACCTCTCCTATGGATCACAGGCATGCAATTCGCTTTGCACTCCTGTGACCCGTTTTCAGAAGAGAGCGGGCTGAAGTTCGCTCTCTGCTTAACATCACAGAAATCAGTCCAGGCACCGCATCATCACGACAATAATGTCTGGATCTGCCAGGTGCCTGGACTGACACCCGTCTCAGCCTCTCAGCGAGCCACTGAGAGCCTGAGATGGCCGCTCCCCAGCTAAGCGCTCCAGTGAGCGTGGGGGGGGTGCAGAGCAGAGAGCCACTGATTGACAGTCAGCAGCCCTCTGCTCGGGGAGCTGTGAGAACCGAGCCATCGGCGATAATCGATCGCTCGGTTACCAGTGCAGAGGTGGCGGGGGACCGATGCTGCATCCACCTAGGTAAATATGAATCTGGAAAAAAAAAATTAACATACTTCTCTTTTAAGTATTTTGAATACAGATTTTGCTAAAATATTACATTGCCTGCCATGAAAGTCCTTGTGCAGAACCTTCTTGTTAGATGGTGACAGCATCCTACCCCATCTCCCAATTGTGCTCCTGCATTGTCACCCTGTCACACAGACTTTCGATGGAAACTACAAGTGGTCATTTCAGCACACATAACATAGGAATGGTCAACTATGGCCACTATCAGAAAACCTGCCCTGAAAAAAAACATGCAGCCATTTCTGCAGTGCATGCATATAGGCAGGAATTGGCTGCAAAGAGGCTGCAGGAGATCATCAGTAGGGATGAGCTGAGCCTGGGTTCAATTCGAGGCAGGTTTGTTCATACCTCCCCAACTTTTTGAGATGGGAATGAGGGACACCTTTTAGCAAAATATGTAGGCATTGGGCACATCCTACCCCCTTCAGGCTGGGTTCACACTATTGTACATTGAATGTGGGTTTCCCCGCATCCAATTTGCATCACAGAATATATTGTAACAGAAGTCCAGCAATACAAGCAAACACGGAAGGCAACCTGGAAGCAGTCACAAGTTGTAACAGCAATGTGACAGCAGACTGGCGATTCAGACGTGCCGTCTTGAGGAGCGGAATGCGGCCTCTCTGGTCTGCACCCAAATGGGGAGGCCTACAGTAAGGATGGCATGTCCCTGTGTAGGCAGGTGCAGTCTACTTTCTCCACTGCAGGTGGCGTTCAACCGCAGCTGCATTGCAGGGGGAGAGGAAGTCAAGAGGAACATGGTTCCTCTAGGGTTTCCTGGGTCACTGGTGAAGCTACCTGATTGGATGCTGCTGCCCCATGTGATTCTAGCAGCCATTTTGGGTCAGGCAGAGCCTATTTACATATGTCCCTGGCTAGTGATTAGTGGCAGGGAGAGGTTCCAGTTGAGTAGGGAAGGGATAAGGACATGCCATTCTTCTGGAGACCTTTCCATTTGGGCTTGAACTGGCCAGGCTGCATTCTTCCCCTCAAGACAGACTCTGTTGGCACATCTAGACCTGCTCTGTGTCATGGATATGCAGTAGTGTTTGTCTGTCAGCTTACCTTCCTTCCCATGTGTTCATCTTAGAGGCCAGACTCTCTCTCACCTGGCTTCCTTTATAATCTCCTCCCAGCCTGACTCCACCCCAGGCCCCATCACAGAACACTATATTAATCTGTGCACTGCAAGCCTGCTTTGCTGATCAACGTGTTTGTTAAGCATTGTGTGTTTGGGTTCCTGCCTGCCGTGTGCTACGTCTGTCTCTCTGTTACGATATTGGTTTGTCCCTGACTATCCCTGTCTGCTTGTGACCCTTGAACCTTCGGCTTGTCCTTTGTTATCCTTGTCTGCTTGTGACCCTTGACCTTCGGCTTGTTCTTTGTTATTCTTGTATCTTGTGCTGCTGCTTCCCCTCTTTTCCCCTTACCCTACGGGGCGTGAGCTAGGAGACTCTAGGGGCCGCGACCTGGACCTAGTCTGCAGCGTAACATCCTCACCACTAGAGGCTCTGGAGAAGACCTGCTGGGTCTTAGACTCCGCGCCCTGGGGAATCTTTGCTCTAGCTTCCTGTAGGATCCCGGTTGTGCTCCTCTGGCCCCGCTTTCCACAACCACTCAGTATCCTATCTGCAGCAGTCAGTCATAGGGTTCACTACCTTGTGGTGCACTCCTAACCCCCTACGGTGTGCATCTGTCACCTGGCCACAGGTGACCTGACAGTTTGATCAGCCATGAACCCGGCTGACATGCCGCTCCCTGCGGATGATCCATTGCAGGGCATAGTCCGCAGACTTGAGACCCAGGAATCTAATCAGACCCAGGTCATGCGATTCCTTGAGGATTTGGCCTCCCATTTTGAACAGGTTCAGGCCTCATTAGGACCCCTGGTTCAACAACCTCAACCGTTACCAGCGGCTGCACCTATTCTGGTTGCAGTCGCAGCCACACATTCACTACAACTGCCAGCTCCGTCCCGTTTCTCTGGGGACTCCAAGGCCTGCAGGGGGTTCCTTAGCCAATGCACTATTCATTTTGAGCTTCAGCCTCAAAACTTTCTGTCTGATAGGGCAAAGGTAGCCTATATAATTTCCCTCCTCTCCGGTGAAGCTTTAGCCTGGGCAGCACCTCTGTGGGAACTGAATGATCCAGTGGTTTCTAGCCTGTCTGGCTTCTTGAAACTTTTTCGGAATATCTTTGAAGAACCGGCTTGTGTCTCTTCAGCGGCCAGCGCCCTTCTACGTCTCCGCCAAGAGTCTGCTTCAGTGGGACAGTATGCCCTTCATTTCTGCATACTGTCGGCTGAGTTGAGCTGGAACAATGAGGCCTTAGTCGCAACCTTTTTGCATGGCCTCTCTGATAGAGTGAAGGATGAATTAGCAGGAAGAACCATCCCCACTGATCTGGGCGGAGTTATCTCCTTGTGTAACCAGATCGATATTCGCTTTCAGGAGAGGACCCTAGAAAAGCAACGCCAGCACTCCTTGGTTCTTAGTCAGCCTGAGCTCCCCTCTCTTCGACCCGTAGAGCATCTCCTACCAGCTGAGGAACCCATGCAGCTGGGTCGGACCAGGCTATCCCCCGAGGAACGTGCTAGGCGCAGAACTCTTGGTCTGTGTCTTTACTGTGGGGGGCAAAGGCCATTTTCGTGACACTTGCTCTCTTTGTCCAGAAAAACGTTCGGGTCCACTTCATCTGGAAAGTGGAGTATTGGACCCAGAAATATCACCTTCCCCTTCTCGTCTTCTGCTTTCTGTGTTCCTTCATGTTGGTGCTTCTTCTCATTCGGTCTCAGCATATCTGGATTCCGGAGCCGCTGGTAATTTCATGGACTGGGAAATTGCATCGTCCATGAGACTTACTCTTTTGCCCCTCACCACGCCATTGCTGGTCTTGGCGATTGATGGTACTGTTCTCCCAGGGGGACCTATCCGCTTCCAGACCCTCCCTGTCAAGATGTCAGTAGGGACACTCCACCAGGAGTGGATATCCTTCCTTATCTTACCCAAGGCCTCAACGCCTATAATTTTGGGTCTCCCATGGTTACAGCTCCATTCTCCTCATGTGGACTGGACTACTGGACAGATCCTGGCTTGGGGTCCCTCCTGTTCCTCGTCCTGCCTACCCAAGGTTACCCCCTGTGAACCTGAGCCAGTCATTCATTCCAGGTTGCATAACCATTTACATTTCTCTGTCCCTAATCACCCTTGGACGCACAGCCAGGCTAGCTTGTCTACAAGTCCTGCGATGCGATTCAGGTAGTCGCTACACCTGACTCTGCTATTCACTTGGCCTCTGTACTAGTTATGCCAGTCCAGCCCATGCCCAGTGAGCCTCCTACTTTTTCTTGTTCAGGACATTCTGCTTGTCTTTCAGCTATTCAGCTTGACTCCTGTGACATGTCACTTTCTAACCAACCTGACTTAAGGATTCCACTGACATCTGCCCAGTCTGATGGTCCTGTGCTAGATGACCAGTTCCTCTTTAAGGGTCTAGGGGACCCTCCTCAGATTCCTGTTGATCCTCTCATGCCCTTGCTTATTCCTAGAGAGCCTTTGGTCCTCAATAGATCTTCTTGTCATCTCCCTACCTTGGTTCTGGTCTCTGAGGATAATCTAAAGTACGAGCTTAGACAAGTTCTGGATTCTCGGCTCTGCAGAGGTATTCTTCAGTACCTTGTGCATTGGAGAGGTTTTGGTCCTGAGGAGGCGTCTTGGATCGCTGCATCTGATGTCGTTGCACCTCATCTGTTGAGGAGGTTTCATCTGAGATTTCCCTTTAAGCCTGGGCCCAGGCGGGGGAGGGCCCATAAGAGGGAGGGTACTGTCATGGATATGCAGTAGTGTTTGTCTGTCAGCTTACATTCCTTCCCATGTGTTCATCTTAGAGGCCAGACTTTCTCTCACCTGGCTTCCTTTATAATCTCCTCCCAGCCTGACTCCACCCCAGGCCCCATCACAGAACACTATATTAATCTGTGCACTGCAAGCCTGCTTTGCTGATCAACGTGTTTGTTAAGCATTGTGTGTTTGGGTTCCTGCCTGCCGTGTGCTACGTCTGTCTCTCTGTTACGATATTGGCTTGTCCCTTACTATCCCTGTCTGCTTGTGACCCTTGAACCTTCGGCTTGTCCTTTGTTATCCTTGTCTGCTTGTGACCCTTGACCTTCAGCTTGTTCTTTGTTATTCTTGTATCTTGTGCTGCTGCTTCCCCTCTTTTCCCCTTACCCTACGGGGCGTGAGCTAGGAGACTCTAGGGGCCGCGACCTGGACCTAGTCTGCAGCGTAACATCCTCACCACTAGAGGCTCTGGAGAAGACCTGCTGGGTCTTAGACTCCGCGCCCTGGGGAATCTTTGCTCTAGCTTCCTGTAGGATCCCGGTTGTGCTCCTCTGGCCCCGCTTTCCACAACCACTCAGTATCCTATCTGCAGCAGTCAGTCATAGGGTTCACTACCTTGTGGTGCACTCCTAACCCCCTACGGTGTGCATCTGTCACCTGGCCACAGGTGACCTGACACTCTGTTACACATTGCTGATATTGCCGTGAGTGTTCCCAGTCGAGGGCCTTCCCATCGGATTTGTTGTGAATTAGATATGTGCAATTCGATTAGTTCCGTATTAGTTTTTTAACGAATTTTGACAAAATTATTTAATTACGAAATTTCAGAATTTTCGGATTTCCGAAATTTCGAATTTCAGAATTTTCGGAAATTCTGAATTTCCGAAATTCTGAATTTCCGAAATTCGGGATTTCAGAAATTTGAAAATTAAAAATTTCGGAAATTCGAATTTGGGAATATCAAAATTTCAGAAATTCTAAATTTCGGAAATTCTAAATTTCGGAAATTCTAGATTTCGGAAATTCCAAAATTCCAAAATTCGAAATTAGGAAATTCAAAATTTCGGAAATTCAAACATCAGAAATTTCAAAATTCTAAAATTCGGTAATTCAAAAATTCAACAATTGTAAATTCCAAATTCGGAAATTCGAAATTTCGAATATATACATACATAAATATCGATTTGATATACATACAAAACAAATCGATTGGGTCTAACGAATATCAGCACTCTACGGAAATAACAAATTATACAAAAACGAATTAACGTAACAGAAAATATAACAGAACAAAATTATGTATTTTACGAATCAAAACGATACAATATTTTCCATTGTGCACAAGTCTACAAATTGTTAACAAAATGACAGCTTCAGTCACTTTGTTCTGTTTCAAAACAAAGCTGCTAGGGATTTCCTTCATCTATACCAGAACCTTATCTGATATTGATGTTAATTAGGGCCCCCATAAAAAAACAGTGTTTGGTTCCCCCTAAAAACACATATCAAGACCCTTATTCTTGATGAGAGTCTAGTGGGGATGTCAAGGGGGGCTAAAATGAAGAAAAAAGCCCCCTCCCCAAAAATCCACACTAGACACCTGTCCATGCAAGCATGTAGGTAGGGCCCTGATTTGTCGCCAACAGCAGACATGACCCAGGGCACCTCTCACCCTTCTCCTGCTATGGGAATAAAATGGGGTACCTTGGTCATGGAGGAACTCCATCATCTTGGCTACTCCCAGCATGAGGCCCACCACGTGAAATAACAATTGTGCACACAATAAGCCTTTTTAGCATTTTACTGTAAATATGAACAGGGTGCACAGTTCTCTTCCACTAAAGTGGAATATAACCTCCTTCTCACAAATCATCTGTGAAACTGTAGTTTATAAATTCAGCATTAACAAAGGGTTTTACCAACCAGCTCTTTCCTTGGTTTGACTTTCTCCTTCCCTCACCTGGGCTGGCCCCAAAGGCCAATCTAAACATGATTTAGAAGCCTACATAAAGGCTCTCAGAAGGTTACCACGCCCTATCAACCTGTGAGTCGGTGTAGCGTGATGCGACAGCCATAAAACACACAAAGTCCAAGTGCAGTACCAGGAATATATTGTAACAGAAGTCCAGCAATACAAACACGGCGGGAAGGCAACCTGACTGCAAGCAGTCACAAGTTGTAACGGCAATGTGACAGCAGACTGGTGATTCAGACGTGCCGACAGCAACTGTCTTCGGGAATTCGGAAATTCGGAAACTCGAAATTTCGGTAATTCGAAGTTAGGAAATTCGAAATTTTGGAAATTTGAATTTCGGAATATAAAAATTTCGGAAATTCTAAAATTCTAAATTAGGAAATTCAAAATTTCGGAAATTCAAACATCGGAAATTCAAAAATTCGAAAAGCGGATATTCCGAAATTCGAAATTCGAAAATTCGAAATTCCAAAAATTTGAAAATCAAAAATCTGAAATTTCAAAATCAGAAATTCCAAAATTCGGAAATTCGGAAAATCAAAGGCTGAAATTTTGAAAATTCCAAATTCCGAAACTCCGAAATTTGAAAATTCGAAAATCGGAAATTTGAAAATCAGAAGCTCGAAAATTCAAAAATTGAAAATTCCAAAAATGAAAATTCCAAATTCGGAAATTCGAAATTTCAAAAATTTGAATCTCGAAATTTCGGAAATTTGAAAATTCGTTAATTCGAATTTCGGAATATTGAATATTCGAATTTCGGAATATCGAAAATTCGAAAATCGGAAATTCGAAAAGCGTTACTTCGAAAATTCGAAGTTAGGAAATTTGAAAAGAGGAAATTCCAAAATTCCCCAAAAATTTTTTGTAAATTTGTAAATTCGAAAATTCGAAAATCCAAAATTCAAATGTAACGAATATCAATTCATCCGAAGTTACGAATTATCCAAAATAACGAATGCCGCATCTAAATGAATTTGTATTTGTTACATTCACTAACAGCCAAATTTGAAAGGAAATTCCAATACCTATAATTTAATAGTTATTATTAGTTAGTTATTTCGAACTTTACTGAAATCAGTAAAGTCTTTATTTTTTTCAGATTTTCGAAAATTCTAAATTCGAAAATCTAAAATTCGAAAATCGGAAATTTGAAAATTGCAAAATTTCAAAATTGGAAATTCCAAAATTCCAAAATCGGAAATTCCAAAATTCGGAATTTGAAAATTCGGAAATTTGAAAATCAGAAAATTTGGATTTTCGAATTTTCGAATTTCCAAATTTTCGAATTTCCGAAATCCAAATTTTTTGAATTTCCGAATTCCGAATTTCTGAACTTTCGAATTTCCGAATTCCCAATTTTTTAATTTCCTGAATTTCTGAATTTCCGAAAAAAGCAAAAAACAAATGAAACGAAAACGAAAACAAACATTAATACAAGTTCTGTTCTCTGCCATCGGACTCTGTGTGTTACTGCTGCTGCACCACGCTGCACCTCCCCGCACTTGCACTTTCCTTTCTCCTCCAGAACCTTTCCCTGATGCTAAGCACTGTCCCTGACAGACAGGTGACCTGTTCCTACTCTGACCACTCGCAAAATGCACACCAAACTCGGGAGTCAGGGTCTTAAATAGACTCTGCCTGACCCAAGATAGCTGCCAAAGTCACATGGAGTGCAAGCATCCAATAGGATAGCTGCTTCCCTGTGACTGAGGAAACCATAGAGAGACTAAGTATATCTCGACTTCCTCCCCATCTGCATTGCCGCTGCGGACGATTGCCACCAGCAGCAGAAAAAATAGACTGCACCTGCCTACAAACTTCTGCAACTAACTCACCCAGACGCTTTTTATTTTACAAAGGGTTTTATTATTATTTAATCCAGCATAACAGCTCATCACATTGATGGTCATATCGTAAATAAACACATAAAATTACAAAAAGAGAAAACTAAATGAAGTAAGTAGATATGCTCAAGTCCTAGAGATTCCAAGAATGATTATAGATAACATTAACAAGATTGATATCACAGTCCGGAACCTCAGTATTCTGGGACATGATGCACCAAATATAGGCAAAAACGTTTTACCAAGTTTTGAGTGCAGATTACTATCAAACCATATAATCGAAAAGTATATTATCAAGGGTATAGTATATAGCAATGTTAGAAGCTAACCGTGTAACCATATCACCCCCCCCCCCCCAGGCATATGCCTGGTGGCTTAATAAACTAGAAGGAAAAAATAGGAAAGGAGACAAAAGAAAGGGAAAGGAAGAGAGGCAGAAGACCTTTGGCAGTTCCAGGGGTAAGAAAGTTCCAAGGGTAAGAAAGAAGGGGAGTCCACGGGGTGGGGGGCAGGAACATATTAAATCGAGAGAAGTGAAGAATCAAATCTGGAAGGTTAAATGTAGGTGACCCAAGGCTGCCAAACCCGAAGGAATTTGTCATGGGCGTCTGAAAGTATAGCCGTCAGCTTTTCATTCACTGCTGAGTACTGGTGTCTTCCATGCCCTTACTATAGTTAGTTTAGTTGCAGTAAAGAGATGCAGCGCCAACTGGTGCTCCGGGCGAGGCAGTTCTGCAATCGGCTTACACAGAAGGGCTTCATAAGGATCCCTCCTTAGGTTGATATGGAATAAGTTACGAAGAAGAGCGTAAATTTTGACCCATAATCTGCATACCCTCGGACATGTCCACAAAATGTGTGCCATAGTGCCCTCTTGGGAACATCCACAGAAGCAAAGGGGAGAGTAGGTTAGAATAAAACGTGCAAACCCAGCCGGAGTGTAATACCACCTGTAAAGTATTTTATAAGCATTTCTAAAATAAGAACATTTTTGGAGCATTTGGACAATGCTATAGTCATGACCCGCCAGCCCTACGGGTCCAGCTGCTTCCCCAGCCCCGCCTCCCACTGGAGGTGATAAGGTCTCAGCGGTGGTTTTATTGAAGATATCATTACTGAGTACATTAAGGAGGTTAAGCCGGAAGATTGAGGTCAAGATCTACAAAGGCTTTCAAAGGGGGTCATGGTGTATGGAGTAGGTCGAGACTTTATAAGCTGTTGGAGAAAGTGCCGAAGCTGTAGGTAGCTAATATGTTCTCAGAGGGGAATATTGTGCGTGGAACGTAGAGCATCAAACGTAATTATCCTAGTGGGAGTGAACATAGAGTGTATATCAACAAAGCCATTATCGGTCCACCAAGAAAACTGTTGTGGGTTATCACACCTTGGCAGAAATAATGGACAATAGAGGAGGTGAAGTAAGGGAAAATGAGTAGAAATCAGGCCCGCAGAGTATTTACAGTAATTCCACAAACGAAGGGAGTGTACCAGGCATGGGCCAATCGTGTCAGGGTGGTGTATATGGGGGAGCCAGGGCAGGGAGGCGACTAGAATCAGATAAGAGTCCACTAAATCAATAGTGGACCATAATGGCATTTGATAAAGGTGAGATAATGGGGCTATATTCGCTGCTGTATAATAGGCTTGTAAGTTGGGGACCGAGAGGCCATCATTGATTCTATGGGCATATAGAACTTGCTTATTAATTCTGGGTCTAGTGGAGCCCCAGAAAAATTTCAGAATTTTGTGTTGATGTATGCATAAAATATGTAAAGGGACCGTCAAAACACGGAAAAAAATAAAGCAATTTTGGGATGTAAGTCATACGTACAGCCACAATCCTACCAAAGCCAAGATAACGGGAGATGGGTCCAAGAGGACAACATATTTGATAGCTTTCTAAACAATGGAGGGAAATTGGCCTGATAGAGTCCTGCATACTGTTGTGGAGATTTTTATGGAGATGTATTTAACCACTTAAGCCCCGGACCATTTGGTAGCTAAAGGACCAGAGGTGAATTCAGAATTTTGCACTGCGCTGCTTTAACTGTAAATTGTGCGGACATGCAATGTTGCACCCAAACGAAATTTGCGTCCTTTTCTTCCCACAAATAGAGCTTTCTTTTAATGGTATTTGATTGCCTCTGCGATTTTAATTTTTTGCGATATAAACGGAAAAAGACCGAAAATTTTGAAAAAAAATGATGTTTTCTACTTTTTGTTATAAGAAAAATCGAATAAACTCAATTTTAGTCATACATTTAGACCAAAATGTATTCAGCCACATGCCTTTAGTAAAAAAAATGTCAATAAGCGTATATTTATTGGTTTGCGCAAAAGTTATAGCGTCTACAAACTAGGGTACATTTTCTGGAATTTACACAGCTTTTAATTTATGACTGCCTATCTCATTTCTTGAGGTGCTAAAATGGCAGGGCAGTACAAAACCCCCCCAAATGACCCCATTTTGGAAAGTAGACACCCCAAGGAAATTGCTGAGAGGCATGTTGAGCCCATTGAATATTTTTTTTTGTCCCAAGTGATTGAATAATGACAAAAAAAAAAATTACAAAAAGTTGTCACTAAATGATATATTGCTCACACATGCCATGGTTATATGTGGAATTGCACCCCAAAATACATTCTGCTGCTTCTCCTGAGTACGGGGATACCACATGTGTGGGACTTTTTAGGAGCCTAGCCACGTACGGGACCCCGGAAACCAAGCACCGCCTTCAGGATTTCTAAGGGCGCAAATTTTTGATTTCACTCCTCACTACCTATCACAGTTTTGAAGGCCATAAAATGCCAAAATAGCACAAAACCCCCCCAAATGACCCCATTTTAGAAAGTAGACACCCCAAGGAAATTGCTGAGAGGCCTGTTGAGCCCATTGAATATTTTTTTTTTTCCCAAGTGATTGAATAATGACAAAAAAAAATAATTAATTACAAAAAGTTGTCACTAAATGATATATTGCTCACACATGCCATGGTTATATGTGGAATTGCACCCCAAAATACATTTTGCTGCTTTTCCTGAGTACGGGGATACCACATGTGTGGGACTTTTTAGGAGCCTAGCCGCGTACGGGACCCCGAAAACCAAGCACCGCCTTCAGGATTTCTAGGCACAAATTTTTGATTTGACTCCTCACAACCTATCACAGTTTCGAAGGCCATAAAATGCCAAAATAGCACAAAACCCCCCCCAAATGACCCCATTTTGGAAAGTAGACACCCCAAGCTGTTTGCTGAGAGGCACGGTGAGTATATTACAGCTCTCATTTGTTTTTGAAAATGAAGAAAGAACATTTTTTTTTTCTTTTTTTTTTTCAATTTTCAAAACTTTGTGACAAAAAGCGAGATCTGCAAAATACTCACAATACCTCTCAGCAAATAGCTTGGGGTGTCTACTTTCCAAAATGGGGTCATTTGGGGGGTTTTGTGCCATCTGGGCATTCCATGGCCTACGAAACTGTGATAGGCAGTGAGGAGTGAAATCAAAAATTTACACCCTTAGAAAGCCTGAAGGCGGTGATCGGTTTTTGGGGTCCCGTACGCGGCTAGGCTCCCAAAAAGTCTCACACATGTGGTATCCCCATACTCAGGAGAAGCAACAGAATGTATTTTGGGGTGTAATTCCACATATGCCCATGGCATGTTTGAGCAATATATCATTTAGTGACAACTTTGTGCAAAAAAAAAAAAAAAAATTGTCTTTTTTCCGCAACTTGTGTCAACATATAAAATATTCCATGGACTCGACATGCCTCTCAGTATATAGCTTCGGGTGTCTACTTTCCAAAATGGGGTCATTTGGGGGGTTTTGAACTGTTCTGGCATTTTATACACAACATTAGGAAGCTTACATCCACTCTTCTAACCACTTGAAGACAAAGCCCTTTTTGACACTTTTTGTTTACATGAAAACATTTTTTTTTTGCAAGAAAATTATGTTGAACCCCCAAACATTATATATATTTTTAAAGCAAAGGCCCTACAGAATAAAATGGTGGGTGTTGCATTTTTTTTTTTCTGCACAGTATTTGTGCAGCGATTTTTCAAACGCATTTTTTGGGGAAAAATACACTTTTTTTTATTTTAATGCACTAAAACACACTATATTACCCAAATGTTTGAAGAAATAAAAAAGATGATCTTAGGCTGAGTACATAAATACCAAACACGACATGCTTTAAAATTTCGCACAAACGCGCATTGGCGACAAACTACATAAATTTTTAAAAGCCTTTAAAAGCCTTTACAGGTTACCCCGTTAGATTTACAGAGGAGGTCTACTGCTAAAATTACTGCCCTCGATCTGACCTTCGCGGTGATACCTCACATACATGGTGCAATTGCTGTTTACATATGACGCCAGACCGAGGCTTGCGCTCACCATTGGGCAAGAGCAGGGCAGGACAGGGGTGCTTTTTTTTTTTTTTTTTTTTATTATTAATTTTGCTTTTTTATTTTATTTTTAAATTGTTCCTTCCATATTTATTTTTTTTAATCATTTTTTTGTTATCTCAGGGAATGTAAATATCCCCTATGATAGCAATAGGTAGTGACAGGTACTCTTTTTTTGAAAAAACTGGGGTCTAGACCCTAGATCTTTCCTCTGCCCTCAAAGCATCTGACCACACCAAGATCGGTGTGATAAAATGCTTTCCCAATTTCCCAATGGCGCTTTTTATATCCGGGGCGGGGACATTCCCTCCCACTGCTTGTAAAAGCAGTCCAGAGGCTAATTAGCCACTAGGATTGCTTTTACATGAAAGCCGGCCGCTGGCTGAAAAGAATGATACCAAGATGATACCTAAACCCGCAGGCATCAATCTGGTATAACCATTCAAAGTCCAGCAACATACCAGTACGTTGCTGGTCATGTATTGTAATCTTTTTTTTTTCATGCAGCCAGGTGGCTGAATGAAAAAAGAGATTGATCGGTGGGTATGCCCAGCATTAGAATACCGCCCTTCATCCACCCACTTCTAATGATGGGCATACATGCACCATTTATATATGCCGAAGCATGGGGGCATCCTCCCGCAAAAAAGTTATGCCGCACACACATGGTCAGACTTTTCCACGGGCAAGCCTCCGTCGGAATTTCGACCGTATGTACGCGGCATTAGGAGCAAAATCACTCCTCCGCCCCTGCTGCCCGAATGCTTCGGCATATTTGGACTGGAGTCGCAGGGATCAGGCCTGTCTCTACGTACGCTGCAGTTATGTGTTTTGTGTTTTGTAAGTGACAGTGATCGATCGATACTGCACTTGGGTGGCCTGGGCTGGACGGAGGGGCAAAACGCAGGTGCTAGAAGGTATCTGGGCTGATCCCGCTAACACTGCGTTTTTGGGAACCCTAAACTGCTGGGGACGCTAGTATAGATCTGATCAGATCAGATATTGATCTGTTCAGATACTATACCTCTAAGGGAGGTGTATGCTTCACGCGTGGGTGTTAGCGTTACTGGCACTAACCTGACGCTGCCTGGGGTGTGACGCAGACCCTCTCTGACGCTAAAACCTAATTGATATCACCCGCCAGGCGATCAGGGGGTTAAACCTTTATTGGGTTATATACGGCGGGTGCCCTGACACTATAAAAAGCAAACTAACTAACCAGCGTCACCCGTAACACTTATATGATGATCACTGGTGAAAGGGTTAACTAGGGGCAATTAGGGGGTTAAAACCTTTATTAGATAATATATGGGGGTACCTGACGCTATAAAAACCTGCGGCGAACCTAAAAAAAATTACTGGCTACCGATCTGCATCACCGACGCTAAGACAGCGATCAGAAAAATGATCGCTTAGCGACAGTGGTGATAGGGGGTGAAAGGGTTACCTGGGGGGCGATCAAGGGGGTTAAACCTTTATTAGATAATTTATGGGGGTACCTGACGCTATAAAAACCTGCGGCGAACCTAAAAAAAATTACTGGCTACCGATCTGCATCACCGACGCTAAGACAGCGATCAGAAAAATGATCGCTTAGCGCCAGTGGTGATAGGGGGTGAAAGGGTTACCTGGGGGGCGATCAAGGGGGTTAAACCTTTATTAGATCATTTATGGGGGTACCTGACGCTATAAAAACCTGCGGCGAACCTAAAAAAAAATACTGGCTACCGATCTGCATCACCGACGCTAAGACAGCGATCAGAAAAATGATCGCTTAGCGACAGTGGTGATAGGGGGTGAAAGGGTTACCTGGGGGGTGATCAAGGGGGTTAAACCTTTATTAGATAATTTATGGGGGTACCTGACGCTATAAAAACCTGCGGCGAACCTAAAAAAAAAATACTGGCTACTGATCTGCATCACCGACGCTAAGACAGCGATCAGAAAAATGATCGCTTAGCGACAGTGGTGATAGGGGGTGAAAGGGTTACCTGGGGGGCGATCAAGGGGGTTAAACCTTTATTAGATAATTTATGGGGGTACCTGCCGCTATAAAAACCTGCAGCGAACCTAAAAAAAATTACTGGCTACCGATCTGCATCACCGACGCTAAGACAGCGATCAGAAAAATGATCGCTTAGCGACAGTGGTGATAGGGGGTGAAAGGGTTACCTGGGGGGCGATCAAGGGGGTTAAACCTTTATTAGATCATTTATGGGGGTACCTGACGCTATAAAAACCTGCGGCGAACCTAAAAAAAAAATACTGGCTACCGATCTGCATCACCGACGCTAAGACACCGATCAGAAAAATTATCGCTTAGCGACAGTGGTGATAGGGGGTGAAAGGGTTACCTGGGGGGCAATCAAGGGGGTTAAACCTTTATTAGATAATTTATGGGGGTACCTGACGCTATAAAAACCTGTGGCGAACCTAAAAAAAAAAAAAAAGGCTACCGATCTGCATCACCGACGCTAAGACATTGATCAGAAAAATGATCGCTTAGCGACAGTGGTGATAGGGGGTGAAAGGGTTACCTGGGGGCGATCAAGGGGGTTAAACCTTTATTAGATAATTTATGGGGGTACCTGACGCTATAAAAACCTTCGGCGAACCTAAAATAAATTACTGGCTACCGATCTGCATCACCGACGCTAAGACAGCGATCAGAAAAATGATCGCTTAGCGACGGCGGTGCTAGGGGGTGAAAGGGTTATCTGGGGGGTGATCAAGGGGTTAAACCTTTATTAGGGGGGTTAGGGGGCTACACTGGACCTAAAACTAAACTGTAGTGACACTTTTACAGTCACAAATGTCACTGATTGCAGTGATCAGTAAATAAATGGTCACTGCAATCAGTGACACTGTGACTGGGGGCTGGGGGGTGATCTGGGGGGGCCTGGGGGGCGATTTATGTGCCTATGTGTGCTGGTGTTAGTGTAGTGTTTGTGCACTAACCTTGATGTCTTCTCTTGTACGGCGCTCGGTATATGTGAGCGCCGCACAAGAGATGACATCACTTCCTCCTGCTTCCTCTGCCTGTGTTTACATTACACAGACAGAGGGGGCATTTCCATTCGCCGGGAGCGATCGCGGGGGGGTGGCCGGAATCGAACGGCCGTCCCCTCATGTCGGATCGCTCCCCAACGAATACCGACCGCTCACTGTACAGAAGGGGGGTCCGATTGGACCCCCCAACTGTACAAAGGCAATCACGTACACTCTACGTGATTGTGCCTGTCGGTGCCATTGTGCCGACGTATATATACAGTGAGCGGTCATTAAGTGGTTAATATGTATTGTCATAGTGTCACCCAGTGTTAGTACTTCCGCAACCCGCTCTAAAAGAGCTGATTGGGGTAGTCTGAGGCTGGTTGAATCCCGTCTGATAGGGGAAAACGTCTTGAGGTTGGAGTGTGATGTTTGCAGGGTGCGGATATGTCCACCGACGGGGGCCCTCTGTGCATTAGCATGGACGATCTTTGAGGAGGGGATGTCCTCGCTCTGCAACAACATCATTGGTAACTTTAGCCATCATACGTTATTGTATTCATTGTATGTATTATTGTATTGAATCCTTTAAACTATATTTCTTGAGTGGGATTCATGTATGGCATCTCCTGTTGGAAGGGATGTCCTTGTCATTTTCCCTGTGTGAAGGTCACATGCTGTGACCTCACTTCCTGTTGGTAACTTCTTTAGTGAGGATCACATGCTGTGACATCACTTCCTGTTGGGATTTTAATCCTGTGGGGATTTCAATAGAAGGAGAGACACACAGCTCCCAGACACACTATGCTGGTATGCTGAGATGAGAACATAGCTTTTGTGGCGCTGCCTTCTTGGGATGAATGGGAATGAACGGTGAGTGGATCTTAGCAAACTTAACCTAAAGATAGCATTATTGCAAAAAGATGAAATCTGATGTGTGCTTAGATAGCACAGGAATTATGGGCTGTGTGCTCCGCAAACAACCAATAATTCTACGACAGAATGGCGACTCTGATTGGACCAATTGCGGCCTCTTTGAGCATCACATCAGCAGAGGGGGAAGAGTGGACCTGCGATGTGATGCGTGAAGAGGCTGTACTTTGTAAAAGAACAAAAATTTTCGTCTTTTTGAAATTTGCAGTACGAGAGATGTGTGTGTGATTTTGTCATGGATCGTATGCCTGTGAATTTGATTGTGTGTGCCTGTGTGGGTATGCCTGGGTGTGCCTGGATGTTTGTGTGAGAGAAGCTGAAAATGGCTGCCCCCATGAGGTTTAGTGGGGAGGGGGCAGGCAGCATGGCTATCACTGCCAACATGTTTGAAAGTTGTGTATATCTGACTGTCCAATTTTCATAACAAAGTTGTGTGTAGTGTTTGAGCCTGTGTGAATGCTGATGGAAACTGTATATTGTGTATGAAATGAAGGTATAGCTGTGATTATTTAGTGCAGCCTGCACTGAGAAGTTTGTAAATGAATGATTGTTTGTGAGCCATGTGCTTGAATGGGGGAAGGGCTTGCCCACTGCTTTGTATTGCTGGGGCTATGCCCTGAGGGAAGGAATCTCTGAGCAGACATGTAAGACAACAATATACTGTATGTGTGTGGTGTGTGTGATTTCTATGAAAAATAGAAATGGATAGATTGTGATTTTTGTAGGGGACAAAGACACATGTCTCCATAAGTTTAAAAATATTTTAACAAAAGTGTTTGGTTTTTGAGTTGAAAGTTCCCACCGCATATCCAAGTGGCCAGGCATTGCTAAAAGGCAGACAATAGTATGTCTCTGCGATGGCTTGTTATGGAAGCTGAGGCCACTGTGTGTGTGAACTTTAGGTAGAGAAAAGTGGTGAATATCTCAGAGTATATTAACTTAGAGAAATGAATATGTTTTTAATATTGTCATGTAACTAACATTTTTTTTAAATGTGTTGTTTAGTGGCCAAAGGGTTTACCCACTTGACAACTTTGCACATAACCCCCTTCCTGCCCAGGCGAAATTTCAGGTTTCAGCGCCGTCACGCTTTGAATGACAATTGCGCGGTCGTGCGACGTGGTTACCAAACAAAATTGATGTCCTTCTTTTCCCACAAATAGAGCTTTCTTTTGGTGGTCTTTGATCATTTCTGCGGTTTTTATTTTTTGCGCTATAAACAAAAATAGAGCGACAATTTTGAAAAAAACACAATATTTTTAAATTTTTGCTATAATTAATATCCCATTTTTTTTTTTTTAAAACTATTTTTTCCTCAGTTTAGGCCGATACGTATTCTACATATTTTAGGTAAAATAAAAAAAAAATCGCAATAAGCGTATAGTGATTGGTTTGCGCAAAAGTTATAGCGCCTACAAAATAGGGAATAGAATTATGATTTTTTTTTTATTATTTTTTTATTTATTTTTTTACTAGTAATGGCGTCGATCTGCGATTTTTTTTTTTGTGACTGACATTACGGCGGACACATCGGACACTTTTGACACATTTTTGGGACCATTCACATTTATACAGCGAACAGTGCTAAAAATATGCACTGATTACTGTATAAATGTGACTGGCAGGGAAGGGGTTAACCTCTAGGGGGCGATCAAGGGGTTAATATGTTCCTTGCTAGATGTTCTTACTGTGGGGGGGAGGGGACTGACTGGGGGAGGTGACTGATGGTTGTCCCTATGTACAAGGGACACACCATCCATCTCCTCTCCCCGACAGGACGTGGATCTCTGTGTTTACACACAGAGATCCACGTCCCTGACTCTGTGACAGCCGATCGCTCGTACCTGGCGGACATCGCGGCCGCCAGGCACGCGCATTGGCACTCGCCTGACACGGCGGGCACAGTTTTTCCCCGACGCGCGCCCACGGTGGCGCGCATCGCGGAAGTAAATAAGAGGACGTCCATAGACGTCCTATCAGCAATTGACGACCGCTTTACGGACGTCTTTTGCTTATAGCCCGGGCGCGAAGTGGTTAAAATGTTTAAGTGTACATGTGGTCCATGTAGAGTGTAGGTGACTCAAGACACACATTTTTCAGTGGATTATGTTGGTTTTGTCGGAAAAAAATACATGTGCTAATGGCGCCATTCTTGACTTTTGTTAGCCTTGCAGGTTTGTCTGCCATTTTGAGGCACAATTTTTCCTTAGCCTGTGGGTATCCTATAAGGGAAGGTGCAGCCACCTTTCCTTTGGGTAGGATATTATGTGACCATGCTGTGCCATTCGTCTGCTATTTCGCTGGTGGAATTTCTCAGCCTTTGGGGCAGATTTTGATGGTTGGTGCGAATGTAGTGCGGTCTTTTCTGCGTTGGAACCTGGTGGAGGCCATTTGTGTTTTTCTTTGTGTGGGGGAACCCATGTGGTGTTCATTGTGACGTCCCATGCTGGTTTTGGCGGGAAAAATTGCATGGCGCCATTTTTGTTGTTGTCCATGAGGTGCGGTGGTGGTCATCCACCATTTTGTTATCCTGGCTTGTCGGCCATTTTGAGAGACGTTTACAGTTTGAGATAGGAAGTTCCAGTTTAGCAAACACGGCTCCTGAATATGCTGTATTGGCATTTGCTGATTGGCGCAGTTTTCTTCTGTTTTATGCGTTTATAGTTTGACCTGTGCACTGCTGGGGAGAGTAGTGAGACACCAGAGTGACATACTGAGAGGCTCTTTTTGTTTAATGTTAAATTTGCTAGATTAAATAGTTTTTCTAAGCATCACCTTTTGAGGTGAGTTGAGAGGTATCTTAAAATAGCGCGGTCTTACCCCGAGGGGCCACAACGTGCTTGCGGACACACGCACATGCTGGGGCCTATTTATGGATGGGATCTGGCTGACCTACCAGCATTTGGAGTGTGGGGGGAGGCCAACGCAGACAGGGAGAACATGCAAACTCCATGCAGATGGTGTTAGGAGGGGGATTTCTCTGTTTTCATTTAAGTGAATGTAAGCTATTGCAGGGTCAGCTGACTTTGCAGTATATGAGCGGCATTTTTTGTATTAGATTTAGTTTTTAAGTAAAAACTCCACTTTGCACTGAATTTTGCACAATGGTGTGTTTTTATGTTTAAATTGGAGTCTTGATAGACACAGCAATGTGGCTGGGCTTCCCCCTCCCCCTCCCTCTTCCTGAACAATTGATATGTAAATAAACCAGTTTGTTTTTTTTAAGTAGCTGAGCATAACCGGAAGTTTCTTTTCAGATTTTATATATCAACAGAAAGTTGGTGGGAGGAGCTTGGGGTTGTCTGAAAGGTTGGCAAATGAGATTTGTGTTTGGAAGGAAAATGGAAAGCATTTTTGCGTTTAAAAGTCTTTTATATTTTGTTCCAGTTTTGTACTGTAATACAGTTATGGGTAGAGAGAAAAACAGGGGGGCATCACCATTGTTTTATCATCTAGATACAGAGAGAAGCCACATTGTTCTGCAGGTGGTAAACTGGCGTAAGTGTTCTGTGAGGTTTAGTCTGACAACGCAGTGTATGGGTGTATAGCGGAAAATGCTTGTGTATGCATGCACTGTGAGGGGTAGAGGCCTAATTCAGGGGTTGATCTGTGGTTGTTGCTGTAGTTCCAAAAGTGTTGGGACAACAAGCCATAAAGTTGACGCCTCGGTTAGGGTTTCTAGTTGGAGGACTTGACCATATAGTGGTTGTAGTTCTTCAATCCACCGTATAAGAAGACACCGGGCGGTGCTCTCCGAAAATGGGTGCAACGGTTTAACCTGGACGCAGGTTTAAGACGATAAGCCGATTCGAATCGCCATGGACACAAGGAGGTCTGTCCAAAGGGAAGGAATGGAGGCTTCCCACAGTCAGACGGTCACACAGTGCACAAAGCCTAGTTTTGGGGCAAAGGCCTTTGAACCACAAAAAGATTGTGAGGAAAAGGGGATAAGGCTGTTTTAAGGCTCCCCTTTTCCTTATGGGATTGTTGGCAGGAGCAGTTTCAAGTTTCCCCCCTTTTGAGTTTAAGAGGGAAGGATAAGGATAGGTCAGGCAGATTGTTGCTGGGGAAAAAAGTCCTGAGTCCAGGATAGGTCAGTTAGGTCAGTCAGGCGGGAAAGTTAGGGATTGGTTGAACTGACCAGTTACTGGGGAAAAATTCAGGGTACCCTGGTTTCATGATTGGTCAATTGGGGTCATCTGACCCATAGATCTTTCTAGAAGCCTTCGGGGTCCCTATTTAAAGGGCTAGTCCGGGAGGTCCGGGGCCAGTCGTCCTGAAGAGGATTAACAGCGGAACTTGAGCTGCAATACTGGGCAAAGAGCTGTAATACATCCGCTGTTTGATCCTCTTCGGCGGCATGAAGACACTGATTCGGCAGCTGCTGGAACGGGTGGAAGCGGAGGGAGAAGATTGGATACGGCAGTGCTTGGACTTACCTGCGGGTCAAGAAGCCGGAGCGTTCGAGGAGGAGATCGGGGAGCAGCATGAAGGGGATATCGCCGCCATCAGAGCGGAAGAAGAAGAGGCGGAGTTGAGGTCGGAACTTCCGCTTCCAGGTCGGGCCTCAGAAGCAGCGGCAGTGATGGACGGGGAGGCGGAGCTGCCAAGCAAGAGGAAGCGCAAGTTGCGGAGGAGATTCAGCCCGCCCCCGAATCGGAGCGACGTACAGCGGAAGGCGGAGCCAGCGCAGAAAGCAAGGAAGCGTCTCTCCCATTCTGAAGAGAGAGATAGAGCGGCAGTGTCAGCGAACGTCGAGGCACGCCCCCCAGTGAGGTCATCATCTCCACGGCAACATTCAGCGTCCTTTCAGAATGGTTCTGCCAGGCGGCGGGGCGGTTTTCCAGCAGCCACAGACAGCGCAGCGGTGCCGGTTCTTCAAAATGCAGAAGCAGCTGGTACAATTCCAGTGCTTTGTGCATCACAGCAGCCAATGTCTATGGGCATGGGTGAGTCTACAGGTGAGCTTTTAAATGTACATTTAATTGATCGTTTTTCAGATGTGTTAGCCAAATTTATGGAGAGTTTTAAGAAAGATATGTTATTACATCAAACTAAGGTGAATACTCTTTCTGTTTCTAATGATCATGGCTTAGGGTCACAGGAACCTGCTGCTCTGGTTTGGTCTGCTGAAAAGATTTCAGGGACAGCTCCGGAGGTAATACAGGCTACTGATCCGGTTTCCATGGTAGCAACAAGCTCTGTTAAGCATTCCATTCCTATAGCAGTGTCTGACAACCATGTGAAAGAATCAATGCCTTGTTTTTTATCACCTCTAGGTTTTCATCTATCTTCCACAGTGAAGGAAAAAATTTGGAATGGTGACTTTATTGATATTTTAACATTGTTACCATCCTTGAAGGAGCCTTTTTCTAAAGCTGAAAAAGGTGACAAATTAGATGAAGATAGACGCAAAAGTGTACCTTTTAAGTCATTCTCCAACTGGTTGCAAGGATTTTGCATATTTTCAAGTGTTTTGTGTGAAAGATTTCCGGATAAAAGTCCGGGACTTTTTCAACACATTGATATCATACAGGAAGCCTACAGGTGCTTTTCAGGTTTTTCCTGGTTTACATATGATGAGGCTTTCCGACATAAAATGTCCCTTTACCCGGGTTTGCAGTGGGGGTCAAAAGATGTGGGCCTGTGGCTTAACCTTTTTCTTCCACAGAAACCATCTTTGCCCAGGGTAACCTCAGGTAATCCCACACCAATGCCAACGGGTTCGTACAAGAAGGGCTTATGCTTTTCTTTTAATGACAGCCAATGCAGATGGCCTGCTACATGCAGATACAAGCACGAGTGTGCTTTCTGTGGGGGGTCGCACCCGGTGGCAAAATGCTTTCGCAAAATGTCAGCTGCTAATCAGCAGCAGCCGCAGAAGGAATTTTTTCTTAAAAGCAACATCACCGGTGATAGTGGAAAACATGCTTCCTTGGCTACAGCAGTACCCAAATCGTCAGAAGGCGGAGCTTCTCACTAGAGGTTTTCAGGAAGGTTTTTTAATTCCTCAGTTTTACGGAACAGGTTGCACGATGGTGGATAATCTGAAATCTGTTTCGGATTTTCCAGTTATAGTTAAAAGAAAATTGGAAGCAGAAATTGCTTTGGGTAGAATATCAGGCCCTTTTGATGAACCTCCTTTTCGGGATTTTCGTTTGTCCCCGTTGGGTGTTGTACCAAAGAAAGAACCAAATTCTTTTCGCATAATACATCATCTGTCTTTTCCAGTGGGATCTTCATTAAACGATCAGATAGATGATGGGCTATCGGCAGTCTCTTATGCTTCTTTTGAGCAGGCTATCCAAAAACTTAGGGTGCTAGGAGGCTCAGCTCTTCTAGCAAAGGCAGATATAAAAGCAGCATTTCGGTTACTTCCGATTCACCCTAGCTGTTTTAATTCTTTGGGTTTTCAATTTCAAGGAAAGTTTTATTTTGATCGTTGTCTGCCAATGGGTTGTTCACTATCATGCTCATATTTTGAAGAGTTCTCTACATTTTTGGAATGGGTGGTATCGTGTAAGTCAGGATCCCCTTTCCTGATGCACTATTTAGACGATTTTTTGTTTATGGGTGCTTCTGATTCCAGTGCTTGCATGTCATTATTGCAACATTTTATAGCCATTTGCGAAGATTTTGGTATTCCATTAGCGCATGAGAAAACGGTTTTTCCTTCTACATGCATTGAATTTTTAGGTATCACAATTGACACCGTTCAAAAGGAGTTTAGGTTGCCTGTAGAGAAAGTCGAAAAGTTGAAGAATCTTCTTCTGTCTTTTATCAAGAAGAAGAAGATTCTTTTAAAAGAATTACAGTCTTTACTGGGTTTGTTAGCTTTTGCTACACGCATTTTACCGGTAGGTAGAATTTTCTCTAGGCGTTTATATTTAGCTATATCAGGAATCAAGAACCCTCATGCACATATTCGTTTGACAGTAGATTTAAAAGAAGATTTATTAGTTTGGTATAATTTTTTAATACACTTTAATGGGAGAACTTTTTGGCAGGATGAGTTTGTTAGGGATAGTGATTTCTGCTTATCCACTGATTCGGCTGGATCAGTGGGTTTTGCAGCCGTTTGGAAAAACCAGTGGTGCTCCGCTACTTGGCCTCAGAGTTGGGTAAGTAGGGGTTTGTGCAAGAATATTGTACTTTTGGAACTTTTTCCTATTATAGTTGCGTTGGAGATTTGGGGTGATATGTTTGCAAACAGGAGAATCCTTTTCAGTACTGATAATAGGGGTGTTTTGTTTGCAGTCAACTGTTTGACTTCCAAATCTCCTCCTGTGATAGCCCTGTTACGTTATCTAGTGTATAAATGCCTGTGTCACAACATTTGGATTAAAGCTAAATACATCCCAGGTAGGGTGAATGAGACGGCTGACGCACTCTCTCGTTTACAGATGGAGCGTTTTTCTCCCTGTTACCCACAGCGGACCTTGTCGGGTCTCCTTGTCCATCACGTTTATGGGATATCGTTTAATTTCAGACAATATAGAGAAATCTTTGGCTACCACTTCTTGGTCCAGTTATCGGTCCTCGTGGTTGCTATGGTTGCAATTTTTAAATTCCAAGAGGGCCCAATTTTCGGATGTGTCCGAAATATTGGTTTTGTCCTTTTTGGAATGTCTTATGAATAAAGAATATTCTTGGTCTTATGTGTATAAGACGCTGTCAGGTATATCCTTTTTTCAGAAATTGAACAGTTTGACCTCTTGTTTATCCTATTTTTCAGTACAACAAGCACTTAAAGGTTATAAAAAGTCTCATTGCAATATTGATAATAGACAACCCATTACTCCCGAGATATTGGAATCCCTTTGTGCTATAACTGCTTCAGTTTGTTCTTCTTCTTTCGAGGCTACTCTATTTAATGCAGTTTTTACTATGGCCTTTTTTGCAGCACTCCGAGTATCTGAAATAGTGTCGATGAGCAAAAGAAATCCGTCTGGGTTGCTACTTAAGCACATAATCCTGAATGATTCGAATTTGAAAATATTCATTCGAGGTAGTAAAACCGACCAGATGGGGAAAGGCAATTGGATACATTTGCTGTCTTCCCCTGGGTCGGTGATTTGCCCGGTGGCAAGTTTATCGGCTTATTTGAAACTTCGGCCTAATTCGGACGGTGTGCTGTTCATTCATATGGATTCTTCTCCTTTGACTAAGTTTCAATTTAATAAAATATTGTCCAGGTGCTGCAAGTTATTGAATCTAGCTAACGTCAGGATTTCTTCGCACTCTTTCAGAATCGGAGCTGCCACGGAAGCTGCAAGGTTGGGGTTTATTGATAGCAGAATTAAGAGCTTGGGGAGATGGAAGTCTAATTCTTTTCAGTTATATGTACGTCCTAATCTTGTTGTTTGATTATTTTAGGTGTGCCTGGAGTGGTCTGGATTATTGGACACTCCTTCGTGTTTTGGGCGCATCATCGGGCTAATGCTCGTTATTACACTTCGAATTTAGGCCTGGATCCATCACAATTTCAAGTCTTATGGTTCGGTAGGAGGGGAATGCTTTGGGAGGAGTTACTTTTTGAATTCAGTTCATTATTATCATATTGGCCTGAACCTGATGTGTTAATTTTACATTTGGGAGGGAATGACGTTGGTCAGATGAGAACTTTAGATCTTATTTTTAGTATTAAGGATACACTCCAAGTTTTGAAACAATCCTATCCAAATATGGTGATTGTTTTCTCTGAAATTATCCCTAGGTTGAGATGGCTGGAGTCTATGGTTTTTAAACCCTTTGAAAAAGTCAGGAAAAGGATAAATAGGGCTATTGAAAAATTCATGGCCCCGGACATGGGTTTCTCTTTTCGTCATGTAGATCTAGAGGGTGGAATTTCGGGCCTTTATAGGGCAGATGGGGTTCATCTTTCGGAAATTGGCCTGGACATACTTAATGTTTCTTTCCAATCTTGCATTGAAAGAGCCGCGTGCTGGGGTTTGGGTGACAGTCGGGGTTGTAACAACCCGTCCTGTCTTTTGGGGAAATTTTAAAGGATGATTCCTTTCAGCTTGAGTCGTAGTGGCTGAGCTGGTTTCTTATTTCATTTATGTGATTTGAATTATTTATTGATATGGTTATGATGATATATTTTAAATGAAAAAACCAATAGTTAAGCCGCGGCCGAATTTTATCCAAAAAAAAAAAAAAAAATATATAAGTAATAAAATTATATATATATATGTTATGGTTATTTATTTGAATAAACTATTTAAATAATAAAGAAATAATAATAATAATAATAATTTGTTGTTTGTAGTTTTTTTTTTGGGTATGTCCAGGCATCCTGCCTAAAATCCCATGTGAGGAAAAGGGGATAAGGCTGTTTTAAGGCTCCCCTTTTCCTTATGGGATTGTTGGCAGGAGCAGTTTCAAGTTTCCCCCCTTTTGAGTTTAAGAGGGAAGGATAAGGATAGGTCAGGCAGATTGTTGCTGGGGAAAAAAGTCCTGAGTCCAGGATAGGTCAGTTAGGTCAGTCAGGCGGGAAAGTTAGGGATTGGTTGAACTGACCAGTTACTGGGGAAAAATTCAGGGTACCCTGGTTTCATGATTGGTCAATTGGGGTCATCTGACCCATAGATCTTTCTAGAAGCCTTCGGGGTCCCTATTTAAAGGGCTAGTCCGGGAGGTCCGGGGCCAGTCGTCCTGAAGAGGATTAACAGCGGAACTTCCCACCCCCCCTTCCCTTTGTCGCGGCTAAAAACTATGTGGTGTGGTTCTTTTGTAATATTTCTAAAAAGAACAAATGTTGTGGGGAAATTTTAAAGGATGATTCCTTTCAGCTTGAGTCGTAGTGGCTGAGCTGGTTTCTTATTTCATTTATGTGATTTGAATTATTTATTGATATGGTTATGATGATATATTTTAAATGAAAAAACCAATAGTTAAGCCGCGGCCGAATTTTATCCAAAAAAAAAAAAAAAAAAATATAAGTAATAAAATTATATATATATATGTTATGGTTATTTATTTGAATAAACTATTTAAATAATAAAGAAATAATAATAATAATAATAATTTGTTGTTTGTAGTTTTTTTTTTGGGTATGTCCAGGCATCCTGCCTAAAATCCCATAACATAGGTGGTCCAAGGATACTATTTTCGGTATCCCTCTGGAATGGATGTAGTTCAGCTGCGGCTTCAGAAATCTGTAATGATGAGTGTTGATGGAGGTGTAGTACACGCTTTTGTGATTCTCAGAGGAGGAATGGTGGTTAAATTCTCATGCCCGTTTGTTTGAACTTTGTATGGCTGGTCCATGCAAGGTTCTCGAGCTGCTCTCATGTTTCTCCCATTGTTTTTTTTTCTATTGCTGAAAGAGTGAAGGGAGAATTCTGGCTGTTTTTGTTTTTTTCATTTTTGGTTTTGGAAACTATGAAGTATCTCCCTCACGTTTGTATCTGAATGTTTGTATGTAGTAACGTGAATATGTTCGAACTTACCACGGCGATCCTTCGATGCGTCGCGGCTGTTGTATTTTTGTAGGAACGGGAAAAGTAAGGGTCACAGAGGGTTTTGTTTGAATCGGTTTTGAAAGAATGTCATTGACAATTTACCAATGTACAGGAATGTCATTATTGTTTTACCATTCTTTGCAGGTTAAATATGAAGGATAGAGTAATGATTTTGCTTCTAAGTATTTTTCAGGTCCAAGGAGTTTGTACATAGAGAACAGGTGTAAGTAGACAGCTGTACATATGGATAAATACATGAATCTAAGGGAGGTAAAAGTATCATAGGCTATTTCATTGTTTCTTTTTTTCCTGCACCACGCATTTCTTCCTTCAGTCTGTAATGAGGAAGAAAAGGGGGGAGAATGATAAATGTAAGAGTGACAGTTTTTTTCAAACTAATAATAACCTCTGTAATTCTAACCAAGTTTGTGCCAAGACTGTCTTTCTTTGATAGAATTTGAATCGGCAAGCAGCAGTCTGGTGAAGTAGGTTCCCATCCCAGAGGCTAAGAACCTTTTGTCAATGGTTCCAGGTATTGTAAGCCATGCACAGGTTATGCAGTGACCACAGTCCCGATGTCTGGGTTATTGTCATATGAGGGTTGTTTGGAGGTCAATCAAAACCAGGGTCGAACTCCCCTCATTAGCTGTCACTTATATTCTCGGCTGATGGGGTGGGTGCGATCGTTGTGACATGAACTTCAAAATGTCCACCACAGGGTTCACGAGTCCCTCCTGGACCCTGTCTTAATAATCAGTTTACATTCTTTCCAACCAGGTGACTGGGTCGTTGTAAAGAAGCTTGAGGGATGAGACCACGCCAGCCACTGCAAGAAGCGGCTCAACCACACCAAAGAGTATCTTTGTTTATTTATATTTTTGTTGTTTAGTAAATTTTAGCGAGGGTAACGATGAAGCATCCCAAGTTATTATTTAAAGTGTATTACCTGACTAGCTCAGAAAGCGAACAGGACCGATGGTCTGTTCTGAGTCTTCACCAAGTTTTAGTCCCCAGCGATGACAGAGGTACATGCCATTTATGATGTTATTATGGGTATGAGGAGTTTTGACAAACTAGTGAAGACTCCAAACAGACACTTGTCAATGGAATCTAACGATGCATTTTTTAGAGGGTAAAATTGGTTTTAGTTTTAATAGCTCTGCCTCTTGTCGGTTTGGGTATCTAGGCAGCCCACAAGTGTGTTTGAACTTTAGTTTGGTGTTTATGCGGATCTGCAGCTTATAAAGGTAATTCCCCCAAAGCAAGAGGTTCATGCGTGATGGTGAAGCTGTCCCAACATCTTAGGTCACGGCCGATCGCGAGGATCTGATGGCGCAGGAAATTAAGAATGGCAGGGACAGCTAGAAGGGATTTGTTCACCAACCCCGACCAGGTCTGGGCATGGTGTCCTGCATGTACAAGGTGGAGGGGGCTCGGGCTTGGGATACGATTGAAAAATTCTCATCCGTTAAGGATAGGGTTCTTCATGTAATTGTTGAAGCCAGAGCTGTAGCTAAGTGAAGGTTGGGAGTCTATTTTAAGGGTCTGGGAATCTTTGGGGATCTAATTTTTATTTTACAGCGGATCGTGGTTAAAGGAAGTGGGAATATATATACTCATGTCGTTTTTATTTCTATTCTTTCTATGTCGTGACGAGGTGCTCCTGTTGCCTGATTTGACGCGTGACCAGAGTTTCCTTGATGAGACGCCCCGAAGCCGGACCCACATACAAGACACAGAGGATCACAGACCGATCGGCGATTACTATAGCTCACCATGTCGTGTCCTCCTTTATAAGTCATGCCCCTGAAGAGTAGAGTCTACATGTCAAGCCGTGTTTTCCTTTTTATGGACTAAGGACTGATTCATTTGCGGGTGTAAGAAGCAGATCAACTTTCATCGAGGGACACATGGGGTGCATATGACAAAAAAGGGAGGACTGTTGTGGAGATTTTTATGGAGATGTATTTAATATGTATTGTCATAGTGTCACCCAGTGTTAGTACTTCCGCAACCCGCTCTAAAAGAGCTGATTGGGGTAGTCTGAGGCTGGTTGAATCCCGTCTGATAGGGGAAAACGTCTTGAGGTTGGAGTGTGATGTTTGCAGGGTGCGAATATGTCCACCGACGGGGGCCCTCTGTGCATTAGCACGGACGATCGTTGAGGAGGGGATGTCCTCGCTCTGCAACAACATCATTGGTTATGAGCAGATGCGTGCTCTTGTCTCTGCTGTGTCTAATCAACATTGGTTGGGATTCGTAGTGCGCGTCTGCAGATAGTCTCCCTCCCCCATTCAATAATAGTATAATCTTAATATGCGTTATTCTATGGAATAGCGCAGAATAAGAATTCCTATCAACGGTAACTTTAGCCATCATACGTTATTGTATTCATTGTATGTATTATTGTATTGAATCCTTTAAACTATATTTCTTGAGTGGGATTCATGTATGGCATCTCCTGTTGGAAGGGATGTCCTTGTCATTTTCCCTGTGTGAAGGTCACATGCTGTGACCTCACTTCCTGTTGGTAACTTCTTTAGTGAGGATCACATGCTGTGACATCACTTCCTGTTGGGATTTTAATCCTGTGGGGATTTCAATAAAAGGAGAGACACACAGCTCCCAGACACACTATGCTGGTATGCTGAGATGAGAACATAGATTTTGTGGTGCTGCCTTCTTGGGATGAATGGGAATGAACGGTGAGTGGATCTTAGCAAACTTAACCTAAAGATAGCATTATTGCAAAAAGATGAAATCTGATGTGTGCTTAGATAGCACAGGAATTATGGGCTGTGTGCTCTGCAAACAACCAATAATTCTACGACAATATGAGTAAGAATAATCCCCAGATAAGTCAAAGAAGGTAACCACTGAAACGAGAAAGCATTTTTTAAAGTTGGCAGTTCCAAGGGTGGAAGGTTGATTGACATAGCTTTCGATTTGGTAGGGTATATGGATAGACCCAAAAATGACGCAAAAGTATGGAAAGCAGGTTAGGCAGGGTGATTCTAGGGTTAAACAAGGATATCCTATGAGAAGTACCTGCTACTTCTACCCCTGTTATGTCTGGATGAGATTGGATCGCCTCCGCCAAAGGCTCCAATGCCAAAATAAATAAAAGTGGAGACAGTGGGCAACCTTGCCGGGTTCTCCTCCTAATGGGAAAGAGAGTCGATTCGAAGTCATAATACTTGACTTTAGCCTGGGGAGAGTCGTATTATACCAACACCCAGCTCAAGACAGAGGTGCCATAGCCATAGTGGCAGAGCATCGTTATTAAATAAGGCCAAGACAAAGTGTCGAAGGCCTTATTCACATCAAGAGACAAGAACATTGTCGCCTAAGATCTACTATGAACTATATGTTGAATTTGAAGTAGCCTACTGATAGCATACCAATAGCAATTTAAGCGATTGGCCAAAATCTTAGTCAGTATTTTTATGTCTATATTAATAAGCGAAATCGGCCTAAAATTGGCCCATGAGGAATGGTCCCGATCGGGTTTAGGAATCATCACTATGTTGGCAGTCAAGAGGTTTGAAGTAAAGGTTTGACCATCCTTTACCGAATCTAACATAGCCGCTAAGTGGGGACTAGGGATGAGCTTCGCGTTCGCGACGAACACACGTTCGACTCGAACATCGGCCGTTCGATCGTTCGACGAAGAACGAACTTTATGGTCCGTTCATGCTAAATTCGTGTTGCGCGACACGGCCCATAATTCACTGCGGCATCGCAGTGCATTGCTGGCTGATGATTGGCCAAGCATGCACTATGACCCGCATGCTTGGCCAATCACAGCGCAGAAAAAACGGAGAGCCGTAATTGGCCAAAGCCAGGGTGGCTTTGGGCAATTATGGCTCAGGGGGTTTAGTACACGCCCCACACTATATAAGGCCGCCTGGAAGTCGGCCTTGTGTAGTGTGTTGGCGTTTGTGAAAGAGGCAGTTTCAGAGAGATAGACAGTGCCATTTATATTGAGTTAGATAGAGCAGGCAGGTGAGTCAGTTAGCTGCTGTTACAGTGTGTAGAGGATATATATGCATGCTAGGTGTTGTATATATATTTATACACTGTATTGAGTTTAGATAGATTTGTTCCTGTTAGTCTCTATACTGTGACAGGCAGGCAGGTGATTGTGCTAGCTGCAGACAGTCAGGCCCCTTTCACACTGGGGCGGTTTGCAGGCGCTATTGTGCTAAAAATAGCGCCTGCAAACCGAGCCTAAACAGCGGCTGCTGTCTCTCCAATGTGAAAGCCAGAGGGCTTTCACACTGGAACGGTGCGCTAACAGGACGTGAAAAAAAGTCCTGCTAGCCGCATCTTTGGAGCGGTGAGAGGAGCGGTGTGTTTACCGCTCCTACACCGCTCCTTCCCATTGAAAGCAATGGGAAACCGAGGTAATACCGCCGGCAATGCGCCTCTACTGAGGCGCATTGCCGGCGTTATTAACCCTTTTTCGGCCGCTAGCAGCCGAATTCCCTCCACAATTCCGACAGTATAGTGCCGCTAAAAATAGCGGCGCTATACTGCCACCGCACCCACCGCCCCAGTGTGAAACCAGCCTCAGTGTTTCACTGAGGCTGGTTTCACACTGGGGCGGTGGGTGCGGTGGTGGAATAGCACCGCTATTTTTAGCGGCGCTATACCGTCGGAATTGCCGAGGTATTCGGCCGCTAGCGGTGCGGTTTTAACCCCTGCTAGCGGCCGAAAAAGTGTTAATACCGTCGGCAATGCGCCTCTGTAGAGGCGCATTGCCGGCGGTATTACCGCGGTTTCCCATTGCTTTCAATGGGAAGGAGCGGTGTAGGAGCGGTAAACACACCGCTCCTCTCACCGCTCCAAAGATGCGGCTAGCAGGACTTTTTTTCACGTCCTGTTAGCGCACCGCTCCAGTGTGAAAGCCCTCGGGCTTTCACATTGGAGAGACAGCAGCCGCTGTTTAGGCTCGGTTTGCAGGCGCTATTTTTAGCACAATAGCGCCTGCAAACCGCCCCAGTGTGAAAGGGGTCTTAGTGTACTACTGTGTCCTTTGCACAGCGATCACCTTAAGCTCACCTGGATACAGTTATTCTCTATACTGTGACAGGCAGGCCAGTGATTGTGCTAGCTGCAGACAGTCAGTGTTTCACTTAGTGTACTACTGTGTGCTTTGCATAGCATTCACCTAAAGCCTAAATTTTTGATGCAATACTTTGCAACAGGGCTCATTGCTGCGCTCTAAGTACACTATCTGTGAGGGGTTGCAGTGTTGTGGCACCAGCACCAGTGCCTAAGGCCCAATTTTTCAGCCCCTGTTCAACAGGGGCATGCAATTACAATTCTTGATCTAATATTTTACAGCAGGGCCCATTCCTGCACCCACCAAGAGTAAATGTGAGGGCTTACAGTGTTGTGGCACCAGCACCACCACCAAAGGTCCAATTTTTCCTACCACTGTTCAACAGTGGCATGTAAATACAATTCCTGATATAATAGTTGACAGCAGGGCGTTCCAGCACCAACCAAGAGTAACTGTGAGGGCTTACAGTGTTGTGGCAACACCAACACCTAAGGGGCAAATTTCTGCAGAGTATATATATGGCAGGCCCCTACTTTCAAACATCCAACTTACAAACGACTCCTACTTGCAAACGAAAGGAGACAACAGGAAGTGAGAGGAAATCTACCCCTAGGAAGTCAAATTCTCTCCTGTAAGAGTTAATATGTGAAAAAGGTGTCTCCTCTCCACTGATGCTTTATCATCAATCCTTGTTTCAATAAAAAAAACAAATTTTCCAAAAACATTTGTCATTGGGATGGAAAGAGAGGTGAAATGTTCTGAACAGGTGCACAGACAGCAAAACAAATGTTACAGGGGTGATAACCCTTCCCTATGTTATCCAAAAAGCTTAAAAATAGATTTTTTGGCTGGAGCTACACTTAAAAAATGTACCTGTTCCAAATTACAAACAGATTGCTACAGTCCCTGTCTTGTTTGCACCGCCTGTACACTGCTGTTCAGAGTATACAGGGCCTTTTTTTTATTTTGGGTGCGGGGTTCCCGTTAATATCCATACAAGACCCAAAGGGGCTGGTAATTGGCTGGGGTAGGGGTGGGTGATGGGGTAGCCAAGCCATTTTTCTCAATGATTTTCATCCATATTGCCGGGACCAGACATTACATTAAAGCCGCAAGCAGTTTTAAATGGCTTTTTTTCCTTTAGAAATGTCATTTTCTGCAGGGACAGTTCTAAACAAGGGAAACACGTGCCACTTCACATACTTTAGACACCCCCAGGTACGATATTTAACCTGTTGTCCACCGCCCACCGTCAAATGACGGCGGGCGGCAGACTCTCTCGTTCTGACAGGACGTCATATGACGTCCTGCCTTTAAAATGAGCTAGGGGGCGTGCGCGCGCCGCGTTGCTGGGGTCCCGATGCGCGTGCCCGGCGGCCGCGATGGCCGCCGGGCACCCGCGATTGCCCAGTAACCGAGCAGGAAAGTGGATCTGTGTGTGTAAACACACAGATCCACATCCTGTCAGGGAGAGGGGACCGATGGTGTGTCCCTTGTACATAGGGACAACCATCGGTCACCTCCCCCAGTCAGTCCCCTCCCCCCACAGTTAGAACACATTGAGGAAACCCCTTTCTCGGCCCCTAGTGTTAACCCCTTCCCTGCCAGTCACATTTATACAGTAATCAATGCATTTTTATAGCAGGGATCGCTGTATAAATGTGAATGGTCCCAAAAATGTGTCAAAAGTGTCTGATGTGTTCGCCGCAATATCGCAGTCACAATAAAAATCGCAGATCGCCGCCATTACTAGTAAAAAAAAAATGCTATAAATCTATCCCCTATTTTGTAGACGCTATAACTTTTGCGCAAACCAATCAATACACGCTTATTGCGATTTTTTTTTACCAAAAATATGTAGAAGAATACGTATCGGCCTAAACTGAGGAAAATTTTAATTGAAAAAAAAAATGGATATTTATTATAGCAAAAAGTAAACAATATTGTGTTTTTTTTTCAAACTGGACGCTCTTCTTTTGTTTATAGCGCAAAAAATAAAAACCGCAGAGGTGATCAAATACCACCCAAAAAAACTCTATTTGTGGAAAAAAAAGGACGCAAATTTCATTTGGGAGCCACGTCGCACGACCGCGCAATTGTCATTCAAAGTGTGACAGCGCTGAAAGCTGAAAAATGGCTTGGGCAGGAAGGGGGTTTTCGTGCCCGGTAGGTAAGTGGTTAAAGGGATATTTCACTTTTTTTTTTTTCACTTTATGCATCATTAAAATTACTGCTCCCGAAAAAACGACCGTTTTAAAAGATTATTTTTACATTGATACATGTCCCCTCGGGCAGGACCCGGGTTCCCAAACCCTTTTTAGGACAATAACATGCATATTAGGCGTTATAATTAGCACTTTAGATTTCGAACGTTCGCGTCCATTGTATTTAATAGGGTTCTAAAGTTTGTGCGAACGTTCGGTCCGTTCGAAGGTTCTGGTGCGAACCGAACGGGGGGGTGTTCGGCTCATCCCTAGTGGGGACCCAAAGCATCTGCCGTTTTCCTATAATAGAGCACCGTAAAGCCACCTGGGCCCAGCCTTTTGCCCACCTTCAGTTCCTTGATTCATTGTAGGACTTGAGATACTTGTATATCCGGATCCATTAATGACGTGTGGGTTTCAGATAAGGAAGGTAGTGTCAAGCCGTTCAGAAAGGTGTTCAGACCCAAAGTGAAGGACTGGTTGGGGACAGAGTAAAGAGTGGTGAGGCTATGACAAAACTCATCTAAGCCCCGCATGGGATTGCCTGCAAGGATATTATGGCAAGTGTGTAGGGTTATGGGAGTATATTTTGGTGTAAAGGTATGCAACTGTCACGTACCTGGTAGGAGTCTGATATGATGAGGTCGGCCTCTCTTGTATCTCCAGTCCAAGCCCCACTGAGGGTGGAACAGATGGTGGCTAGGGCCAGGAGGAACACGAGTGCCTGAGGAAGTTGCTTGCAGGACTTGCTGGAACAGATGTGGCTTGGAGACCCAGACAGCCGGACAGACACCGGACACAGGAACATTTGGAGGATGGGTAGAGGTTTGAGGGGAACTCCAACCCACTTGCAGGTTCTGGGAACGAAGCTCACAGGAACAGAGGTCAGGAGGATAGCCAGGGTTCAGCAACAGACAGGCGGCACGGTACAAAGGATCAATCAGAAGCAGTGTCAGTGGAAGCCGGGATCAGAAGCCAGTAATCAGGAAGTGTTTCAGAGTCCAAAGACAGAGTCAGGGAAAGCCACAGTCAGCAACGGTTATCAAGCAGCATAACAGGAACCAGGAAGTTTTCAGGACACAGCTGAAGACCAGTCAGCACTTGCTTGAGAGTCAGGACTTCCCTAAATAGATAGGAAGTCTTGTAATCAGGCTTCAGGTCACAGCTGAGGGCAGGAAGTGCTGCCTGTCCCACACTGCCGGAATACACCCGCTGGTGGACACCGGTACTACAGTCCGTGGAACATGCATTACCACCAGCAGGTGAGATCCTCGCAGACTGGCGCCAAAGGAGATTAGGGGCGCGCACCCGCGCGTGCACGTCGTCCCCGCGCACGCGCATGTGTACTAGCACTCTGGAAGGGCTGCTGCAGACCAGGGGTGCGCGCGCCAGTATTCCGAGACTGCTGGCGAACGCGTGCCTGCGCAGAAGAGTTCCTATCAGTTCTCTTACAGCAACCTATTAGCCAGCATTATGTGAGGTTTATTCACCTTAGCATACCATTTCTGGCGAGCCCAGCGTAGTGTGCGTTCCGCCTCATCAGTAAAACATAGATCCAGCTCCGTACGAGCCTAATCCAATAGTTTGTGGTTGGCAGGAGTAGGGAACTGTTTAAAGGTTGTCGAAATTGACTCCAGGCGCGTCTCCAGGGTGTGTCGAGCCAATAGTCGCTCCCTTTTACGCTTCGTCGCCAATTGGATAACATGGTCCCTAAGCACCGCTTTATATGCCTCCCATAGGGTAACAGGGGAATAAACCAAACCGACACATAGGGGGAGCAGTGGTCCATCTGAACCATTCAAGATGCTACAATAGGAAGATCAACTATAATATCACTAGCACAAAACGCACTATTTGAAGTTCAAAGTAAACTCAAACAGTAAAAAAATATATGTAAAAATAGGTCCTGGGGCCACCATCCCCAAACGGGTGAACGAGCGACCGAAAACATCATCCTAACCTTGTTAAACCATTAAGTAGAAATATAGAATTTTCACAATAAAATAGGCACACTAACCAACAAAATAAGAATAGAAAGGCACTGACTAGGTCTATCCCACCTCCAGGTGGGGACTGGAGGCCACAGTCATCTCTCCACATTATAAAAGCAACTGCAAGCCATTTGGGATGATCGTCTAACATATAGTAAATAAACAACCCTATCCAGAAACCAGACACCCTCCCACCGTGCAACAATCCGGAATCTCCTGAAGCAGTAATGGCAGGAGGTGGCCAGATGACTGGACACAAACTGCCACACTTAAACGGCCCCAGAAAAGTCAACAGCAATACCCAATGCTAGAAACCCAATATGTTGTGCAATGTAGGACACAGACACAGTCCCCCGAGGTCACCATCTCACAAATGGGGCAGCCCATGACAGGGTAGCATCCCACAGCCCCATATCAGGGTTCAGAGCAAGGGCTTAGGTGAGCAGGGAACAAACACCACAGGGTCCAATGCAGCCCTTTGGCAGTTCTGTAACAGTAGGATGAGTTCCACCAGGTGCAGCATAGGATATAGTATCAGAGGACCAAAGAAATGCCCCAGGAAATCATCGGGCTGGCAGCAATACACGGAAGTCAAGGAAGCGAGACAGCTACCATCAGCCCCTAGGGATGTTCTTAAAATGTTGGGCCTGCAAATCTCGCTGTGCCTGGGAGCTCGGTTGAGACTTTTGTGAAGATTTGGAGAATTGCTATAGAGGTACTCTTGATGAAAGCAAGAATTGGCCTTGCTGTCAAAAATTGTAATGATATGCACCTGTCAAACAAGTGCGGAAAAATCGGTCTTTGGGTGTTAATTGTGCCCATGAAACCTACACCAAAAACATTCTTCCAGATAAAATCAACACCCACAACACTAGGTAGCCTAGAAGTCCTGCAGAGATTCCACATTCCAAAAATACTTAATCTGCGACATCGGCATCAGGGGCTTCATAGCTGCTGTTAATCCAGGTCTGATTCATTTTGATAAAAGTCAGATGGTCCACCGAGTCTGTGATCTATGATGATCTATGATGATCTATGCCATTCTATGATCAGTATTCAGTAACAAAACCTCCAGCAGCACTGAATGCAAGTTCAGAAAGCACGTTGGCAGGCCAGCAGCTCAATAGCATACTGGCCAAGTTCTGGCCAGTGGCCTATTCTCATAACCCAGTAAGCCAGTGGATCATCGACTGGAAAGCTCTCCATCTCTGTTTTCGCCCCTATTCATCCACCATGTGATGCAGACGCTGTCGATTGCATGTGGAAGCTGACAGCCCTGGGTGGCGAGGATTCAAAAAATTTAGAAATGCATCACTTAGGTGGCCGCCTTCACCACTACTCCTCTCTTGGCCAACAGAAGCCTCAAAACTATGTTTTCCCACGACACTGTAACCTACCAGAGTTGGGAAAAGCATTCCATAAACTTCTCTTTAAGGTGTCCTCAAGAGATTTCATCTTCTGCGCGCTCTGTGGGTACGGGATAAGTTCTGAGACTTTCCACCTTATAACAGTGGCCAAGGAGGGTTGCCAACCAATAGTGATCCTTCTCCTTTATGGCAAGTATTCTTGGGTCCTTTCGCAGGCTTTGAAGCAGGAGCCCATGCACTGCAAATTTGCGGAGCCATGAGAAGCAGACTCCTTGGGGTCACTGAGGAATAGAATATATGGAACTTCCTCCTCCCAGCCACGTACTACTTCAAAGGGTTCTGCGGATGGAAAACCATCTCTTATGCCCTTTACACACGACCGGTTTTCTCGTCGGAAAAACTGCAATGAGAGCTTTTCGTCGGGAATCCCGACCGTGTGTATGCTCCATCTGACTTTTTCCCACAGGAAAACTGCCGGAAAAAAAAGAGAGCAGGATCTCTTTTTCCCATCAGGAAAAAATCCTAGTGGGAAAACCGTTCGTCTGTATGCTTTTCCAACGGGAAAAAAAACCTGCGCATCCTCGGAAACAATTTGACGCATGCTCGGAAGCATAGAACTTATTTTTTGGCTCGTCGTAGTCTTTTACGTCACCGCGTTCTTGGCAGTCAAAAGTTCACCGGAATTTTGTGTGACTGTGTGTATGCAAGGCAGGCTTGAGAGGAATTCCGTCGGGAAAACCATCGTTTTTTTTTCCAAGGGAAAATCGGTCATGTGTACGGGGCATGACTGTTTGACGTATGTCTTCCTCTGCTCCGAAACTGCCAGAATCCTCCTCCTCCTCCTCTTGTGTGTTCTGTGTCATAGGAACAATGGTGTCTGCATAAAGTGGGCCTTGAGATAAAAGGAAGTCCTCCTCTTCCTCCTGCTGCTTTGCTTCGAGTGCCCTGTCCATAATGCCACACAGAGTCTGCTCCAGCAGGAACACAACAGAGATTGTGTCACTGATGTATGCATTGTCACGGCTCACCATCCTTGTAGCCTCCTCAAATGGTGACAGTACAATGCATGCATCCTTTATGAGCAGCCATAGGCGTAGGAAAAAAAAGCTGAGCCGGCCTGAGCTTGTCGTTGTGCAATACTCATACAGGTACACGTTGATGGCACTCTGCTACATGTACAGCCGCTGCAGCATTGCCAAAGTTGAGTTTCACCTGGTGGGCACGTCACAAATCAGACGGTTTACGGGCAGGTGGAATTCCCGCTGAATTTCAGCCAACCGAGCACTGGCTGTGTATGACCGCCTAAAATGGCTACACATTCTTCTGGCCTGCTTTAGCAGATCTTCCAACCCTGGGTACCTATTTAGGAAATGCTGATCCACTAAATTAAGGACATGTGCCAGGCATGGCACATGTGTCAACTTTCCCTGTCTAAAGGCGGATAGGAGGTTTGTGGCATTATCACACACCACCATTCCTGGCTCCAGCTGGCATGGCGTGAACCACCTCTGGGCCTGTCCCTACAGAGCTGCAAGAATCTCTGCTCCGGTGTGGTTCCTGTCCCCTAGACACACCAGCTGAAGCACTGCATGGTACCTTTTAGCCTGACTCATTAAATAGCGCTTTGAACTTGAGGTTCATAGGAAAATTCAGCAGAGGAGGGCATGGAGGAGGAGGGGATAGAGCTGGTGAATCTGGCATCATCACAAACTGCTACACTGAGCCCTGTCCTGCAGCCTTCCGAGTTGCAAGCAGAGTGTCACGAACAGGTGTGACCAGAACCGTGTGAACTGCAACAGAGGAAACCAAATGTATGTATAGTGAATAATAATAATGTTTATTTAAGATAAGTGATATAAATAAGTAAACATCCCCAATACAAACAGTGCACAACCAACCAAACAGAAACCCACAGACCACAAATAGCTATATACAACAAAAAGGGAAGCACCAGAATCATAAATGTTTAGCCAGGCCAGGGTCATCAGGGATCAGCAGATGGTGCAAGGAACAGGACAGGAGAGGGAGAAGGTGGACGGGATCAGGATACAGAGCAGGAGGGACAGGATCAGGATAGGCTCGGGATCAGGATCGGGTACAGGCTCAGGATCAGGTACAGGTTCACGACAACAGACTCGCAGGTCAGGGCACAAGGACGATACCAAGGCAAGCATGTGAATGCTTGCCGGGTATTTATATGCACACCTGCAATTAGCCTGAGGTGACACCTGATCGCATGAGGTGCTGTCTTCTCCACACTGCCAGGAAACACCTGCTGGTGGACATTGATACTGCGGCCCAAAGACCTAACAGTGTCACCAACAGGTGAAACCTTTCATGACAGTTCCCGACTGTTATGAGACACCTGCTGGTGGACACCAGTACTACGATCAATAGGACCGACAGCGCCACCAATGGGTAAAACCTTTCCTGACACAGAGTTGCCCAGTGTGCTGTGAACTAAATATATCGTCCCTGCCCATGCTTGCTGGACCACGTGTCGGCAGTAATGTGGACTTTGCGGCTGACTGCCTTGCCCAACGATGCCACAACATCGCCTTCCACATGATGGTATAGAGATGGAATGGCCTTACGTGAAAAGAAATATCAACTGGGAACCTGCCATTGCGGTACAGCACATTCTGCAAATTCACGAAAAGGGGGCAGAATCCACCAGGCAGAAAAGTAGAAGTTGTAGAGCCAGCAGCTTTAAAAAGCTTGCATTTAGATGCTGGGCATGTGGGTGGCAGGGACTGTTTTTTTCCGCTGCAGCAGATGGGGCAGAGAAATTTGCCGGCTATAGTCTACAGCTGGTGGTGTGCTGCTGGCTGATGTGCTGCAAGGACCTGGGACATCCTGTGCTGCGTGCGGCTTTTAGGTGCTCTTGCCAATGGCCTGAGTGGTGGGAGGTAAATGCCTTGTCAAGAATGTGGTACCCAAATGGTTGGTGTTTTTGCCACGTTTGATGCGCTTGCATCAGTTTGCAAAGTTTGCAAATAGCAACAGTGCGATCGGCTGCACATGTACTAAAAAAGTCCCAGACAGCTGAGATGTAGGAAGTGGGCCAGGAGATAACAGCTCCACAATGTGATGGAATAGGGTGGCTACTCTCTACTCTTTCATGATGGCTGCCTCATTGGGGTTGTGCCTCACCCTCACTTTCCTCCTCTGCTCTATCCGGAACCCAAGTCGAGTCAGTGACCTCATCATCTCCTCCATCCTCATTACCACTGGCGACAACTTGGCAATACGCTGTGGCTGGGGGAACATGACTGCCAATTTGTGTACCAGGGTTCTCCCCTTTCTGTAGGCAAAGGGTTCCTGCCTTCCTCAAACTCAGAACCAACATCTGAATCGAGTAATGGCTGTGCATCGTCAAGGAACAAGTGGCTGATGCTGTGTTCAAATAACTCTGCTGACTCCTCCATGCCTGATGCTGGGGCTATGGCAGGAATAGCTGTGGACAAGGAGGCAGGTTTTGCCACTATGGCAACTGCAGGAGACTGCACACTAGTCTCTGCTTGGGGGACGGAGGATGAGGACGGTTTAGTAAGCCAGTCCACTACCTCCTCTGCATGCTGTGGCTGGATAGCATGGGCAACATCACTAAACAGTGTGAATGATGCCCTGCCTAAGGACTCACCACGTCCAACTTTGCCTGTGGACACATACGCTGCTGCTCCCCTTACAGGGGCATGGTAATGTCTGCCTCTCCTTGCTGTCCTCCCAGACATGATGGGGGAGTGGGGGCTGCTTATTAACAAAATGTAATAAAAATGTATAAATGTGCACGTGGATGCACTTTATTCAATGGAAAGTGGTGTTTGGTGCACTTTAATTTGAGTATTCACGACACAGACACACTCCACGGATAGACTATAATATTGCAGTAATGCACAGAACTATACAGCGTTAAACTTGCAGTAACGCACAGAACTATATGGCGTTAAACTTGCAGTAACGCAATGAAATATACAGCGTTAAACTTGCAGTAGCGCACATAACTATATGGCGTTAGACTTGCAGTAACGCACAGAACTATATGGTGTTAAACTTGCAGTAACGCACAGAATTATACGGCATTAAACTTGCAGTAACACACAGAACTATATGGCTTTAAATATAAGGAAATGATTACGGACTGCTGCACTTCCAAAAATCCTTTTTTTTTTTAAGCTTCATATGACAAGTGGTTGACAGATGGAGCAGGGGACAAAAAGGTAGGCACGTTTCGCAAAAATTTAGCATTTAGTCATTACCTATTGGAACTAGTCACCACAATCACCTATACACTGCTCTAATGTGTCATCATTAGGTTACATGTGAACTAAAAAATTAAAATTAGTACTCAGCTGGTGTTACAAAGAAAACCCGGCTAGAATACACAGTATTTATACGCTGTGTCGAAGTCTGTGTTTTGTTCTTTGCCTTTTGTCTTTCGTTTTTTAACCCTTGTCTCTTGCTATGGACGACCTAACAATCACACTCTGCAGCAGGTGGAGTAATGCCGCGTACACACGACCATTTTTAATGTCATTGAAAAAAACGGAATTTTTCTCGACGTGATTTTTCATGTTTCCTCTCAAGCCTGCCTTGTCTACACACTATCGTGGAAAAAAATGTTAGAGTAAAGCGCGGTGACGTACGATGGCACTATAAAGGGGAAGTTCCATTCGGATGGCGCCACCCTTCATGTTAGTAAAGTTTATTGAGCGACGATTCGCGCTTTTCAGCCTGGTGCTTTTCAGTCCGTTACAGCGTGACGAATGTGCTATCTCCATTACGAACGCTAGTTTTACCAGAACGAGCGCTCCCGTCTCATACTTGATTCTGAGCATGCGCATTTTTTTTCACGTCGTTAAAGCCCACACACGGCCGTTTTTCATGACGAGAAAAACGACAATGTAAAAAACGACGTGAAAAATTAGGGCATGTTCCAATTTTTCTCGTCGGGATTCTCTGCGTTTTTCTCGTCGGGAAAAATGTTGGAAAGCCCACACACGATCATTTTTAATGACCATTTTAAAAAATGAAATTTTTCTCGTCATTAAAAACGGTCGTGTGTACGCGGCATGAGACTTAGCAGTCTACCACACACCCAGCAACACTTTATGTTTCCATCTTTAGAGTTTTTTATAAGTTCTCTGCTCCAGACATAAGCACTTTTGGGAACTATATCTTATTAACATAAGCGCTGGGAATCACACATATACATACATACATATTTGTTACCATTTAGCCATAGCCATAGCGGCTTAATAATTGCTCCACTTGACTTGTATTTTAGTTTGTAAACTCACATCAACTGACACACTAATATACTTGTTCATCGGCGAGCTTTGGGGTTTGGCCCCCCTCCCCTTTACATTTGTCACCACGCGCATCTTTTCTCTCCTTCTGTTTTTGAAAACATTTTTTAGTTTTAAATGAAAATTGATTATTGATCATGGATGCGCTAAAAGACAATGTCATTACCAGTATTTTAACATTAACGTTTATCTACACGTTATTTTAATATAATACAATGTTTTTTATCCAATGGAATGACGGTTTTCTTTTTCCATCACACAGGTGTTCAAGGATTGTGCATCATGAGTTGACCTCCGGGCCCTCCACATAAATCCACTAACATACACACCTAAAGTGTTTATTATACTTTCAGTATTACACACGTTCACCACAGAAACATCATCATTAACCATATGCATGTATTTTCACATATACATATGTTCACATATATGTTTTTTACACTATCTAAACATTTTGTATTTTTCTTAATAACAGTAATACTCCTTTTTTTTCGTGTATTACACATACACACTGAGTTGTTGTTTTATTCTGTATTCACAGTTGTGCACTGAGTTTATAATAACTCTACATTTTCACCCTCTATCACAAATTATTTAAACATACTTTAAGCCTCCTTTTCTGGCACTCTTTTTGATATATCTTTTTAACGTTATTTTTATTTTCATCACACCCTCTATTTCATGTTTTTATGACTTAGATTGCTCACTACACAGATGCACACTGTCTTTGGGGATTGGCGGATCCAATCATGTGTTTGGCATTTTCATGCTGTTATCAACAGCTTTGATTGGCTGAGTGGCATTATACGCTCTTCTTCTTAAACACATCTTGGTTCCTGGATACTCCAGGTATGAGTAAGCATCTTACTATGATGTGAAACGCGCTAGACAGTCCATGTATGTCCACTTTTTGATATTGCCTGTATTTTGGATTTCTTTGGATTGTACTTTGGATTTTTACCTTTGATTTTTCAAATAAAGACGCCTTAACAGAGTGCGGCAGTCCAGGATGTTTTCCTTTCTCCATAGAATACACGGTACTTACACTCAAATCAAATGTAAAGAGTGTGGTCCAAATCTAATGCCAGAGAAAATCTGATACACCAGTTGAACTCGGAGCAGACTTGACACATCAGTCAAAATCATTGTATGTGTAGCGCACAGACCCCTTTCTTTACCTGCATTAACTTTGGCTCCTCGCAGGAAGAGAGAGGCACACCACACTAACAGCCCGTACCCTCCTGTGCAAGAGGTTGAGCGGTGTTATTGTTGGGACTTTCTACGGTCAGAACATGGAAACCTCCAGAGCCTGATTCTCATTTCTATGTTAATTAGAGACAAGTCCTTGACTTCCCATTAAAGTGAATGTCCACACAAGCTGAAACTCCAACTCAGAGTTTATTTTCTCTTAGCAATAGCACAGTCTCTGATAGAAGAAAGGTTGGAGCAAGAAACAGAACAGCACAAGGTGTGGATGAGGTCCAGGCACAAATGTTACGGATGTTCGCTCAGCTTATCGAGCAAAGTTAACTAGGCGCACAGTCTCTGCCACAGACTGTGAGGTTGGTCTCTGCAACAGACCTGGTGAAAACTGATTCCCTTCTTTAGCTATGGCCCTTGTTTAGGAGAAGACATCCCTCCGGAGAGTTACCGGGCCCCTACCATCACCATGACACTGCACTGGGTCTTCGGAGAGTTCCTTCCCGGCCTCCTCATCCTAGATACGGGGTCCCCTCGCAAGGCAGCACCCTGAGATTCCTCGATCCCCAGTGGACCCCAGCCGAAGGTGCTGGGCCCCAGGCCTTCACTGCGGTTCCGCGGCTTACATGCCCAGAGCGGACAGGAACATCATGATAGTACCTCACCCTGGGCTAAAGGTACCCAGGATGGAACCGGAATACTCCCTGGGAGTAGGACTCCTGGCAACCGAACCAACGACGACCCACCCCGGGGCCAAAGGTGCCCGGGGCGGACAGGAACAACACCTGGGGTAGGACCCCGCTGACAGAAGAACCCCGAACAGGCAGCGTCTGCCCCTTTTATATCCTCTACCAGCATGCCCAGCAGGTAGAACACACCCACCGTATGGCTGCCGAGAGGGGACACACAAGGCACAGCACTGTATCAGTGGTTCAACCCTAGCCTACTATGGCAGCGCCACCTGTAGGCTACAGGGAACTACACACAGACACTCTCCCTGTGGATAGAAATGATTGTAAAAACCCTGACAAATTAGGGTGTTTGAGCTTACTACCTCTCAAACACTTCCCTTAAATTGAGGACTCCGCTACATATGGTTACAACAACATACACAAAATAATCGAAAACATGTATATATGTATACACACAATGAAGTTGATGTTATACTGGCATATTCCCAAAGTCTGTGCATAATCTCGAATGAACATCAATGGCAAAAAAAAATTTTTAGTTAAATATATGTGAGAGAAATAGGTGCTACTAGACTGCAGGAAACTAACTAAGAGAGGAGAAAAACTGGCAGTAACGCAATGAAATATACGGCGTTAAACTTGCAGTAACATGCAGAACTATATGGTGTTAAACGTGCAGTACTGCAATGAAATATATGGCATTTAACTTGCAGTAACGCAATGAAATATACGGCGTTAAACTTGCAGTAACGCAATGAAATATACAGCATTAAACTTGCAGTAACGCAATGAAATATACAGCGTTAAACTTGCAGTAACGCACAGAAATATATGGTGTTAAACTTATGAAGCTGAAGTTAGCTCCTTATTCGACCATCTTCTTATTCAAATGCAGAAGTTAGCTCCTTAATCGGCCAGCTTTTTATACAAATACAGAAGTTGGCTCCTTATTCGGCCAGCTTCTTATTCAGGTTGGATCTTTATTCACAAAAGTGATTATTTACTACACAATCATCTGCAACGTTTTAATTAAAATTGTGAACTTTAACAACATTTCTGTCTCCCTAAATGCCATGTATTTAAAGGGGTAATTCTGAATAAATATATGAAAACCATCTTGGCTCACCAAAATTCCACTTGTTTTTTACTCATTGGGCATCCTACTATATAGGAAAGTTCAATTTGGCCCAAGCCAAGTGATAGAAATCATAAAATATGGCACCAAACATGGCACCAAACATGGCACCATGACAGCCATGCATTTCAATGGGAAATTCTGAATAAGAAGCCAAGCTATTTCAATATGAAACCCCATCTTAGCTCACCCAAATTTCACTTGTTTTATACTCATTGGGCATCCTTCTATTAGTAAAAGTTCAATTTGGCCTGAACCAAGTGATATAAATCCTAAAATATGGCACTCTGACAACCATACATTTCAATGGGAAATTCCGAATAAGAAGCCAAGCAATTCCTATATGAAAACCATCTTGGCTCACCCAAATTTCACTTGTTTTATACTCATTGGGCATCCTTCTATTAGTTAAAGTTCAATTTGGCCCGAACCAAGTGATATAAATCCTAAAATATGGCACTCTGACAACCATACATTTCAATAGGAAATTCCGAATAAGAAGCCAAGCTATTTCAATATGAAAACCCATCTTAGCTCACCCAAATATAACTTGTTTTATACTCATTGGGCATCCTTCTATTAGTTAAAGTTCAATTTGGCCCGAACCAAGTGATATAAATCCTAAAATATGGCACTCTGACAACCATGCATTTCAATGGAAAATTCTGAATGAGAAGCCAAGCTAATCTAATATGAAAACCATCTTGGCTCACCCAAATTCCACTTGTTTTATACTCATTGGGCATCCCACTATATAGGAAAGTTCAATTTGGCCCGAGCCAAGTGATAGAAATCATAAAATATGGCATTCTGACAGCCAAACATTTCAATGGGAAATTCCAAATAAGAAGCCAAGCTATTCTTATATGAAAACCATCTTGGCTCGCCCAAATTCCACTTGTTTTATACTCATTGGGCATCCTACTATATAGGATGCCCGATGCCAAGTGATATAAATCATAAAATATGTCACCAAACATAACTATTTTTATATGAAAACCATCTTGGCTTGGCTTGGGCCAAATTGAACTTTAACTAATAGAAGGATGCCCAATGAGTATAAAACAAGTGGAATTTGGGTGAGCAAAGAGGGTTTTCATATTGAAATAGCTTGGCTTCTTATTCGGAATTTCCCATTGAAATGCATGGCTCTCAAGGTGCCATATTTTAGGATTTAAATCATTTGGCTCTGGGCAAATTGAACTTTAACTAATAGAAGGATGCCCAATGAGTATAAAACAAGTGGAATTTGGGTGAGCCAAGATGGTTTTTATATTGGAATAGCTTGGCTTCTTTTTCGTAATTTCCCATTGGAATGCATGGCTGTCATGGTGCCATGTTTGGTGCCTTATTTTATGATTTATATTACTTGGCACAGGCCAAATTGAACTTTAACTAATAGAAGGATGCCTAATATGTATAGAATAAGTGAAATTTGGGTGAGCCAATATGGTTTTCATATGGGAATATCTTGGCTTCTTATTCAGAATTTTCTATTGTAATACATTGCTGTCATGGTGCCAAATGTTATGATTTATATCACTTGGCTCGGGCCAAATTGAACTTTAACTAATAGAAGGATGCCCAATGAGTATAAAACAAGTGGAATTTGGGTGAGCCAAGATGGTTTTCATATAAGAATAGCTTGGCTTCATATTCAGAAATTTCCCATTGAAATGTATGGCTGTAAGAGTGCCATATTTTAGGATTTCTATCACTTGGCTCGGGCCAAATTGAACTTTCCTATATAGTAGGATGCCCAATATTTATAAAACAAGTGGAATTTGGGTGAGCCAAGATGATTTTCATATAGGAATAGCTTGGCTTCTTATTCGGAATTTCCCATTGAAATGTATGGATGTCAGAGTGCCATATTTTAGGATTTATATCATTGCTGCATTTGGGGACACAAGGCTGCATTTGGAGACACATGGCTGCATTTAGGGACACAAGGCTACACATGGCTGCATTTGGGGACACATGGCTGCATTTGGGGACACAAGACTGCATTTGGGGACACTTGGGGACACAAGGCTGCATTTGTAGACACATTGCTGCATTTGGAGACACAGGGCTGCATTTGGGGACACAAGGCTGCATTTGGGGACACAAGGCCACACAAGGCCGCATTTGGGGACAAAAGGTTGCATTTTGGGACACATGGCTGCATTTGGGGACACAAGGCTACTCAAGGCTGCATTTGGGGACACAAGGCTGCCTTTGGGGACACAAGGCTACACAAGGTTGCATTTGGGGACACAAGGCTACATTTGGCGACAGATGGCTGCATTTGCGAACACAGGCTGCATTGGCGGTCACAGGCTGCACTGGCGGACACAGGCTGTATTGATGGACAGGGGTAGACTGCAGTTTTGGACATGGATAAAGTTGTTGTTAATATTTATTTTTATAACTTAATTCTGCATAAACAATTTAAGTGCCATTTCATGAGATAATTTGAGGGCGTGTTTAGGGGCGGGGCATGGTAGGGGTTGGGCCCGGCGACTGGTGGCGAATAACCCTTGAGGTCTGGCTAGTAGCTCAGCATTTGAAATTTTGAGCCCTGGAATAAGTTATTTATGCAGAATTACCCCTTTAAGTACATGGCATTTAGGGAGACAGAATTGTTGTTAAAGTTCATAATTTTAATTTAAACATTGCAGATGATTGTTTAGTAAATAATCACTTTTGTGAATGAAGATCCAACCTAAATAAGAAGCTGGCCGAATAAGGAGCCAACTTCTGTATTTGAATAAGAAGCTGGCCGAATAAGGAGCTAACTTCAGATTCATTGTTAAACTTGCAGTAATGCACAGAACTATATGGCGTGAAGCCTAGTACACACGACCCAGAATCTTGTCAGGAAAAAACCAGTTGTTTTTCCCTGACGAGATTCTTGACAAGAATCTTGTCCTGGCCGAGTGTACACACGCTCGATTCAAAAGAACCGCCGTTCTTTTGAATGGAACAAACACGGTAACGTCATCGACAACGACGAGCGTGCGCTCGTCACATTCGATTCCGTCGCAGCCATCTTGCTACACCCTACCTATGCCTAGGAAGCTACCGCGCATGCGTCAAAGTCATTTCGAGCATGCGCGGCGTTCCACGGCGACAGGTAATCGTACACACTCTCGGGTTTCTCGTCGGGAAACAGGCCGACGAGAATCCCGACGAGAAAATAGAGAGCAGGTTCTCTATTTTTCTCGTTGAGATTCTGGCCAGTTTTCTTGACGAGAAACCTGAAAGCCTCGTACACACGCACGGTTTACTCGGCAAGAAAGCTCTGCCAGCAATTTTCTTGCTGGTTCTTGCAGAGAAACTGGTCGTGTGTACGAGGCTTAAAACTTGCAGTTTTAAAATGGGGGGTACTAATGCGCAAACCACAAGGGTAAATCTAACAAACTAATAAGAGCAGCTGCCACAACAATATGGTGTTCACACACTAATAGGGATGAGCTTCGAGTTCGAGTCGAACCCCTGTTCGACTCGAACATTGCCTGTTCGGTTGTTTGTCGAATTGCAAACATTATGGGCCGTTCGCGCCAAATTAGAGTGGCGCGTCACGGCCCATAATTCACTGCGGCATCGCTGTGCATTGCTGGCTGATGATTGGCCAAGCATGCACTATGACCCTCATGCTTGGCCAATCAAAGCGCCGTCTGAACAGAGAGCCGTAATTGGCCAAAGCCAGGGTGACTTTGGCCAATTATGGCTCAGGGGGTTTAGTACACGCCCCACATTCTATAAGGCCGCCTCCGTGGCGGCCTTGTGTAGTGTGTTGCGGTGTTGGTTAAAGAGAGAGCTTACAGAGAGAGAGACAGTGTCATTTATATTGAGTTAGATAGAGCAGGCAGGCGAGTCAGTTAGCTGCAGCTACAGTGTGTAGAGGATATATATGCATCCTAGGTGTTGTATATATATTTATACACTGTATTCAGTTTAGCTAGATCCGTTCCTGTTATTCTCTATACTGTGACAGGCAGGCAGGTGATTGTGCTAGCTGCAGTTTCACTTAGTGTACTGTGTGTTTTGCATAGCATTCACCTAAAGCTTACCTGAATACAGTTAGTGACTAATAGTGGTGTTCTCATAATAAAACCACAGGCAGAGAGCTGCAAGTATTTTCAGTTAGTGTACTGTGGCCTCTGCACAGTTTTCACCTAAAACTAACTGAAGACAATTGCTGCTTTTCCCATACTAATACCACAGCAGGCAGTTGATTCTGATAGCTGCATTATCAGTACATATATATATATATATATATATATATATACATATACATCCCACCTTTGTGCAGCTACATCTCACTGCAGGCCATTAGGCAGACAGTCACAAGGCAATAAAAGAGGGCAAGCAGGCTCTGTGTCTAGAGGCAAAAGTGCTGGTCGTGGGCACGGTGCATCCTCATCAGCACGTGGCCGTTGGACACGCTTGTCCTTCTTTTCGGCAGCTGGCCATGTTGAGCCGCAACATGCCCAAGACTTGGTAGAGTGGATGACCAAGCCGTCCTCCTCCTCCTCATCCTCTCTCACCCAGGCTCTGGATACTTTGTCTGGCGAAGCAGCTGCCAAAGGGGCCTCTTCCCTCGGCTCAATGGCATCAGTCACTCCTTCCCTAGCCCCACCATGTCCTCCTGAGGAGTCCCCCGAACTGTTTGACCACAGTGTTGGGTACATGCTCCAGGAGGATGCCCAGCGTTTTGAAGGCTCCGATGATGGAACCCAGCTAGAGGAAGGCAGTAATGTGAGCCCAGAGAGAGGGGGTAGTAACGTGAGCCCGGAGAGAGGGGGTGCCAAACAAGGACAGCTATCTGGCAGTCATGTTCCCCCAGCTGCAGCATACTGCCAGATTTGCTCCAGTGATGAGGAGGGAGGGGATGATGAGGTCACTGACTCCATGTGGGTGCCTGATAGGAGAGAGGAGGAGGAGGCACATCTTCAACAAGGCAGGATGCCCTCCAGGGGCCAGCTTAAGGGCAGCACACCTGCTGCATCACACCGCAGAGCTCCGCATGTGCAGGTGCGCTGCTGTCTCTGCGCATTATTCCAAAAGTTCTTTGGTGTGGGCCTTTTTTTCAGATGTGTGCAGAAGATCACACTATTGCCATTTGCAACATATGTCTCAGGCGTATCTTGCGTGGCCAAAACATCAGCCACTTGGGCACCACGTGCTTGACCAGACATATGTCGACCTGCCATGCAGTTCGTTGGCAAGCCTGCCTAAAAGACCCACACCAAAGCACAAAGCGGACCTCTCCTTGCTCCTCATCAGCTGGGATCTCCAACACCACTATACCTTCAGTCCTCTCTGAAACCTGCACTGAGAGGAATGAAGGTGTAGAATTAGGTGTGTCACAGCCAAGTACTTGCGGGCAATCTGCTATTGGTACACCAACGTCAGATTGTTCCAGGCAAATTTCCCTGCCCCAGCTGCTGCACCGCCGAAAGAAGTTCGCTCCCAGCCATCCACATGCCCAGCAGTTGAATGCTAGCTTGGCTAAATTGCTAGCACTTCAACTGCTGCCTTTTCAGTTGGTAGACTCTGCCCCCTTCCGTGAGTTTGTGGAATGTGCGGTTCCTCAGTGGCAGGTTCCCAAACGCCACTTTTTCTCACGGAAGGCGATTCCGGCTCTCTACCGGCATGTGGAAGGCAATGTCTTGGCCTTGCTGGACAGGGCGGTCAGTGGTAAGGTGCATATTACCACTGACTCATGGTCCAGCAGGCATGGACAGGGATGTTACCTATCTCTCACGGCGCATTGGGTAACTCTGCTGGCAGCTGGGAAGGATGCAGGACAAGGTGCAGTAGTGTTGGAAGTTGTTTCGCCACCACGCCTCCAAAATGTTACTACTGGTGATTCTGACACACCTCTCTCCTCCACCCCCTCCTCTTCTTCTTCCTCCATGGCCTCTACCTGTGCTTTGTCCTCGGAACCAGCGGTGCTCCGTAGGCGTTCAATGGGCTACGCAAGTACGCAGGCAAAAATATGCCATGCGGTGCTTGAGCTGGTGTGCTTAGGGGACAGGAGCCACACTGGGGCAGAGATTCTGTCAGCTCTGCAGGGGCAGGCTCAGAGGTGGTTGACGCCACGCCAGCTTAAGCCAGGAAAGGTAGTTTGCGACAATGGCACCAACCTCCTCTCCGCCCTCGGACAGGGACAACTGACCCATGTGCCCTGTTTGGCTCACGTCCTTAACTTAGTGGTGCAGCGGTTCTTGGGCAGGTACCCGGGCTTACAGAAGGTCCTGAAGCAGGCCAGGAAACTCTGTGGGCATTTTTGCCGGTCATATAATGCCAGTGCTCAGCTGGCTGACCTGCAAAAGGAATCCAACCTGCCCAAGAACCGCCTACTATGTGACATGCCCACCAGGTGGAACTCTACGTTGGCCATGCTGCAGCGGCTGCACACGCAGCAGAGGGCCATCAATGAGTATCTATTGCAATATGGCACCAGGACAGGGTCAGGGGAGCTTGGATTTTTTTCCCCACGCCAGTGGGCCATGATCAGGGATGCATGCACTGTCCTAGCACCATTTGAGGAGGCCACGAGGATGGTGAGCAGTGAGAGTGCATGCATCAGTGACACTGTCCCTCTTGTCCACCTGTTGGAGCACACGCTGCGTGGAATAATAGACAGGGCACTTGAGGCAGAACAGAGGCAGGAGGAGGAGGACTTCGTTACCTCTCAAGGCCCCCTTTATCCAGACAGTGTTCCTGCTGGCCCGGCTATCACACAGGAAGAGGAGGAGGAGGAGGATTGTGTCAGCATTGAGGTGGAGCCTAGCACTCAGCATCAGCAGCAGTCTTCAAGGGATCAATTACAGTCCCAAGACACCCATGGACTTGTACCTGGCTGGGAGGAGGTGGCTGCAGGTACAAGTCCAAGGTTGGATTCCTTTTGCAAGCCCCAAGGCATGTCATCCTGAGTGACCCAGAGGACTCCGGATCAAATGCCTCAGCAAACCTATGCCGCATGGCCTCCCTGATCCTGCAAAGCCTGCGGAGGGATCCTCGTATTCGTGCGATCAAGGATAGGGACCATTACTGGCTGGCAACCCTCCTTGATCCACGTTACAAGGGTAAGACAAAAAATAAATGGGCTATGGGACTTTAAATGAGGCATGGATCGGCGTATAGGTATGTATAGGATATCAAAAGATGAGTGTATCTGTCACAGTCCCGTCAGGGAAGTCTCTGTGGCCATGAAGAATTGCTAAATAATCCATACAGAAATGAGAATAAACTCAAAGAGTCAATTGGAGAATTCATAATGTAATAATGTATCATAATATATAATACACAGATCATGCAGGCAAAGGCATAATACATATAATAGTAGTCACATTGGCATATTTGATGATTCAATATCTAGGACATGATTAATGAAAGTAATCACAATAGATGGGCATACAGATACAATAGACATGATTATCCAATTGAATTAAAATAAGGAATGCAGTAAGAAGAAATAACATAATTGGGCAAATTTGGCTTGGCATCCCTGAGCATGGACTCGACGCGTTTCTTGGCGTTTAAAGCCAGTCATCAGGAGTGGGGTGCGTATATTGTCTCTTTCAAAAAGGTTACAAGGGTAAGGTTGCGGACCTTATCTTGCCGTCGCAGAGGGACCAGAGGATGAAGCATCTCCGGGAGGCTTTGCAGAAAGGTCTGTGCAACGCGTTCCCAGAGACTGGGAGGTTACAAATTCCTGGTCCTGGACAACGTGTTGCTCAGGCTTTGGTCAGTCAAAGAAGGAGCGGTGGAGAAGGTGGCCGCCTGACCGATGCGTTCAGACAATTTTTTAGTACGCAGCCCCAAGGTATGATAGGGTACAGCAACCATCGCCAGTGTCTGGTTTACATGGTGCAGGAATACCTAGGGGCAAGATCAGACTTGGACACCTTTCCCACCGAAAATCCTCTGGGTTACTGGGTCTTGAGGATGGATCACTGGCCAGAGCTTGCACAGTATGCAATTGAGCTACTGGCCTGTCCTGCATCCAGCGTTCTTTCGGAACGCACATTCAGTGCTGCTGGAGGCTTTGTAACTGTCAGGCTCAGAGGCCAGTAGCAATAGCAGCAGAGCAGGTATTCACACAGGTCACCCTGGCTGATGACACGGGTTCACCTGAGGTGCGGGGTCTAAGCACTGACCGGTATTCACCAGGGCTCCTAATGGTGGAGATGGGCTTCGCTGAGTGTCAGTGCCAGGTCGCGGTCCTCAGGTTAGCCCCACCAGGAGGTGAGGAAGCCGGGGTCCGGAAGCAGATAATACAGGTAGGGATCAAGCAGAAGCATAGTCGGGGACAAGCCAAAAGTCTGTAACATATAGTTGCAGGTTGGGATTCAGCAGAAGCGTAGTCGGGGACGAGCCAAAAGTCGGTAGTGAGTGGTAGCAAAGATGCGGTCGGCAGCAGGAGACAGGAGCAAGATATTGGCTGGTGAAGACACAATATTCTGGCAACCAGGAACTGCAGGGACATGGCTTAAATCAGGAAGTTCATGGGAGGGGCAAAGGTTCAAGGCAAACAAGATTCAGGACAGGATCATTCAATGAATTGTCCAAGGAGCTGTCCAGCATTCCAGGTGGCTCAGCAAGTAGAGACACCACCAGACACACCAGCGGTCCCAGGTTCAAGCCCAGGTCCTAACAGTAACAGATCACAGGGTGCGCCTGTCCACCGACTCGGTCGATCGACTGACCTTCATAAAAATGAATCAGTCTTGAATCACCCCCAGCTACTAAGCACCTGATGCTGATGTAACCAAATATTTTTTTTTTTAAATGTCAGATCCCTTCAAGACTGCCTATGCTGATGCTGAGTGACTATCCTGTTATGCTGATTGACTATCCTCTTCCTCCTCAATGATCATGTTGATAGCTTGTAAGTAGGGTTGAGCGGACACCTGGATGTTCGGGTTCGACGGGTTTGGCCGAACTTAGGAAAAAAGTTTGAGTTCGGGACCCGAACTTGACCCCGAACCCGAACCCTATTGAAGTCAATGCGGACCCGAACTTTTGAGGACTAAAATGGCACTAAAAAAGTAATGGAAAGGGCTAGAGGGCTGCAAATGGCAGAAAACGTTGTTAAGAGCATGCCAAGTGCTCTGCAAACAAATGTGGATAGGGAAATAATAACTTAAAATAAAATACATAAAAATAAAAAATAATAATCTTGACCTAGGAGGACGAGGTCCATATGGAGTAGGAGGTTCAGGTGGCGGTGGATGTGGTGGTGTAGGTGGAAGCGGCGGTGGAGGAGGACGAGGTAGCCAACACTGGTTTTTGTTTTAAATTATTATTTTTTTTTTAATTAGGGTATACCCCAAAGAAGTGAGAGAGATCAAAAATACAACAATGGCTGGGTAAGGCCGGCATACATGTCTATTCTGCACAAGGTACGGACAAGTCCTGTGGGATCCTTGCCTGGTTCATCTTAATGAACGTGAGCTTGTCCACATTGGCTCTGGACAGGCTGCTGCGCTTGTCTGTGATAACGCCCCCTGCCGTGCTAAATACACGTTCAGATAATACACCGGCTGCAGGGCAGGCCAGCACCTCCAAGGCGTAAAGGGCAAGCTCAGGCCATGTGCCCAATTTGGAGACCCAGAAGTTGAAGGGGGCAGACCCGTCATTCAGTACGTGTGGGCGTGTGCACACATACTGCTCCACCATGTTGGTGAAATGCTGCCTCCTGTTAAGACGTTCCATATCAGCTGGTGGTGCTGGTTGTTGTGGCGTGCTGACAAAGCTTTTCCACATTTCGGCCATGCTAACCCTGCCTTCTGTGGTGCTGGCGGTGCCCCGGCTGCATTGGCGACCTCTTCCTCCTCCTCTGCCTTCACCCTGTGCTTCTACTGTGCCCCCGCTGTCAGGTGGGAATGCCACCAGCAGCGCGTCTACCAGCGTGCGCTTGTACTCGCGCATCTTACAATCACGCTCCAGTGAGCGAATTAATGACGGTGCGTTGTCCTTGTAACGGGGATTCAGCAGCGTGGCCACCCAGTAATCAGCACCTGTTAGAATGTGGGCAACTCGGCGGTCGTTGTGGAGACACTGCAGCATGTAATCGCTCATGTGTGCCAGGCTGCCCAGAGGCAATGAAAAGCTGTCCTCTGTGGGAGGTGTATCATCTGTGTCCTCTGTATCCCCCCAGCCACGCACCAGTGATGGCCATGAGATGGTCTGGGTGCCACCCTGCTGTGAATATGGTTCCTCCTCCTCCATCTCCTCCTTCTCATCCTCCACCTCGTCATCCTCCAGAACTGTGCTCTTGCTGGACAATTGTGTACCTGGCGTTTGTTGGTGCAGGAACCCACCCTCTGAGCCACTTGTGAATGACTGCCATGAAAGCCTTGGAAATGATCCCTCTTCCTACTCCTCCTCCTCCTCCTCCTGTGCCACATCCTCTTCCATCATTGCCCAAAGCGTTTTTTCAAGGAGGCATAGAACTGGGATAGTAACGCTGAGAACGGCGTAATCGGCACTGGCCATGTTGGTGGAGTACTCGAAACAGGGCAACAAAGCACACAGGTCTTGCATGGAGGCCCAGTTATTGGTGGTGAAGTGGTGCTGTTCCACAGAGCGACTCACGCGTGCGTGCTGCAGCTGAAACTCCACTATCGCCTGCTGCTGCTCGCACAGTCTGGCCAGCATGTGCAAGGTGGAGTTCCACCTTGTGGGCACGTCACATATGAGGCGGTGAGCGGGAAGGCTGAAGTTACGCTGCAGCGCTGACAGGCGAGCAGCAGCAGGGTGTGAACACCAAAAGTGGCTAGGCCCAGAGCTGCTACGAGATTTCGCCCATTATCGCACACCACCAGGCCGGGCTTGAGGCTCACTGCCACCAACCACTCATCGGTCTGTTGTTCCATGTTCCTCCACAACTCCTGCGCGGTGTGGCGTTTTTCCCCCAAACAGGAACGCTTTAAAACTGCCTGCTGTCGTTTTCCCCTTGGCTGTGCTGAAGTTGGTGGTGAAGGTGCTACGCTGACCGGATGAGGAGGCGGTAGAGGATGAGGAAGTGGAGTAGGAGGAGTTAGCAACAGGAGGCAAACTGAAGCGCCCTGCAATCCTCGGTGGTGGAAGGACATGCGCCAAACTGCTATCCGCCTCAGGCCCAGCCACCACTGCATTTACCCAGTGTGCTGTTAGGGGGATATAACGTCCCTGACCGTGCTTACTGGTCCACGTATCCGTAGTTAGGTGGACCTTGCCACAGATGGCGTTGCTCAGTGCACACCTGATTTTTTCCCCCACTTGGTTGTGCAGGGAAGGGATGGCTCGCCTGGAAAAGTAGTGGCGGCTGGGCACGATGTACTGTGGGACAGCCAATGCCATCAGGCTTTTAAAACTCTGCGTCTCCACCAGACGGAATGACAGCATTTCAAAGGCCAGGAATTTTGCAATGCTGGCATTCAGGGCCACGGATCGTGGGCGGGTAGGGGGGTACTTCCTCTTCCGCTCCAGTGTTTGGGAGATAGAGAGCTGAATGCTTCCATGGGACATTGTGGAGATGGTTGGTGACCCAGGTGGTAGTGTTGCTGGCAGATCCTCTGTTTGCGGGGTGGCAGGTGCCACAGTCACTACAGAGGTGGATGAAGAGGCAGAGACTGCAGCAGAAGAGGAAGCAGGAGGAGCCAGAGACCTTTCTTGGTTTTTGAGGCGTCTACTGCACTGCAGGTTGTGCTCAGGTTGAGAATGTTTATGCCTCCCTTCAGGCTCTGATTGCACAGCGTGCAAACCACTCGTGTCTTGTCATCAGCACATTGTCTGAAGAACTGCCACACTAGGGAACTCCTTGGACCTGGCTTTGGTGTGCTCGGTCCCTTGCTGCGTTGGGCAGTAGCAGGCGTACTGTCTAGGGGACGGACGCTCCGCTTTTGCACCCTGCTCCCTCTTCTGCTGTGCTGGTGGCTCTGTGCGACCACCGCCTCTTCCTACGAACTACACAGGTCACCTGCATGACGTTGATTCCATGTGGGGTCGAGGACCTCATCGTCCTCCACATCATCTTCCACCCAGTCTTCACCCCTGCCCTCCTTGTCAGTCTGCACAATTGTGAAAGCAGCAGCAGTTGGCACCTGTGTTTCTTCATCATCCGAGACGTGCTGCGATGGTCCTCCCATGTACTCATCTTGAAACATAAGTGGTTGGGCATCGGTGCACTCAATCTCTTCCACTTCTGGGGCAGGGCTAGGTGGATGGCCCTGGGAAACCCTGCTAACAGAGTCATCAAAAAGCAGAAGAGACTGCTGCATGACTTGGGGCTCAGACTGCTTGGCTGATTTGCAAGGGGGTGAGGTGAAAGACTGATGGACATCGACTGCAGGTGCCAACTCTGATTTTTCAGCAGTAGACTGGGTGGGAGACAATGTGAAGGAACTGGAGGCACTGTCAGCAACCCAAGCTACTATCGCCTGTACTTGTCCTGGGCCTGGCCTCAACATTCGTAGAGCCGCATTAGGTCCGATCAAATACTGCTGCAGGCTCTGTCGCCTTGTGCGTGTAGCTGGCACAGATTGACCACGTCCTCTCCCTGCAACAGGAGCTCCACCAGCAGCACCACGACCGGGGCCACGTCCCTTATTTGACGGTCTCATATTTCTCAAATTTAGGATCTTGCCCTAAATGGGTGTTTTTTGAATAGCAGAATAGAGCAACAGTATCTAAAGGGTGTATGTCACAGGTACAGATATGCAGAAAACGCACCCCAAAAATTTTTTTTGCCCTAAATTATTATTTTTTGGGAGATCAGAATAGGAGAACAGTATCTAAAGTGTGTATCTCACACGTACAGATATGCAGAAAATGCACCAAAAATATTTTTGGGCAGAAAACGCACCAAAATTTTTTTTTTTGCCCTAAATTATTACTTTTTTTGAAGAGCAGAATAGGAGAACAGTATCTAAAGTGTGTATCTCACACGTACAGATATGCAGAAAATGCACCAAATTTTATTTTTTACCAGAAAATGGCACCAAAAAAAATAATTTGCCCTAAATTATTACTTTTTTTGAAGAGCAGAATAGGAGAGCAGTATCTAAAGTGTGTATCTCACACATACAGATATGCAGAAAATGCAGCAAAAATTTTTTTTGCCCAGAAAACCCACCAAAAAAAATATTCTTTGCCCTACATTATTATTTTTTTGAAGAGCAGAATAGGAGAACAGTATCTAAAGTGTCTATCTCACACGTACAGATATGCAGAAAATGCACCAAAATAAATTTTTATGGCAGAAAACGCACCTAAAAAATTTTTTGGGCCCTAAATTCTTTTTTTGAAGAGCAGAATAGGAGAACAGTATCTAAAGTGTCTATCTCACACGTACAGATATGCAGAAAATGCACCAAAATACATGTAGTGCCCTCCTCACTCCCCTCTTTGCATCAGCTCGTTTCTCTTCTTGTCTAGGGGTACCTCAGAGGGGAGGGAGCGGGAACACCACGCCTGACCTTCACCACAGGTGTCAGTGCGGTGTAAGCAAAGTTCTTTCTATACCTTCGGGTCAGTGTTGTGCACCTAAGTCCTCCACGTGAGATTACCTTGAACAATGTCCACCAGAAAAGAGCCCCACACCATTAAAGTCCAACACTCCTTTATTCCTGAAGAGAAGGATTGAGTATAGCCTCAATTATAAAAAATAAACTAACAGTATATTGTGCCCTCATCCGTAGTAATGTTTAAGGAGGGAATCCATCAGACGTAGGGTAGTGGTTGCTAAGGCCATCTTCCCCTAATAGTCACTCAGGATTAAAGGTTTGGTGGACCACCAAACCTTTAATCCTGAGTGACTATTAGGGGAAGATGGCCTTAGCAACCACTACCCTACGTCTGATGGATTCCCTCCTTAAACTCCTTTATTCCTCTCGAATGAACAGCATAATCAGTTAGACTCCCTTAGAGAACAGAAAAGGAGGTGTGGATGCGAGTAGGCCCAGACACAATTGGTTCTCCACTTTCCTCCCTGAAAGTGGGTTGCGGTCTCCGAGCGAGGGGGGATTTCCTTCCAGGCGGTCTCCGGTGGGAGGCTCACCTGTCACTGGCAATCTGCTGCACCCGGTCTTCAAGTGAGGAGCTCCCCCCCGGTCCATTACGCCTTCCGGATTCGGGTTCCCAATCCCTGGGTTCCCTAGGACCTCCTTCCCTCACGGAACTCAGTGTTGGGCACTGAGCTCCAGACCTCCATCTGAGTATCTCACCCCAGGCTAAAGGTGCCTGGGATGGAACACGACCTCCGACTGTCCTCTAGGCCTAGGCCGCTTAGAGGACCGACACGAACCACCGCCCACAGGCTGAAGGTGCCTGGGACTCGACCCCGTGACAAAGATGGCCGGCCCCTTTATACCCTCTCCCAGCAAGCACGGCGGGTTCCCCGCCCCACCATACCGCTGCCGAGGGAGGACAAAAAGGAGGCCCGGCACACAGCAATGGCTCAACCCCCAGCCCATGGCGACAGCGCCACCTGCTGGGCTGCAGGGAATTACACATCACTGGTGTCTTTGCCAGTTACATTTACACCCGGGAAAGTACATACCCGCTACACTCTCCCCCTGGTGATTTGACACTGGTCCCCAGTGTCTGGAACAAATCATACCCTCAAGGGCTGGCATAATCCAATCCAGAGACCAACTAACAATTGTACAAAAATATAAAACCTTTGAAAAACCTGATCAACTAAAGCAATTGTGTCTGAGCCCTATATAAAAAAGGGAAAAAGAAACAACAGCATTTAACCATAACTTTGAATCACATATTCACATTATGCTTTTCCCACCCATCCTGACTAAGACCCACCCCATACTCAGTGGTCTTGATGGGATGCTCTCCTGCAGAGGGAAAAGAAAGAAATTTAACACACATAAACCCTGACACATATGTTCGTGTGAGAGAAAATAAACTTCTCCGGGAAGAAATCCCTTTTCTCCAAGGAGTGAGTGTGTGAAAAGTGTTTAACGTTGCGCAACACTGCCACCTGGTGACAGCATCGCTGTAACTGTACTCGTGGAACTTTTCCTCTTCTCTTTGGCCCTATCTACCCCAGAGTCCATGATCTCTTGCAGGAAAAGTGAAGAACAACAGGAACAGTCCTTCATTCCTCTGGGCAGCCAAAGCAACAGGCCCCAGAAAGTTCAGCAGCATAACAAGAACGGAGTCTTTTCTCTCCTACAGGTAGAAACGAGGATGCGGCAGAACAAGTGGCTTCAAGTGCTGGTCCATGGTATCCAGATGATATTCTACATCTTCTCCTTCCTTGCGCCAGATCAGCACCTTGTCTGCATGGATGTGTCGTCCAAACATCCATTCTGCCTTGCAGTCCTTAAAACGTTGAGAGGCCTTGGGAGAGCATGCCAGGTACCTGCGGGCGTGTGGAACCTGAAGGTGGGTCCACACAAAGTCATTGTACCAGTGCTCCCGGCACACTTCCACCTCATAGAGCAGTTCCTTAGACAAGTATGGGTACTCCCATCCGTACTCCACAGCAACCTTCTGGCCAAATAGGCATTGTAGTCTTGCCAAAGGAGGCATTGTAGCTTTGTCCCCTTCGCCAGGTAAAACGATCGAGTCCGGGTGGAGAGGGACCTTGACCACATCTGATCTGGGCATTGGTGCCCGCAGTAACAGTCTCTTTTCCCCAGTCTTCGGTACAGATGGTACTGGGGATGTAGAGGCAGGCTGGGGACGGGACCCCTCTTCAGGCGTTGGTGCCTCCACCCGGGGTGTACTTTCCCCTGTAGACATGGGTGGATCCCTGGTCCCCTGGGATGAAGCGAGAGGTACCTGGTCCCAGCCCTTTTCTGCAAACAGTTCATCTATAGCAACGTCGTCTCCCATGTCCGAGAGCGACTCCAGGTCAGAGGTGTCACACTCCTCCGCGGGTAGGTACCCTGTAGTGGAGACTGAGCTTTCACCTCTTCCCACACACCAAATCTCTCCGCCTGGCTTACCTCGGCCTTTGCTTGAAACAGGACATCCGGAACTCTTGTCAATGGATCCATCCGGGCCAGGCGTAAGCGGGCGAGACGGTCCACCACAACCGCTGGTCGGGGCTACCATGCCGGTCTTTCTCTTCGGTGGTGGACGCTGCGAGACAGTGGTGGCCGAGTCAGCATCCTCGGATTTCTCCCGTTGAGTTTTCACGACCTCCTCCATGGCCGCTGCAGTGTGCGCAGGGATGGCTGTCAAAGCAGTGATTCCTCCTCTCTGAGTGGTGTTGCCTGCAGCACGGCCGGGGTAAATGGTTCTCGGTTTCTCCACCGCGGGATCCACTTCAAACAGAAACTCCCCACAGGCCTCACATCGCCCGAATGGCTTCAGTTGGCACACCAGTCCCGAACAGCCGGGACAAATCACACCCAGGGCCTCAACGTCCATGCACGAATACAGGGCGAATCGACCCCTTGGCTTTAGCAGGATCCCCGTATCTGTTACCGGAGCAGCAGCAGTCAGTGTCGTGGTGGAAGAGTGAACTGGAATCCACGATGTATGTCCGAACATGGCGACCTGTTGCTGATCCATCGCACACTGCAAAGTTTTTGCGCCAACGTCCCACGTGTAGTCCTTTACACGTATTGGACTCCTCCCCTTTGCTCCAGTTCGCTGGCTTTTCTTCTTTTTCTGTTTCTGAGTCACGCCCACGAACTAAGCGATGGGGGTGTGCCTGGTGGCGCAGTGCAAATAGAAGCCCCCACGTGTAGTCCCTCACACGGCTGAGCTTCCCCCTTTCCTCGCTCTTCTGCACGGGCCTTTCCCTTCAATGGGTCATGTCCACGACTTCGAGCACAGGGATGCACTTCGGCCAATGAAGGCCTGCCTACTCGCGTAACTCCTTCAGCAGACACGTTCAATTCCGTGGTGCACAAACACTATACCGGACCCGAGCCCCCACGTGTAGCGCCCTCCTCACTCCCCTCTTTGCATCAGCTCGTTTCTCTTCTTGTCTAGGGGTACCTCAGAGGGGAGGGAGCGGGGACACCATGCCTGACCTTCACCACAGGTGTCAGTGCGGTGTAAGCAAAGTTCTTTCTATACCTTCGGGTCAGTGTTGTGCACCTAAGTCCTCCACGTGAGATTACCTTGAACAATGTCCACCAGAAAAGAGCCCCACACCATTAAAGTCCAACACTCCTTTATTCCTCTCGAATGAACAGCATAATCAGTTAGACTCCCTTAGAGAACAGAACAGAAAAGGAGGTGTGGATGCGAGTAGGCCCAGACACAATTGGTTCTCCACTTTCCTCCCTGAAAGTGGGTTGCGGTCTCCGAGCGAGGGGGGATTTCCTTCCAGGCGGTCTCCGGTGGGAGGCTCACCTGTCAATGGCAATCTGCTGCACCCGGTCTTCAAGTGAGGAGCTCCCCCCCGGTCCATTACGCCTTCCGGATTCGGGGTCCCAATCCCTGGGTTCCCTAGGACCTCCTTCCCTCGCGGAACTCAGTGTTGGGCACTGAGCTCCAGACCTCCATCTGAGTACCTCACCCCAGGCTAAAGGTGCCTGGGATGGAACACGACCTCCGACTGTCCTCTAGGCCTAGGCCGCTTAGAGGACCGACACAAACCACCGCCCACAGGCTGAAGGTGCCTGAGACTCGACCCCGTGACAAAGATGGCCGGCCCCTTTATACCCTCTCCCAGCAAGCACGGCAGGTTCCCCGCCCCACCATACCGCTGCCGAGGGAGGACAAAAAGGAGGCCCGGCACACAGCAATGGCTCAACCCCCAGCCCATGGCGACAGCGCCACCTGCTGGGCTGCAGGGAATTACACATCACTGGTGTCTTTGCCAGTTAAATTTACACCCGGGAAAGTACATACCCGCTATATACATTTTTATGGCAGAAAACGCAGCAAAAAATATTTTTTTGCCCTAAATTATAATTTTTTTGAAGATCAGAATAGGAGAACAGTATCTAAAGTGTCTATCTCACACGTACAGATATTCAGAAAATGCACCAAAATAAATTTTTATGGCAGAAAATGGTCCAAAAAAAATTTTTTTGCCCTAAATTATTCTTTTTTTGAAGAGCAGAATAGGTGAACAGTATCTAAAGTGTCTATCTCCCACATACAGATATGCAGAAAATGCACCAAAATTAATTTTTATGGCAGAAAACAGACCAAAAATTTTTTTTTTGCCCTAATTTTTTTTTTTCAATAGCAGAATAGGAGAACAGTATCTAAAGGGTGTAGCTCACAGTAACATATGCAGTGCTGGTGCACTACGCTTGCATAAAATGCCCACCGAAGCCAACCTAACTAACAGACGGATAAAAGTTATCTTTTCTCTGGCACTGGGTTCAGGGCAGGATAAAAAAATTGTGCACTGCACCCACACAACAAAAGCAAGGTAGATCGCTGAGTAATTTGATTTCTGAATCAGGACTACTATCTAATTCTCTCCCTCAAAGCAGCAGCAGCAGCAGCAGCAGCAGCAATCTTACCCTACACTAACTGAAGCAGAGTGACGTGCTGTGCTATGTGCCTCTAGCGTATATAGAGGCTGCACTGGCCAATCACAGCCATGCCATTAGTAGGCATGGCTGTGATGGCTTCTAAGGGCACACACGTTAAACAAATATTGATTGGCTGCCCTGCAGCTTTTTAAAATGCGCCATTACATTGCCGAACACCGAACCCGAACATACAGTACATTGTTCGGGTTCGGGTCCGGGTACCAAAAACCCAAAAGTCCGGTACGAACCCGAACTTTATAGTTCGGGTTCGCTCAACCCTACTTGTAAGAACATTTTTGGTTCTGGGCACCGCCACCAGTGGCTAAGGCCCAGTTTTTCAGCCCCTGTTTAACAGGGGCGTGTAATTACAATTTTTGATGCAATACTTTGCAGCAGGGCTCATTGCTGCGCTCCAAGTACAGTATCTGTGAGGGGTTGCAGTGTTGTGGCACCAGTGCCTAAGGCCCAATTTTTATGCCCCTGTTCAACAGGGGCATGTAATTACAATTCTTGATCTAATATTTCACAGCTGGGCCCATTCCTGCGCCCACCAAGAGTAACTGTGAGGACTTACAGTGTTGTGGCACCAGCACCACCACCAAAGGCCCAATTTTTCCTACCACTGTTCAACAATGGCATGTAATTACAATTCATGATATAATAGTTCACAGCAGGGCGTTCCAGCGCCCACCAAGAGTAACTGTGAGGGCTTACAGTGTTGTGGCAACACCAACACCTAAGGCCCAAATTTCTGCACAGTATATACGGCAGGCCCCTACTTTCAAATATCCAACTTACAAACGATTCATACTTGCAAACGGAAGGAGACAACAGGAAGTGAGAGGAAATCTACCCCTAGGAAGGGAAATTCTCTCCTGTAAGAGTTAATATGGGAAAAAAGTGTCTCCTCTCCACTGATGCTTTATCACCAATCCTTGTTTCAATAAAAAAAACAAATTTTCAAAAAAACATTTGTCATTGGAACGGAAAGTGAGGTGAAATGTTCTGAACAGGTGCACACTGCACAGACAGCAAAACAAATGTTACAGGGGTGATAACCCTTCCCTATGTTTTTCAAAAGCTTAAAAATAGATTTTTGGGCTGGAGCTACACTTAAAAAATGTATCTGTTCCAAATTACAAACATATTCTACTTGAGAACAAACCTACAGTCCCTGTCTTGTTTGCACCGCCTGTATACTGCTGTTCAGAGTATATAGGGCCTTTTTTAAATTTGGGTGCAGGGTTCCCCTTAATATCCATACAACACCCAAAGGGGCTGGTAGTGGGCTGGGGGGGGGGGGGGGACCCATGCCATTGTTCTCAATGATTTTCATCCATATTGCCATAAGCAGTTTTAAATTACTTTTTTTCCTTTAGGCCTCATGCCCACGGATGTTTTTACAGCCACATTTATGAGCGTTTTTTACAGCTTAAAAACGGCTCTCCATGTTAGCCTATGGCCTCATGCCCACCATGACGTTTTTGAGCTGTAAATGACATAGGCGTTTTTAAGCTGCAAAAAAAAAACAGGATCAGTGCATTCTGAAGCTCCAGCGTTAAAGCTGTAAAGACGTCAGACGTGATGTTGACACGACGAGGTCTGCCGCTGTAATGCCGTGTGCCCGGCGCGCAACGACTTATATAGGCATGGGGCGTGGTCACCGTGTGATGTCAACCGGTGACCCCGCCCCCTTATGACGTCGCAGTCCCATTATGCCCCGGGACTGCAACGTCATACATCCGTTCCGAGTAAGCGCTGGGGCGTAACTCCACCACGGCCGCAGGAAGCCATCACAAAACCAATCTTCCTCTTGGGCGGTGGGAGCAAGGACTCTGTGGTGACCGAGGCAACATCCTCCGGTCTCTCCGACTCCGGTTCCTCAATCTCCGGAACATCTGTGCTCGCGACTTCCTCCGAAGTCTCAACAGTGCGCATAGGGGTGGCTGCAAAAGCTCTAGCTCCTTCCTCCGAAGTAGTGGCGCCTGTAAGGTAGTTGAGGCGGAAAGCCTGAGGCTTCTCTGTGGGTTGCTCCACCTCAAATAAGAACTCCCTACATTGCTCGCATCTGCCGAAGGGCTTGAGATGCACCACCAGTCCCGAGCAGCCGGGACAAACCACTCCGAGGGCCTCCACATCTCTGCAAACATCCCCGGGGCTTCAGCCGAATCCCTGTATCCGTCACGGACGCAGCAAATAAGGTCATATTCATGGTGGTTGTGGCCGGAATCCATGAGGCATGAGACGCCATGTTTCCCGCTTGCTGTTCCATTGCGCACTGTCCTTTTCGCGCCAGAGTCCCCACGTGCAACTCCTCACATGGCCAGACTCCTCCCATCTTCTGCACTGTTCGCGGGCTTTCTCTATAGGCACGCCCACGAACTACGCAGACAGGGTTTTCCTCGTGGCGCAGTTCTCAATATGGCCGACCTCCATGGAACTTCACTAGGGAATAAAGTTCAATCTCTGGGGGGGAATTTCAACACTTTCAAGCCGCAGACACATCCCGGACTGGAGCCCCCCACGTCTAGCACACCCACCTATCCCCCTCCTGCATTAAACTCGGCTCCTCGCAGGGGGAGACAGGCACACCGCACCAGAAGCCCGTACCCTCCTGTGTAAAGAGGTTGAGCAGTGTTATTTTTTGGGTCTGGTCTGCAGCCAGAGTCAAAGTCCTCCTGAGAATGATTCTCACCTCTACCATGTGTAGACGCAAGTCCTTGACTTCCCCAGTAATGTAAATGTCCACTCCAGCTGAAACTCCAACTCAGTATTTATTCTCACTTTGTAATAAACAGTCTCTTTGGATAGGATAGGGTTGGAGCAAAGGAAACAGGACAGCCTAAGGTGTGGAGGAGGTTGAGGCAAAAACGTGGCTCAAACTCTTCACTGCTCAGATTCTCAAACAGTTTTAGGTGCACAGTCTCTGCCACAGACCGTGAAGTTGGTCTCTGCCACAGACCTGGTGAATAAGGCCCCTGCCACGGACCTGATGAACTTGAACTCCCTTTCTAGAACATGGCCGCTATCAGGGAGAAGATGTCCCCCCAGAGAGTCAACAGACCCTTCCTTCACCGTGACTCCCGCATCGGTTCCTCAGAATGATCCTCCCTTCTCTTAGGGTGTGAGTCCCCTCGCAAGGCGGCACCCTGGACTCCTCAATCCCTAGCGGACCCCAGCCGAAGGCGCTGGGCCCCCAGCCGTCGCTGCAGCTCCCTGGTCTTCATAACCAGGCGGACAGGAACAGAGAGGTAGTACCTCACCCCAGACTAAAGGTGCCTGAGGTGGAACCGGAACACAGCCTCCGGGCCCAGAGCACCCGGAGATGAGCCACACGCACTCCCAGGCTGAAGGTGCCTGGGGGTGGACGAACCCCAATCAGAAGATGTCTGCCCCTTTTATATCCTCTCCCGGCATGCACAGCAAGTTCCCCGCCCCACTGTACGGCTGCCGAGAGGGGTCACAAAAGGCACAGCACTGTATTGATAGTTCAACCCCGGTCCAATATGGCAGCACCACCCATAGGCCACAGGGAACTTCACACCAATACTACCCCCTGAGGACAAAAAATGGTCCATAACTCCTAACAATTTAAGGTGTCTGAGCCTGGTTACCACTCAGACACTTCCCCTAAATTGAACACCCCGCTACATAAGTGTAGCTGGTATTTGAATTTAGGGGAAGCGTCTGGGTGGTAGTGTAACCCAGATGCACTGATTGCTAGGGAATCTGAGACCCTTTTATGGTTCTTGGAGGACTCTGGTGGTGTGAGGTTCCCTGAGGCCTACAGGTGGCGTTGTTGCCCGGGGCTGGGGTCGAAATTACACCGCAAGACTGTGCCTTTTTGTCCTCCCCTGGCGCTGGTACAGCGGGGCGGGGAACCCGCTGAGACGCAAAGGGAGAGGGGATAAAAGGGGCGGACGCCCTTACCACGGGGTTCAGAGTCTGGAGGATGCGGCCGCACCCAGGCACCTTCAGCTTGGGTGCGGGCGTTCCGGTGTTCCGGGCCCAGGTGCCCTTGACCTGGCCGGAGCGGGAGATGGAGTCCATCTCAGGCACCTTTAGCCTGGGGTGAGGTACTATGGCGGATGCCTGGGGCTCAGTACCTTCGACCGAGTTCCGCGAGGGTGGAGGAATCCGAGGGGGCCCTAATTCCTTGGGTGCAGGTGTCTGAGTTTGTGAGGACTGGTGAGCAGAATTTCTCTGGAGAGTCCGGCACAGCATTGCTGGTGACAGAGAGGCCTCCGGTATCTCCCTTGGACGGATATCCTTCCCCTGACAGGGGCCGTGCTAGCGAAGGTAATTCATGTTCTATTTCACATAGTCAGTGGCAGTGACTATTCGCCACTGGTGACACCACAGTGTTTAGCTATATCGGGAAGGATTGTGCCTCGACCTACTCCCATTCTGTTGCAAAGGTTCCAACTTGACTGTGCTGTATATTTATTCGCTGAGAAGAATAAAACTGTGTTGGACCTATTCAGTGTGTGGAACTCTGGTTACTAGGAGCAAAGGGGGAGTCAAGGACGAAGGACAGGACTTGACTCTAGGGCACCTACACAAAGCCCGATCTTTCTGGCCTTCACCTCGTCACAAGGGAGGACATGGGCCGTGGTGTATCTCATCCCTCCCCCCGGTAATAACACCCCTAGACAAAGACAGACAAGCCGAGAACGAGAAGGGGTGAGAGGGGTGAGGCTGCTACAGAAGGAAATAGCATCAAGTGCTAGACCAAGAATTACAAATAATTTGTGTGCATGAACACGATAAAGTGCATAACATAACCAATCAATAATAGCATAATTCATCATAAATATGTGCAAAAAAACAAGCAATCAATGTGCAAAAAGGCAAATGTGAAAAAATATCGTAATAATAAATTGTCTTTTTGTACATAGGAGAAAAAGTCCCATATAAGGTGCAGCAGTGATCCAAGTGTCTCTCACACGTGTAACAAAAAGTTCATCACATTAAAGTGCATGTGCCACCGTCCAATATGTTTCCACCATCCAATGTGTGATTCACTATGTGCCCCAGCCTCTCACCTCATATGCAGTAAATTGTGCCTCTCTGGTAATTCCCCACTGGGCGATCAAACTCCTCCAGAGCGTTTGCAATAGACTCACAATCGATGGTTATAAATGCTCGTTGGCATGGAAAAGAAGAGGGAGGCTTCCATAGTATAGTATTTCGAAAATCAGTTTATTATACAAAGGTAGTGACACAGGCCTCGTACACACGGCCGAGATTCTCGTTGAAAAAAACATGTCGTTTTTTTCGACGAGATTCTTGGACAAGAAACTTGTCCCGGCCGAGTGTACACACGCTCGTTTCAAAGAACCCGCGGTTCTTTGAAAGGAGTGTACGCGGTGACGTCATCGACTACGTCGAGCATGCGCTCGTCACATTCGATGCCGTCGCCGCCATCTTGGTATACCCTACGTATGCCTAGGAAGCTACCGCGCATGCGTCAAATTCATTTCGAACATGCGCGGGCTTCCGGGCGGACAGGTAAGTGTACACACACTCACTTTTCTCGTCGAGAAACACGCCGAGGAGAATCTCGACGAGAAAATAGAGAGCAGGTTCTCTATTTTCTCGTCGAGGTTTCTTGTCGGTTTTCTCGACGAGAAACCTGCTAGCAGCGTACACACGACCGATTTACTCGGCAAGACCTCTCTGCCAGCAAGTTTCTTGCTGGTTCTTGCCGAGAAAATCGGTCGTGTGTACGAGGCCTTACAGTTAAAACACTAAGTAAACAGCGTAGTATACACCAAGACTTCCGGTCTCGGCGGTGACCGGAAGTGACGACACCCGGCTCTCTTCCCTGACGCGTTGTGTCACTGTCCACATGACTTTTTCAAAGGCGATGTATGCTAACTGAATAGTCATACTTTCTTTGACAGTCATCATTCAGCATTTATATCAAGTACCGGTATTTGGAATTTATTATTGTTATAGCATTGGTTTGATAACCATTTGCTGTACAATTTTTATGAGAGAGTAATTCAAAGGACGCTTTATTTATTTGGATCTATCCTCGTGGAATTTCCAAATAATTTTATATGTAAGTAAGCACCACATCACCCCCCATTCTTCAGTTAAACTTGCAGTAACGCACAGAACTATATGGCGTTAAACTTGCAGTAATGCACAGAACTATATGGCATTAAATATAAGGAAAAGTACTACAGACGGCTGAACTTCCAAAAATCCTTTTATTGAAGCTTCATATGACAAGTGGTTGACAGATGGAGCAGGGGACAGAAAAGTAGACGTGTTAGCGCTTAGTCATTACCTATTGGAACTAGTTCCCACAATCACCTATATACTGCTCTAATGTGCCATCATTAGGTTACATGTGAACTAACCAATTTAAATTAGTACTCAGCTGGTGTTACAAAGAAAACCCGGCTAGAATACATGGTACTTACCCTTAAATCTGATGTAAAGAGTTCGGTCCAAATCTAATGCCAGAGAAAATCTGATACACCAATTGAACTCGGAGCAAACTTGACACATCAGTCAAAATCATTGTATAGTTACAACAACATACACAAAATAATAGAAAACATATACGGTATATGACTACACACAATGAAGTTGATGTTAAGAATAGGGATGAGCTTCGTGTTCGAGTCGAACATACGTTCGACTCGAACATTGGCTGTTCGATCGTTCGACGAAGATCGAACGATTTGGGCCGTTCGCGCCAAATTCGAGTGACGCGAACGGCCCACAATGCACTACGCCATCGCAGTGTCATCCAGGCGCTGTGATTGGCCAAGCATGCACTGTGACCCCGCATGCTTGGCCAATCACAGCGCCGGCAGCGAGGAGAGCAATGATTGGCCACAGGCAGGATGCCTGTGGCCAATTATTGCTGAGGGTGTTTAGTACACGCCCCACACTATAAAAGGCCGCCAGCACGGCGGCCTAGTGTAGTGTGTTCCGGAGCAGGGATAGAGTAGCATAGGCAGGGACAGTGACTGTTATTTCTTTCTTGCTTAACCTGGATTCCTTTAGTTTAGGGAAAGAGAAGGATAGGTAGGGAGAGTGTCAGTGTGTTTTGTGCTTCTGCTATAGTGTGCTTAAAAAAAACATTTATTCTAGGGACAGAAAACTCTAGGTAGGGACAGTGTCAGTTTCTTTCACTCTGCAAGTCCTTGTTTCCAGGGACCTGTAAGGACAGTGAGTTAATTGTCCTTGTGCTATATTGTGCTTAAAAAAAACATTTATTCTAGGGACAGAAAACTCTAGGTAGGGACAGTGTCAGTTTCTTTCACTCTGCAAGTCCTTGTTTCCAGGGACCTGTAAGGACAGTGAGTTAATTGTCCTTGTGCTATATTGTGATTAAAAAAAACATTTATTCTAGGGACAGAAAACTCTAGGTAGGGACAGTGTCAGTTTCTTTCACTCTGCAAGTCCTTGTTTCCAGGGACCTGTAAGGACAGTGAGTTAATTTTCCTTGTGCTATATTGTGATTAAAAAAAACATTTATTCTAGGGACAGAAAACTCTAGGTAGGGACAGTGTCAGTTTCTTTCACTCTGCAAGTCCTTGTTTCCAGGGACCTGTAAGGACAGTGAGTTAATTGTCCTTGTGCTATATTGTGCTTAAAAAAAACATTTATTCTAGGGACAGAAAACTCTAGGTAGGGACAGTGTCAGTTTCTTTCACTCTGCAAGTCCTTGTTTCCAGGGACCTGTAAGGACAGTGAGTTAATTGTCCTTGTGCTATATTGTGATTAAAAAAAACATTTATTCTAGGGACAGAAAACTCTAGGTAGGGACAGTGTCAGTTTCTTTCACTCTGCAAGTCCTTGTTTCCAGGGACCTGTAAGGACAGTGAGTTAATTTTCCTTGTGCTATATTGTGATTAAAAAAACATTTATTCTAGGGACAGAAAACTCTAGGTAGGGACAGTGTCAGTTTCTTTCACTCTGCAAGGCCTTGTTTCCAGGGACCTGTAAGGACAGTGAGTTAATTTTCCTTGTGCTATATTGTGATTAAAAAAAACATTTTTTCTAGGGACAGAAAACTGTAGGTAGGGAGAGTGTTTTTTTTCTTTCACTCTGCAATTCCTTGTTTCCAGGGACCTGTAAGGACAGTGAGTTAATTTTCCTTGTGCTATATTGTGATTAAAAAAAACATTTATTCTAGGGACAGAAAACTCTAGGTAGGGACAGTGTCAGTTTCTTTCACTCTGCAAGTCCTTGTTTCCAGGGACCTGTAAGGACAGTGAGTTAATTGTCCTTGTGCTATATTGTGCTTAAAAAAAACATTTATTCTAGGGACAGAAAACTCTAGGTAGGGACAGTGTCAGTTTCTTTCACTCTGCAAGTCCTTGTTTCCAGGGACCTGTAAGGACAGTGAGTTAATTGTCCTTGTGCTATATTGTGATTAAAAAAAACATTTATTCTAGGGACAGAAAACTCTAGGTAGGGACAGTGTCAGTTTCTTTCACTCTGCAAGTCCTTGTTTCCAGGGACCTGTAAGGACAGTGAGTTAATTTTCCTTGTGCTATATTGTGATTAAAAAAACATTTATTCTAGGGACAGAAAACTCTAGGTAGGGACAGTGTCAGTTTCTTTCACTCTGCAAGGCCTTGTTTCCAGGGACCTGTAAGGACAGTGAGTTAATTGTCCTTGTGCTATATTGTGCTTAAAAAAAACATTTATTCTAGGGACAGAAAACTCTAGGTAGGGACAGTGTCAGTTTCTTTCACTCTGCAAGTCCTTGTTTCCAGGGACCTGTAAGGACAGTGAGTTAATTTTCCTTGTGCTATATTGTGATTAAAAAAAACATTTATTCTAGGGACAGAAAACTCTAGGTAGGGACAGTGTCAGTTTCTTTCACTCTGCAAGTCCTTGTTTCCAGGGACCTGTAAGGACAGTGAGTTAATTTTCCTTGTGCTATATTGTGATTAAAAAAAACATTTTTTCTAGGGACAGAAAACTGTAGGTAGGGAGAGTGTTTTTTTTCTTTCACTCTGCAAGTCCTTGTTTCCAGGGACCTGTAAGGACAGTGAGTTAATTGTCCTTGTGCTATATTGTGCTTAAAAAAAACATTTATTCTAGGGACAGAAAACTCTAGGTAGGGACAGTGTCAGTTTCTTTCACTCTGCAAGTCCTTGTTTCCAGGGACCTGTAAGGACAGTGAGTTAATTTTCCTTGTGCTATATTGTGATTAAAAAAAACATTTTTTCTAGGGACAGAAAACTGTAGGTAGGGAGAGTGTTTTTTTTCTTTCACTCTGCAAGTCCTTGTTTCCAGGGACCTGTAAGGACAGTGAGTTAATTTTCCTTGTGCTATATTGTGATTAAAAAAAACATTTTTTCTAGGGACAGAAAACTGTAGGTAGGGAGAGTGTTTTTTTTCTTTCACTCTGCAAGTCCTTGTTTCCAGGGACCTGTAAGGACAGTGAGTTAATTGTCCTTGTGCTATATTGTGCTTAAAAAAAACATTTATTCTAGGGACAGAAAACTCTAGGTAGGGACAGTGTCAGTTTCTTTCACTCTGCAAGTCCTTGTTTCCAGGGACCTGGAGAGACATTGAGTGAATTGTCCTTGTGCTATATTGTGATTAAAAAAAACATTTATTCTAGGGACAGAAAACTCTAGGTAGGGACAGTGTCAGTTTCTTTCACTGTGAAAGTCCTTGTTTCAAGGGACAGAGAAGGACACCTGAAGGTAGCCCTTATTGCTTTTTTCCCATCTCCCTGCAGGCCATCTATTAGAATGTCTGGAAGGCAAACAAGGAGAGGCAGACAGTCAGGAGGCAATAAAAGAGGGCAAGCAGGCTCTGTGTCTGGGGGCAACAGTGCTGGTCGTGGACGCGGTGCATTGTCATCAGCACATGGCCATGGGACACGCTTGTCCTTCTTTTCGGCAGCTGGACATGTTGAGCCACATCATGCCGAAGACTTGGTAGAGTGGATGACCAAGCCCTCCTCCTCCTCCTCATCCTCTCTCACCCAGGCTCAGGGTACTGGAAAAGCAGCTGCCAAAGCGTCGTCTTCCCTGGTATCAATGTCAGACAAATCATCAGTCACTCCTTCCCTAGACCCACCATGTCCTCCTCCTGAGGAGTCCCCCGAACTGTTTCAGCACAGTGTTGGGTACATGCTCCAGGAGGATGCCCAGCGTTTCGAAGGGTCTGATGATGAAACCCAGCTAGAGGAAGGCAGTAGCGTGAGAGCAGACAGAGGGGATGCTCAAGAAGGACACCAATCTGGCAGTCATGTTCCAGCAGCTGCAGCATACTGCCAGATTGGCTCCAGTGATGAGGAGGGAGGGGATGATGAGGTCAATGACTCCACGTGGGTGCCTAATAGGAGAGAGGAGGAGGAGGAGGATGAGGAGGAGGCACATCTCCAACGAGGCAGGATGCCCTTTGGTGGCCAGCGTAAGGGCAGTACACCGACGGAATCACACCGCAGAGCTCCGCCTGTGCAGGGCGCTGCCTCTGCCCGTCATTCAAAAAGTTCTTTGGTGTGGGCCTTTTTTGAGGCTAGTGCATCAGATCGCACAGCTGCTGTTTGCAACATATGTCTCAAGCGTATATCGCGTGGCCAAAACATCAGCCGCTTGGGTACCACATGCCTGACCAGACATATGTTGACCTGCCATGCAGCTCGTTGGCAAGCCTACCTCAAAGACCCACACCAAAGAACAAAGCGGACCTCTCCTTGCACCGCATCAGCTGGGATCTCCAACCCCACTATAACTTCAGTCCTCTCTGAAACATGCACTGAGAGGAATGAAGGTGTAGAATTAGGTGTGTCACAGCCAAGTACTTGCGCCCACTCTGCTAGCAGTACACCGACGTCCGATTCTAGCAGGCAAATTTCCCTGCCCCAGCTGCTGGACCGTCGAAAGAAGTTCACTCCCAGCCATCCACATGCCCAGCGGTTGAATGCTAGCTTGGCTAAATTGCTAGCGCTTCAACTGCTGCCTTTTCAGTTGGTAGACTCGGCCCCCTTCCGTGAGTTTGTGCAATGTGCGGTTCCTCAGTGGCAGGTTCCCAAACGCCACTTTTTCTCACGGAAGGCTATTCCGGCTCTCTACCGGCATGTGGAAGGCAATGTCTTGGCCTCGCTGGACAGGGCGGTCAGCGGTAAGGTGCATATTACCGCTGACTCATGGTCCAGCAGGCATGGACAGGGACGTTACCTTTCTTTCACGGCCCATTGGGTCACTCTTTTGGCAGCTGGGAAGGATTCAGGACAAGGTGCAGTAGTGTTGGAGGTTGTCCCACCGCCACGCCTCCAAAATGCTACTACTGGTTGTGACACACCTCTCTCCTCCACCCCCTCCTCTTCTTCTTCCTCCATGGCCTCTTCCTGTGGTTTGTCCTATGAACCAGCGGTGCTCCGTAGCCGTTCACGGGGCTACGCAAGTACGCAGGCAAAAAGATGCCATGCCGTGCTTGCGCTGGTGTGTTTGGGGGACAGAAGCCACACTGGGGCAGAGGTCCTGTCTGCTCTGCAGGGCCAGGCCGAGAGGTGGTTGACGCCACGCCAGCTTAAGCCAGGAATGGTGGTTTGCGACAATGGCACCAACCTCCTCTCCGCCCTCCGACAGGGACAACTGACCCATGTGCCCTGTGTGGCTCACGTCCTTAACCTGGTGGTGCAGCGGTTCTTGGGCAGGTACCCGGGCTTACAGGATGTCCTGAGGCAGGCCAGGAAAGTCTGTGTGCATTTCCGCAGATCTTATAATGCCAGTGCTCGCCTGGCTGAGCTGCAAAAGGAGTTGAACCTGCCCAAGAACCGCCTTATATGTGACATGCCCACCAGGTGGAACTCAACGTTGGCCATGCTGCAGCGGCTGCACACGCAGCAGAGGGCCATCAATGAGTACCTGTGCGACTACGGCACCAGGACAGGGTCAGGGGAGCTTGGTTTTTTTTCTCCACGCCAGTGGGGCATGATCAGGGATGCATGCACTGTCCTGGCACCATTTGAGGAGGCCACGAGGATGGTGAGCAGTGACAGTGCATGCATCAGTGACACTGTACCTCTTGTCCACCTGTTGGAGCACACGCTGCGTGGAATAATGGACAGGGCACTTGAGGCAGAACAGAGGCAGGAAGAGGAGGACTTCCTTGCCTCTCAAGGCCCCCTTTACCCAGACAGTGTTCCTTCTGTCCCACCCATCGCACAGGAAGAGGAGGAGGAGGAGGAGGAGGAGGAGGAGGAGGAGGATTGTGTCAGCATGGAGGTGGAGGCTGGCACTCAGCATCATCAGCAGCAGTCTTTTAGGGATGATTTACAGTCCCAAGAAACCAGTGGACTTGTACGTGGCTGGGAGGAGGTGGCTGCGGATCATGTCGTCCTTAGTGACCCAGAGGACTCCGGAGCGAATGCCTCAGCAAACCTACGCTGCATGGCCTCCCTGATCCTGCAAAGTCTGCGGAAGGATCCTCGTATTCTTCGGATCAAGGAGAGGGACCATTACTGGCTGGCCACTCTCCTTGATCCACGGTACAAGGGTAAGGTTGCGGACCTTATGTTACCGTCGCAGAGGGAGCAGAGGATGAGACAACTCCGGGAGGCCTTGCAGAAAGGTCTGTGCAACGCGTTCCCAGAGACTGGGAGGTTGCAAACTCCTGGTCCTGGACAACGAGTTGCTGAGGCTTCGGCCAGTCAAAGAAGGAGCGGTGGGGAAGGTGGCCGTCTGACCGATGCGTTCAGACAATTCTTTAGTCCGCAGCCCCAAAGTATGATCGGTTCCAGCAACCATCGCCAGCGTCTGATAAACATGGTGCAGGAATATCTAGGGGCAAGGTCAGACTTGGACACCTTCCCCACCGAAAATCCTCTGGCTTACTGGGTCTTGAGGATGGATCACTGGCCAGAGCTTGCACAGTATGCAATTGAGCTACTGGCCTGTCCTGCATCCAGCGTTCTTTCGGAACGCACATTCAGTGCTGCTGGAGGATTTGTCACGGATCACAGGGTGCGCCTGTCCACCGACTCGGTTGATCGACTGACTTTCATCAAGATGAACCAGTCTTGGATCACCACCAGCTACCACACACCTGATGCTGATATAACAGACTAATTGATTTTAAAATGTCACATCCCTTCAAGACTGATGCTGATGCTGAGTGCCTGTGCTGTTATGTTGACTGGCTATCCTCCTCCTCCGAGTCCTCAATGATACGATTGATGATGATAGCTTGGAAGATCATTTTTGTTTATGGGTGCCGCCACCAGTGCCTAACGCCCAATTTTTCAGCCCCTGTTTAACAGTGGCGTGTAATTACAATTTTTGAAGCAATACTTTGCAACAGGGCTCATTGCTGTGCTCCAAGTACAGTATCTGTGAGGAGTTGCAGTGTTGTGCCACCAGTGCCTAAGGCCCAATTTTTCAGCCCCTGTTTAACAGGGGCGTGTCATTACAATTTTTGAAGCAATACTTTGCAACAGGGCTCATTGCTGTGCTCCAAGTACAGTATCTGTGAAGGGTTGCAGTGTTGTGCCACCAGTGCCTAAGGCCCAATTTTTCAGCCCCTGTTCAACAGGGGCATGTAATTACAATTCTTGATCTAATAATTCACAGCAGGGCCCATTGCTGCACCCACCAAGAGTAACTGTCAGGGCTTACAGTGTTGTGGCACCAGCACCACCATCAAAGGCCCAATTTTTACTACCACTGTTCAACAATTATATGTAATTAAAATTCCTGATATAATAGTTGACAGCAGGGCGTTCCAGCACCAACCAAGAGTAACTGTGAGTGCTTACAGTGTTGTGCCAACACCAACAACTAAGGGGCCTATTTCTGCAGAGTATATACGGCAGGTCCCTACTTTCAAACATCCAACTTACAAACGACTCCTACTTGCAAACGCAAGAAGACAACAGGAAGTGAGAGGAAATCTACCACTAGGAAGGAAAATTCTCTCCTGTAAGAATAAATATGGGAGAAAGGTGTCTCCTCTGTACTGATGCTTTATCAGCAATCCTTGTTTCAAGAAAAACACCACATTTCAAAAACAGTTGTCATTAGGACGGAAAGTGAGGTGAAATGTTCTGAACAGGGGCACAGACAGCAAAACAAATGTTACAGGGGTGATAACCCTTACCTATGTTTTCCAAAAAGTTTAAAAATAGATTTTTGGTCTGGAGCTACACTTCAACAATGTACCTGTTCAAAATTACAAACAGATTCTACATAAGAACAAACCTACAGTCCCTGTCTTGTATGCACCGCCTGTATACGGCTGTTCAGAGTATATAGGGCCTTTTTTATTTTATGTGCGGGGTTCCCCTTAATATCCATACAAGACCCAAAGGGGCTGGTAATGGGCTGGGGTAGGGGGGGGGGTCATGGGGTAGCTATGCCATTTTTCTTAAAGATTTTCATCCATATTACCGGGACCAGACATTACATTAAAGCCGCAAGCAGTTTTAAATGGCTTTTTTTTCCTTTAGAAGTGTCATTTTGTGCAGGGACAGTTCTAAACACGGGAAACACGTGGCACTTCACAGGCATACTTTAGACACCCCCCAGGTACGATATTTAAAGGAATATTTGACTTTTTTTTTTTCACTTTATGCATCATTAAAATGACTGCTCCCGGAAAACGACCGTTTTTAAAACTTCTTTTTGCATTGATACATGTCCCCTGGTGCAGAACCCGGGTTCCCAAACCCTTTTTAGGACAATAACATGCATAATAGTTGTTATAATTAGCACTTTAGAATTCGAACGTTCGCATCCATTGTATTTAATAGGGTTCTAATGTTCGTTCGAACTTTCGGTCCGTTCGCGGGTTCTGGTGCGAACCGAACCCGGGGGTGTTCGGCTCATCACTAGTTAAGAACAAATGATTTTAAAAGCAAAGTGTTAGAACACCATGAGGAACAATACTGGCATATTCCCAAAGTCTCGAATGAACATCAATGGCAAAAAAATAAAATAATATATAGGAGAGAAATAGGTGCTACTAGACTGCAGGAAACTAGCTAAGAGAGGAGAAAAACATGCAGTAACGCAATGAAATATACAGCGTTAAACTTGTAGTAACGCACAGAACTATATGGCGTTAAACGTGCAGTACTGCAATGAAATATATGGCATTTAACTTGCAGTAACGCAATGAAATATACGGCGTTAAACTTGCAGTAACTCACAGAACTATATGGCTTTAAACTTGCAGTAACGCACAGAACTATTTGGCGTTAAACTTGCATTAATGCAATGAAATACATGGCGTTAAACTTGCAGTAACGCAATGAAATATATGGCCATGATTGGATACAGTCATCATGACAGCATCCAATCATGGCTCTAACAGTGCTCTGTGCCCTGATTGGGCGAAGCTTTCAGTGCTTCAGCCAATTAGAGCTTTCAAAGCACTGTGCGGCGGCGCAGTGCATTGTGGTCATTCGGCAGGCTGAACAAACGGTTGTACGGAGAACTTTCGAACAGCCAATGTTCGGGCCAAACTTATGCTCAGTCCGAACCATTCGCCCATCCTTAGTCAGAACCTTTTAGCTGACCCAGCAACACTGTAAGCACAGTTTAGGTGTAGGTGCGTCCTCCAGACGAGTCACCAGGCCCTCCTGAGAGACCAGCCTTCATCCTGGCTCTCTCCAGCGAGGGTCTTCCCCTGGATCTTTTCAACTTGGCTCGGCTTCTTCCACACACTCAAGACAGCCTAAGGACAACCTCAGGATTAGTAGGCCCCAGACAGGCTTCTGGGCATACTTGCAGATCTCACTTCAGCAGCATGTCCTCAGGCCAGGATGGCCCGATGTAAGAGAGAGCGAGCACATGGTCCACCCAAATAAATACCCTGTCCCAGAAATTGAATGCACTGGGCTTGGCTGGAAAAAATAGGATTTTTCCTACAGCTTACTTGTAAAATTATTTTCTTGAAGTACATCACGAGAAACAGAGCAGCTATAGTAATTACTATCTGGGTTGTACGCCACCTATAGGGGAATGGACAGTGGCACACCAAAAGACAGGAAGTCCCCCTCTATATAACCCCTCCCATTCGGGAAGTACCTCAGTTTTGTAGCAAAGCAATGAATATCCCAGTAAAGAGGGGAGGGACCTCTGTGTCCCGTGATGTACTCCAAAAAAGAATTTTACAGGTAAGCTGTAGGAAAAATCCTATTTTCTTTATCGTACATCACGCATACCTCCCAACCGTCCCTGATTTGGCGGGACCTTCCCGCAATTGGTAGCTCTGTCCCAGGTCCCGGGCACCCTCATTCCAAGACAATACAGTGTCCCGGAATGAAACTGATGCAGCCCGTTCGCGATTTTCCATTGACTGCCGGCTGTCGATGATGTCATCTGGCTGGGCCAGCCTAGTGGTGTAGCGTGGGGGTGGGCAGCCAGTGCTTTCTCCCCTGCGTGTAAGCAACCTCATTCCAATCCTGTGCTGCGTGACTGCCATTGCTGTCCCAAAAGTGACTTCCTCCAGGCTCCAGCCACTATTATCACCATACACCTTCAATGAGGCAGACTCCTCAGCACCCGTGCCTCCCCCCGCCCAGGGACTCCAGTGGTCCAGCCTGTCCTGTCCCCCATGATTCCTCAGGTGCGTGCCATGGGCGGTCCATGTGTGTGATTGGGAGGGGTGGTGCTCGGTGCAGACGAGCATGCGGCGGCTGCTGGCGGAGTTCTCGGCCTGCGGGGGTAACCAAGGAGTGACTGGGGGATAGCATTCATCTATGGATGATCTTCATGGAGTCCTGGCCTGGAGTGGTGAGTGAAATCCACTGATCTAACTTGTGTATGTATGGGGGAGTAGTCAGTAGCGTGAGTAGTACAGGAAGGAGTGTAGTGGTCAGGGGGGTCAGGTGGGTCAGTGTAGAGGTCAGGTAGGTTATAGTGGTCAGGTAGGTCAGTGTAGTGGGCAGTTATGTCAGTGCAGGGGTCAGTGTAGTGGACAGGTAGGTCATTTTAGGGGTCAGGTAGGTCAGTGTAGTGGACAGTTAGGTCAGTGTAGGGGTCAGTGTATTAGACAGGTAGGTCAGTGTAATTTGCATGTAGGTCATTTTAGGAGTCAGGTAGGTCAGTGTAGTGGGCAGGTAGGGCAGTTTTAGAGGTCAGGTAGGTCATTTTAGGGGTCATGTAGGTCAGTGTAGTGGGCAGGTAGGTCTTTTTTTGGGGGGTCAGGTAGATCATTTTAGTGGTTAGGTAGTCACTGTAGTGGGCAGGTAGTTCATTTTAGGGATCAGGTAGGTCAGTGTAGTGGGCAGGTAGGTAATTTTAGAGGTCAGGTAGGTCATTGTAGTGGACTGGTAGGTCAGCATAGGGGTCAGTGTAGTGGACAGGTAGGTCAGTGTAGGAATCAGGTAGGCACTTGGATCAAGGGACTTACCCAGCAGGAGCGCAGAAGCCGTGGTCACCAGTAAGATCTGCCCACACTTGTGCTGTGTGCCTGGGGTCCTGCATGGCAGCACATCTCTGTTTGTCAGCCGGCATCTCTAACGGCCAGCTGCCTCTAACACAGTGCAGAGGGGCTGAACCCGCCACCTCCTCCCCCCTGGTTGTGTAACTTTCCTGTACATAAACAGGAGGAACAGGGCTCCTATATGCTGCGTTGCTCTGAGGTCTGTGGTAAACATTCAACTTGCACTGATAGGCAGCACTGAAGGGCACTGATAGGCAGCACTGAAGGGCACTGATGAAGAGGGACTGATGAGGCTGCACTGCTACGCAGAACTGATACGCACTGGTTCGTAGGGATGAGCTTCGTGTTCGAGTCGAACGTACGTTCGACTCAAACATCGGCTGTTCGATCGTTCGCCGAAGATCGAAAGTTATGGGCCGTTCACGCCAAATTCGAGTGACGCGAACGACCCACAATACACTGCGCCATCGCAGTGCAATCCCGGCGCTGTGATTGGCCAAGCATGCACTGTGACCCCGCATGCTTGGCCAATCACAGCGCCGGCAGCAAGGAGAGCCATAATTGGCCACAGGCAGGATGCCTGTGGCCAATCATAGCTCAGGGGGGTTTAGTACACGCCCCACACTATAAAAGGCCGCCAGCGCGGCGGCCTTGTGCAGTGTGTTCCGGCGTGCAGGGAAAGAGATACATAGGCAGGGACAGTGTGTTCTATGTTCTATTCTTTTCTCAGGCATCTGCAGGAGTTAGTGGGTGTTGTGTGCCTCCAGCACAGTATACACCTGGATCTACACTTTATTGCTGTTCTCTAAGCTAGATAGGCAGGCAGGGACAGTGTGTTCTTTTCTCAGGCATTTACAGCAGTTAGTGGGTGTTGTGTGCCCCAGCACAGTATACACCTGTATATATCCGTCATTGCTGTTCTCTAATACAGGCATCTGCAGGAGTTAGTGGCACATTGTACACCTGTATATACCCATCATTGCTGTTCTCTACTACAGGCATCTGCAGGAGTTAGTGGCACAGTGTACACCTGTATATACCCGTCATTGCTGTTCTCTAGGGATGAGCTTCATGTTCGAGTCGAACATATGTTCGACTCGAACATCGGCTGTTCGATCGTTCGACGAAGATCGAACGATTTGGGCCGTTCGCGCCAAATTCGAGTGACGCGAACGGCCCACAATGCACTACGCCATCGCAGTGTCATCCAGGCGCTGTGATTGGCCAAGCATGCACTGTGACCCCGCATGCTTGGCCAATCACAGCGCCGTCAGCGAGGAGAGCAATGATTGGCCACAGGCAGGATGCCTGTGGCCAATTATTGCTGAGGGTGTTTAGTACACGCCCCACACTATAAAAGGCCGCCAGCACGGCGGCCTAGTGTAGTGTGTTCCGGAGCAGGGATAGAGCAGCATAGGCAGGGACAGTGACTTTTATTTCTTTCTTGCTTAACCTGGATTCCTTTAGTTTAGGGAAAGAGAAGGATAGGTAGGGAGAGTGTCAGTGTGTTTTGTGCTTGTGCTATATTGTGCTTAAAAAAAACATTTTTTCTAGGGACAGAAAACTGTAGGTAGGGAGAGTGTGTCAGTTTCTTTCACTGTCAAAGTCCTTGTTTCCAGGGACCTGGAAGGACAGTGAGTGAGTTCTCCTTGTGCTAAATTGTGCTTAAAAAAAACATTTTTTCTAGGGACAGAAAACTGTAGGTAGGGAGAGTGTGTCAGTTTCTTTCACTGTCAAAGTCCTTGTTTCCAGGGACCTGGAAGGACAGTGAGTGAATTCTCCTTGTGCTAAATTGTGCTTAAAAAAAACATTTTTTCTAGGGACAGAAAACTGTAGGTAGGGAGAGTGTGTCAGTTTCTTTCACTGTCAAAGTCCTTGTTTCCAGGGACCTGGAAGGACAGTGAGTGAATTCTCCTTGTGCTAAATTGTGCTTAAAAAAAACATTTTTTCTAGGGACAGAAAACTGTAGGTAGGGAGAGTGTGTCAGTTTCTTTCACTGTCAAAGTCCTTGTTTCCAGGGACCTGGAAGGACAGTGAGTGAATTCTCCTTGTGCTAAATTGTGCTTAAAAAAAACATTTTTTCTAGGGACAGAAAACTGTAGGTAGGGAGAGTGTGTCAGTTTCTTTCACTGTCAAAGTCCTTGTTTCCAGGGACCTGGAAGGACAGTGAGTGAATTCTCCTTGTGCTAAATTGTGCTTAAAAAAAACATTTTTTCTAGGGACAGAAAACTGTAGGTAGGGAGAGTGTGTCAGTTTCTTTCACTGTCAAAGTCCTTGTTTCCAGGGACCTGGAAGGACAGTGAGTGAATTCTCCTTGTGCTATATTGTGCTTAAAAAAAACATTTTTTCTAGGGACAGAAAACTGTAGGTAGGGAGAGTGTGTCAGTTTCTTTCACTGTCAAAGTCCTTGTTTCCAGGGACCTGGAAGGACAGTGAGTGAATTCTCCTTGTGCTAAATTGTGCTTAAAAAAAACATTTTTTCTAGGGACAGAAAACTGTAGGTAGGGAGAGTGTGTCAGTTTCTTTCACTGTCAAAGTCCTTGTTTCCAGGGACCTGGAAGGACAGTGAGTGAATTCTCCTTGTGCTAAATTGTGCTTAAAAAAAATTTTTTTCTAGGGACAGAAAACTGTAGGTAGGGAGAGTGTGTCAGTTTCTTTCACTGTCAAAGTCCTTGTTTCCAGGGACCTGGAAGGACAGTGAGTGAATTCTCCTTGTGCTAAATTGTGCTTAAAAAAAACATTTTTTCTAGGGACAGAAAACTGTAGGTAGGGAGAGTGTGTCAGTTTCTTTCACTGTCAAAGTCCTTGTTTCAAGGGACAGAGAAGGACACCTGAAGGTAGCCCTTATTGCTTTTTTCCCATCTCCCTGCAGGCCATCTATTAGAATGTCTGGAAGGCAAACAAGGAGAGGCAGACAGTCAGGAGGCAATAAAAGAGGGCAAGCAGGCTCTGTGTCTGGGGGCAACAGTGCTGGTCGTGGACGCGGTGCATTGTCATCAGCACATGGCCATGGGACACGCTTGTCCTTCTTTTCGGCAGCTGGACATGTTGAGCCACATCATGCCGAAGACTTGGTAGAGTGGATGACCAAGCCCTCCTCCTCCTCCTCATCCTCTCTCACCCAGGCTCAGGGTACTGGAAAAGCAGCTGCCAAAGCGTCCTCTTCCCTGGTATCAATGTCAGACTCATCATCAGTCACTCCTTCCCTAGACCCACCATGTCCTCCTCCTGAGGAGTCCCCCGAACTGTTTGAGCACAGTGTTGGGTACATGCTCCAGGAGGATGCCCAGCGTTTCGAAGGGTCTGATGATGAAACCCAGCTAGAGGAAGGCAGTAGCGTGAGAGCAGACAGAGGGGATGCTCAAGAAGGACACCAATCTGGCAGTCATGTTCCAGCAGCTGCAGCATACTGCCAGATTGGCTCCAGTGATGAGGAGGGAGGTGATGATGAGGTCACTGACTCCACGTGGGTGCCTAATAGGAGAGAGGAGGAGGAGGAGGATGAGGAGGAGGCACATCTCCAACGAGGCAGGATGCCCTTTGGTGGCCAGCGTAAGGGCAGTACACCGACGGAATCACACCGCAGAGCTCCGCCTGTGCAGGGCGCTGCCTCTGCCCGTCATTCAAAAAGTTCTTTGGTGTGGGCCTTTTTTGAGGCTAGTGCATCAGATCGCACAGCTGCTGTTTGCAACATATGTCTCAAGCGTATATCGCGTGGCCAAAACATCAGCCGCTTGGGTACCACATGCCTGACCAGACATATGTTGACCTGCCATGCAGCTCGTTGGCAAGCCTACCTCAAAGACCCACACCAAAGAACAAAGCGGACCTCTCCTTGCACCGCATCAGCTGGGATCTCCAACCCCACTATAACTTCAGTCCTCTCTGAAACATGCACTGAGAGGAATGAAGGTGTAGAATTAGGTGTGTCACAGCCAAGTACTTGCAGCCACTCTGCTAGCAGTACACCGACGTCCGATTCTAGCAGGCAAATTTCCCTGCCCCAGCTGCTGGACCGTCGAAAGAAGTTCACTCCCAGCCATCCACATGCCCAGCGGTTGAATGCTAGCTTGGCTAAATTGCTAGCGCTTCAACTGCTGCCTTTTCAGTTGGTAGACTCGGCCCCCTTCCGTGAGTTTGTGCAATGTGCGGTTCCTCAGTGGCAGGTTCCCAAACGCCACTTTTTCTCACGGAAGGCTATTCCGGCTCTCTACCGGCATGTGGAAGGCAATGTCTTGGCCTCGCTGGACAGGGCGGTCAGCGGTAAGGTGCATATTACCGCTGACTCATGGTCCAGCAGGCATGGACAGGGACGTTACCTTTCTTTCACGGCCCATTGGGTCACTCTTTTGGCAGCTGGGAAGGATGCAGGACAAGGTGCAGTAGTGTTGGAGGTTGTCCCACCGCCACGCCTCCAAAATGCTACTACTGGTTGTGACACACCTCTCTCCTCCACCCCCTCCTCTTCTTCTTCCTCCATGGCCTCTTCCTGTGGTTTGTCCTATGAACCAGCGGTGCTCCGTAGCCGTTCACGGGGCTACGCAAGTACGCAGGCAAAAAGATGCCATGCCGTGCTTGCGCTGGTGTGTTTGGGGGACAGAAGCCACACTGGGGCAGAGGTCCTGTCTGCTCTGCAGGGCCAGGCCGAGAGGTGGTTGACGCCACGCCAGCTTAAGCCAGGAATGGTGGTTTGCGACAATGGCACCAACCTCCTCTCCGCCCTCCGACAGGGACAACTGACCCATGTGCCCTGTGTGGCTCACGTCCTTAACCTGGTGGTGCAGCGGTTCTTGGGCAGGTACCCGGGCTTACAGGATGTCCTGAGGCAGGCCAGGAAAGTCTGTGTGCATTTCTGCAGATCTTATAATGCCTGTGCTCGCCTGGCTGAGCTGCAAAAGGAGTTGAACCTGCCCAAGAACCGCCTTATATGTGACATGCCCACCAGGTGGAACTCAACGTTGGCCATGCTGCAGCGGCTGCACACGCAGCAGAGGGCCATCAATGAGTACCTGTGCGACTACGGCACCAGGACAGGGTCAGGGGAGCTTGGTTTTTTTTCTCCACGCCAGTGGGGCATGATCAGGGATGCATGCACTGTCCTGGCACCATTTGAGGAGGCCACGAGGATGGTGAGCAGTGACAGTGCATGCATCAGTGACACTGTACCTCTTGTCCACCTGTTGGAGCACACGCTGCGTGGAATAATGGACAGGGCACTTGAGGCAGAACAGAGGCAGGAAGAGGAGGACTTCCTTGCCTCTCAAGGCCCCCTTTACCCAGACAGTGTTCCTTCTGTCCCACCCATCGCACAGGAAGAGGAGGAGGAGGAGGAGGAGGAGGAGGAGGAGGATTGTGTCAGCATGGAGGTGGAGGCTGGCACTCAGCATCATCAGCAGCAGTCTTTTAGGGATGATTTACAGTCCCAAGAAACCAGTGGACTTGTACGTGGCTGGGAGGAGGTGGCTGCGGATCATGTCGTCCTTAGTGACCCAGAGGACTCCGGAGCGAATGCCTCAGCAAACCTACGCTGCATGGCCTCCCTGATCCTGCAAAGTCTGCGGAAGGATCCTCGTATTCTTCGGATCAAGGAGAGGGACCATTACTGGCTGGCCACTCTCCTTGATCCACGGTACAAGGGTAAGGTTGCGGACCTTATGTTACCGTCGCAGAGGGAGCAGAGGATGAGACAACTCCGGGAGGCCTTGCAGAAAGGTCTGTGCAACGCGTTCCCAGAGACTGGGAGGTTACAAACTCCTGGTCCTGGACAACGAGTTGCTGAGGCTTCGGCCAGTCAAAGAAGGAGCGGTGGGGAAGGTGGCCGTCTGACCGATGCGTTCAGACAATTCTTTAGTCCGCAGCCCCAAAGTATGATCGGTTCCAGCAACCATCGCCAGCGTCTGATAAACATGGTGCAGGAATATCTAGGGGCAAGGTCAGACTTGGACACCTTCCCCACCGAAAATCCTCTGGCTTACTGGGTCTTGAGGATGGATCACTGGCCAGAGCTTGCACAGTATGCAATTGAGCTACTGGCCTGTCCTGCATCCAGCGTTCTTTCGGAACGCACATTCAGTGCTGCTGGAGGATTTGTCACGGATCACAGGGTGCGCCTGTCCACCGACTCGGTTGATCGACTGACTTTCATCAAGATGAACCAGTCTTGGATCACCACCAGCTACCACACACCTGATGCTGATATAACAGACTAATTGATTTTAACATGTCACATCCCTTCAAGACTGATGCTGATGCTGAGTGCCTGTGCTGTTATGTTGACTGGCTATCCTCCTCCTCCGAGTCCTCAATGATACGATTGATGATGATAGCTTGGAAGATCATTTTTGTTTATGGGTGCCGCCACCAGTGGCTAAGGCCCAATTTTTCAGCCCGTGTTTTACAGGGGCGTGTAATTACAATTTTTTTAGCATTAATTTGCCATAGGGCTCATTGCTGTGCTCCAAGTACAGTATCTGTGAGGGGTTGGAGTGTTGTGGCACCAGTGCCTAAGGCCCAATTTTTCAGCCCCTGTTTAACAGGGGCGTGTCATTACAATTTTTGAAGCAATACTTTGCAACAGGGCTCATTGCTGTGCTCCAAGTACAGTATCTGTGAGGGGTTGTAGTGTTGTGCCACCAGTGCCTAAGGCCCAATTTTTCAGCCCCTGTTCAACAGGGGCATGCAATTACAATTCTTGATCTAATAATTCACAGCAGGGTCCATTGCTGCACCCACCAAGAGTAACTCTGAGGGCTTACAGTCTTGTGGCAACGCCACCACCACCACCACCACGAAAGGCCCAATTTTTCAGCCCCTGTTCAAAAGGGGCATGTAATTACAATTCTTGATCTAATAATTCACAGCAGGGCCCATTGCTGCACCCACCAAGAGTAACTGTCAGGGCTTACAGTGTTGTGGCACCAGCACCACCATCAAAGCCCCAATTTTTACTACCACTGTTCAACAATTATATGTAATTAAAATTCCTGATATAATAGTTGACAGCAGGGCGTTCCAGCACCAACCAAGAGTAACTGAGTGCTTACAGTGTTGTGCCAACACCAACAACTAAGGGGCCTATTTCTGCAGAGTATATACGGCAGGTCCCTACTTTCAAACATCCAACTTACAAACGACTCCTACTTGCAAACGAAAGAAGACAACAGGAAGTGAGAGGAAATCTACCCCTAGAAAGGAAAATTCTCTCCTGTAAGAATAAATATGGGAGAAAGGGGTCTCATCTGTACTGATGCTTTATCAGCAATCCTTGTTTCAAGAAAAACACCACATTTCAAAAACAGTTGTCATTGGGACGGAAAGTGAGGTGAAATGTTCTGAACAGGGGCACAGACAGCAAAACAAATGTTACAGGGTTGATAACCCTTACCTATGTTTCCCAAAAAGTTTAAAAATAGATTTTTGGGCTGGAGCTACACTTCAACAATGTACCTGTTCAAAATTACAAACAGATTCTACATAAGAACAAACCTACAGTCCCTGTCTTGTATGCACCGCCTGTATACGGCTGTTCAGAGTATTTAGGGCCTTTTTTATTTTATGTGCGGGGTTCCCCTTAATATCCATACAAGACCCAAAGGGGCTGGTAATGGGCTGGGGTAGGGGGGGGGGGGTCATGGGGTAGCTATGCCATTTTTCTTAAAGAATTTCATCCATATTACCGGGACCAGACATTACATTAAAGCCGCAAGCAGTTTTAAATGGCTTTTTTTTCCTTTAGAAGTGTCATTTTGTGCAGGGACAGTTCTAAACACGGGAAACACGTGGCACTTCACAGGCATACTTTAGACACCCCCCAGGTACGATATTTAAAGGAATATTTGACTTTTTTTTTTTCACTTTATGCATCATTAAAATGACTGCTCCCGAAAAACGACCGTTTTTAAAACTTCTTTTTGCATTGATACATGTCCCCTGGTGCAGAACCCGGGTTCCCAAACCCTATTTATGACAATAACATGCATAATAGTTGTTATAATTAGCACTTTAGAATTCGAACGTTCGCATCCATTGTATTTAATAGGGTTCTAATGTTCGTTCGAACTTTCGGTCCGTTCGCGGGTTCTGGTGCGAACCGAACCCGGGGGTGTTCGGCTCATCACTACTGTTCTCTAATACAGGCATCTGCAGGAGTTAGTGGCACAGTGTACACCTGTATATACCCGTCATTGCTGTTCTCTAATACAGGCATCTGCTGGAGTTAGTGGGTGTTGTGTGCCTCCAGCACAATATACACTACCCAATTGCTGGTTTTCCCATCTCCCTGCAGGCCATTACTATGTCTGGAAGGCCAACAAAGAGAGGCAGACAGTCACGAGCCAATAAAAGAGGGCAAGCAGGCTCTGTGTCTAGAGACAACAGTGCTGGTCGTGGACGCGGTGCATTGTCATCAGCATGTGGCCACGGGACACGCTTGTCCTTATTTTCGGCAGCTGGACTTGTTGAGCCGCATCATGCCGAAGACTTGGTAGAGTGGATGACCAAGCCCTCCTCATCCTCTCTCACCCAGGCTCAGGGTACTGGCAAAGCAGCTGCCAAAGCGTCCTCTTCCCTCGTATCAATGTCATCATCAGTCACTCCCTCCCTAGACCCACCATGTCCTCCTGAGGAGTCCCCCGAACTGTTTGAGCACAGTGTTGGGTACATGCTCCAGGAGGATGCCCAGCGTTTCGAAGGGTCTGATGATGATACCCAGCTAGAGGAAGGCAGTAGCGTGAGCGCAGAGAGAGGGGATGCTCAAAAAAGACAGCAATCTGGCAGTCTTGTTCCAGCAGCTGCAGCATACTGCCAGATTGGCTCCAGTGATGAGGAGGGAGGGGATGATGAGGTCACTGACTCCACATGGGTGCCTGATAGAAGAGAGGAGGAGGAGGAGGAGGAGGATGAGGAGGAGGCACATCTCCAACGAGGCAGGATGCCCTCCGGGGGCCAGCGTAAGGGCAGGAAAAATGGAAATCATATCCACCCAGAGTGGTACTGGGGATACGATGTAATAGAAAATTGCCACGTCCCGAGATTGTAAATTGAATAAATTAGGATGAAAAAATTGACTTTATGGGCACGACAAAATTGATATAAAATTACTCAAGTTTTATTAAAAAATGACAAAAGAAAATAACAAATCATACAAATAAAAATGAATAGTATACAGAACTATTCATCAACCTAATATTGACACACTTGAACACATCACCCAATGACCAAAATTCAATAAAGAAATAGGGTTATACTAAGTAAAATGACAGCAAGGTCAATTCTTTCAGTATATTGGATACCAATAGACGCTAGTGGCATTGATTGGTGATGTGTCGTCAGAAATTCATTCCTAAACCCGACATGTTGCGCGACATAGATCGCTTCTTCAGGAGTTTTTTGAATGTATGAGTTCAAAGGTTTTCCAAGTAAAAACGGAGGTTATAGATGGTCAAGATGGCAGTAGTAGTAGAAAAATGCCTCTGGGTATCTTGAACAAACTGGATAGCATAATATATAGCTACGGTGTAAAGCCCAATATCCGTATTTAAACCCCAATTGTAGAGGAGAAAAAAAATTGGTACACGGATATCGGTGCTGGCAGTTTCAATTATGCTAGCAGGAATTCGGTATTGTCATGACTTGCAGTTTTACCCAGTCTTGAGGTTAGATGTTGATGAATATGCCTCCGTTTGCAGGTAGCAGCCCTCGGTAGTCGGGGATCATCTGCACTGGGTAAAACTGCAAGTTTTAATGAATAGTTCTGTATACTATTCATTTTTATTTGTATGATTTGTTATTTTCTTTTGTCATTTTTTAATAAAACTTGAGTAATTTTATATCAATTTTGTCGTGCCCATAAAGTCAATTTTTTCATCCTAATTTATTCAGCGTAAGGGCAGCACACCGACTGAATCACACCGCAGAGCTATGCCTGTGCAGGGCGCTGCCTCTGCCCGTTATTCCAAAACTTCTTTGGTGTGGGCCTTTTTTGAGTCGAGTGTATCAGATCGCACCGCTGCTATTTGCAACATATGTCTCAAGCGTATCTCGTGTGGCCAAAACATCAGCCGCTTGGGCACCACTTGCTTGACTAGCTATATGTTGACCTGCCATGCAGCTCGTTGGCAAGCGTACCTTAACCACTTAACGACCGCCCACTGTAATAATACGTCGGCAGAATGGCACCGACAGGCAAAGTCACGTACATATACGTGATTGCCTTTGTATAGTTGGGGGGTCCCATCGGACCCCCCTTCTATACAGTGAGCGGTCGTTAATTGTTCGGGAGCCATCCGGGATGAGGGGACGGCCGTTCGATTCCGGCCACCCCCTCGCGATCGCTTCCGGCGAATGAGAAAGCTTCCTCTGCTGTGTAATGTTTACACAGGCAGAGGAAGTGATGTCATCTCTCATGCGGCGCTCACATATACCGAGCGCCGTACAAGAGAAGACACACAGGTTAGTGCACAAACAGCACACTGACACCAGCACACATAGGAACATAAATGGCCCCCCAGGCCCCGCAGATCACCCCCCAGATCACCCCCAGTCACAGTGTCACTGATTGCAGTGACCATTTATTTACTGATCACTGCAATCAGTGACATTTGTGACTGTAAAAGTGTCACTACAGTTTAGTTTTAGGTCCAGTGTATCCCCCTAACCCCCCTAATAAAGGTTTAACCCCCTGATCCCCCCCAGATAACCCTTTCACCCCCTATCACCACTGTCGCTAAGCGATCGTTTTTCCGATCGCTGTCTTATTGTCGGTGATGCCGATAGGTAGCCAGTTATTTTTTTTAGGTTCGCTGCAGGTTTTTATAGCGTCAGGTACCCCCATATATTACCTAATAAAGGTTTAACCCCCTTGATCGCCCCCCAGTTAACCCTTTCACCCCCTATCACCACTGTCGCTAAGCGATCGTTTTTCTGATCGCTGTCTTATTGTCGGTGATGCCGATAGGTAGCCAGTTATTTTTTTTAGGTTCGCCGCAGGTTTTTATAGCGTCAGGTACCCCCATATATTACCTAATAAAGGTTTAACCCCCTTGATCGCCCCCCAGGTAACCCTTTCACCCCCTATCACCACTGTCGCTAAGCGATCGTTTTTCTGATCGCTGTCTTATTGTCGGTGATGCCGATAGGTAGCCAGTTATTTTTTTTAGGTTCGCCGCAGGTTTTTAGAGCGTCGGGTACCCCCATATATTAACTAATAAAGGTTTAACCCCTTGATCGCCCCCCCCCAGGTAACCCTTTCACCCCCTTTTGCCAGTGTCACTAAGCAATCGTTTTTCTAAACGCTGTATTAGTTATGCTGGTGCCGATAGATAGCCAGTTATTTTTTTTAGGTTCGCCGCAGGTTTTTATAGCGTCAGGTACCCCCATATATTATCTAATAAAGGTTTTAACCCCCTAATTGCCCCTAGTTAACCCTGCGTCACACCCCAGGCAGTGTCAGGTTAGTGCCAGTAATGCCAACACCCACGCGTGAAGCATACACCTCCCTTAGTGGTATAGTATCTGAACAGATCAATATCTGATCTGATCAGATCTATACTAGCGTCCCCAGCAGTTTAGGGTTCCCAAAAACGCAATGTTAGCGGGATCAGCCCAGATACCTGCTAGCACCTGCGTTTTGCCCCTCCGTCCAGCCCAGGCCACCAAAGTGCAGTATCGATCGATCGCTGTCACTTACAAAACACAACACACATAACTGCAGCGTTCGCAGAGACAGGCCTGATCCCTGCGACTCCAGTGCTGTAGGAGGTGATTTCACCACCACAGTTAGAAAAAAAAAGCATATATGTCGAAGCATTGGGGCAGCAGGGGCGGAGGAGCGGAGGAGCGATTTTGCTCCTAATGCCGCGTACATACGGTCGAAATTCCGACGGAGGCTTGCCCGTGGAAAAGTCTGACCATGTGTACGCGGCATAACTTTTGCGGGAAGATGCCCCCATGCTTCGGCATATATAAATGGTGCATGTATGCCCATCATTAGAAGTGGGTGGATGAAGGGCGGTATTCTAATGGTGGGCATACCCACCGATCAATCTTTTTTTTTCGTTCAGCCAACAGGCTGCATGAAAAAAAAGATTACAATACATGTCCAACAAGGACCAGCAACGTACTGGTATGTTGCTGGACTTTGAATGGTTATACCAGATTGATGCCTGCGGGTTTAGGTATCATCTTGGTATCATTCTTTTCAGTAAAAGCAATCCTAGTGGCTAATTAGCCTCTGGACTGCTTTTACAAGCAGTGGGAGGGAATGTCCCCCCCCCCCCCGGATATAAAAAGCGCCATTGGGAAATTGGGAAAGCATTTTATCACACCGATCTTGGTGTGGTCAGATGCTTTGATGGCAGAGGAAAGATCTAGGGTCTAGAAGACCCCAGTTTTTTCAAAAAAAGAGTACCTGTCACTACCTATTGCTATCATAGGGGATATTTACATTCCCTGAGATAACAATAAAAATGATAAAAAAAATAAATATGGAAGGAACAGTTTAAAAATAAAATAAAAAAGCAAAATTAATAAAAAAAAGAAAAAAAAAAGAAGCACCCCTGTCCTGCCCTGCTCTTGCGCAATGGCGAATGCAAGCGTGGGTCTGGCGTCATATGTAAACAGCAATTGCACCATGCATGTGAGGTATCACCGCGAAGGTCAGATTGAGGGCAGTCATTTTAGCAGTAGACCTCCTCTGTAAATCTAACGTGGTAACCTGTAAAGGCTTTTAAAGGCTTTTAAAAAATGTATGTAGTTTGTCGCCAATGCGCGTTTGTGCGAAATTTTAAAGCATGTCGTGTTTGGTATCTATGTACTCGGCCTAAGATCATCTTTTTTATTTCATCAAACATTTAGGCAATATAGTGTGTTTTATTGCATTTAAATTTAAAAAAGTGTATTTTTCCCCCAAAAAATGCGTTTGAAAAATCGCTGCGCAAATACTGTGTGGAAAAAAAAAATGCAACACCCACCATTTTAATCTGTAGGGCCTTTGCTTTAAAAAAATATATAATGTTTGGGGGTTCAACATAATTTTCTAAATATGATTTCATGTAAACAAAAAGTGTCAGAAAGGGCTTTGTCTTCAAGTGGTTAGAAGAGTGGATGTAAGCTTCCTAATGTTGTGTATAGAGTTGAGCGGACACCTGGATGTTCGGGTTCGGCGGGTTCGACCGAACTTCGGAAAAAAGTTCGGGTTCGGGACCGAACTTTAACCCGAACCTGGACCCGAACCCGAACCCCATTGAAGTCAATGGGGACCCGGACTTCTAAGGACTAAAAGGCTCTAAAAAAGTAATGGAAAGGGCTAGAGGGCTGCAAATGGCAGCAAAATGTTGTTAAGAGCATGGCAAGTGCTATGCAAACAAATGTGGATAGGGAAATAACTTAAAATAACATTAAAAAAATTAAAAAATATGCTGGAGGCCCCCTTTTCAGCAGAAGAGGTACGGGAAGTCATTAAGAACCTCAGAAACTCAACGGCACGATGCCACACATATGGTGGGAATGCCCCAGAATACGCCCTTTCTGGAATAAATTATTCAATTTAATGGATAAGCTAGTGGGAAAATAAAATACTTTGAAATAAAAATGTAGCGGGGTGCTAAATTTAAGGGAAGTGTTTGAGTGGTAAATAGGCTCAAACACCCTAATTCTGTAGGATTCATGGACCATTTTGTCCTCGGGGGACAGTATTGGTGTGCAGTTCCCTGCGGCCTACAGGTGGCGCTGCCATGGTAGGCTAGGGTTGAACCGCCGATACAGTGCTGTGCCTTTTGTGTCCCCTCTTGGCAGTAGTACAGCGGGCGGGGAACCTGCTGTGCATGCCGGGAGAGCATATAAAAGGGGCAGACCTTTGGCCTGGGGGCTGATGTCCAGTGGGGTCCACGCCCAGGTGCCTTCGGCCTGGGTGCATGTGTTCCTGTTCCATCTCGGGTACCTTTAGCCCGGGGTGAGGTACTATCCTGGAGTTCCTGCTGCCCTGGGTATGGAGGCCTAGGTGCGGGAGTAAAGCCTGGAGTCCAGAGCCTTCGTCTGGAGTCCGCTAAGGGTCGAGGAGTCTTAGGGTGCCGCCTCGTGTAGGGGACCATGTTCCAGGGAAGGGAGGATCATTCTGATGGACCGATGCGGGAGTCACGGTGAAGGAAGGGTCTGTTGACTCCCTGGAGAGATGTCTTCCCCTTGATATGGGTTAGGTTCGTAGAAGGAGAAGCTCAAGGTCATCTTGACTGTATCAGAGGCCTTATTCACCCGGCCTGTGGCAGGGGCCTTATACACCCTGGTCTGTGGCAGAGACCAAAGTTCTCCAGGTCCGTGGCACTGGCCTTGTACACCCGGTCTGTGGCAGAGACCAACCTCAAGGTCTGTGGCAGAGACCGTGCACCTAAAACTGTTTGAGAAACCTAAGCAGTGAAGTGATTGTGCTACGTTTGTGCCTGGACCTCCTCCACACCTTAAGCTGTCCTGTTTCTTTGCTCTAACCTTTTCTATCCGAGTAGAGTTTAATTTGCCATGAGAGAATAAGAGTTGTAATTTCAGCTGGTGTGGACATTGACTTTACTGGGAATTAAAGGACTTGCCTCTACCTACAGTAGAGGCGAGAATCATCCTCTGTAGGAGTTTTGACTCCGGCTGAGGACACGGCCCGTCAAGTACACCGCTCAACCTCTTTATATAGGAGGGTACGGGCTGGTAGTGCGGTGTGCCTTTCTCCCTCCTGCGAGGAGCCAACAACATAAAGGCAGGTAAGGGGGAAAGGATCTGTGCGCTACAAAAAAATAAAATAAAAATTATAATCTTGACCTAGGAGGACGAGGTCCATATGGAGTAGGAGGTTGAGGTGGCGGTGGATGTGGCTGTGTAGGTGGAAGCGGCGGTGGAGGAGGACGAGGTAGCCAACACTGGTTCAAAAATACAACAATGGCTGGGTAAGGCCGGTGATGTGTCGAATTCTGTCCCCCGTCAAATAGTGTCCACCCTGTACTGCGCTTGCTCAGTATGTAGGACAAGGGGATTTAGAAAATCTCCCAAGAGGAACGGCGCCTGCGTGGTGAGTTCAGGTGAAGGCCACACCATCCGTGGTTCAAGCCGAGCCAAGTGAGGCCCTGCCCGAAGCGTGGCGATCAAAACCGAGCCCGTGAGGGGCCCTGTTACTATGTGCTACCGTATGTCCACTTGGATGGTGGGGCTTGAACCTGCACTCACAGCGCAGGCGCCGTTCATCTTCGGAGATTTTGTGAATCTCCTTGTCCTCTGTACTGCGCAAGCGCTGCGCCTTCGCAGTATGGGCCGGACACAATCCGATGGCCGGACAGTTTTTGTCACAACACCGGTGTTGCGGAGCTCCAACGTCCGCTGGGAAATCCTTGAAGCTGAGGAAGTACTGACTTATCCAAGGCAACCTGTTACCCCCCCCCCCCAGTAACTGGACGACACACAGTTCTGGGAGTAAATCAACCCTTTATTTTGCCCAGGCTGGCTTTTTATATCATTTCCCATGCAAGGGTTTTCTTAACTCATTTTACAGGGGCATTCCCTTCAACAATTAACAGATGACAGTGATTTAATTACCTGGGACTACTTCTAACACATTTGGTATGCGTGAGACGTTTGTCTCCCCATGAACAGAGCTCCACATATTTACTCATAACAATGGAACCGTGCCCGACACATTACTAGGAGTGCAATTACCTCCCGTAGCAGATAATACGTGACTTCATTAACCCAATTTACTTATTCAGACATCAGTAGACATTCTGTCTCTACATTTCCTGGAATTAATCTTTGCTGTCACCTCTGAAGTGATCCAAACCATTTCTCAGTTTCAGTATTTTGCTACAACCGGTATACATGTCTATTCTGCACAAGGTACGGACAAGTCCTGTGGGATCCATGCCTGGTTTATTTTAATGAACGTGAGCTTGTCCACATTGGCTCTGGACAGACGGCTGCGCTTGTCTGTGATAACGCCCCCTGCCGTGCTAAATACACGTTCAGATAATACACTGGCTGCAGGGCAGGCCAGCACCTCCAAGGCATAAAGGGCAAGCTCAGGCCATGTGCCCAATTTGGAGACCCAGAAGTTAAAGGGGGCAGACCCGTCATCCAGTACGTGTAGGCCTGTGGACACATACTGCTCAACCATGTTGGTGAAATGCTGCCTCCTGCTAAGACGTTCCATCTCAGCTGGTGGTGCTGGTTGTTGTGGCGTGCTGACAAAGCTTTTCCACATTTCAGCCATGCTAACCCTGCCTTCTGAGGTGCTGCCGGTGCCCCGGCTGCGTTGGCGACCTCTTCCTCCTCCTCTGCCTTCGCCTTGTGCTTCCACCGTACGCCCGCTGTCAGGTGGGAATGCCACCAGCAGCGCGTCTACCAGCGTGCGCTTGTACTCGCGCATCTTACGATCCCGCTCCAGTGAGGGAATTAAGGACGGTAGGTTGTCCTTGTAACAGGGATCCAGCAGGGTGGCCACCCAGTAATCAGCACCAGTTAAAATGTGGGCAACTCGGCGGTCATTGCGGAAACACTGCAGCATGTAATCGCTCATGTGTGCCAGGCTGCCCAGAGGCAAAGAAAAGCTGTCCTCTGTGGGAGGTGTATCGTCTGTGTCCTCTGTATCCCCCCAGCCACGCACCAGTGATGGCAACGAGCTGGTCTGGGTGCCACCCTGCTGTGAAAATGGCTCCTCCTCCTCCTCCATCTCCTCCTCCACCTCGTCATCCTCCAGAACTGTGCCCTTTCTGCCGGACAATTGTGTACCTGGCGTTTGTTGGTGCAGGAACCCACCCTCGTAGCCACTTGTGAAAGACTGCCCTGAAAGCCTTTGAAATGATCCCGCTTCCTCCTCCTCCTCCTCCTCATCCTCCTGTGTCACATCCTCTTCCATCATCGCCCGAAGCGTTTTTTCAAGGAGGCATAGAACTGGGATAGTAACGCTAAGAACGGCGTCATTGGCACTGGACATGTTGGTGGAGTACTCGAAACAGCGCAACAAGGCACACAGGTCTCGCATGGAGGCCCAGTTATTGGTGGTGAAGTGGTGCTGTGCCGCAGAGCGACTCACACGTGATTGCTGCAGCTGAAACTCCACTATCGCCTGCTGCTGCTCGCACAGTCTGGCCAGCATGTGCAAGGTGGAGTTCCACCTTGTGGGCACGTCACATATGAGGCGGTGAGCGGGAAGGCCGAAGTTACGCTGCAGCGCTGACAGGCGAGCAGCAGCAGGGTGAGAACGCCGAAAGTGCGCACACACAGCCCGCACTTTCTGCAGCAGCTCTGGCATATTGGGGTAATTTTTAAGGAACCTCTGGACCACCAAGTTCAGCACATGCGCCAGGCAAGGGATGTGCGTCAAACCGGCTAGGCCCAGAGCTGCTACGAGATTTCGCCCATTATCGCACACCACCAGGCCGGGCTTGAGGCTCACTGACAGCAACCACTCATTGGTCTGTTGTTCCATGTCCCTCCACAACTCCTGCGTGGTGTGGGGTTTTTCCCCCAAACAGGAAAGTTTTAAAACTGCCTGCTGTCGTTTACCCCTGGCTGTGCTGAAGTTGGTGGTGAAGGTGTTACGCTGACCGGATGAGGAGGCGGTAGAGGATGAGGAAGCAGAGTAGGAGGAGTTAGCAACAGGAGGCAAACTGAAGCGCCCTGCAATCCTCTGTGGTGGAAGGACATGCGCCAAACTGCTATCTGCCTCAGGCCCAGCCGCCACTGCATTTACCCAGTGTGCTGTTAGGGAGATATAACGTCCCTGACCGTGCTTACTGGTCCACGCATCCGTAGTTAGGTGGACCTTGCCACAGATGGCGTTGCGCAGTGCACACCTGATTTTGTCCCCCACTTGGTTGTGCAGGGAAGGGATGGCTCGTCTGGAAAAATAGTGGCGGCTGGGCACGACGTACTGTGGGACAGCCAATGCCATCAGGCTTTTAAAACTCTGCGTCTCCACCATACGGAATGACAGCATTTCAAAGGCCAGGAGTTTTGAAATGCTGGCATTCAGGGCCAGGGATCGCGGGTGGCTAGGGGGGTACTTCCTCTTCCGCTCCAATGTTTGGGAGATAGAGAGCTGAACGCTTCCATGGGACATTGTGGACATGGTTGGTGACCCAGGTGGTAGTGTTGCTGGCAGATCCTCTGTTTGCGGGGTGGCAGGTGCCACTGTCACTACAGAGGTGGATGAAGAGGCCGAGACTGCAGCAGAAGAGGAAGCAGGAGGAGCCAGAGACCTTTCTTGGTTTTTGAGGTGTCTACTCCACTGCAGCTCGTGCTTCGCACTTAGATGCCTGGTCATGCAGGTTGTGCTCGGGTTGAGAACGTTTATGCCTCGCTTCAGGCTCTGATTGCACAGCGTGCAAACCACTCGTGTCTTGTCATCAGCACATTGTGTGAAGAACTGCCACGCTAGGGAACTCCTTGGACCTGGCTTTGGTGTGCTCGGTCCCTTGCTGCGTTGGGCAGTAGCAGACATACTGTCTAGGGGACGGACGCTCCGCTTTTGCACCCTGCTCCCTCTTCTGCTGTGCTGGTGGCTCTGTGAGACCACCGCCTCTTCCTCCAAACTACACTGGTCACCTGCATAACGTTGATTCCATGTGGGGTCGAGGACCTCATCGTCCTCCACATCATCTTCCACCCAGTCTTCACCCCTGCCCTCCTTGTCTGTCTGCACAATTGCGAAAGCAGCAGCAGTTGGCACCTGTGTTTCGTCATCATCCGAGACGTACTGCGATGGTCCTCCCATGTACTCATCATGAAACATAAGTGGTTGGGTATCGGTGCACTCAATCTCTTCCACTTCTGGGGCAGGGCTAGGTGGATGGCCCTGGGAAACCCTGCGAACAGAGTCATCGAAAAGCAGAAGAGACTGCTGCATGATTTGGGGCTCAGACTGCTTGGCTGATTTGCAAGGGGGTGAGGTGAAAGACTGATGGACATGGGTTTCAGGTGCCAACTCTGATCTTTCATCAGAAGAGTGGGTGGGAGACAATGTGAAGGAACCCGAGGCACTGTCAGCAACCCAATCTACTATCGCCTGTACTTGTCCTGGCCTAAACATTCGTACAGCCTCATTAGGCGCGACAAAATACCGCCGCAGGCTCGGTCGCCTACTCGCACCTGAGGAAGGTGTTTCACTTGTGCGTGTATCTGGCACAGATCCACCACGTCCTCTCCCTGCAACAGGAGCTCCACCAGCAGCACCACGACCGGGGCCACCACGTCCCTTTGACCTTTTCCTCATATTTTCCAAATTTAGGATGTTGCCCTAAATGGGTGTTTTTGGAAGAGCAGAACACACCCACAGTACGTAACCGCTGAATCGCACAGCTACAGAACTGCAGAAAATGCTATTAAAAAAAAATGTTGTTTTTTTAGTATAGCACAGTAGGAGAAAACTATATAGAAATTGTTTATTTCACACACCTCCAAATATGTATAACACACTGCAAACTATTTTTTGTGCCCCTAAACGGCGTTTTTTGGAAGAGCAGAACACACCCACAGTACGTAACCGCTGAATCGCACAGCTACAGAACTGCAGAAAATGCTATTCAAAAAAAATGTTGTTTTTTTAGTATAGCACAGTAGGAGAAAACTATATAGAAATTGTTTATTTCACACACCTCCAAATATTTATAACACACTGCAAAATATTTTTTGTGGCCCTGAATGGCTCTTTTTGCAAGCGTACATTAAAGTGCAAATTTTTATTTTTTTATTTTTTTTGCCTTAACCACTTGACAACTGGGCACTTAAACCCCCTTAATAACCAGACCAATTTTCAGCTTTCGGTGCTCTCACATTTTGAATGACAATTACTCAGTCATACAACACTGTACCCATATGAATTTTTTGTCCTTTTTTTCACACAAATAGAGCTTTCTTTTGGTGGTATTTAATCACTGTTGGGTTTTTTATTTTTTGCGCTATAAGAGAAAAAATACTGAAAATTTTGTAAAAAAATGATTTTTTTTTCGTTTCTGTTATAAAATTTTGCAAATTACTATTTTTTCTTCATAAATTTTGGCCAAAATTTATACTGCTACATATCTTTGGTAAAAATAAGTACAAATTGGTGCATATTATTTGGTCTTTGTGAAAGTTATAGAGTCCACAAGCTATGGTGCCAATACCTGAAAATTGATCACACCTGAAGTACTGACGGCCTATCTCAATTCTTGAGACCCTAGCATGCCAGAAAAGTACAAATACCCCCCAAATGACCCCTTTTTGGAAAGAAGACATTCCAAGGTATTCAGAAAGAGGCATTGTGAGTTTTTTGAAGTTGTCATTTTTTCCCACAATTCTTTGCAAAATCAAGATTTTTTTTTTCTCTTTTTTTTTTTCACAAAATTGTCATATTAGCAGGTTATTTCTCACACACAGCATATGCATACCACAAATTACACCCCAAAACACATTCTGCTATTCCTCCCGAGTATTGCGATACCACATGTGTGAGACTTTTACACAGCGTGGCCACACACAGAGGCCCAACATGCAGGGAGCACCTTCAGGCGTTCTGGAGCACCCAGGCCAATTCTGACATTTCTCTCCTACATGTAAAAATCATCATTTGTTTGCTAGAAAATTACATAGAACCCCAAAACATTATATATGTTTTTTTAGCAAAGACCTTAGAGAATATAATGGTGGTTGTTGCAACTTTTTATCTCGCACGACATTTGCGCAGCAATTTTTTTAACGCGTTTTTTACGGAAAAAAATGTTTTGTGCTTAAAAAAAAAAAAACAGTAAAGTTAGCCCAATGTTTTTGCATAATGTGAAAGATGAAGTTACGCCGAGTAAATAGATACCTAACATGTCGCCCTTAAAAATTGCACACACTCGTGGAATGGCGCCAAACTTCCCTACTTAAAAAATCCCCATAGGCGACGCTTTAAATATTTTTACTGGTTACATGTTTTGAGTTACAGAGGAGGTCTAGGGCCAAAATGATTGCTCTCACTCTAACGTTCGCAGAGATACCTCACATGTGTGGTTTGAAAACCGTTTTCATATGTGGGCGGGACTTACGTATGCGTTCGCTTCTGTATGCGAGCTCACGGGGACAGGGGCGCTTTAAAAAAAAAAAAAAATGTATTCTTCATTTTACTTTATTTATTTTAGTTTGACATGTTTTTCCGCCCCAAACATTTTTTTGATCACTTTTATACCTATTACAAGGAACGTAAACATCCCTTGTAATAGGAAAATGGCATGACAGGTCCTCTTTACAGTGAGATATGGGGTCAATAAGACCCCACATTTCACCTCTAGGCTGGGAAGCCTGAAAAAAATACAAAAAAAAAAACAACAATCCTGGCTTTGATCGTAGCGGTGAGTCGGTAGAAGCACCGGAGGGCGGCGGGGGGGGGGGACATCCCCTCTCGCCTCCCGTAAGAATGATCAAGCGGTGGAACAGCCGCTATGATTGTTGTTATGGTGTAGGGAATCGCCGGCTGAAAAAGCTAATATCTGAATGATGCCTGTAGCTGCTCCCATCATTCAGATATCCCCGCACAAAGTCAAGGACGTCATATGACGGCCGGAGGGCGGGAAGTGGTTATTGCAGAGTATTGCCGGGCATTGCGGAGTATTGCCGGGCATTGCGGAGTATTGCCGGGCATTGCGGAGTATTGCAGGGCATTGCGGAGTATTGCGGACTATGGCAGGGTATTGCGGTGTATGGCAGGGTATTGCACGGGGTATTGCACAGGGTATTGAGGAGGGTATTGCAGAGTATTGTGGAGGGTATTGCAGAGTATTGTGGAGGGTATTGCAGAGTATTGTGGAGGGTATTGCAGAGTATTGTGCAGGGTATTGCAGAGTATTGTGCAGGGTATTGCAGAGTATTTTGCAGAGTATTGCGCAGGGTATTGCAGAGTATTGCGCAGGGTATTGCGCAGGGTATTGCAGAGTATTGCGCAGGGTATTGCAGAGTATTGCGCAGGGTATTGCAGAGTATTGCGCAGGGTATTGCAGAGTATTGCACCAGGGTATTGCAGAGTATTTTGCAGGGTATTGCGCAGGGTATTGCAGAGTATTTTGCAGGGTATTGCGCAGGGTATTGCAGAGTATTTTGCAGGGTATTGCAGAGTATTTTGCAGGGTATTGCAGAGTATTTTGCAGGGTATTGCAGAGTATTGCAGAGTATTGCGCAGGGTATTGCAGAGTATTGCGCAGGGTATTGCAGAGTATTGCACCAGGGTATTGCAGAGTATTGCACCAGGGTATTGGCAGGGTATTTTGCAGAGTATTGGCAGGGTATTTTGCAGAGTATTGGCAGGGTATAGCACAGGGATGGCTGAGCAGGGATGGATGGATGGCTGGATCTGTGACTGCAATTGTCACAGATCCAGCCCACAGCGCTGCTGCCTTGATCTGCACCCTCCCCTCTCCTCTCACACTGTACCGATCGGTACAGAGAGGGGAGGGAGGAACCGGCGTCATCAAATGACGCCGGTCTGTTTACAAGTGATTGCTCCGTCATTTGACGGAGCGATCGCGTGGTAAACGGCCGCTATCAGCGGCGATTTACCACGATTCGTGATCCGCCGGGTCCTCTGGACCCGGCGGTCACGGAGTTTCCCGTGTGCGCGGGGCGCGCGGGAGCGCGATTCTGGGAGGACGTTATATAACGTCCTCCCAGAGTTAAGCAACCACCTTGTCGACGTTATTTGTCGGCAGGTGGTTGTTAAGTGGTTAAACGGGTCTTTTTTTGCACGAGCAAAATAAAATGCAATTTTTTATTTTTTTTTGCCCTATGGGTCTTTTGGAAAAGAGCACAATAAAGTGCCTTTTTTTTTCCCCCTAAACGTTAGATTTTCTCTGACACTGGGCTCATGGCAGAGTAAAAAGACTGTGCACTGCAACACAAACAGGTAAACCTATGCAGATCGCTGATTTTAATCTCTGAATCTGGACTCCTATATAATAGGGATGAGCTTCGTGTTCGAGTCGAACATACGTTCGACTCGAACATCGGCTGTTCGATCGTTCGACGAAGATCGAACGATTTGGGCCGTTCGCGAACGGCCCACAATGCACTACGCCATCGCAGTGTCATCCAGGCGCTGTGATTGGCCAAGCATGCACTGTGACCCCGCATGCTTGGCCAATCACAGCGCCGGCAGCGAGGAGAGCAATGATTGGCCACAGGCAGGATGCCTGTGGCCAATTATTGCTGAGGGTGTTTAGTACACGCCCCACACTATAAAAGGCCGCCAGCACGGCGGCCTAGTGTAGTGTGTTCCGGAGCAGGGATAGAGCAGCATAGGCAGGGACAGTGACTGTTATTTCTTTCTTGCTTAACCTGGATTCCTTTAGTTTAGGGAAAGAGAAGGATAGGTAGGGAGAGTGTCAGTGTGTTTTGTGCTTGTGCTATAGTGTGCTTAAAAAAAACATTTATTCTAGGGACAGAAAACTGTAGGTAGGGACAGTGTCAGTTTCTTTCACTCTGCAAGTCCTTGTTTCCAGGGACCTGGAAGGACAGTGAGTGAATTGTCCTTGTGCTATATTGTGCTTAAAAAAACATTTATTCTAGGGACAGAAAACTGTAGGTAGGGAGAGTGTCAGTTTCTTTCACTCTGCAAGTCCTTGTTTCCAGGGACCTGGAAGGACAGTGAGTGAATTGTCCTTGTGCTATATTGTGATTAAAAAAACATTTTTTCTAGGGACAGAAAACTGTAGGTAGGGAGAGTGTTTTTTTTCTTTCACTCTGCAAGTCCTTGTTTCCAGGGACCTGTAAGGACAGTGAGTGAATTGTTCTTGTGCTATATTGTGATTAAAAAAAACATTTTTTCTAGGGACAGAAAACTGTAGGTAGGGAGAGTGTTTTTTTTCTTTCACTCTGCAAGTCCTTGTTTCCAGGGACCTGGAAGGACAGTGAGTGAATTGTCCTTGTGCTATATTGTGCTTAAAAAAACATTTATTCTAGGGACAGAAAACTGTAGGTAGGGAGAGTGTCAGTTTATTTCACTCTGCAAGTCCTTGTTTCCAGGGACCTGTAAGGACAGTGAGTGAATTGTCCTTGTGCTATATTGTGATTAAAAAAAACATTTTTTCTAGGGACAGAAAACTGTAGGTAGGGAGAGTGTTTTTTTTCTTTCACTCTGCAAGTCCTTGTTTCCAGGGACCTGTAAGGACAGTGAGTGAATTTTTCTTGTGCTATATTGTGATTAAAAAAAACATTTTTTCTAGGGACAGAAAACTGTAGGTAGGGAGAGTGTTTTTTTTCTTTCACTCTGCAAGTCCTTGTTTCCAGGGACCTGGAAGGACAGTGAGTGAATTGTCCTTGTGCTATATTGTGCTTAAAAAAACATTTATTCTAGGGACAGAAAACTGTAGGTAGGGAGAGTGTCAGTTTATTTCACTCTGCAAGTCCTTGTTTCCAGGGACCTGTAAGGACAGTGAGTGAATTGTCCTTGTGCTATATTGTGATTAAAAAAAACATTTTTTCTAGGGACAGAAAACTGTAGGTAGGGAGAGTGTTTTTTTTCTTTCACTCTGCAAGTCCTTGTTTCCAGGGACCTGTAAGGACAGTGAGTGAATTTTTCTTGTGCTATATTGTGATTAAAAAAAACATTTTTTCTAGGGACAGAAAACTGTAGGTAGGGAGAGTGTTTTTTTTCTTTCACTCTGCAAGTCCTTGTTTCCAGGGACCTGGAAGGACAGTGAGTGAATTGTCCTTGTGCTATATTGTGCTTAAAAAAACATTTATTCTAGGGACAGAAAACTGTAGGTAGGGAGAGTGTCAGTTTATTTCACTCTGCAAGTCCTTGTTTCCAGGGACCTGTAAGGACAGTGAGTGAATTGTCCTTGTGCTATATTGTGATTAAAAAAAACATTTTTTCTAGGGACAGAAAACTGTAGGTAGGGAGAGTGTTTTTTTTCTTTCACTCTGCAAGTCCTTGTTTCCAGGGACCTGTAAGGACAGTGAGTGAATTTTTCTTGTGCTATATTGTGATTAAAAAAAACATTTTTTCTAGGGACAGAAAACTGTAGGTAGGGAGAGTGTTTTTTTTCTTTCACTCTGCAAGTCCTTGTTTCCAGGGACCTGTAAGGACAGTGAGTGAATTTTTCTTGTGCTATATTGTGATTAAAAAAAACATTTTTTCTAGGGACAGAAAACTGTAGGTAGGGAGAGTGTTTTTTTTCTTTCACTCTGCAAGTCCTTGTTTCCAGGGACCTGTAAGGACAGTGAGTGAATTTTTCTTGTGCTATATTGTGATTAAAAAAAACATTTTTTCTAGGGACAGAAAACTGTAGGTAGGGAGAGTGTTTTTTTTCTTTCACTCTGCAAGTCCTTGTTTCCAGGGACCTGTAAGGACAGTGAGTGAATTTTTCTTGTGCTATATTGTGATTAAAAAAAACATTTTTTCTAGGGACAGAAAACTGTAGGTATGGAGAGTGTTTTTTTTCTTTCACTCTGCAAGTCCTTGTTTCCAGGGACCTGTAAGGACAGTGAGTGAATTTTTCTTGTGCTATATTGTGATTAAAAAAAACATTTTTTCTAGGGACAGAAAACTGTAGGTAGGGAGAGTGTTTTTTTTCTTTCACTCTGCAAGTCCTTGTTTCCAGGGACCTGTAAGGACAGTGAGTGAATTTTTCTTGTGCTATATTGTGATTAAAAAAAACATTTTTTCTAGGGACAGAAAACTGTAGGTAGGGAGAGTGTTTTTTTTCTTTCACTCTGCAAGTCCTTGTTTCCAGGGACCTGTAAGGACAGTGAGTGAATTTTTCTTGTGCTATATTGTGATTAAAAAAAACATTTTTTCTAGGGACAGAAAACTGTAGGTAGGGAGAGTGTTTTTTTTCTTTCACTCTGCAAGTCCTTGTTTCCAGGGACCTGTAAGGACAGTGAGTGAATTTTTCTTGTGCTATATTGTGATTAAAAAAAACATTTTTTCTAGGGACAGAAAACTGTAGGTATGGAGAGTGTTTTTTTTCTTTCACTCTGCAAGTCCTTGTTTCCAGGGACCTGTAAGGACAGTGAGTGAATTTTTCTTGTGCTATATTGTGATTAAAAAAAACATTTTTTCTAGGGACAGAAAACTGTAGGTAGGGAGAGTGTTTTTTTTCTTTCACTCTGCAAGTCCTTGTTTCCAGGGACCTGTAAGGACAGTGAGTGAATTTTTCTTGTGCTATATTGTGATTAAAAAAAACATTTTTTCTAGGGACAGAAAACTGTAGGTAGGGAGAGTGTTTTTTTTCTTTCACTCTGCAAGTCCTTGTTTCCAGGGACCTGTAAGGACAGTGAGTGAATTTTTCTTGTGCTATATTGTGATTAAAAAAAACATTTTTTCTAGGGACAGAAAACTGTAGGTAGGGAGAGTGTTTTTTTTCTTTCACTCTGCAAGTCCTTGTTTCCAGGGACCTGTAAGGACAGTGAGTGAATTTTTCTTGTGCTATATTGTGATTAAAAAAAACATTTTTTCTAGGGACAGAAAACTGTAGGTAGGGAGAGTGTTTTTTTTCTTTCACTCTGCAAGTCCTTGTTTCCAGGGACCTGTAAGGACAGTGAGTGAATTTTTCTTGTGCTATATTGTGATTAAAAAAAACATTTTTTCTAGGGACAGAAAACTGTAGGTAGGGAGAGTGTTTTTTTCCTTTCACTCTGCAAGTCCTTGTTTCCAGGGACCTGTAAGGACAGTGAGTGAATTTTTCTTGTGCTATATTGTGATTAAAAAAAACATTTTTTCTAGGGACAGAAAACTGTAGGTAGGGAGAGTGTTTTTTTCCTTTCACTCTGCAAGTCCTTGTTTCCAGGGACCTGTAAGGACAGTGAGTGAATTGTTCTTGTGCTATATTGTGATTAAAAAAAACATTTTTTCTAGGGACAGAAAACTGTAGGTAGGGAGAGTGTTTTTTTTCTTTCACTCTGCAAGTCCTTGTTTCCAGGGACCTGTAAGGACAGTGAGTGAATTGTTCTTGTGCTATATTGTGATTAAAAAAAACATTTTTTCTAGGGACAGAAAACTGTAGGTAGGGAGAGTGTTTTTTTTCTTTCACTCTGCAAGTCCTTGTTTCCAGGGACCTGTAAGGACAGTGAGTGAATTTTTCTTGTGCTATATTGTGATTAAAAAAAACATTTTTTCTAGGGACAGAAAACTGTAGGTAGGGAGAGTGTTTTTTTTCTTTCACTCTGCAAGTCCTTGTTTCCAGGGACCTGTAAGGACAGTGAGTGAATTTTTCTTGTGCTATATTGTGATTAAAAAAAACATTTTTTCTAGGGACAGAAAACTGTAGGTAGGGAGAGTGTTTTTTTTCTTTCACTCTGCAAGTCCTTGTTTCCAGGGACCTGTAAGGACAGTGAGTGAATTTTTCTTGTGCTATATTGTGATTAAAAAAAACATTTTTTCTAGGGACAGAAAACTGTAGGTATGGAGAGTGTTTTTTTTCTTTCACTCTGCAAGTCCTTGTTTCCAGGGACCTGTAAGGACAGTGAGTGAATTTTTCTTGTGCTATATTGTGATTAAAAAAAACATTTTTTCTAGGGACAGAAAACTGTAGGTAGGGAGAGTGTTTTTTTTCTTTCACTCTGCAAGTCCTTGTTTCCAGGGACCTGTAAGGACAGTGAGTGAATTTTTCTTGTGCTATATTGTGATTAAAAAAAACATTTTTTCTAGGGACAGAAAACTGTAGGTAGGGAGAGTGTTTTTTTTCTTTCACTCTGCAAGTCCTTGTTTCCAGGGACCTGTAAGGACAGTGAGTGAATTTTTCTTGTGCTATATTGTGATTAAAAAAAACATTTTTTCTAGGGACAGAAAACTGTAGGTAGGGAGAGTGTTTTTTTTCTTTCACTCTGCAAGTCCTTGTTTCCAGGGACCTGTAAGGACAGTGAGTGAATTTTTCTTGTGCTATATTGTGATTAAAAAAAACATTTTTTCTAGGGACAGAAAACTGTAGGTAGGGAGAGTGTTTTATTTCTTTCACTCTGCAAGTCCTTGTTTCCAGGGACCTGTAAGGACAGTGAGTGAATTTTTCTTGTGCTATATTGTGATTAAAAAAAACATTTTTTCTAGGGACAGAAAACTGTAGGTAGGGAGAGTGTTTTTTTCCTTTCACTCTGCAAGTCCTTGTTTCCAGGGACCTGTAAGGACAGTGAGTGAATTTTTCTTGTGCTATATTGTGATTAAAAAAAACATTTTTTCTAGGGACAGAAAACTGTAGGTAGGGAGAGTGTTTTTTTCCTTTCACTCTGCAAGTCCTTGTTTCCAGGGACCTGTAAGGACAGTGAGTGAATTGTTCTTGTGCTATATTGTGATTAAAAAAAACATTTTTTCTAGGGACAGAAAACTGTAGGTAGGGAGAGTGTTTTTTTTCTTTCACTCTGCAAGTCCTTGTTTCCAGGGACCTGTAAGGACAGTGAGTGAATTTTTCTTGTGCTATATTGTGATTAAAAAAAACATTTTTTCTAGGGACAGAAAACTGTAGGTAGGGAGAGTGTTTTTTTCCTTTCACTCTGCAAGTCCTTGTTTCCAGGGACCTGTAAGGACAGTGAGTGAATTTTTCTTGTGCTATATTGTGATTAAAAAAAACATTTTTTCTAGGGACAGAAAACTGTAGGTAGGGAGAGTGTTTTTTTCCTTTCACTCTGCAAGTCCTTGTTTCCAGGGACCTGTAAGGACAGTGAGTGAATTGTTCTTGTGCTATATTGTGATTAAAAAAAACATTTTTTCTAGGGACAGAAAACTGTAGGTAGGGAGAGTGTTTTTTTTCTTTCACTCTGCAAGTCCTTGTTTCCAGGGACCTGTAAGGACAGTGAGTGAATTGTTCTTGTGCTATATTGTGATTAAAAAAAACATTTTTTCTAGGGACAGAAAACTGTAGGTAGGGAGAGTGTTTTTTTCCTTTCACTCTGCAAGTCCTTGTTTCCAGGGACCTGTAAGGACAGTGAGTGAATTGTTCTTGTGCTATATTGTGATTAAAAAAAACATTTTTTCTAGGGACAGAAAACTGTAGGTAGGGAGAGTGTTTTTTTTCTTTCACTCTGCAAGTCCTTGTTTCCAGGGACCTGTAAGGACAGTGAGTGAATTTTTCTTGTGCTATATTGTGATTAAAAAAAACATTTTTTCTAGGGACAGAAAACTGTAGGTAGGGAGAGTGTTTTTTTTCTTTCACTCTGCAAGTCCTTGTTTCCAGGGACCTGTAAGGACAGTGAGTGAATTTTTCTTGTGCTATATTGTGATTAAAAAAAACATTTTTTCTAGGGACAGAAAACTGTAGGTAGGGAGAGTGTCAGTTTCTTTCACTGTGAAAGTCCTTGTTTCAAGGGACAGAGAAGGACACCTGAAGGTAGCCCTTATTGCTTTTTTCCCATCTCCGTGCAGGCCATCTATTAGAATGTCTGGAAGGCAAACAAGGAGAGGCAGACAGTCAGGAGGCAATAAAAGAGGGCAAGCAGGCTCTGTGTCTGGGGGCAACAGTGCTGGTCGTGGACGCGGTGCATTGTCATCAGCACATGGCCATGGGACACGCTTGTCCTTCTTTTCGGCAGCTGGACATGTTGAGCCACATCATGCCGAAGACTTGGTAGAGTGGATGACCAAGCCCTCCTCCTCCTCCTCATCCTCTCTCACCCAGGCTCAGGGTACTGGAAAAGCAGCTGCCAAAGCGTCGTCTTCCCTGGTATCAATGTCAGACAAATCATCAGTCACTCCTTCCCTAGACCCACCATGTCCTCCTCCTGAGGAGTCCCCCGAACTGTTTCAGCACAGTGTTGGGTACATGCTCCAGGAGGATGTCCAGCGTTTCGAAGGGTCTGATGATGAAACCCAGCTAGAGGAAGGCAGTAGCGTGAGAGCAGACAGAGGGGATGCTCAAGAAGGACACCAATCTGGCAGTCATGTTCCAGCAGCTGCAGCATACTGCCAGATTGGCTCCAGTGATGAGGAGGGAGGGGATGATGAGGTCACTGACTCCACGTGGGTGCCTAATAGGAGAGAGGAGGAGGAGGAGGATGAGGAGGAGGCACATCTCCAACGAGGCAGGATGCCCTTTGGTGGCCAGCGTAAGGGCAGTACACCGACGGAATCACACCGCAGAGCTCCGCCTGTGCAGGGCGCTGCCTCTGCCCGTCATTCAAAAAGTTCTTTGGTGTGGGCCTTTTTTGAGGCTAGTGCATCAGATCGCACAGCTGCTGTTTGCAACATATGTCTCAAGCGTATATCGCGTGGCCAAAACATCAGCCGCTTGGGTACCACATGCCTGACCAGACATATGTTGACCTGCCATGCAGCTCGTTGGCAAGCCTACCTCAAAGACCCACACCAAAGAACAAAGCGGACCTCTCCTTGCACCGCATCAGCTGGGATCTCCAACCCCACTATAACTTCAGTCCTCTCTGAAACATGCACTGAGAGGAATGAAGGTGTAGAATTAGGTGTGTCACAGCCAAGTACTTGCGCCCACTCTGCTAGCAGTACACCGACGTCCGATTCTAGCAGGCAAATTTCCCTGCCCCAGCTGCTGGACCGTCGAAAGAAGTTCACTCCCAGCCATCCACATGCCCAGCGGTTGAATGCTAGCTTGGCTAAATTGCTAGCGCTTCAACTGCTGCCTTTTCAGTTGGTAGACTCGGCCCCCTTCCGTGAGTTTGTGCAATGTGCGGTTCCTCAGTGGCAGGTTCCCAAACGCCACTTTTTCGCACGGAAGGCTATTCCGGCTCTCTACCGGCATGTGGAAGGCAATGTCTTGGCCTCGCTGGACAGGGCGGTCAGTGGTAAGGTGCATATTACCGCTGACTCATGGTCCAGCAGGCATGGACAGGGACGTTACCTTTCTTTCACGGCCCATTGGGTCACTCTTTTGGCAGCTGGGAAGGATTCAGGACAAGGTGCAGTAGTGTTGGAGGTTGTCCCACCGCCACGCCTCCAAAATGCTACTACTGGTTGTGACACACCTCTCTCCTCCACCCCCTCCTCTTCTTCTTCCTCCATGGCCTCTTCCTGTGGTTTGTCCTATGAACCAGCGGTGCTCCGTAGCCGTTCACGGGGCTACGCAAGTACGCAGGCAAAAAGATGCCATGCCGTGCTTGCGCTGGTGTGTTTGGGGGACAGAAGCCACACTGGGGCAGAGGTCCTGTCTGCTCTGCAGGGCCAGGCCGAGAGGTGGTTGACGCCACGCCAGCTTAAGCCAGGAATGGTGGTTTGCGACAATGGCACCAACCTCCTCTCCGCCCTCCGACAGGGACAACTGACCCATGTGCCCTGTGTGGCTCACGTCCTTAACCTGGTGGTGCAGCGGTTCTTGGGCAGGTACCCGGGCTTACAGGATGTCCTGAGGCAGGCCAGGAAAGTCTGTGTGCATTTCCGCAGATCTTATAATGCCAGTGCTCGCCTGGCTGAGCTGCAAAAGGAGTTGAACCTGCCCAAGAACCGCCTTATATGTGACATGCCCACCAGGTGGAACTCAACGTTGGCCATGCTGCAGCGGCTGCACACGCAGCAGAGGGCCATCAATGAGTACCTGTGCGACTACGGCACCAGGACAGGGTCAGGGGAGCTTGGTTTTTTTTCTCCACGCCAGTGGGGCATGATCAGGGATGCATGCACTGTCCTGGCACCATTTGAGGAGGCCACGAGGATGGTGAGCAGTGACAGTGCATGCATCAGTGACACTGTACCTCTTGTCCACCTGTTGGAGCACACGCTGCGTGGAATAATGGACAGGGCACTTGAGGCAGAACAGAGGCAGGAAGAGGAGGACTTCCTTGCCTCTCAAGGCCCCCTTTACCCAGACAGTGTTACTTCTGTCCCACCCATCGCACAGGAAGAGGAGGAGGAGGAGGAGGAGGAGGAGGATTGTGTCAGCATGGAGGTGGAGGCTGGCACTCAGCATCATCAGCAGCAGTCTTTTAGGGATGATTTACAGTCCCAAGAAACCAGTGGACTTGTACGTGGCTGGGAGGAGGTGGCTGCGGATCATGTCGTCCTTAGTGACCCAGAGGACTCCGGAGCGAATGCCTCAGCAAACCTACGCTGCATGGCCTCCCTGATCCTGCAAAGTCTGCGGAAGGATCCTCGTATTCTTCGGATCAAGGAGAGGGACCATTACTGGCTGGCCACTCTCCTTGATCCACGGTACAAGGGTAAGGTTGCGGACCTTATGTTACCGTCGCAGAGGGAGCAGAGGATGAGACAACTCCGGGAGGCCTTGCAGAAAGGTCTGTGCAACGCGTTCCCAGAGACTGGGAGGTTGCAAACTCCTGGTCCTGGACAACGAGTTGCTGAGGCTTCGGCCAGTCAAAGAAGGAGCGGTGGGGAAGGTGGCCGTCTGACCGATGCGTTCAGACAATTCTTTAGTCCGCAGCCCCAAAGTATGATCGGTTCCAGCAACCATCGCCAGCGTCTGATAAACATGGTGCAGGAATATCTAGGGGCAAGGTCAGACTTGGACACCTTCCCCACCGAAAATCCTCTGGCTTACTGGGTCTTGAGGATGGATCACTGGCCAGAGCTTGCACAGTATGCAATTGAGCTACTGGCCTGTCCTGCATCCAGCGTTCTTTCGGAACGCACATTCAGTGCTGCTGGAGGATTTGTCACGGATCACAGGGTGCGCCTGTCCACCGACTCGGTTGATCGACTGACTTTCATCAAGATGAACCAGTCTTGGATCACCACCAGCTACCACACACCTGATGCTGATATAACAGACTAATTGATTTTAACATGTCACATCCCTTCAAGACTGATGCTGATGCTGAGTGCCTGTGCTGTTATGTTGACTGGCTATCCTCCTCCTCCGAGTCCTCAATGATACGATTGATGATGATAGCTTGGAAGATCATTTTTGTTTATGGGTGCCGCCACCAGTGCCTAACGCCCAATTTTTCAGCCCCTGTTTAACAGGGGCGTGTAATTACAATTTTTGAAGCAATACTTTGCAACAGGGCTCATTGCTGTACTCCAAGTACAGTATCTGTGAGGAGTTGCAGTGTTGTGCCACCAGTGCCTAAGGCCCAATTTTTCAGCCCCTGTTTAACAGGGGCGTGTCATTACAATTTTTGAAGCAATACTTTGCAACAGGGCTCATTGCTGTGCTCCAAGTACAGTATCTGTGAGGGGTTGCAGTGTTGTGCCACCAGTGCCTAAGGCCCAATTTTTCAGCCCCTGTTCAACAGGGGCATGTAATTACAATTCTTGATCTAATAATTCACAGCAGGGCCCATTGCTGCACCCACCAAGAGTAACTGTCAGGGCTTACAGTGTTGTGGCACCAGCACCACCATCAAAGGCCCAATTTTTACTACCACTGTTCAACAATTATATGTAATTAAAATTCCTGATATAATAGTTGACAGCAGGGCGTTCCAGCACCAACCAAGAGTAACTGTGAGTGCTTACAGTGTTGTGCCAACACCAACAACTAAGGGGCCTATTTCTGCAGAGTATATACGGCAGGTCCCTACTTTCAAACATCCAACTTACAAACGACTCCTACTTGCAAACGCAAGAAGACAACAGGAAGTGAGAGGAAATCTACCACTAGGAAGGAAAATTCTCTCCTGTAAGAATAAATATGGGAGAAAGGTGTCTCCTCTGTACTGATGCTTTATCAGCAATCCTTGTTTCAAGAAAAACACCACATTTCAAAAACAGTTGTCATTGGGACGGAAAGTGAGGTGAAATGTTCTGAACAGGGGCACAGACAGCAAAACAAATGTTACAGGGGTGATAACCCTTACCTATGTTTTCCAAAAAGTTTAAAAATAGATTTTTGGTCTGGAGCTACACTTCAACAATGTACCTGTTCAAAATTACAAACAGATTCTACATAAGAACAAACCTACAGTCCCTGTCTTGTATGCACCGCCTGTATAGGGCTGTTCAGAGTATATAGGGCCTTTTTTATTTTATGTGCGGGGTTCCCCTTAATATCCATACAAGACCCAAAGGGGCTGGTAATGGGCTGGGGTAGGGGGGGGGGGGGTCATGGGGTAGCTATGCCATTTTTCTTAAAGAATTTCATCCATATTACCGGGACCAGACATTACATTAAAGCCGCAAGCAGTTTTAAATGGCTTTTTTTTCCTTTAGAAGTGTCATTTTGTGCAGGGACAGTTCTAAACACGGGAAACACGTGGCACTTCACAGGCATACTTTAGACACCCCCCAGGTACGATATTTAAAGGAATATTTGACTTTTTTTTTTCACTTTATGCATCATTAAAATGACTGCTCCCGAAAAACGACCGTTTTTAAAACTTCTTTTTGCATTGATACATGTCCCCTGGTGCAGAACCCGGGTTCCCAAACCCTTTTTAGGACAATAACATGCATAATAGTTGTTATAATTAGCACTTTAGAATTCGAACGTTCGCATCCATTCTATTTAATAGGGTTCTAATGTTCGTTCGAACTTTCGGTCCGTTCGCGGGTTCTGGTGCGAACCGAACAGGGGGGTGTTCGGCTCATCACTACTATATAATATTCTCTCTCCCTGAAAGCACCAACAGGAACCTGGCCCTACACTACACTATCTCTCTATCTTTTCCCTCAGATTGCAGAATCAGGACTACCTCATGTATTTTACAATCTCTCCCTATTAGCAACAGCAGCAGCCAAGATCCTCTCCCTATCTATTCTGAAGCAGAGTGACGTGTGTGCTGTGTGCCTCTAGCTTATATAGAAGCTGGGTCACATGTTGCACTGACCAATCACAGTATTGCCATTAGTAGGCATGGCTATGATGGCCTCTAAGGGCACACCAGCTAATCAAAAGGTGATTGGCTGGCCCCTGAAGCATTTCTAAATGCGTAATTAGATTGCCGAACCCGAACCCGGACTTTTGCGCAAAGTCCGGGTTCGGGTTCGGGAAAAACCGAAAGTTCGGTACGGACCCGAACTTTACAGTTCGGGTTCGCTCAACACTAGTTGTGTATAAAATGCCAGAACAGTTCAAACCCCACCAAATGACCCCATTTTGGAAAGTAGACACCCCAAGCTATATACTGAGAGGCATGTCGAGTCCATTGAATATTTTATATGTTGACACAAGTTGCGGAAAAAAGACAATTTATTTATTTATTTATTTATTTTTGCACAAAGTTGTTACTAAATGATATATTGCTCAAACATGCCATGGGCATATGTGGAATTACACCCCAAAATACATTCTGTTGCTTCTCCTGAGTACGGGGATACCACATGTGTGAGACTTTTTGGGAGCCTAGCCGCGTACGGGACCCCAAAACCAATCACCGCCTTCAGGCTTTCTAAGGGTGTAAATTTTGGATTTCACTTTTCACTGCCTATCACAGTTTCGGAGGCCATGGAATGCCCAGATGGCACAAAACCCCCCCAAATGACTCCATTTTGGAAAGTAGACACCCCAAGCTATTTGCTGAGAGGTATGGTGAGTATTTTGCAGATCTCGCTTTTTGTCAAAAAGTTTTGAAAATTGGAAAAAAAAAAAAAAAATTATTTTCTTTCTTAATTTTCAAAAACAAATTAGAGCTGTAAAATACTCAACATGCCTCTCAGCAAATAGCTTGGGGTGTCTTCTTTCCAAAATTGGGTCATTTGGGGGGGGTTTGGTGCTATTTTGGCATTTTATGGCCTTCGAAACTGTGATAGGTAGTGAGGAGTGAAATCAAAAATTTGTGCCCTTAGAAATCCTCAAGGCGGTGCTTGGTTTTCGGGGCCCCGTACGCGGCTAGGCTCCTAAAAAGTCCCACACATGTGGTATCCCCGTACTCAGGAGAAGCAGCAAAATGTATTTTGGGGTGCAATTCCACATATAACCATGGCATGTGTGAGCAATATATCATTTAGTGACAACTTTTTGAATAATGACAAAAAAAAAAAATTACAATCACTTGGGACAAGAAAAAAAAATATTCAATGGGCTCAACATGCCTCTCAGCAATTTCCTTGGGGTGTCTACTTTCTAAAATTGGGTCATTTGGGGGGGTTTTGTGCTATTTTGGCATTTTATGGCCTTCGAAACTGTGATAGGTAGTGAGGAGTGAAATCAAAAATTTGCGCCCTTAGAAATCCTGAAGGCGGTGCTTGGTTTTCGGGGGCCCGTACGCGGCTAGGCTCTCAAAAAGTCCCACACATGTGGTATCCCCGTACTCAGGAGAAGCAGCAAAATGTATTTTGGGGTGCAATTCCACATATAACCATGGCATGTGTGAGCAATATATCATTTAGTGACAACTTTTTGTAATTTTTTTCTTTTTAGTCATTACTCAATCACTTGAGACAAAAAAAAAAGATTCAATGGGCTCAACATGCCTCTCAGCAATTTCCTTGGGATGTCTACTTTCCAAAATGGGGTCATTTGGGGGGGGGGGGGTTGTACTGCCCTGCCATTTTAGCACCTCAAGAAATGAGATAGGCAGTCATAAATTAAAAGCTGTGTAAATTCCAGAAAATGTACCCTAGTTTGTAGACGCTATAACTTTTGCGCAAACCAATAAATATACGCTTATTGACATTTTTTTACTAAAGAAATGTGGCTGAATACATTTTGGCCTAAATGTATGACTAAAATTGAGTTTATTCGATTTTTCTTATAACAAAAACTAGAAAATATCATTTTTTTTCAAAATTTTCAGTCTTTTTCCGTTTATATCGCAAAAAATAAAAATCGCAGAGGCAATCAAATACCATTAAAAGAAAGCTCTATTTGTGGGAAGAAAAGGACGCAAATTTAGTTTCGGTACAACATTGCATGTCCGCACAATTTCCAGTTAAAGCAGCGCAGTGCCAAATTCTGAAAACACCTCTGGTCCTTTGGCTACAAAATGGTCCGGGGCTTAAGTGGTTACAGACCCACACCAAAGAACAAAACGGACCTCTCCTTGCTCCTCATCAGCTGGGATCTCCAACCCCACTATACCTTCAGTCCTCTCTGAAACCTGCACTAAGAGGAATGAAGGTGTAGAATTAGGTGTGTCACAGCCAAGTGCTTGCGGGCACTCTGCTAGCAGTACACCGACGTCCGATTGTAGCAGGCAAATTTCCCTGCCCCAGCTGCTGGACCATCGAAAGAAGTTCACTCCCAGCCATCCACATGCCCAGCAGTTGAATGCTAGCTTGGCTAAATTGCTAGCAATTCAACTGCTGCCTTTTCAGTTGGTAGACTCGGCCCCCTTCCGTGAGTTTATGCAATGTGCGGTTCCTCAGTGGCAGGTTCCCAAACGCCACTTTTTTCACGGAAGGCGATTCCGGCTCTCTACCGGCATGTGGAAGGCAATGTCCATGCCTCGCTGGACAGGGCGATCAGCGGTAAGGTGCAAATTACCGCTGACTCATGGTCCAGCAGGCATGGACAGGGACGTTACCTTTCTTTCACGGCCCATTGGGTCACTCTTTTGGCAGCTGGGAAGGATGCAGGACAAGGTGCAGTAGTGTTGGAGGTTGTTCAGCCGCCATGCCTCCCAAATGCTACTACTGGTTGTGACACACCTCTCTCCTCCACTCCCTCCTCTTCTTCTTCCTCCATGGCCTCTTCCTGTGCTTTGTCCTCAGAACCAGCAATGCTCCGTAGGTGTTGAAGGGGCTACGCAAGTACGCAGGCAAAAAAATGCCATGCCGTGCTTGCGCTGGTGTGTTTGGGGGACAGGAGCCACACTGGGGTAGAGGTTCTGTCAGCTCTGCAGGGGCAGGCCGAGAGGTGGTTGACGCCACGCCAGCTTAAGCCAGGAATGGTGGTTTGCGACAATGGCACCAACCTCCTCTCCGCCCTCCGACAGGGACAACTGACCCATGTGCCCTGTGTGGCTCACGTTCTTAACCTGGTGGTGCAGCGGTTCTTGGGCAGGTACCCGGGCTTACAGGATGTCCTGAGGCAGGCCAGGAAAGTCTGTGTGCATTTCCGCAGATCATTTAATGCCAGTGCTCGGCTGGCTGAGCAGCAAAAGGAGTTGAACCTGCCCAAGAACCGCCTTATATGTGACATGCCCACCAGGTGGAACTCAACGTTGGCCATGCTGCAGCGGCTGCACACGCAGCAGAGGGCCATCAATGAGTACCTGTGCGACTACGGCACTAGGACACAGTCAGGGGAGCTCGGGTTTTTTTCACCACGCCAGTAGGGCATGATCAGGGATGCATGCACTGTCCTGGCACCATTTGAGGAGGCCACGAGGATGGTGAGCAGTGACAGTGCATGCATCAGTGACACTGTACCTCTTGTCCACCTGTTGGAGCATACGCTGCGTGGAATAATGGACAGGGCACTTGAGGCAGAACAGAGGCAGGAAGAGGAGGACTTCCTTGCCTCTCAAGGCCCCCTTTACCCAGACAGTGTTCCTTGTGTCCCACCCATCACACAGGAAGAGGACGAGGAGGAGGAGGATTGTGTCAGCATGGAGGTGGAGCATGGCACTCAGCATCAACAGCAGCAGTCTTTTAGGGATGATTTACAGTCCCAACAAACCCGTGGACTTGTACGTGGCTGGGAGGAGGTGGCTGCGGATCATGTCGTCCTTAGTGACCCAGAGAACTCCGGACCGAATGCCTCAGCTAACCTACGCTGCATGGCCTCCCTGATCCTGCAAAGTCTGCGGAAGGATTCTCATATTCTTCGGATCAAGGAGAGGGACCATTACTGGCTGGCCACTCTCCTTGATCCACGGTACAAGGGTAAGGTTGCGGACCTTATCTTGCCATCACAGAGGGAGCAGAGGATGAGACAACTCCGGGAGGCCTTGCAGAATGGTCTGTGCAACGCGTTCCCAGAGACTGGGAGGTTACAAACTCCTGGTCCTGGACAACGAGTTGCTGAGGCTTCGGTCAGTAGCAGAAGGAGCGGTGGAGAAGGTGGCCGTGTGACCGATGCGTTCAGACAATTTTTTAGTCCGCAGCCCCAAGGTATGATCGGTTCCAGCAACCATCGTCAGTGTCTGATATACATGGTGCAGGAATACCTAGGGGCAAGGTCAGACTTGGACACCTTTCCCACCGAAAATCCTCTGGCTTACTGGGTCTTGAGGATGGATCACTGGCCAGAGCTTGCACAGTATGCAATTGAGCTACTGGCCTCTCCTGCATCAAGCGTTCTTTCGGAACGCACATTCAGTGCTGCTGGAGGCTTTGTCACGGATCACAGGGTGCGCCTGTCCACAGACTCGGTTGATCGACTGACCTTCATAAAGATGAACCAGTCTTGGATCACCACCAGCTACCAAGCACCTGAAGCTGATATAACAGAATAATTTATTTTCAAATGTCACATCCCTTCAAGACTGATGCTGATGCTGAGTGACTGTCCTGTTATGTTGACTGACTATCCTCCTCCTCCTCAATGATCCGATTCTTGATGATAGCTTGGAAGACCTTTTTTGTTTCTGGGTGCCGCCACCAGTGGCTAAGGCCTAATTTTTCAGCCCCTGTCTAACAGGGGCATGTAATTACAATTTTTGATGCAATGCTTTGCAGCAGGGCTCATTCCTGCACTCCAACTAGAGTATCTGGGAGAGGTTGCAGTGTCGTGGCACCAGCACCAGTGCCTAAGGCCCAATTTTTCAGCCCCTGTTTAATTACAATTTTTGATGCAATACTTTGCAACAGGGCTCATTGCTGTGCTCCAAGTACAGTATCTGTGAGGGGTTGCAGTGTTGTGGCACCACCACCAAAGGCCAAATTTGTCTGCCCCTCTTCAACAGGGGCATGCAATTACAATTCTTGATCTAATAATTTATAGTAGGGCCCATTCATGCGCCCACCAAGAGTAACTGTGAGGGCTGACAGTGTTGTAGCCCCAGCACCACCACCACCACCAAAGGCCCAATTTTTCCTACCACTGTTCAACAATGGCATGTAATTACAATTCCTGATATAATAGTTCACAGCAGGGCGTTCCAGCGCCCACCAAGAGTAACTGTGCGGGCTCACAGTGTTGTGGCAACACCAACATCTAAGGGGAAAATTTCAGCAGAGTATATACGGCAGGCCCCTACTTTCAAACATCCAACTTACAAACGACTCCTACTTGCAAACGGAAGGAGACAACAGGAAGTGAGAGGAAATCTACCCCTAGGAAGGGAAATTCTCTCCTGTAAGAGTTAATATGGGAAAAAGGTGTCTCCTCTCAACTGATGCTTTATCACCAATCCTTGTTTCAATAAAAACCCCACTTTTCAAAAACATTTGTCACTGGGACGGAAAGTGGGGTGAAATGTTCTGAACAGGTGCACAGACAGCAAAACAAATGTTACAGGGGTGATAACCCTTCCCTATGTTTTCAAAAAAGCTTAAAAATAGATTTTTGGGCTGGAGCTACACTTAAACAATGTACCTGTTCAAAATCACAAACAGATTCTACTTAAGAACAAACCTACAGTCCCTGTCTTGTATGCACCGCCTGTATAGGGCTGTTCAGAGTATATAGGGCCTTTTTTTATTTTGGGTGCGGGGTTCCCCTTAATATGGTAATGGGCTGGGGTAGAGGGGGGGGGGGGTGATGGGGTAGCCATGCCATTTTCTCAAACATTTTCATCCATATTACCGGGACCAGACATTACATTAAAGCCGCAAGCAGTTTTAAATGGCTTTTTTTCCCTTTACAGATGTCATTTTGTGCAGGGACAGTTCTAGACACGGGAAACACATGCCACTTCACAGGCATACTTTGGACACCCCCCAGGTACGATATTTAAAGGAATATTTCACTTTTTTTTTTCACTTTATGCATCATTAAAATGACTGCTCCAGAAAAACGGCCGTTTTTAAACTTCGTTTTGCATTGATACTTGTCCCCTAGGGCAGAACCCGAGTCCCCAAACCTTTTTTAGGACAATAACATGCATATTAGTCATTATAATTAGCACTTTAGATTTGGAACGTTCGCGTCCATTGTATTTAATAGGGTTCTAACGTTTGTGCGAACTTTCGGTCCGTTCGAAGGTTCTGGTGCGAACCGAACCGGGGGGTGTTCGGCTCATCCCTACTGGTTGGCACTAATGGACAGGACTGCACTGATTATGTTGGGGCTGCACTGATTATCAGTGTAGGTGTCCCCATTCACACTACCTGGTTACTGGCTCTTTCCTCACGCTGTGACAGAGTTAGGAATGGAATGTCGATAACCAGCAAATGTGTTTACGTTATCAGCTGAGATTGGACACAGTTTACAATCGATTGCCATGCACATGCACAATGCATGACAAGAATGGGAGGACGTCATATGACGTCCTCCCAGAACTAGAGCGGTCCCGCCCAGCCGTCATTTGACTATACGGCAGGCGGGAACATGGTTGAGTTAGGCTCAGACAAAGCAATCAGAGCTAATATTATAGGTACAAGGAAGCCCGGGTTTTGTGTAACCACGTCTCTTAAGTCCCGCCCACTGTTAGGAGTTTGGCCACGCCTACATTTTGGAGTGGCGCACCGCAGGTCACTTTCTCCGTCAGGTGTCCCTCATTCTGAAGTTCAAAAGTTGGGAGGTATGCATCACGGGACACAGATCAGCTATAGTAATTACTATCTGGGACGTCCCAAAGCAATGCCCCTGAGGGGAGGGGGGACACAAACAAAGCAGACCGCCAACAGGCGAGAGGATCCACATTGCTGCCCGCAGCACAGAGCACCCAAAGGCAGCCTCCTCCTACCGCCTTACATCTATCTGATAGAATTTAGTAAATTTATGTGGAGAAGACCAAGTAGCGGCCTTGCAAATCTGAGCCATAGAGGCTGATGATGCACTGCCCATGAGGCACTTACACCCCTGGTAGAGTGCGCTCTCATCCGAAAGGGTGGAACCTTCCTCCTTAAACCGTAAGCCTGAATTATAACTTGGTGAATTCATTGCAAAATAGTTGATTTCGATGCTGCTTGCCCCTTCCTGGGACCTTCTGGCAGCACAAACAAGGAGACGGTCTTCCGAACCTGAGCTGTCATCTTTAGATACACCTTGACCGCTCTGAACACATTGAGAGAATGCAACAACCTTTCTCCTGCAGAACGAGCTTCTGAGAAAAAATTAGGCAAAGTGACATCTTGGTTAGGTGAAAACCGGACACCACCTTAGGCAAGAAAGCCGGATGAGGCCGTAACACCACCCTGTCCTGATGAATAATAAAATAAGGCTCTTTACAAGAAAAAGATGCCAATTCTGATACTCTCCTTGCCAAAGTCACTGCGACCAAAATAAACAATTTCCTAGTCAAAAGGATTAGAGGAATATGCCAAATAGGCTCAAAAGGCTGTCTTTGCAAAGCGGCCAAGACTAGATTCAAATCCCAAGGACACAAGTGCGGCCTAACAGGCGGAGTAATGCGAACTACCTCTTGTATAAAGGCCCGGACTAAAGAATGCAACGCAATCGGTCTTTGAAGAAATACTGATAAGGTCGAGATTTGACCCTTAATCGTACTTAAATCCATCTTCATCTCTACCCTCAACTGCAAGAAAGAGAGAATTCTTCCTATGACATACTTTCGGGGGTGTGATCCTTTGGCCTCACACCAAGAAATATAGAATTTCCAAACTCTATAATAAATAGCCCTAGAAGCTGGTTTCCTTGCACTTATCAGGGTGGTCACCACTGAACCGGAGAGCCCTCGATCCTTCAAAATCTGGGCCTCAATAGACAAACCGTTAAAATTTAGTGAGTGTAAGGCAGGATGGAACACTGGACCTTGCGAGAGCAGGTCTGGCCAAAGTGGAAGGGTCCATGAACCCCCCACTGCCATCCTTACAATCTCTGCGTACCAGGACCTTCTGGGCCACGCTGGGGCTACTAGAATTACTGGCTTCCCCTCCTCCCTGATCTTGCTCAATAGCCGCGGTAGAAGCATTGTTGGAAGGAAGGCATAAATCTGAGAAAACTGGTCCCAAGGGATCGCTAACGCATCTGTTCCGCAAGCAAGCAGATCCCTTGTCCTTGAGACAAACCTGTCCAACTTCTTGTTGAACCTGGATACCAATAGATCTATGACTGGGGTACCCAATCTCTGGCAAATGATGGAGAAAATCTTGGGATGCAGAGACCACTCCCCCGAGGAAAACTGCTGGCAGCTCAAGTAGTCCACCTGCCAATTCTCTACACCTGGAATGAAAACTGCAGATAGAAACGGTACATGTTTCTCTGCCCAAGTCAGGATATGGTCCACTTCTTTTTGGGCCGCCTGACTCCTGGTACCTCCTTGGTGGTAATTTAAGCCACAGCTGTTGGATTGGATCCTGATGGGACAACCCTGCAACCTGATGGTCCATGATACCAAAGCCAGCCAAGCTGCCCGAATCTCTAGGATATTGATGGGCAGGGTCTTCTCGATTTCCGACTACTTCCCCTGGACAGTGGATTTTTCCAGAACTGTTCCCCAGCCCAAGAGGCTGGCATCTGTTGTTACCAACTTCCAGGCTGCTGGTAGGAAGGGTTTGCCCTTCTGCAAATTTCTGGTTATCAACCACCAATTGAGACTCTGCCGTACTCTTGGGGACAGGTACATCTGATAATCCAAAGCTTGCATCTTTTTGTTCCAAGCAGGCAGAATGCTGTTCTGCAATAGTCTTGAGTGAAACTGGGCATAGGGAACTGCTTCGAACGAGACTCCCATCTTCCCTAGCAACCTCATACAAAGGTGAATCGAAGGACCCTTCTTTCCCTTGACCACCCGAACAAGATCTTTTATGGCAATGATCTTTGAGGCAAACCTTTACCCCTCTCTAGGTTGAGAACTCAACCTAGATGTTCTAAGTACTGAACCGCGCTGGACACATTCTGAACCAGTCCTGCAGCGGACTGGTCCACAAGCAATAGGTTGTCTAGGTATGCCATAATCGTAATACCCTGGACCCTTAGTCTTGCTAATACTGGAAGCCAGAACTTTTGTGAATACCCGGGGGGGGGGGGGCGGTGGCTAACCCTTACTAAAGGGTAAGGCTACGAACTGAAAATGCCGCCCCTCTACCTTGAACCGCAGAAACTTTTGGTGAGGGAGGTAAACTGGCACATGCAGATATGCATCCTTGATGTCTATTGATGCAAGAAAAAGTCCTCCCCTCAGAGTGGAGACTACTGACCGGATTGACTCGATCCGAAAAGAGCGGATGTTTAAAAATCGATTAAGATTTTTGAGATCCAGAATGGGTCTCACATCTCCATTTGGTTTGGGGACCGTGAAAAGATTTGAATAGAACCCCATAAACCGCTCTTCTGCCGGTACTTCTACAATTACCCCTCGCAACCTCAACTGGTCTAGCGCCTGGGATAAAGATCTTCTTTTTAACGGGTCTTTAGGAACCTCTGATCTTAGAAAACGACCTGGTGGAAACTCCCTGAACTTCAGTTTGTAGCCTAGAGATACTGTGGAGTTGACCCATCTGTCTTGGATCTCCAGCCTGCAGGCCTCTGAAAACTGCAGGAGCCTTCCCCCCACCCGAATGAGTGTGGGGGGGGCCTTCATGCGGAGGCCTTAGAACCTGATTTGGCAGGCCTCTGCACCCAGGGCTTTTTCTGGCCCTGTCTCTGGCCCTGAGGTTTACCCCTTGACCCCGATGGTGGAGACCGTCAATACTGCCTAGAGGATGAAGCACCCGGCACCGGGGAAATAGAACGTTCTTCTTTTAACAGGTAAAAGAGTACTTTTACCACCTGAAATTTTTTGGATATACTTATCCAAATCGTCTCCAAACAAACGCTCCCCATGAAATGGAAATCCTGCCAATAGCTTTTTGCAAGGCAATTCAGCTGACCAATTCTTGAACCAAAGAATTAGGCGCATATGCACAGCCAAGAGCGCAAAGCGTGATACTTGCTGAATAGAATCTTTAAGAGCATCGACCGCAAAACATAAGGCCCTTGGCAGGTCCGCCAATTCCGCAGCTTCTACATGAGCTGGAAAACCTTTAATGACCCGTTTGAACTGGTCTTTTAAGGACTGACAAATTCCAATAGCCGCTACCGCAGGCTGTGCTGCAGATCTAGCTATGGAAAAGGAAGCTTTTAGTAAAGATTACAGTTTTTTATCGGCTGGATCCTTAAAAACATGGGCGTTGTAACCGGACAAGTCAAGCTTTTATTCACAGGGGAAATAGCCACATCTACAGCTGGCAAACTCCATTCTTTGTGAATTTTTCCTCCATTGTGTACAGAAGTGAAAACCTCCTAGGAGGAATAAAAATCCTATCCGGATGATCCCAGTCTGCATACACTAATCTTTCTAGGAGTGGATGCAGCGGGAAAGCATGCAAACTTTGCGGAGGCCTCAAAGACCCCAAAGAGGAGAAAGAGGCCTTGGATACCTCTACTGGGGGAAACTTAAATCCGGAATGGACTAAGTCAGTAAGGGATTGAACGTGACGTCACGCGGCCAGTTACAGAGCCGGAGTTCGCGGCCCGGAAGGAAGAGGGGTGAAGAATGGACGCTTCCTGCCAGCGAGGAAATCGGGGACATCGCAGGCTTCGGTTTCAGGTGAGTGACACATAATGGGCTACTATGCGATGCTTAGTAGCCCATTATGCTTTACCTTTGCAGGGAAATAAAGAGGAAGTAAAACCCATCAGGGTTTACTTCCTCTTTAATGGCTCAGATTGGCCAGTCACCCCTGACCTTTCCGGGTGATGACAGCACTGTGGAAGCATGACTAGGATCCTCAGACCCTGACAGCTGTGCTCTTGCGCTCTTTCCTGCTGTGCTCCCCCCACCCTTTTTCCGGGAAGACATTGCTACTAGCCAAAGTAAAGTTTGAGGTACCTACAATATGTGTACCTAAAAGACTGCTGAGCTGTAGTCCAGCTATAATGCTGCTATTACTGCTCAGCCTAAAAAGAACAGTAGCTGTGTCTTTTAATATGCCTGCATCCACAGCGCTTACGTGCCCCAGCAACAGCAGCCTGCTCCATGTCCATCCAGCAGCCCACAGCCGAGTCTACCTTGTAACCACCGACTGCGCCTGCGCGGCGTGAACGCACGTCTCCACGTGCACGTACGTCAGAAGGCCACGCCCTCCGCGTCCTCGGCACCCAATTAAAGCATCTTCCTCCTGCGCACGCGTGCGAGAAACCCTCCCCCCACCTACCAGAAGACGAGCCAGCTGCATGGGGAAGAGAGGATGCCATTCGTGGAGGCAGGCCGAGGAGGGACACAGTGATGATGCCTGCAGCCTGGGGGGCCTGGAGAAAAAACAAATACATTTCTCCTAAAGCCACACAACACTAGGTATGTAAGACCTTTTCTACCCTCTAGTGGCACACATAGGCAGGACTTGGGCTACTGAAAACCCTTATAGTGAACCAAACATTTTCCTTCTTAGAGGGTTTTTTTTTTTTCAAACTTACCATTCCCGCCGCAGGATACTGCTGGAACCCAGCTAGATCCAATCTTCACCCATCACGGCGGACCGAGTCTCTTATAGACCGGTTCCCCCTTAGCATTCTTGGGGCCACACCCTTGGACCTGTACAGCACCCTGCCTGCAACAGCCTTTGACTTCTTTGCATGACCAAGGGTCCAGGATACCATGATCCAGTGCTCCAAAAGGAGGCACATTACAGGCAAAAAAACCTCGGTCTTCTTCCTCGAGGCTCGGGTACCATCCATTTTCTGACCTTTTTGTCATATTGAATGGATCCGAATGCATAGTCCCTTGATCCTAGGCAGGACCTTCCACCGGGACCACTCACCGTGCAGAGCACTAATCCACCTTGAAGACACTGGTGAAAAAACTGAGGTACTTCCCGAATGGGAGGGGTTATATAGAGGGGGACTTCCTGTCTTTTGGTGTGCCAGTGTCCATTCACCTATAGGTGGCATATCACTCAGATAGTAATTACTATAGCTGCTCTGTGTCCCAGGATGTACGATAAAGAATGAATAATTATTCATAGCTCAACCTTGTTGTAATTCTCATACTGGCATGTGGTACCAGTGACACCGACTGGCGACAGTGAGAAATGCACAACTGAATTGATATTAGGGAAAAAACAGATAAACTGTACAATTAGTCTAAGCTGTTTACAGCTCAGACAAAAACTAAATTTACATTATAGCCCCGTTTAGGACCAGGTGGCTACACTGACATCCTACATCCCAGAAAGGTTCAAGTCAGTTTCCACTTCGCTCTACACGCCCCGGACTATCTCCAATGCACTGCACATGTACTGTGTCATCAGAGAGCGGGCTCAAGGAACTCACTGGGTATGAGATGTTTGTTGCAGACAAGGTAAATCATGAGAAAGAAAAAAGGGGAAGTTAAAGAGGAGCTCCAGACTCCCCCCAAAAATTTTTAAGTCAGGATCTAAAAATACTGTAGCTGCTGACTTTTAATATAAGGACACTTACATGTCCAGGGTTTCAGCACACAAGCCAATTCTTTAGTGAAAATTTACCCATAACAACTTGATAAAAAAAAATGTTCTTTAGCAAGGAACATACATTCCACAGTAATAATCATGCTACCATAATTAGTGTGCGCTGTAAATTGCCTCCAGCATTGCTGTGGTTTCTTTTTGCCGGAGGCTGCCATTTTGTTGAAGCCCAGAGCCCCTGAGTAGCAGTAAATCATAAAGCGGAACTATTTAACGGTTTCCAAAAAGTAACATTCCTGGAATGCTAACTGTCACATTTGCTTTTGTCCTCAACCACACTCTAAAGCCTAGTACACACGGCCGAGAATCTCGTCAGGAAAAAACCCTTGTTTTTCCTGACGAGATTCTTGACAAGAATCTTGTCTCGGCCAAGTGTACACACGTACACTTCAAAAGAACCGCCGTTCTTTTGAATGGCACGAACGCGGTGACGTCATCGACTACAACGAGCATGCGCTCGTCACATTCGATGCCGTCGCCGCCATCTTGCTACACCCTACCTATGCCTAGGAAGCTACTGCGCATGTGTCAAAGTCATTTCGAGCATGCGCGGGTTTCCACGGCGACAGGTAAGTATACACATGCTCGGGTTTCTGGTCGGGAAACAGGCCGACAAGCATCCCGACGAGAAAATAGAGAGCAGGTTCTCTATTTTTCTCGTCGAGATTCTGGGCAGATTTCCCGACGAGAAACCTGAAAGCCTCGTACACACGGCCGGTTTTCTCGGCAAAAAAGCTCTCCCAGAAGTTTTCTTGTCGTTTCTTGACGAGAAAGCCGGCCATGTGTACGAGGCCTGAAACCATCAAATGGCTGGTTGCATAACTGATTACATGTGCAGCACCATGGCAGTTGCAGATCAAACAAAAGCAGACCAAAAGACGCACAGGGCTCCTGTGCAAATTTGCAACGGAGCCGTAGTGAAGATATGTGAACCGGCTCCATAGAGAACCGGTCAAAATCTCCTGCTATTGTGAATTGGACGTGGGTTTGCACTGGTATGAACCCAGCCTAAAAAGTAAATCAGAGATATGGGGTCTTTTTGACCCCAGATCTCTTAATAAAGAGGACCTGTCGTGTTTATCTATATTACAAGGGATGCTTACATTCCTTGTAATAGGAAAAAAAGTGATAAAAAAATAAATTATTAATTGGACAGTGTAAAAATAAAAAGTAAAATAAATATTAATATTTTTTTTTTAAAGCGCCCTATCCCTCCGACCTCACACATGTGATGTATCGCCGCGATTGCTGGAGCGAGAGCAATAATTCTACTGCAAGGCCGCCATTTTATTCTGTTGGATCTCTGCTAAATATATATATATATATATATATATATATATATATATATATATATATAAAATGTATGGGGGTTATAAGTAATTTTGTAGCAAAAAATACAGATTTTAAAATGTCAGAAAAAGGCCTGGTCTTAAAGTGGTTAAAGCGGTTGTTAAGCCACTCTCACTACTTTATACTATCCGCTCTGTCTCTTAATACTGTGTCCCCCTGTGTGTGTGATTGATTAAAAAAAATGCAGATTATACCTCATTTCAAAACACCAATCGGCGCTCTTGTGACCGGCCGGCTCTCTCCTCTCCCCATCTGACAGCTAGAGCGGGAGGGGCAGAGATTCCCACACTGTCGTCAGTCAGGAGGAGGAGAGGTGAGAGCCGGCAGTATAATATGCATTTTTTGTATGAATCACACACACAGCATTAGAAGACAGAGTGGATAGTATAAAAATGTACCTGCGGGCACTGTCACAGGCTGACAAGTAGGGAGAGGGGAGAGCAGAGAGGAGAGCAGACAGGAAAGCTGCGGATGACGGAGGCACGTAAACTGACTAACCGTGGTCAGTTTACAAAGGGGAGGGTAGAAACTGGCAGGATCAGCCAGGTATTTCAGGTGATAGAAGGGGCCAAATTACACAGCACAAACACTGTGCTGTGTAATATGCTTTAAGAGGACAGGATACATTTTTTTTTTTTGGGGGTAACAAACGGATATGTAAAGGTTCATTTAAAAATAGAAATAAAACATGTTATATTTACCTCCTCTGTGCAGTTGGTTTTGCACAGAGCAGCCCCGATCCTCCTCTTCTGGGGTCCCTCAGCGACGCTATTGAATCCTGATCTTCTCTAGTGCCCTGTTGGAGAGCCGCTCTCCCTCGGGCACTCGTGCGGGCACACTTCTGTGTCCTGCTGCTGTATCCATTGCCAGTGACAGCAGGACTCGGCCCCGCCCCGGTCATTGGATTTGATTGACAGCAGTGGGAGCCAAGGGCTGCGCTGCTATCAATCTATCCAAGAGGACCCAGGACAGCGGCTGGAGCTGCTGAGCTTGTTCTTGTCACTGGAAATATTGGGTTCAGGTGAATAAAAGGGGGGCTCTGGAGTGCGCATGCGCGGGATCTCGGAGAAGGACGTGGTCTGACCGAGCTCCGTGCGCCCCGACCTGATACAGCTAAATTAAGCACAGGCAGCAGGGATTGCAGACCGGGACCTGCACTGACGGCACACCGAGCCTGTAATGAATCGTAGGGCACAAGGGCAGCCTAAACGGGGACAAAATAAGCAGCAAAGACAGCACGGAGGAGCGGTACCCTCCCCAGTGAACAGGCCATATTCCAAGATGGCGCCGGGACGGCCGGACACACGAGGCAGCACAGCCTCCAGAGCTGACAACACAGTACAGCGGGGAGATAAACTGAGCCATCCGGAGCAACCTAGAGATCCTTTTTCATCACAATCCTGAAAAGGAGGCCGACCAGCGGGGTGAGTCCTCATCAAATCCCCCATCCCCAGACATTTACAAAGATATGCAGGAATCAGTTGATTCACCTGTATCCTCAATGGATAGAAACATGGCTGAACTGACAGAGGCCTTATTCAGCCAGCCCAGCCAGGACATTGCAGCACCTCAACCTGCACACTATTCCCCTGATGCAGTTTTACTAGCCCGGTTATTCACCATGCTACAGCTAGAGCTCTCTAAGGCCTGCACTTTGCGCACGACTGATCTTAAGAAAGACATTCACAACCTAGGTTAATGCTTTGAGCACATAGAAACTAAGGTGGACAGCACAATTAAAAAGGTCAATCAGAACTCCAATATGCTCACTGACCTCCAGGATAGGCTGGAGGAGGCCTATACTAAAATCGAAGATTTAGAAAACCGCTCTCGTAGGTACAATGTGCGCATCCGTGGCCTCCCTGAAACGCACACAGACCTGGAAGGAGCTATGAGAGGACTAATGTAAGAACTGATTCCTGACATTGCCACCCACTAAATGGAGATTGACCTCATCCACCGGGCCCTAACAGCCCCATAGCCTGATGGCCTGCCACGCGACGTCATAGTCAAGCCGTATTATTACCGCATAAAGAAGAAGATGATGATGGCAGCCCGCAACAGACAGGACTTATCGCTAAATGGAGCACCAATACAGCTCTTTACTGATCTGGCTCCGTCAACGGTGCAAAAACGTAGAAACCTGAGGCCGCTTCTACAACAGCTGGTGAACAAACAGATAATGTATAGGTGGGCATTCCCTTTTAGACTGTCTTTCACCTACAAAGGAAGATCCCACTCGTTCTCAACGTTTCAAGGTGAAGATCTACTGCTTGACCTCGGAATCATCACACGGGATTCTCGGGCACCGTCTCCCTCACACTCTGATCATCGTCCCATTTCACCGCTGTGGCAAGATCGCAAACGCTCACAGGCCAGGAATTCTCATCGGAAGACTTGAACATGGAAATTGCTTCCTACCCCTTGTGGGGTTTACTGAGGTCCCACTACGAAGGACTGGTTCCAGTCCATCATTTAAAAATGGTCCTTACGTGACTGCCCTGTTGGCACAATTATAGTGCAGTTCCCTATATACCAGAACAATTATCAGACATTTAACTACTCGCTCCAGTTGGTTCTGAGCAGATAGCTTAGGTTTAGTTTGCTATATACTGCATTGGGCCCCTCGGAAATGGGGATAATTTGGTCCCCCAGGGGCAGCGACCCTAGGGCAGGAGTAACCGATGGGGAACCTGCCTGCCCTGGCGTTGTGGCCCTTCGAAGGGAAAGATGGCTTTAGCTGTCGGCAGGGGGGTCCCTTGTTAATATGACTATGCCAACCTATATTCAACCCTGGTTGTCCTGTTTAGAAAGCTTTTATCCTAGGGTCGGGGCAGCATTACTGCCACCCATTCGTAAGACTACCTATCCTCTAGGGAGGATGGTACCCTTACACAATCTGTTCTGGATATTACCTCCGGCAGGGGTTACCCCCCATGCAGCTACAGATTCACTCATGTTTATCTAGTTTAAATGTTTAGGCCTATGGCCACAAAGTTTTTTGTTGTTTCTTTGTTTATTTCTCACTTTTTTCTCTCTCACCCCTTCCCTTCTCCACCCATGAGCTCCGGTTCCGTGCCCTGCCTCTACTAATTGGTCCAGGAAACTACAGAAATGGACAGCCTCTACCCTAGCAGTCTCATCCATTTCTTCGATGATACAAGGTAAGAGTGCTCTGCCCTACCACGATGGCTACCACGATGGCTAAGACATACTCCACTGATTACTCAGTGATCACACACAATGTACATGGCTTTAATTCCCCTACCAAAAGAACTAAGGCCTTCCAATTCTATCACAAACAAAAATCAGACATCCTCCTACTGCAGGAAACTAATTTCTCTAAAACTTCGGCACCCCGATATCTCAATGGTAAATACCCACATATTTTCCTCGCGTGTGGACCTGACAAGAAGGGGGGAGTGGCGGTTTGCTTTTCTAAGCGGACTCCCTTTACGCCCATCACAATAGTGAAAGACAAAGGCGGCAGATATCTTATGGCAGTGGGACATCTCCATGACCAGGTAGTTTCATTTCTATCATACTACGCCCTGAACACTGGACAGACAGAATTCTTTAGTAAAATGCTCAGAATACTGATACCTAAGGTCCAGGGACAGGTTATAATGGGGAGGATAGCAACATTCCACTGGACAGAATTATGGACAAATCAGATCCTATAAAACCGATTTTAAAACGACCACCGACTGGAAGCAGTAAGGTAGCACGCCTATTTCATTTCAATGACCTGATTGACTCATGGCGGGAAAACAACCCCACAGCTAGGGACTTTACTTACTTTTCGCAGTTATATCACACCTACTCCAGGACTGATCATCTCTTAGTGCGTACCCCCTTGCTTTCGTATATAACCTCGGTCAAAATATTATCTACTCCCTGGTCTGACCATTCCCGGATCAAACTCTCCACCAAGGGACTCTGGATTAAATCTAAACCTTCTCCCTGGCAACTTAATGTAAGATTATTAAATGACCCTATAGTTTACGTAAAAATTGAGAAAGAAATACAGGAGTATTTTCGGACGAATAAGTCCTCGGATACATCCCCTGCTATTAATTGGGCAGCCCACAAGGCCACAATATGGGGAAAATTAATCCAAATAGCGGCCAGAGCAAAACGGACCCGAGAACATACAATTAAGCAATTAGAGGCGAATCTAGAAGCGTTAATGGAAGAACAGCATAGGAACCTCTGGTTTGACCTTAGACATAAAATAGACAAAGCGAGACTTGCACTTAATCTCAGTTTGACCACGCACGCGGAGAAGCATATCAGTTGGTCTAAGCACAGATTTTACACCATGGGGGATAAACCAACTACGATGTTAGCTAGGAAGCTAGTACCCCGGCCATACACACCGACTCTACCTAAATTAAGATTACCTACTGGTCACCCCACCCAAAACCCTGAACTGATTCTTAAAGAATTTCACAAATTTTATGCTAAACTGTATAGTCCACCAAATAAACTTGATTCACCTAGAATGGAGATGTTCTTCCACGATATTCAATTGCCTAAATTGACACAGAAGCATGCGAAATTGATGGACGAAGACTTTTCAGAATCAGAAATTAAGAATGCCATAAAATCTACCCGTCCCTCTAAGGCTCCTGCAATAGACGGCTTCCCCGGCCATTACTATAAAAAGTATCAGGAAATTCTTACCCCTCACCTATGTATCTATTTTAATGACCTGAGATGGGGTAACAAACTCCCTAGTCATGAAAATTCAGCCTTTTTAAATGTCATACCAAAACCGGGGAACGCTCATGGAAACTGTGCCAATTATCGCCCGATCTCATTAATCAATACGGATCTAAAAATCTTAACTAAAGTACTGGCCCTACAATTAAATACTTTCCTTTCAAGATATGTCCACCCTGACCAGGCAGGATTTGTTCCGAACAGACAAGCATCGGACCAAACCCGCAGGATAATAAATCTAATCTCGGTGGTCCAATCTGACTGGGACGGGAAGGGACCAAGAAGAGGGATGTTGCTTTTGTTGGACGTCCAGAAGGCGTTCGATTCCCTTTCCTGGAAATATTTGTTCGACGTATTATGTCGTTTTGGATTTGGAGAGCACTTTCTGGCCCTCCTTCGTACGCTTTATGACACACCGTCTGCCTCATTGATGATCAGAGGATACTCCTCACAACCCCTGGCCATCAGAAGAGACACTAGACAAGGGTGCCCGTTATCACCGCTATTATTTGCTCTAGCAATAGAGCCTCTAGCCATCAAAGTTCGCGATATCCGGGGGATAGTTTGCGGAGACTATGAACATAAATGTTTACTTTTTGCTGACGATCTACTGCTGACCCTGACATTGACGATCACTTCCCTCCCCAATTTACACGCCATCTTACAACCATTCTCCGATATCTCTGGACTAAAAATAAACCACAACAAATCTAGGGCACTAAACCTTTCCCTACCAATCTCTACTCAGAAAACACTCGAACAGTCATACCAGTTCCTATGGGAACCCGAGGCTCTCCCACACCTAGGCATACATTTGACTTCATCTATTCAAACGCTATATAAGAGAAATTATCCAGCCCTCTTTAAGCGGTTGAATGAAGACTTGGCTAAATGGCAGATTCATCCCCCATTGTGGTTCGGCAGACTCCATTCGATAAAAATGAATGTCCTACCAAGGATATTATACTTCTTTTGCACGTTACCTGTGACTCTGGCTCAAAACGACCTTTAAATGTGACAAAGAAAAAATTTCCAGTTTATCTGGGGGGACAAGAGGCCTAGGGTGAACAAAGGTACAATGTATATGTCATGGATATGCATTAATGTCTGTCTGCCTGCCATCTTACCTTCCTCCTCATGTGTTCATCTAGAGACCAGACCTCCTTCACCTGGCTTCCTTTATAATCTCCTCCCAGCCTGACTCCACCCCAGGCCCTATCACTGAACACTATATTAACCTGTGCACTGCAAGCCTGCTTTGCTGATCAACGTGTTTGTTAGGCATTGTGTGTTTGGGTTCCTGCCTGCCGTGTGCTACGTCTGTCTCTCTGTTACGTTATTGGCTTGTCCCCGACTATCCCTGTCTGCTCGTGACCCTTGACCTTCGGCTCGTTCTTCGTTATCCTTGTCTGCTTGTGGCCCCTGACCTTCAGCTTGTTATTCGGTTCTCTCTATCGTGTGCTGCTTCTTCCCCTCTTTTCCCCTTATCCTACGGGGCGTGAGCTAGGAAACTCCAGGGGCCGCGACCTGGTCCCAGCCTGCAGCGTAACATCCTCACCACTAGAGGCCCTGGAGAAGACCAGCTGGGTCTTAGACTCCGCGCCCTGGGGAATCTTGGCTCTCGCTTCCGTTGGGATCCCGGTTGTGCTCCTCTGGTCCCGCTTTCCACAACCACCCAGTTTCCTATCCGCAGAAGCCAGCCATAGGGTTCACTACCTCGTGGTGCACTCCTGTCCCCCTACGGTGTGCATCTGTCACCTGGCCACAGGTGACCCTGACAGTTTGATCAGCCATGAACCCGGCTGACATCCCGCTTCCCGCGGATGATCCATTGCAGGGCATAGTTCGCAGACTTGAGACCCAGGAATCAAATCAGACCCAGGTGATGCGATTCCTCCAGGATCTGGCTTCTCGATTCGAGCAGCTTCAGGTCTACTTGGGAACCCCGAATCCGCAACCCCAAGTACAACCAGCGGCTGTACCTATCGCACCAGTCGCAGCCTCACACTCACTAAGATTGCCAGCTCCGTTCCGTTTCTCTGGGGACTCCAAGGCCTGCAGGGGGTTTCTCAGCCAATGCACTATTCATTTTGAGCTTCAGCCTCAAAGCTTCCTGTCTGACCGGGCTAAGGTAGCCTATATCATTTCCCTCCTCTCCGGTGAAGCTTTGGCCTGGGCTGCCCCCCTGTGGGAGAGGAACGATCCGGTGGTTTCCAGTCTGTCCGAATTCTTGAAGCTCTTTCGTAATATCTTCGAAGAGCCGGCTCGGGCTTCTTCAGCGGCTAGTGCTGTCTTACGTCTTCGCCAAGAATCTAGTTCAGTGGGGCAATATGCTCTTCAGTTCCGTATCCACACAGCTGAATTGAGCTGGAATAATGAGGCCCTGGTCGCTACCTTTTTACATGGCCTCTCTGACCGAGTGAAAGACGAATTAGCGGGAAGAGCCATTGCCGTCGGTCTGGACGATGTAATTTCATTATGCAACCAGATCGACATTCGTTTTCAAGAGAGGTCCTTAGAAAAAAGACGCCAGCACTCTCTGGGTCCTAGCCAGTCTGAGCTCCCCTCCCTTCATTCCGTGGAGCATCCTCTACCTGCTGAAGAACCTATGCAGCTGGGCCGGACCAGACTAACCCCCGAAGAACGTGCTAGGCGCAGAACTCTGGGCTTGTGCCTCTATTGTGGGGGCAAGGGTCATTTTCGTGACTCCTGCTCGCTTCGTCCGGGAAACGCTCGGGTCTAATACATTTGGAAGGTGGAGTATTGGACCCAGAAACATCACCTTCTCGCCTGCTCTTGCCGGTGTTCCTTCATGTAGGCACTTCTCCTCAGTCAACCCTTGCATACCTGGATTCCGGGGCTGCCGGCAATTTTATGGATTGGAGAACTGCTTCTTCTATGAAGCTTACCCTTTCACCTCTCACTACCCCATTGGTAGTCTCGGCAATTGATGGCACTGTTCTCCCAGGGGTCCCTATTCGCTTCCAGACGCTACCCCTTAGGATGTCGGTAGGGATTCTCCACCAGGAGTGGATATCCTTTCTTATTCTACCCAAGGCCTCTACCCCAGTTGTATTGGGCCTCCCTTGGCTACAGCTCCACTCTCCACATGTGGACTGGGTCTCTGGGCAGATCCTGGCCTGGGGTTCCTCATGTTTCTCGTCGTGTCTTCTCAAGGTGACCCCCAAGGAGAGTCTTCCGGTTGCTGCCACTTCTGTTTCTTCTGATCTTCCCGCCGCATACAGCGATTACCGGGATGTGTTCTGTAAAAAATCAGCTGAGGTGCTTCCTCCCCACAGGTCTTTTGACTGTGCTATTGATCTTGTCCCCGGAGCAACTCTACCCAGGGGTCGTACCTACCCTCTGTCCATCCCAGAGACCCAGGCCATGTCGGAGTATGTAGCAGAGAATCTGGAGAGAGGTTTCATCCGGAAATCCTCATCGCCTGCAGGGGCAGGGTTCTTTTTTGTTGCCAAAAAGGATGGTACCTTAAGACCCTGCATCGATTATCGGGGTTTAAATGCGGTTACTATTAAAAATCGATACCCCTTACCCTTAATATCTGAGCTATTCGATAGGTTGAAGGGTGCCTCCATTTTCACCAAGTTGGATCTCAGAGGCGCGTACAATCTCATTCGAATAAGGGAGGGTGACGAATGGAAGACTGCATTCAACACTAGAGACGGGCATTACGAATATCTGGTGATGCCTTTTGGTCTGTGTAATGCTCCAGCCGTGTTTCAAAACTTTGTCAATGAAATCTTCAGAGATCTGCTGTACCAGTTTGTTGTCATCTATCTGGATGACATTCTGATCTTTTCTGAGAATCTGCTCGTCCACAGAAACCATGTCCGCACTGTACTTCAACGTCTTAGAGAGAACAATCTCTATGCCAAGCTGGAGAAATGTTCCTTTGAATGTTCTGAGGTCCTGTTTTTGGGGTGCTTCGTCTCATGTTCGGGGCTTCGTATGGACCCTGGGAAGGTCTTGGCTATCACCAACTGGCCTCTTCCTGCTAGCCTCAAGGCCACACAGCGCTTTCTTGGCTTCACTAATTATTATAGGCAGTTCATAAGGAATTACTCTTCCATTGCCGCGCCTATTATCGCTTTGACCAAGAAGGGTGTGAATGCCAGAGACTGGCCTCCCGAAGCTGTCTCTGCATTTCACAACCTGAAACAGGCCTTTGTTTCTGGCCCCCTCTTGAGGAGACCAAATCCTGGGAATGCATTTTTTATTGAAGTGGACGCTTCTTCAATGGGGGTGGGAGCTGTGCTTCTTCAAATCTTTGAGAAGAGACGCCAACCATGTGCGTTCTTTTCCAAAAAAAATTCTCAGGCAGAGAGGAATTATGCCATTGGTGATCGGGAACTTCTCGCAATTAAATTGGCGTTAGAGGAGTGGCGTCATCTCTTGGAGGGTTCCCCTCACTCCATAACGATCTTTACCGATCACAAGAATTTACAGTATCTACAGAATGCTAAACGTCTGAATCCTAGACAGGCCAGGTGGCCTTTGCCCGTTTTAATTTCACGATTACCTACAAACCTGGTTCCTGCAACGGTCGGGCTGATGCGCTCTCTAGGTCATTTGACACTTTGGACGAGGAGTCCGCCCCTGAACCTGAGCCGATCATTCCCACCTCATGCATTGTTGCCCACTCTACCACCCTGAAGTCTAAAATTCCACCTGGTAAGACCTTTGTCCCCACTGAGCTAAGAGCTAAGATCCTTCGTTGGGGACATGATTCCAAGGTGGCAGGGCATTCTGGATTCCTCCGATCCTTCCTACTCATCAGTCGTCACTACTGGTGGCCTAATCTCCGCTCAGACGTCAAAGACTACGTTAAAGCTTGTCATGTCTGTGCTCAGTCCAAATCCTCCACACAAGCTCCTGCTGGTCTCCTCATGCCCTTGCCCATTCCTAAGGAACCCTGGGCCCATATTGCCATGGATTTTATCACCGATCTCCCACTGTCTGAGAATAATACAGTCATTTGGGTGGTAATCGATCGATTCTCCAAGATGGCTCATTTTGTTCCTCTTCCTGGTCTTCCTTCTGCCCCTGCCTTGGTTCCCATTTTCATTCGGGAAATTCTCCGCCTACATGGGGTCCCTTCTATTATTGTTTCCGACAGGGGAGTCCAATTCACGTCTCGTTTTTGGAGAGCCTTTTGCAAATCCCTCAATATTGTCTTGGATTTTTCTTCTTCTTACCATCCCCAATCCAATGGACAGACTGAGAGGGTTAATCAGGAGTTAGAGGTCTTTCTTCGCACCTTTGTGTCTTCTCACCATGATGATTGGTCCTCTCTACTCCCGTGGGCAGAATTCTCCCATAACAATCATGTGAATACCAGTTCGCAGAAGACACCCTTTTTCACAGTTTATGGAAAACACCCTCAACTTCCTCTTCCCATGATCTGTTCTCCAGACATTCCAGCTTTGGCTTCGGTTCAGGAGTCTCTCAATTCCGTTTGGGGTCACGTTCATGATTCCCTCCGGGCAGCTGCTGAAAAATTCAAAGGCTTTGCCGACCGCCGCAGGCGTAAACCGCCTTCTCTTCAGCCAGGGGACAAAGTCTGGCTCTCTACCAGGAACATCAAGCTCCGAGTTCCTTCTCTGAAGTTTGCTCCACGATTCATCGGTCCATACACGGTAACTGCTAAACTGAATCCGGTTTGTTTCAAACTCCAGATTCCTAAGAGCCTTAAAATCACTAACTCCTTTCATGTTGCTCTTCTAAAGCCTTTAGTCCTCAATAAATTCTCTCGTCCTCTCCCTACCGTGGCGCCTGTCTCTGAGGATAATCAAGAGTACGAGATCAGTCAAATTCTGGACTCCCGACTCTGTAAAGGCGTTCTTCAGTACCTCGTTCATTGGAAAGGGTTTGGTCCTGAGGAGAGGTCTTGGATCACTGCATCTGAGGTCTTTGCACCTCGTCTGTTAAAGGAGTTTCATCTGAAGTTTCCCTCTAAACCTGGGCCCAGGCGGGGAAGGGGGAGGCCTCGTAAGAGGGAGGGTACTGTCATGGATATGCATTAATGTCTGTCTGCCATCTTACCTTCCTCCTCATGTGTTCATCTAGAGACCAGACCTCCTTCACCTGGCTTCCTTTATAATCTCCTCCCAGCCTGACTCCACCCCAGGCCCTATCACTGAACACTATATTAACCTGTGCACTGCAAGCCTGCTTTGCTGATCAACGTGTTTGTTAGGCATTGTGTGTTTGGGTTCCTGCCTGCCGTGTGCTACGTCTGTCTCTCTGTTACGTTATTGGCTTGTCCCCGACTATCCCTGTCTGCTCGTGACCCTTGACCTTCGGCTCGTTCTTCGTTATCCTTGTCTGCTTGTGGCCCCTGACCTTCAGCTTGTTATTCGGTTCTCTCTATCGTGTGCTGCTGCTTCCCCTCTTTTCCCCTTATCCTACGGGGCGTGAGCTAGGAAACTCCAGGGGCCGCGACCTGGTCCCAGCCTGCAGCGTAACATCCTCACCACTAGAGGCCCTGGAGAAGACCAGCTGGGTCTTAGACTCTGCGCCCTGGGGAATCTTGGCTCTCGCTTCCGTTGGGATCCCGGTCCCGCTTTCCACAACCACCCAGTTTCCTATCCGCAGAAGCCAGCCATAGGGTTCACTACCTCGCGGTGCACTCCTGTCCCCCTACGGTGTGCATCTGTCACCTGGCCACAGGTGACCCTGACAGTATACTCCAAAACGGAAAGGGGGACTTGGTCTGCCCGACCTTCAAAAATACTTCTACGCGGCCCAGGTGGCCCAGCTTTCTAGATATCACTCCCAGCTACCGCAAGCAATATGGACGACTATGGAATCTTATTCCTGTCGTCTGAACCCTATTTCTCACATTATGTGGCTCCCAATAAAAGAAAGAACAATAATATTATTATGCCCTACGTTATCTTTCTCGCTAGAGATATGGGATAGACTCTCGAAAACCCATAAATTCAAGTCACCCCATACCCCATTGGCACCACTATTGAAAAATAGAGCGTTCACCCCGGGCCTCGCTTCCCTCGCATTCGAATGGTGGACCAATAAGGGCTTAATGCGAATAGCCGACCTTTGCGATAGTAAGGGAGTGCTATCCGAGCAGTCTATGATAGACAAGTATCAAATGCCACCTATGTAACGATATAGCTATGCTCAGTTAAGTCACTATTTACAAACTCTAACCCGTAAGGGTGATTTAGCAACTTTGACCCCCATGGAATACTTATGTAGTCACTATGATAACATCAGGGGTCACATAACTGCCATATATCCGATATTGATAAACGTATCAATGAAACTGAACTACATGATCCAATGGGAAAAGGACTTGCAGGAAACCCTTGATCTAGAGGAATGGCATACGTTATCAGAGACAGAATCTCGATTGCTTATCAATACGTCGATAATAGAGGCAAACTACAAGGTTTTATTGCGATGGTATATGGTACAGGTCAGATTGGCCACTTTTGTACCTGGAGCAATCTCTAAGTGTTTTAGAGGCTGTGGTCAGGTCGGATCCACCTACCACATACTGTGGACATGTCCTAAGGTCAGGAGGTTTTGGATCAGGGTCTATAATTCCCTTACCGAGATGAACCTGACGAAATCAGCAAAACAAGCACTTCTGGAGGGAGGGGCAGTGATAGCCTCCAAATTCCAAAGGCGGCTTCTAACCTTCATATTTATTTCAGCAAAAATAACTATAGCCAGGAATTGGAGGTCCGCTGCCCTTCCATTTGATCAGTTTAAAGGCAAATTATCGTGGCTCATGTTAAATGAAAGGTTGACAGCATTGGTACAGGATAAGATGAAGTTATTTCATAAAGTATGGGACCCATGGATTAGATATCTCACAACTGACCCCCGGACGCTCGCTACCTAGATTTATCATTATAAGATGGGCCTCTGGGCATGGAGCCATGGTTATCCCCCCAACCCTTTCTTCTCGGTCTTGTTCCCCCCCCATTTCCTTTCTTCCTTACTTTCTCTCCGAAACCTCACACTATTTGATATTGACTTTGATTTTCCATTCAAGGTTACCTCATTTGTTTACCCTCGGCAGATCGTTGTACACCGAGGAAGTTTGGGACGAAGCCCGCACGTTCGGAGGAGTAAGGCTCCCCCGACAGGCGGATAGGGAGCCAGCTCTTCCCAGTGGGTAGATTGCCCGATAAGGCCTGGGATGGAAGACGAGCCTGGGGTCCTGGACACAGTGGGATTGTTTATGGTTTATTGTTGTGCTACCGTGTTTTAGCCCACGTAAGAGGGTCATTATTAGGGATGAGCTCGGTGTTGGAGTCGAACGCATGTTCGACTCGAACATCGCCTGTTCGCCGAATTGCGAACATTATGGGCCGTTCGCGCCAAATTCGTGTGACGCGAACGACCCACAATGCACTGTGCCATCGCACTGCATTTCCGGCGCTGTGATTGGCCAAGCATGCACTGTGACCCCGCATGCTTGGCCAATCACAGCGCAGGCAGCGAGGAGAGCCATAATTGGCCACAGGCAGGAAGCCTGTGGCCAATCATAGCTAAGGGGGGTTTAGTTCACGCCCCACACTATAAAAGGCCGCCAGCACGGCGGCCTCGTGCAGTGTGTTCCGGCGTGCAGGGAAAGAGATACACAGGCAGGGACAGTGTGTTCTATGTTCTATTCTTTTCTCAGGCATCTGCAGGAGTTAGTGGGTGTTGTGTGCCCCCAGCACAGTATACACCTGTATATATCCGTCATTGCTGTTCTCTAATACAGGCATCTGCAGGAGTTAGTGGCACAGTATACATCTGTATATACCCGTCATTGCTGTTCTCTAATACAGGCATCTGCAGGAGTTAGTGGCACAGTATACACCTGTATATACCCATCATTGCTGTTCTCTAATACAGGCATCTGCAGGAGTTAGTGGCACAGTGTACACCTGTATATACCCGTCATTGCTGTTCTCTAATACAGGCATCTGCAGGAGTTAGTGGCACAGTATACACCTGTATATACTCGTCATTGCTGTTCTCTAATACAGGCATCTGCAGGAGTTAGTGGCACAGTGTACACCTGTATATACCCATCATTGCTGTTCTGTAATACAAGCATCTGCAGGAGTTATTGGCACAGTAGACACCTGTATATACCCGTCATTGCTGTTCTCTAATACAGGCATCTGCAGGAGTTAGTGGCACAGAATACACCTGTATATACCCGTCATTGCTGTTCTATAATACAGGCATCTGCAGGAGTTAGTGGCACAGTGTACACCTGTATATACCCGTCATTGCTGTTCTCTAATACAGGCATCTGCAGGAGTTGGTGGCACAGTATACACCTGTTTATACCCGTCATTGCTGTTCTCTAATAAAGCATCTGCAGGAGTTAGTGGCACAGTATACACCTGTATATACCCGTCATTGCTGTTCTCTAATACAGGCATCTGCAGGAGTTAGTGGCACAGTGTACACCTGTATATACCCGTCATTGCTGTTCTCTAATACAGGCATCTGCAGGAGTTAGTGGCACAGTATACACCTGTATATACCCGTCATTGCTGTTCTCTAATACAGGCATCTGCAGGAGTTAGTGGCACAGTATACACCTGTATATACCCGTCATTGCTGTTCTATTATACAGGCATCTGCATGAGTTAGTGGCACAGTATACACCTGTTTATACCCGTCATTGCTGTTCTCTAATACAGGCATCTGCAGGAGTTAGTGGCACAGTGTACACCTGTATATACCCGTCATTGCTGTTCTCTAATACAGGCATCTGCAGGAGTTAGTGGCACAGTATAAACCTGTATATACCCGTCATTGCTGTTCTCTAATACAGGCATCTGCAGAAGTTAGTGGCACAGTATACACCTGTATATACCCGTCATTGCTGTTCTCTAATACAGGCATCTGCAGGAGTTAGTGGCACAGTGTACACCTGTATATACCCATCATTGCTGTTCTATAATACAGGCATCTGCAGGAATTAGTGGCACAGTGTACACCTGTATATACCTGTCATTGCTGTTCTCTAATACAGGCATCTGCAGGAGTTAGTGGCACAGTATACACCTGTATATACCCGTCATTGCTGTTCTCTAATACAGGCATCTGCAGGAGTTAGTGGCACAGTGTACACCTGTATATACCCGTCATTGCTGTTCTGTAATACAAGCATCTGCAGGAGTTATTGGCACAGTAGACACCTGTATATACCCGTCATTGCTGTTCTCTAATACAGGCATCTGCAGGAGTAAGTGGCACAGTATACACCTGTATATACCCATCATTGCTGTTCTGTAATAAAGGCATCTGCTGGAGTTAGTGGGTGTTGTGTGCCTCCAGCACAATATACACTACCCAATTGCTGGTTTTCCCATCTCCCTGCAGGCCATTACTATGTCTGGAAGGCCAACAAAGAGAGGCAGACAGTCACGAGCCAATAAAAGAGGGCAAGCAGGCTCTGTGTCTGGGGGCAACAGTGCTGGTCGTGGACGCGGTGCATTGTCATCAGCACGTGGCCATAGGACACGCTTGTCCTTATTTTCGGCAGCTGGACGTGTTGAGCCGCATCATGCCGAAGACTTGGTAGAGTGGATGACCAAGCCCTCCTCATCCTCTCTCACCCAGGCTCAGGGTACTGGCAAAGCAGCTGCCAAAGCGTCCTCTTCCCTCGTATCAAGGTCATCATCAGTCACTCCTTCCCTAGACCCACCATGTCCTCCTAAAGGAGTCCCCCGAACTGTTTGAGCACAGTGTTGGGTACATGCTCCAGGAAGATGCCCAGCGTTTCGAAGGGTATGATGATGATACCCAGCTAGAGGAAGGCAGTAGCGTGAGCGCAGAGAGAGGGGATGCTCAAGAAGGACAGCAATCTGGCAGTCATGTTCCAGCAGCTGAAGCAAACTGCCAGATTGGCTGCAGTGATGAGGAGGGAGGGGATGATGAGGTCACTGACTCCACGTGGGTGCCTGATAGGAGAGAGGGGGAGGAGGAGGATGAGGAGGAGGCACATCTCCAACGAGGCAGGATGCCCTCCGGGGGCTAGCGTAAGGGCAGCACACCGACTGAATCACACCGCAGAGCTACGCCTGTGCAGGGCGCTGCCACTGCCCGTTATTCCAAAAGTTCTTTGGTGTGGGCCTTTTTTGAGTCAAGTGCATCAGATCGCACCGCTGCTATTTGCAACATATGTCTCAAGCGTATCTCGTGTGGCCAAAACATCAGCCGCTTGGGCACCACTTGCTTGACTGTTGACCTGCCATGCAGCTCGTTGGCAAGCGTACCTTAAAGACCCACACCAAAGAACAAAGCGGACCTCTCCTTGCTCCTCATCAGCTGGGATCTCCAACCCCACTATACCTTCAGTCCTCTCTGAAACCTGCACTGAGAGGAATGAAGGTGTAGAATTAGGTGTGTCACAGCCAAGTACTTGCGGGCACTCTGCTAGCAGTACACCGACGTCCGATTGTAGCAGGCAAATTTCCCTGCCCCAGCTGCTGGACCGTCGAAAGAAGTTCACTCCCAGCCATCCACATGCCCAGCGGTTGAATGCTAGCTTGGCTAAATTGCTAGCAATTCAACTGCTGCCTTTTCAGTTGGTAGACTCGGCCCCCTTCCGTGAGTTTATGCAATGTGTGGTTCCTCAGTGGCGGGTTCCCAAACGCCACTTTTTCTCACGGAAGGCGATTCCGGCTCTCTACCGGCATGTGGAAGGCAATGTCCATGCCTTGCTGGACAGGGCGGTCAGCAGTAAGGTGAATATTACCGCTGACTCATGGTCCAGCAGGCATGGACAAGGACGTTACCTTTCTTTCACGGCCCATTGGGTCACTCTTTTGGCATCTGGGAAGGATGCAGGACAAGGTGCAGTAGTGTTGGAGGTTGTTCCGCCGCCCCGCCTCCAAAATGCTACTACTGGTTGTGACACACCTCTCTCCTCCACCCCCTCCTCTTCTTCTTCCTCCATGGCCTCTTCCTGTGCTTTGTCCTCGGAACCAGCGGTGCTCCGTAGGCGTTCAAGGGGCTACGCAAGTACGCAGGCAAAAAGATGCCATGCCGTGTTTGCGCTGGTGTGTTTGGGGGACAGGAGCCACACTGGGGCAGAGGTTCTGTCAGCTCTGCAGGGGCAGGCCGAGAGGTGGTTGACGCCACGCCAGCTTAAGCCAGGAATGGTGGTTTGCAACAATGGCACCAACCTCCTCTCCGCCCTCCGACAGGGACAACTGACCCATGTGCCCTGTGTGGCTCACGTCCTTAACCTGGTGGTGCAGCGGTTCTTGGGCAGGTACCCGGGCTTACAGGATGTCCTGAGGCAGGCCAGGAAAGTCTGTGTGCATTTCCGCAGATCATTTAATTCCAGTGCTCAGCTGGCTGAGCTGCAAAAGGAGTTGAACCTGCCCAAGAACCGCCTTATATGTGACATGCCCACCAGGTGGAACTCAACGTTGGCCATGCTGCAGCGGCTGCACACGCAGCAGAGGGCCATCAATGAGTACCTGTGTGACTACGGCACCAGGTCAGGGTCAGGGGAGCTCGGGTTTTTTTCACCACGCCAGTGGGGCATGATCAGGGAGGCATGCACTGTCCTGGCACCATTTGAGGAGGCCACGAGGATGGTGAGCAGTGACAGTGCATGCATCAGTGACACTGTACCTCTCGTCCACCTGTTGGAGCATACGCTGCGTGGAATAATGGACAGGGCACTTGAGGCAGAACAGAGGCAGGAAGAGGAGGACTTCCTTGCCTCTCAAGGCCCCTTTTACCCAGACAGTGTTCCTTCAGTCCCACCCATCGCACAGGAAGAGGAGGAGGAAGAGGAGGAGCATTGTGTCAGAATGGAGGTGGAGCCTGGCACTCTGCATCAACAGCAGCAGTCTTTTAGGGATGATTTACAGTCCCAAGAAACCCGTGGACTTGTACGTGGCGGGGAGGAGGTGGCTGCGGATCATGTTGTCCTTAGTGACCCAGAGGACTCCGGACCGAATGCCTCAGCTAACCTACGCTGCATGGCCTCCCTGATCCTGCAAAGTCTGTGGAAGGATCCTCGTATTCTTCGGATCAAGGAGAGGGACCATTACTGGCTGGCCACTCTCCTTGATCCACGGTACAAGGGTAAGGTTGCGGACCTTACCTTACCGTCGCAGAGGGAGCAGAGGATGAGACATCTCCGGGAGGCCTTGCAGAAAGGACTGTGCAACGCGTTCCCAGAGACTGGGAGGTTACAAACTCCTGGTCCTGGACAACGAGTTGCTGAGGCTTCGGTCAGTCAAAGAAGGAGCGGTGGGGAAGGTGGAGGTCTGACCGATGCGTTCAGACAATTTTTTAGTCTGCAGCCCCAAGTTATGATCGTTTCCAGCAACCATCGCCAGCGTCTGATATACATGGTTCAGGAATACCTAGGGGCAAGGTCAGACTTGGACACCTTTCCCACCGAAAATCCTCTGGCTTACTGGGTCTTGAGGATGGATCATTGACCAGAGCTTGCACAGTATGCAATTGAGCTACTGGCCTGTCCTGCATCCAGCGTTCTTTCGGAACGCACATTCAGTGCTGCTGGAGGCTTTGTTACGGATCACAGGGTGCGCATGTCCACCGACTCGGTTGATCGACTGACCTTCATAAAGATGAACCAGTCTTGGATCACCACCAGCTACCAAGCACCTGAAGCTGATATAACAGAATAATTTATTTTGAAATGTCACATCCCTTCAAGACTGCCTATGCTGATGCTGAGTGACTGTCCTGTTATGTTGACTGACTATCCTCCTCCTCCTCAATGATCCGATTCATGATGATAGCTTGGAAGTAGACATGTGCACTGCCAAAAAATTCATTAGTTTTCGTTTTCGTTTCATTCGTTTTTGTTTTTTTTTCGTTTTTCGGGTCATTCGTTATGATCGCAATTCATAAATTTGTACATTCGTAAATTTGTACATTCGTAAATTTATACATTCGTAAATTCGTACATTCGTAAATTTATACATTCGTAAATTTATACATTCGTAATTTCGGAAATTTGGAAATTCGATATTTTCGAAAACCCGAAAATTTGAAAATCTGAAAAAATAACTATTAAATTATAGTTGTAATTTCCTTTCAAATTTGGCTGTTAGCGAACGTAACGAATACAAATTTATCTGAAGTTACGCATAACCTGAAATAACAAATGCCGCATCTAAACAAATGGAACGGAACAAATTAATAATAATAATAATAAAACGTTTTTATTATTATTATTGTTATTTATTATTATTATTAATTCATTACGTTCCATTCGTTTAGATACGGCATTCATTATGTCGGAAAACAATTCGTAACTTCGTTAAGTTCACTAACAGCCAAATTTGAAAGGAAATTACAATACCTATAATTGAATAGTTAGTAATAGTTAAGTTATTAGTTAATTATTATTTCAGATTTCCGAATTTCCGAATTTACGATTGTACGAATGTACAAATTTACGAATGTACGAATATTCGGAAATTCGGAAATTCAAATTTACGAATTTCCGGATAGTTGTACATTCGTAAATTCGTGCATTGGTAAATTCGTATATTCGTAAATTCGTACATTCGTAAATTTGAATTTACGAATATTCGTTAAAATTCGTTAAATGAGTTTTCGTTAATTCGGATATTTCCGAATTAACGAATTTGTCGAAATTCGTTAAAAAACGAATTCGGAACGAAACGAATTGCACATGTCTACTTGGAAGAACATTTTTGTTTCTGGGTGCCGCCACCAGTGGCTAAGGCCCAATTTTTCAGCCCCTGTTTAACAGGGGCATGTAATTACAATTTTTTATGCAATGTTTTGCAGCAGGGCTCATTCCTGCACTCCAACTAGAGTATCTGGGAGAGGTTGCAGTGTCGTGGCACCAGCACCAGTGCCTACGGCCCAATTTTTCAGCCCCTGTTTAACAGGGGCATGTAATTACAATTTTTAATGCAATACTTTGCAACAGGGCTCATTGCTGTGCTCCAAGTACAGTATCTGTGAGGGGTTGCAGTGTTGTGGCACCAGTGCCTAAAGCCCAATTTTTCTGCCCCTGTTCAACAGGGGCATGTAATTACAATTCTTGATCTAATAATTCACAGCAGGGCCCATTCCTGCGCCCACCAAGAGTAACTGTGAGGGTGTTAAGGTATGTACTTACAGAGGCCGAGTTGCCGAGAGTGGTTCACATTTGCGACTTGACGCACTCCACTCCCTGGAGGTGAGACAGGGAGTGGATGGCCCGGTAGTGCTGAGTAGACTGAAGAGCAGGCTTCTAGCAGGAACTAGCTGGATCGGTATAGTTCAAACAGCAAGAGTCAATAGAAGCCGGTGCAGGCTGAGTCCGGGTTGCAACTGCAGAGGTAACAGTCCCGGCTGGGGGTCTAGCACAGCAAAAGGTAACAAGTCCAGAAAATACCGGGAACAAGGCAGGAGTGCAAAGGAAACGTGGAAGTCCAAAGGTACAAGCAGGAGGTCAAGGATTGTAGACAGGCAGTAGATCCGAGTCACAGGCCGAGGGTCAAACACAAAAGAAGGCAGAAGTCCGTATAACAAGCCGAGGGTCAGGTCCAGGAGAGAGATCAGAGGAATCAAGCCAGTCCGGGTCACAAGGAGATTTTCAAGGTAGTTTTCCAGAGTCTTGGGTACACAGGAAAGCTGACAAACCAGCAACTTGTCAGTGCAACTGGGTTTCTTTAAATAGGCCCGCCTGGATTCCTATCGGTGCGCCGCCGCGCATGCGCGCGCGCCGCTGCGTCGGCGCGCGCACCCGAGAACGTAGAAGCGCCGTCCCGCGCACGCGCCGAAGCGTCATTTCGCCGCGCGTGCGCATTGGGCGCTGATTGCCGCTGTTGGACGGAAGATTTCCCTGACAGAGGGCTTACAGTGTTGTGGCAACACCACCACCACCAAAGGCCCAATTTTTCTGCCCCTCTTCAACAGGGGCGTGCAATTACAATTCTTGATCTAATAATTTACAGTAGGGCCCATTCATGCGCCCACCAAGAGTAACTGTGAGGGCTGACAGTGTTGTAGCACCAGCACCACCACCAAAGGCCCAATTTTTCCTACCACTGTTGACTGACTATCCTCCTCCTCCTCAATGATCCGATTCATGATGATAGCTTGGAAGAACATTTTTGTTTCTGGGTTCCGCCACCAGTGGCTAAGGCCCAATTTTTCAGCCCCTGTTTAACAGGGGCATGTAATTACAATTTTTTATGCAATGCTTTGCAGCAGGGCTCATTCCTGCACTCCAACTAGAGTATCTGGGAGAGGTTGCAGTGTCGTGGCACCAGCACCAGTGCCTAAGGCCCAATTTTTCATTACAATTAATTAGAATTCCTGATATAATAGTTCACAGCAGGGCGTTCCAGTGCCCACCAAGAGTAACTTTGAGGGCTTACAGTGTTGTGGCAACACCGACACCTAAGGGGCAAATTTCTGCAGAGAATATACGGCAGGCCCCTACTTTCAAACATCCAACTTACAAACGACTCCTACTTGCAAACGGAAGGAGACAACAGGAAGTGAGAGGAAATCTGCTCCTAGGAAGGCAAATTCTCTCCTGTAAAAGTTAATATGGGAAAAAGGTGTCTCCTCTCTACTGATGCTTTATCACCAATCCTTGTTTCAATAAAAACCCCACTTTTCCAAAAACATTTGTCATTGGGACGGAAAGTGAGGTGAAATGTTCTGAACAGGTGCACAGACAGCAAAACAAATGTTACAGGGGTGATAACCGTTCCCTATGTTCTCCAAAAAGCTTAAAAATAGTTTTTTTGGCTAGAGCTACACTTACAAAATGTACCTGTTCCAAATTAGAAAAAGATTCTACTTAAGAACAAACCTACAGTCCCTGTCTTGTTTGCACCGCCTGTATACTGCTGTTCAGAGTATATAGGGCCTTTTTTTAATTTTGGGTGCAGGGGTTCCCCTTAATATCCATACAAGTGGGGTGGGGGGTACCCATGCCATTTTTCTCAATGATTTTCATCCATATTGCCGGGACCAGACATTAAATTAAAGCCGCAAGCAGTTTTAAATGACCATTTTTTTTCCTTTAGAAATGTCATTTTGTGCAGGGACAGTTCTAAACACAGGAAACACGTGGCACTTCACAGGCATACTTTAGACACCCCCCAGGTACGACATTTAAAGGAATATTTCACTTATTTTTTTTTCACTTTATGCATCATTAAAATGACTGCTCCCAAAAAAACGGCCGTTTTTAAAACTTTTTTTTTGCATTGATACATGTCCCCTGGGGCAGAACCCGGGTCCCCAAACCCTTTTTAGGACAATGACTTGCATATTAGCCGTTATAATTAGCACTTTTGATTTCGAACGTTCGCATCCATTGTATTTAATAGGGTTCTAAAGTTCGCGCGAACTTTCGGTCCGTTCGCAAGTTCTGGTGCGAACCGAACCGGGGGGTGTTCGGCTCATCCCTAGTCATTATAGACATTGTAGGCGATACCAATAGGACTCCCCAATGTCATAGATTGTAATGTATATGATTCCCTAAATATGTTTTATACTGTGCAATGAAAAGCTGAGAGTTTCTTTTTTATACTTTGTATGTAAAACTTTAATAAAAACTATTGAAACATAAAAGGGGGGCTCTGGGGGGCTGCTGCACTACAGAAGGTTTTTCACCTTAATGCAGGGCTTGACAAATTTGCTTGGAATCTAGGAGCCAGCTAAAAAAGTTAGGAGCCAGGAACGCGCCCCGTCCCGCCGAGCTTGCGTGCAGAAGCAAACACATACGTGAGCAGCGCCCGCATATGACAGCGGGGTTCAAACCACACATGTGAGGTATCGCCGCGATTGGTAGAGCGAGAGCAATAAACCAAGTTGCTAATTCTAGTCGCAATTGCGACCTGGCGCCCGGGGTTTTTCGAGCCCTGCCTTAATGCATGGAATGCATTAAGGTGAAAAACATTGAGGGTTTACAGTCAGCAGCTACAAATACTTTTAATATAAGGACACTTACCTGTCCAGGGTGCCTGTGATGTCGGCACCCGAAGCCGACCCGTCCATCAGCCCTGAGTGTAGGCGCCGGTGATGTAAAAAAAGTCTCGACCTATGCAGGGTCTCGACCGCGTCACTTCCGGTGCAGCTACGTCAAAAACACAGCTGATGGCGGCCTCGACTGCGCGTGCGCGGCTTCACCGCACCTATACCGAGCATGCGCAGACGCTCGGTTTAGTCCGTGAAAATTCTAGACTCGAGCGGGCGGGCGGAGGCGTTGCGAATTGCTTAACATCGTCGCCAGCACCGCCTCCAGACCCGCCCCCAACACGCCCCTAGCTTGTATATTATTGGGACAGAGGTCGAGAGAAAATATAGAGCTGCACCGCCTCCAGCCCCCCCTCGCCCCTAGCCTGCTCTACTGAAGGGGGGCGGGCCCCCGTGCATAGCACTGAGTCCAAGTACAGTACTGTGCATTGTTCTGCCATCAAATATGCTGCCTCACTGCACCCAGCAAACGCAACCACTGTGCCCGTCATACGCAGCCACTATGCCCGTCATACGCAGCCACTGCACCCAGCAAACGCAAACACTGTGCCCCTCATACGCAACCACTGTGCCCAGCAAACGCAACCACTGTGCCCGTCATACGCAGCCACTGCACCCAGCAAACGCAAACACTGTGCCCGTCATACGCAGCCACTGCACCCAGCAAACGCAAACACTGTGCCCGTCATACGCAGCCACTGCACCCAGCAAACGCAAACACTGTGCCCGTCATACGCAACCACTGTGCCCAGCAAACGCAACCACTGTGCCCGTCATACGCAGCCACTGCACCCAGCAAACGCAAACACTGTGCCCGTCATACGCAACCACTGTGCCCAGCAAACGCAAACACTGTGCCCGTCATACGCAACCACTGCACCCAGCAAACGCAACCACTGTGCCCGTCATACGCAGCCACTGCGCCCAGCAAACGCAACTACTGTGCCCGTCATACGCAGCCACTGCACCCAGCAAACGCAAACACTGTGCCCGTCATACGCAACCACTGTGCCCAGCAAACGCAACCACTGTGCCCAGCAAACGCAGCCACTGCACCCAGCAAACGCAAACACTGTGCCCGTCATACGCAGCCACTGCACCCAGCAAACGCAAACACTGTGCCCGTCATACGCAACCACTGTGCCCAGCAAACGCAACCACTGTGCCCGTCATACGCAGCCACTGCACCCAGCAAACGCAAACACTGTGCCCGTCATACACAACCACTGTGCCCAGCAAATGCAACCACTGTGCCCGTCATACGCAGCCACTGCACCCAGCAAACGCAAACACTGTGCCCGTCATACGCAGCCACTGCACCCAGCAAACGCAAACACTGTGCCCGTCATACGCAACCACTGTGCCCAGCAAACGCAACCACTGTGCCCGTCATACGCAGCCACTGCACCCAGCAAACGCAAACACTGTGCCCGTCATACGCAACCACTGCACCCAGCAAACGCAACCACTGTGCCCGTCATATGCAGCCACTGCGCCCAGCAAACGCAACCACTGTGCCCGTCATACGCAGCCACTGCACCCAGCAAACGCAAACACTGTGCCCGTCATACGCAACCACTGTGCCCAGCAAACGCAACCACTGTGCCCGTCATACGCAGCCACTGCACCCAGCAAACGCAAACACTGTGCCCGTCATACGCAGCCACTGCACCCAGCAAACGCAAACACTGTGCCCGTCATACGCAACCACTGTGCCCAGCAAACGCAACCACTGTGCCCGTCATACGCAGCCACTGCACCCAGCAAATGCAAACACTGTGCCCGTCATACACAACCACTGTGCCCAGCAAACGCAACCACTGTGCCCGTCATACGCAGCCACTGCACCCAGCAAACGCAAACACTGTGCCCGTCATACGCAGCCACTGCACCCAGCAAACGCAAACACTGTGCCCGTCATACGCAACCACTGTGCCCAGCAAACGCAACCACTGTGCCCGTCATACGCAGCCACTGCACCCAGCAAACGCAAACACTGTGCCCGTCATACGCAACCACTGCACCCAGCAAACGCAACCACTGTGCCCGTCATATGCAGCCACTGTGCCCAGCAAACGCAAACACTGTGCCCGTCATACGCAACCACTGTGCCCAGCAAACGCAACCACTGTGCCCATCATACGCAGCCACTGTGCCCAGCAAACGCAACCACTGTGCCCGTCAAACGCAACCACTGTGCCCGTCATACGCAGCCACTGTGCCCAGCAAACGCAACCACTGTGCCCGTCAAACGCAACCACTGTGCCCGTCATACGCAGCCACTGTGCCCAGCAAACGCAACCACTGTGCCCGTCAAACGCAACCACTGTGCCCATCATACGCAGCCACTGTGCCCAGCAAACGCAACCACTGCACCCAGCAAACGCAACCACTGTGCCCGTCATACGCAGCCACTGCACCCAGCAAACGCAACCACTGCACCCAGCAAACGCAACCACTGCGCCCGTCATACGCAGCCACTGCACCCAGCAAACGCAACCACTGTGCCCGTCATATGCAGCCACTGTGCCCAGCAAACGCAAACACTGTGCCCGTCATACGCAACCACTGTGCCCAGCAAACGCAACCACTGTGCCCATCATACGCAGCCACTGTGCCCAGCAAACGCAACCACTGTGCCCGTCAAACGCAACCACTGTGCCCGTCATACGCAGCCACTGTGCCCAGCAAACGCAACCACTGTGCCCGTCAAACGCAACCACTGTGCCCGTCATACGCAGCCACTGTGCCCAGCAAACGCAACCACTGTGCCCGTCAAACGCAACCACTGTGCCCGTCATACGCAGCCACTGTGCCCAGCAAACGCAACCACTGCACCCAGCAAACGCAACCACTGTGCCCGTCATACGCAGCCACTGCACCCAGCAAACGCAACCACTGCACCCAGCAAACGCAACCACTGCGCCCGTCATACGCAGCCACTGCACCCAGCAAATGCAACCACTGCACCCAGCAAACGCAACCACTGCGCCCAGCAAACGCAACCACTGCGCCCGTTATACACAACCACTGTGCCCAGCAAATGCAACCACTGTGCCCGTCATACGCAGCCACTGCACCCAGCAAACGCAAACACTGTGCCCGTCATACGCAGCCACTGCACCCAGCAAACGCAAACACTGTGCCCGTCATACGCAACCACTGTGCCCAGCAAACGCAACCACTGTGCCCGTCATACGCAGCCACTGCACCCAGCAAACGCAAACACTGTGCCCGTCATACGCAACCACTGCACCCAGCAAACGCAACCACTGTGCCCGTCATATGCAGCCACTGCGCCCAGCAAACGCAACCACTGTGCCCGTCATACGCAGCCACTGCACCAAGCAAACGCAAACACTGTGCCCGTCATACGCAACCACTGTGCCCAGCAAACGCAACCACTGTGCCCGTCATACGCAGCCACTGCACCCAGCAAACGCAAACACTGTGCCCGTCATACGCAGCCACTGCACCCAGCAAACACAAACACTGTGCCCAGCAAACGCAACCACTGTGCCCGTCATACGCAGCCACTGCACCCAGCAAACGCAAACACTGTGCCCGTCATACACAACCACTGTGCCCAGCAAACGCAACCACTGTGCCCGTCGTACGCAGCCACTGCACCCAGCAAACGCAAACACTGTGCCCGTCATACGCAGCCACTGCACCCAGCAAACGCAAACACTGTGCCCGTCATACGCAACCACTGTGCCCAGCAAACGAAACCACTGTGCCCGTCATACGCAGCCACTGCACCCAGCAAACGCAAACACTGTGCCCGTCATACGCAACCACTGCACCCAGCAAACGCAACCACTGTGCCCGTCATATGCAGCCACTGTGCCCAGCAAACGCAAACACTGTGCCCGTCATACGCAACCACTGTGCCCAGCAAACGCAACCACTGTGCCCATCATACGCAGCCACTGTGCCCAGCAAACGCAACCACTGTGCCCGTCAAACGCAACCACTGTGCCCGTCATACGCAGCCACTGTGCCCAGCAAACGCAACCACTGTGCCCGTCAAACGCAACCACTGTGCCCGTCATACGCAGCCACTGTGCCCAGCAAACGCAACCACTGTGCCCGTCAAACGCAACCACTGTGCCCGTCATACGCAGCCACTGTGCCCAGCAAACGCAACCACTGCACCCAGCAAACGCAACCACTGTGCCCGTCATACGCAGCCACTGCACCCAGCAAACGCAACCACTGCACCCAGCAAACGCAACCACTGCGCCCGTCATACGCAGCCACTGCACCCAGCAAACGCAACCACTGCACCCAGCAAACGCAACCACTGCGCCCAGCAAACGCAACCACTGCGCCCAGCAAACGCAACCACTGTGCCCAGCAAACGCAACCACTGCACCCAGCAAACGCAACCACTGCACCCGTCAAACGCAACCACTGCGCCCGTCAAACGCAGCCACTGTGCCCAGCAAACGCAGCCACTGCACCCAGCAAACGCAACCACTGTGCCCATCAAACGCAACCACTGTGCCCAGCAAACGCAGCCACTGCACCCATCAAACGCAGCCACTGTGCCTATCAACCGCTGCCACTGTGCCCATCAAACCCAGCCACTGTGCCCATCAAACGCACCCACTATTGACGCCACTGTGCCATCAAACGCAGCTACTGTACCCATCAATTGCTGTCAGTGTGCCCCATCAATTGCCGCTACTGTGCCCCATAAAATGCTGCCAGTGTGCCCATCAATTACCACTAATGTGCCCCATCAAATGCTGCCCGGCACTTACCTGTCTCGCAGCGGGTCAGCGGCGGTGTCCTGCACGTCCTCCATGTCTTCTTCCGTCCTCTCTCAGGCATCCAATCACAGCGCCTGACGTTTCAGCCAATCAGGGGACCGGTAACAGACTCGAGCACCTGATTGGCTAAGAGGCGGATTAGTGTTAGCAAAGTGAATTCCTTTGCTTTGCTAACACAACGCTGAGTGAACAGAGAACGCCCAGCATGGCGCCCGCTGTTCACCTTTTTGGGCGCCTATTAGAGCCTATGGCTCTAATCAGGTGCTTCCAAAAAACACCCCCGCCGATGTAATTAAGGTGCCCGCCGACCGAAAAGGGGCCGGACACCTGAACAGGGGGTGTCAGCAGTGACCATAGATAGATTCATGCAAGAACAGGGACCTGATCACCCTGTGTGTGCCAACCTCACTGCCCTGCCTGCCATGTGTCCTGTGTGAGGGCCCTCCTGTGACAGCTCTTATCAGAACTTCATCCCACTTTGTGATCCCCCTACATGACTGATCCCTCTGTGTGCACCTCTTACACGGGGAACCCCTCTGTTTGCTACCCCTACATGTCTGCATACTCTGACCACAACCTGTACCATTTCCACATCCTCTGACTGCCTCCTATATCCTGTACACATGTTCTAACCACCTCCTGTATCCTGTCCGCAGCCTCTAACCATCTCTTGTATCCTGTCTGCAATCTCTGACTATCTCTTGTCTTTTATGGTGTCTGCAGTCTCTTAGGGAGAGTCTGGAGAGGAATCAAGAGTGAGAGCGTCGCCGGGATTGGGATTACGGGAGGAGTCAGACGTGTATGGACTGTGGAGAACAGACTATAGAATAAAACCAGAGCCACCAACCAGGAGCCATCTAACTGAGACCTGCACGCTGCACCGGAGAGGAGGTCAGTGACAGCGCCGTCAGGCCAGTCTGAGGGGGGGGGGGGTCACTGATGTAAGGGGGGAGTGAATGCAATTATGTAAGGGGGCACTGATATAAAGGTTTTCCCTTATATCAGTAACACCCCCCCCCCTTACCTTAGTGTATTCACTCTGCGGAAGGTGGTCTCTGGTCACCAGAGAACCCCCCCCCCCCACATCACATTTCCCGGCATTCCCCTCTACATCAGAGTCGGCAGGCTTCCCCCTTACAGTGCAAGGGAACTCAGATGTAAAGGAAAATGCTGCAGAGCATAATCTAAGGAGGAACTCTGATGTAAGGGGTGCTCTGGTCACCAGAGACCACCTTATATCAGAGTCCACTGCATTCCTATTTACATCAGAGTTCCCACTTACATCAGGGTCTGCAGCATTGCCCTTTACATCAGTGTTCCCCTTTACATCAGGGTTGGCAGAGTTCCCCCTGTAAGATTAGAAGGGATGGAGGCCCGGAGACATGTCCAGAGAACACAGAGGATACATGGGATAGATTAGAAGGGATGGAGGCTCAGAGACATGTCCAGAGTACACAGAGGATACATGGGATAGATTAGAAGGGATGGAGGCCCGGAGACATGTCCAGAGTACACAGAGGATAGATTAGAAGGGATGGAGGCCCAGAGGCATGTCCAGAGAACACAGAGGATACATGGGATAGATTAGAAGGGATGGAGGCCTCCTCTGTTTTCCCTGGACATCCATCCCTTCTAATCTATCCCATGTATTCTCTGTGTTCTCTGGACATGTCTCCGGGCCTCCATCCCTTCTAATCTATCCCATGTATCCTCTGTGTACTCTAGACATGTCGCTGAGCCTCCATCCCTTCTAATCTATCCCATGTATCCTCTGTGTACTCTGGACATGTCTCCGGGCCTCCATCCTTTCTAATCTATCCCATGTATCCTCTGTGTACTCTGGACATGTCTCTGGGCCCCCATCCCTTCTAATCTATCCCATGTATCCTCTGTGTACTCTGGACATGTCTCCGGGCCTCCATCCCTTCTAATCTATCCCATGTATCCTCTGTGTACTCTGGACATGTCTCCGGGCCTCCATCCTTTCTAATCTATCCCATGTATCCTCTGTGTACTCTGGACATGTCTCCGGGCCTCTATCCCTTCTAATCTTACAGGGGGAACTCTGTGAACCCTGATGTAAAGGGGAACACTGATGTAAAGGGCAATGCTGCAGACCCTGATGTAAGTGGGAACTCTGATGTAAATGGGAATGCAGTGGACTCTGATATAAGGTGGTCTCTGGTGACCAGAGCACCCCTTACATCAGAGTTTCTCCTTAGATTATGCTCTGCAGCATTTTCCTTTACATCTGAGTTCCCTTGCACTGTAAGGGGGAATCCTGCCGACTCTGATGTAAAGGGGAATGACGGAAAATGTGATGTGGGGGGGAGGGGGACTCTGGTGACCAGAAACCACCTTCCGCAGAGTGAATACACTAAGGTAAGGGGGGGGGGTGTTACTGATATAAGGGAAAACCTTTATATCAGTGCCCCCTTACATAATTGCATTCACTCCCCCCTTACATCAGTGACCCCCCCCCCCCCTCAGACTGACCTGATGGCGCTGTCACTGACCTCCTCTCCGGTGCAGCGTGCAGGTCTCAGTTAGATGGCTCCTGGTTGGTGGCTCTGGTTTTATTCTATAGTCTGTTCTCCACAGTCCATACACGTCTGATTCCTCCCGTAATCCCAATCCCGGCGACGCTCTCACTCTTGATTCCTCTCCAGACTCTCCCTAAGAGACTGCAGACACAATTAAAGACAAGAGATAGTCAGAGATTGCAGACAGGTTAGAGGCTGCGGACAGGATACAGGAGGTGGTTAGAGTAAGGTGACCAGATTTTTAAAATGAAATCCGGGGACATTTTTTTTTTTTTTTACTAGTAATGGCGGCAATCAGCGACTCTCTGCCCATCGCCGCCCGCCTCACAGCCTGTCAAGTCTTACTCTTCGGGCCCCGGCTACTACTGGGTGGGGAGCAGAGGAAGATCACTCCACCAGGGAAGGCAAGGAGATAAGCAGGCAGGCAACTGTCCGGGACTTGAGCCAAGGCAGAAGAACATGCGAGCGAAGCTGAATGGGCATGCACCCGAAACTGAAGAAATATTCCCTCCTCTCCGACCAACACATGATCATCAGAAAGGGGCACAGATAATGGAAAGAAATAGACCCCCCTAAGCTAGTAGGGGCGGCGGAGCAGGGGGGTGTAATTCAGATTATTTATTTTTTAATTCTGCACTGACTGTCTTTGAAATTGAACCAGCACCTGTTCAAATGCAATCCGGGGACAAAACCATGGACAGACTTGGTCCGGGGACAGTGTCCTCAATCCGGGGACTGTCCCCGGAAACCGGGGATGTCTGGTCACCCTAGGTTAGAGGCTGCAGTCAATAGGTGGTCAGAACATGTGCACAGGATAGAGGAGGTGGTCAGAGGATGGCGGACAGGATACAGGAGGCAGTCAGAGGATGTGGAAATGGTACAGGTGGTGGTCAGAGTATGCAGACATTTAGGGGTAGCAAACAGAGGGGTTCCCCATGTAAGGGGTGCACACAGAGGGGTCAGTCATGTAGGGGGATTACACAGTGGGATGAAGTCCTGATAAGAGCTGTCACAGAAGGGCCCTCACATAGGACACATGGCAGGCAGGGCAGTGAGTTTGGCACACACAGGGTGATCAGGTTCCTGTTCTTAGGGGAGGTGGGGTCCTGATCCCTAGGAAAGATGGGATCCCTAGGTGAGATGAAGTCCCCGTTGCCAGGGGAGATGGAGTTCCTGCCCTCAGGTGAGATGGAGTTCCTGCCCCCAGGTGAGATAGGATCCCTGCCCCAGAGTGAGAAGGGGGTCCCTGTCCCCAGGAGAGAAGGGGTCCCTGTCCCCAGGGGGGGAAGGTTTCCCTGTCCTCAGGGGGAGAAGGTTTCCCTGTCTTGGGGGGGGGGTCCCTGTCCCCAGGAGAGAAGGGAGTCCCTGTCCCCAGAGGAGAAGGGAGTCCCTGTCCCCAGAGGAGAAGGGAGTCCCTGTCCCCAGGAGAGAAGGGAGTCCCTGTCCCCAGGAGAGAAGGGAGTCCCTGTCCCCAGGAGAGAAGGGAGTCCCTGTCCCCAGGAGAGAAGGGAGTCCCTGTCCTCAGGGGGGAGAAGGGGGTCTCTGTCCTCAGGGGGGAGAAGGGGGTCTCTGTCTTGGGGGGGAGGTGGAGGTCCCTGTCCTCGGGGAATATGGAGTGGGATATGGGATGGTCTCACTTACCATGACCAAGTCTGCAGGTCCCTCATTTATGGTGGTCTTGGCTCCCTCCAGCAGCACGGATGGGCGATCAGCTTATCCCCAGGGAGCACAGCTACGGCTTGACAATCTGACAGCAATTGATGGGCACAGTGGCTGCGTTTGACGGGCACAGTGGCTGCGTTTGACGGGCACAGTGGCTGCGTATGACGGGCACAGTGGTTGCGTTTGCTGGGCACAGTGGCTGCGTATGACGGGCACAGTGGTTGCGTTTGCTGGGCACAGTGGTTGCGTATGACGGGCACAGTGGTTGCGTATGACGGGCACAGTGGTTGCGTTTGCTGGGTGCAGTGGCTGCATATGACGGGCACAGTGGTTGCGTATGACGGGCACAGTGGTTGCGTTTGCTGGGTGCAGTGGCTGCGTATGACGGGCACAGTGGTTGCGTTTGCTGGGTGCAGTGGTTGCGTTTGCTGGGTGCAGTGAGGCAGCATATTTGATGGCAGAACAATGCACAGTACTGTACTTGGACTCAGTGCTATGCACGGGGGCCCGCCCCCCTTCAGTAGAGCAGGCTAGGGGCGGGGCTGGAGGCGGTGCAGCTCTATATTTTCTCTTGACCTCGGTCCCAATGATATACAAGCTAGGGGCGTGTTGGGGGCGGGTCTGGAGGCGGTGCTGGCGACGATGTTAAGCAATTCGCAACGCCTCCGCCTGCCCGCTCGAGTCTAGAATTTTCACGGACTAAACCGAGCGTCTGCGCATGCGCGGTATAGGTGCGGTGAAGCCGCGCACGCGCAGTCGAGGCCACCATCAGCTGTGTTTTTGACGTAGCTGCACCGGAAGTGACGCGGTCGAGACCCTGCATAGGTCGAGACTTTTTTTACATCACGGGCATCCTCATAGTTTCTAACAGTCCCAATTTTTCCGAGACACTCCCGATTTTGGGACCCTCGTCCCGATTGGAGGCTGTCCTGATTCGGGATTTTGCCTTTTGTCCAGGGAAATCTGGAATGTTTGGCTCTGCAGCGGTTCTGGCTCCAACAAAATGGCTCCCGCCGCCGCCGCAAGATCTCTTTCCCCTTGCGTTCAGTGGAGAGGGGAGGGGGATCGATCCGTGCAGCCAATGAATCGGCTTCTCTCTTCACAATTCTGAAGCCGGGGTTAGCTGCACGGCTCGGCTCCTCCCCTCTCCACTGAACACACGGCGCCGCTTGTGGAGTTTGCTCTGCTCTGCAGTTATCCCTCTCGGTGTACAGCCCGGGCCAGCGATGTAACTATAATGTACAGGGGGGGTAACTATGTACAGGGGAGGTTACTATGTACAGGGGGGTTACTATGTACAGGGGTGGTTACTATGTACTGGGGGGTTACTATGCACAGGGGGGTAACTATGTACAGGGGGGTAACTAGGGGGAGAAGGGTAACTATGTATAGGGGAAGGGGGTAACTATGTACAGGGAGGGTAACTACGGCTCTGCTTGGGACACTGATGTAAGGACTGAGGCTCCGCTGGGGGCACCAGATGTAAGGACGGACTCTGCTGGGGGCAACTGATGTAAGAAGGGACTCTGCTGGGGGCACCTGATGCAAGGACAGACTCTGCTGGGGGCACCTGATGCAAGGCTGGACTCTGCTGGGGGCACCTGATGCAAGGCTGGACTCTGCTGGGGGCACCTGATGCAAGGACGGCCTCTGCTGGGGGCACCTGATGTAAGGACGGACACTGCTGGGGGCACCTGATACAAGGACGGACTCTGCTGGGGGAACCTGATGCAAGGACGGACTCTGCTGGGGGCACCTGATGTAAGGACGGACTGTGCTGGGGCACCTGATGTAAGGACGGACTCTTCTGGGGGTACCCGATGCAAGGACGGACTCTGCTGGGGGAACCTGATGCAATGCCGGACTCTGCTGGGGGGAACCTGATGCAAGGACGGACTCTGCTGGGGGCACCTAATGCAAGGAAGGACTCTGCTGGGGGCACCTGATGGCATCTAGTGACAGGCAACGTGGCAGGTGACACACTCAGGGGTCCCACTGATTCTGCATTATGGTGAGTTAAATGATTTAATTTTATATTAGAATGTAATAATAGAAATAATGCGCTTTAATCATCCTGACACCATAACAACCATGATGCCGGGATGATTAAAGCGCTAACACCAGGTGTTTGGAGTATCTTTATCTGCTGATTTGTTAAATTCTGGAATACACAGATTTCTATTGTGGTGTAGGATCTGGGACTGCTGTCCCTCCATCCCTCTTTCCTTCCTTCTTTCTCTCTTTCTTTCTTTCCTTCCTTCTCTCTCCTTCCCTCCCTCTTTTTTTCTTTCCTTCTCTCTCTGCCTCTTTCTTTCTCCATCCCTCATTCATCCAAGGCTACTTTCACACTGAGGCGCTGGCGGTATAGCGGCGCTATTTTTATCGCCGCTATAACGTATTTTTTCCCGCTAGCGACCGAAAATGGGTTAAAAACGCCCGCAATAAAGCCTCTTTGCGGCGTTTTGGAGGCATTTTGGAGGCGCTACCCCATTGATTTCAATGGGCAGGGGCGCTATAGGAGCGGTATTTTTACTGCTCCTATTGCGCCTCAAAGATGCGGCTTGCAGGAGTTTTTTCACCCTCCTGCAAGCGCAATGCTCCAGTGTGAAAGCCCTCGGGCTTTCACATTGGATACAATTGAGCGGCTTTTTTGGGGAGCATTGCAGGTGCTATTTTTAGCGCAATAGCGCCTGCAAAGCGCCTCAGTGTGAAAGGGGCCTTAGACTCTAACCACAACCCTTTTGAGCCATGCCCATTCAAGCCACGCCCACTATTTCAGTGTAAACCACGCCTAAAGCCAAAAAAGTGTCCCTGTAATTTTTTTTACAATGTTGCCAACTATGCATCCTTACTAAGGGAAACAGGAAGTGATGTCTTACGGTCTGTTTCCTACTGCGCATGCGCGAGTCACGCTGCGCTTTCTTAATGGTTCCTGCTCTCTTCTGGGACCTGTGTGTCTCCCAGAAGGCAGTGGGGGGTGCGGACATTACATTGGATTTGACAGGTATCTGCTCCCCCCTGAAAGGTGCCAAGTGTGGCACCGGAGGGGGGGGGGGGTCAGATCCGCAGAAGTTCCATTTATGGGTGGAACTCCACTTTAAGTAATTTTCAAAACAAAAATGCACATTTGGACATGTGATGTGTGCAACAAAATGTAAAAATCGTTCCAGCAGGGAAAGGGTAAAACTGTGAACAGGCCTGCAACCAGGGAATGATCTTTGCATTTTTTTTCTTGGCAGTTATGAAAGATTGGCGTAGCAAAGTGATAGTGACAACACCAAATGGCTGGTGTAAGCATGTTTGTCATAAAGCAGCGGAGCTCCAGTTTCAAGCATCCTATTTAACTGAAGAATTACTAAACGACATACCACGTATTTTATATTAGGAGTTCTATTTAGAGTTCCATGGAGTCTGCAGACACAAATCACTTGCAATCAGACACACACCACACTCGCTCACTTCCGGAGCTCTGCCCTATCCCATAATCTTTGGTGAGGACAGCTCCCCTCTCACATTGCTCTGAGCTCCGCCCTCTCTTGTGAGCGACATCTCCCCCTCATACAGTTCTCAGTACTCCGCCCTATTCTTGGTGAGTGACAGCTCTCCTCCCACACTGCTCTTAGTTTCCGAGCTCCGCCCTCTACTGCAAATGACAGCCACCCCTCTTATACAGTTCTCGGTACAGGAGCTCCGCCCTATCATTGGTGAGTGACAGCTTCCCTCCCACACTGCTCTTAGTTTCCGAGCTCCGCCCTCTACTGCAAATGACAGCCACCCCTCTTATACAGTTCTCGGTACAGGAGCTCCGCCCTATCATTGGTGAGTGACAGCTCCCCTCCCACACTGCTCTTAGTTTCCGAGCCCCTCTCTCATACAGTTCTGTTCCCGAGCTCCGCCCTCTACTGTGAGTGACAGCTCCCCTCTTATTCAGTTCTCAGTACCCGAGCTCCGCCCTCTTATGGGAGTGACAGTTCCCCTCCCAAAAAGCTCTCAATACCAGAGCTCCACCCTATCCTGGTGAGTAACAACCCCCATGTACTGTGCCCTCGGAAACAAAGACCCAGCCTTTAGCTGTCCGATCGCTGCCTGCGCAGCTTTTGATTGGGTGTCTTTCAATGACTCGTAGGCCCTCTCGGTTAGCTGTCCTTGTAGTGCCTGCTGGTCCCCAGCTGCTGAGGAAGCTGTAGGCATTGCGGATCCGCCATTGCTTCGGTCCCCGGACGTCCCTGCGAGTGTCACGCCGGAGCTCCCCCACATTCCCCTTGGCAGCTCCTCCATAGACCGGCAGCATGTTTGAGGAAGCAGGAGAGGTGTTCGAGAACATGCTGAAAGCGTCATTCCCGCTTACCATCATCGTCTTTATCCCCGCTGTGCTGCTCCTCGTGTCCCCGCTGCAGGCCGAGGCTGCTCATGAGTTCACCGTGTACCGCATGCAGCAGTACGACTTGCAGGGACAGAGCTACGGTCAGTGACAGCTCATAGGCCTTCATTGCCATCTACGAGCCTGACAAGCACCACGTCAGCATATACTCATTCATATTATTATACAGGACATAAAGCCATACTCATGTGGGGGTTTTCGTTTTGGATAATGGGGAATTACAGTTTGTGTGACGTTTTTTAATTCTGTCTGTGACCCCAGTCGGGTCATTTCTATGACTTCCTGCCCCTCTGATGCCCTTACTGGAAAAAAGGTGTGGACAGCTAAAAAAAAAATAGTTAACCTTCGCCAAAATGTTTTAATCTCTGTCCCCATTGGAGACATTTTCCATCATTTCCTGTCAAATGACAGGATCGCTCTCCTCTCCCCCACCTCCATGAGGTTCTAGTCCTAGATCTTGGCGGTTCCATTCACCTTGAAAATGAAAACACAATGGCTGGGGTTGCCATTTTCAAAATCTGTTCACAGGAATGGATAAAAGTCAGAGTTCTTTATTTTATAATCCAGCTCTAGTGGTCATGATACAGTATAGAATTGTTATAATGTTGTGGGGATAGTACCTTGTTTACATGAGATTAGATTTGTAGATGGGTATAGGGCAGGGATATGCAATTAGCGGACCTCCAGCTGTTGAAGAATGACAAATCTCATGAGGCATAGCAAGACTCTGACAGCCACAAGCATGACACCCAGAGGCATGATGGGACTTGTAGTTTTGCAACAGCTGGAGGTCCACTAATTGCATATCCCTGGTATAGGGACTTGTGTGTTGGTCTGAACAATCTTCCCATTAACAACATGCACTCTAAAGCCTGGTGCACACTACTATATAAACACTAAGAGCACAGGAGGAGCTTCTGTACTAACTATGTGATGTTAGTACAGCTATCCTGCTGTGTTTTTGTCTTCTGAATGGGGGCTCCCCCCCCCTCTGCCAGAATGTTCCAGTCAGGGCTCTCAGCCATTGGCTAAGAGCGCTCTGATCAGGAGCAGATTGGCAGACCTCATTCGGTCATGACCCTTAGAAACCAGCTGAAAGGCTGACTTCTGTTGGGCCAGCTGTAGTACACAAGGGCCGAATGTCGGCTGGTTTATATTGAACTGGTCTATGCTGCCTGATATTTGGCCCGTGTGTACTAGGCTTAAGGCCCCATTCTCTATAATGACAGGTCACCGGTGGCCGCAGTTATTTGCAGCTCTCTGCACAGCCGCATTCCCTGTGGTGATCGCTGCAGGACGCACACAAAGTGCCTCCAGCTGCAATCATCGCAGGTAATTGCTGGCTGTGTGGATGGCAGTGAAAAGCTGCACCTGCCGGTGACCTGTCATTATAGTGGACAGGGTCAACAGCTGCGGACTCTCTGGTTTCTGCTGCTACTGTTAGCACCGACCCTAATCGCTGGTGCAGATGTAACCTTCGGCTCCATTCACATTTGAGCGTTCCGTGAACATGCAAAAAAAAACCTTGTGGTGCCATTCAATGTTAATGGCACCCCAAATGTGCCATGCAGATGAGTGTTTAAGCGCAAAGATCAGTGCCTGAAAAGGTATAGAAGGGGCTGCTCTATGCGTGTAGCACAAATGTGCATTCACAATAGGCCAGGTATAAATCTAGCAGTCATTCACACATGCGACCATTATTGCCACCCCTCTGAAAAATTATCTGCAGTGCATCACATTATAGACCGCTTTTGACAGGTGGTGTGGAAGTGATATGTCACCTCATGTGTTAACCCTCAAAATGCCAACCATCCTCCTCACAACATTGTGCATTGCAGCCCCAATCATTTGGGTCACATTCAGCAGTAGTACCTCCCACAGAATGTGACATGCCATTTCATTTTTGCCTCGGCTGTGAAGCGGAGCATTGTGGGCGTGGCATGTGTACAGTCCTGAAACTTTATTCCTGTTTTTAGGTCAGGGGGGGGCAATAAAATTGCAGCACAACCACCGGCTTTACCCACCCATGTGACCAAGCCCTTCGATTCTCAGGCCCCATACACACTATTAGATTTTCTACAGATTTTTGTCTTCAGATTTACCAAAACCATGTAGTGCAAGAGCCTGCCTGATTGCATACAAATGGAAACTCTTAGCCCTGGTTCACAATCGGATGTCAAAAGGGCGGCACTTGCCGGCAATGCCACGGTCCTGATTGGTGCGGCGCTGCACTGTTTTCAAAAAGTAGTTTCTGTACTACTTTTTGTGATTTCGGCCCGCGATTTACATTGACATCTGTGCAGAAACCTGCACGGATGTCTCTGTAATCGCGGCCAAAATCGGGACTGCCAGTGGGAGTGAAGCCGTGGGAGTTCAGCTGAACTCGCACGGCTTCACTTCCTGAGCCCAGTGTGAACCCGGACTTAAGGTTTGCCCTCATATTATATGGTTTTGGTAAATCTGCAGAAAATCTAATAGTGTGTATAGTGGTCTAGTTAATTCGGAGGGAAAACGGTAGTAATTGGCTTTAATACTTGATTGATCCAAAAGCAGCCAGGTTGGGAGACAGTTGTCTTCTGGTACCTTTTTTTTAAGGCTGCGTTCACATCTGAGTGACCTGAATCACAGGCGGATTCACTGCAATTCCAAAAAACAGCAAATTGCAGCATGCCCGTGCGATCCCCGTCACTTCCAATGGCGCCGCAATCGCAGCATGATTTTGCTGCAATTGTCACCTGAGGAATCGCTGTAAAATCGTGCAAACAGAATCATGGGACACCTGTCGTCCAAAATAAGTTCTTGTGCTTCTTTTGGGCAACGGGCCTCCCATGATTCTGTTTGTGCCAAGGTACTGCGATTCGTCGGGTGACAATCGCAGCAAAAATGCGCCACAATTGAGGTACCATTGGAAGTGACAGAGATCGCATGGGCGTCCCGCTGCTATTTTGAATCAAGGGCACGATTGCAGCGATTCGCAACGCTCAGATGTGAACGGAGCCCATTCTCACCTGAACATTTTGTAGCTCAAAGCTCCAAATTGCTCAAAATCCATAATCTCTTGTATTTTAATGGTGGCTGTTCAGGTGCTTGCTCCTAAGTGAGTTAAGAAATTTTGTGGCTGCTTTCACACTGAGCAGTGCCAGGCATCAGAAGAGTTGAAGCGGGTATAATTGGATTACAGTTGGAAAGTCTTCAGGCAAAGAAATATCTTTAAGCATTTCTCTCATGAAAGGATTCCTTTAAGTTGGTGTATTATATATATTTTTTTCATGTTAAGTACAGGCATGCTTTGTAATGTCTGATGCCGTATAGTATACACACGACCGTTTTTAATGTCATTGAAAAAACGAAATTTTTCTCGACGCGATTCTTCTCAAGCCTGCCTTTCCTACACACGATCGTGAAAAAAATGCTCGAGCAAAGCGCGGTGACGTACAACACGTTCGACAACACGTACGACGGCACTATAAAGGGGAAGTTTCATTCGGATAGCGCCACCCTTTGGGCTGCTTTTGCTGATCCTCTTGTTAGTAAAGTTTGAGCGACGATTCACGCTTTTCAGCCTCGTGCTCTTCAGTCGGTTACAGCGTGACGAATGTGCTATCTCCATTATGAACGCTAGTTTTACCAGAATGAGCGCTCCCGTCTCATAACTTCTGAGCATGTGCGTTTTTTTTCCAAATTGGAGCATGTTCCAAATTTTAATGCCCATTTTTCATGTCGTGAAAAATGCTCTGGAGCCTACACACGATCGTTTTTAATGACCAAATTAAATTTTTTTTTATTTTTCTCGTCATGAAAAAACGGTCGTGTGTACCCAGTATGATACTTAAAGAGGAAGTAAAGGCATTTTTTTTTTTTTTTTAAAACCTGCAAAAGAAAGGCATAATGAGCTAGTATGCATAGCATACTAGCTCATTATGAATGACTTGCCTGAGATCGAAGCCCCCTCAGCGGTCCTCGGTCACCTCCGTCGCCATCTTGCCTCGATGTCCCGTCGCAGATGTCAGTGTATCGCCGCTCCGGCGCTGTGATTGGCCGGAGCAGCGATGACGTCACACGAATGCGCGCTCGGACCGGCAAGAGCCCATTCAGAAAACCGGCAATGAAGCCGCCCGCTAGTGCGCATGCTCGTGACATCATAGGCGCATCGCTTTATAGTAAATATCTCTTTAACCATGTAGGTTAAGGAGATATTTCTTGCACCTACAGGTAAGCCTTAATCTAGGCCATGGATATGCAATTAGCGGACCTCCAGCTGTTGCAAAACTACAAGTCCCATCATGCCTCTGCCTCTGGGTGTCATGCTTGCTGCTGTCAGAGTCTCGCTATGCCTCATGGGACTTGTAGTTTGGCAACAGCTGGAGGTCCGCTAATTGCATATCCCTGATCTAGGCTTACCTGTAGGTGCAAGTTGTCTTAAGTGGGTTTACAACCACTTTAACAGGCTTTTTTTTTTTTTTTTTTTTTTTTTTTTTTTTTAACAGAGATCACAGTACTATCCCCAACACCACCTTCATCTGTTTTTCTATTCAGAAAAACAGCACCATATTTGTTTAAGCATCACCCAGGGTTGGAATCTAGCTCCCGGACTGAGTGACTGGCACAATCATGTGATTCCTGAGGCCTGTGCAGCTCTTTGCTGTGTTCCAAGATGTCTGACACAGCCTCTCACCTTTTGACTTGCTACAAAGTTACAATATTGCAATCTGATTACTTGGGGAGGGGGTGATTGAGGAAGTGCATCTTTCTGCCTGCAGCAGACAGACCGCATCATCTCCGTCTAAAGGCCCGTACTCACGATCAGAAAATCCTGCTTTCAAAGCAATCGTATGATAATCTGATCGGTACACAGCTTTCGCCCAAAATTATCCAAAGGGACAAACACAATTTTTTTTTTCTTGTACGATACCAGATCATACGATTTTCGTTTCATCAGTACAGTTTTTATCTGGAAATACAATGACAATTCATGACATCAGTTCCGAATTTTTATTCTCTTATACGAGAAATTTCGAACTGTAGTAACCTCTTCATTATCGATATGAGACTAGCATGCAAAAAAAAACACAATCATTCGTCTGATGATCTCATTGTTTGTACCAGGCGTAACAAAAGTCACGTAAAACGACCTTGAGGACAGCCTAATGATAAAAAGTGCCTTTTTTTTTTTTTTTTTTTTTTTTTTTTTTTTAGCAATTATACTACTGCTGTATATTGGGACAGGTCAGGAATATATTCTCACAAACCTGTAAAATTACTAAAAGGTGAATTGAAGTAGACTTTTCAGAAGGAGATCAACCATTTACACCCCCATATCTTTCTCTTGATAAGTTTCCTTTTACAGTTAGTTTTAGCCAAGACAAAAGTCAAAAGTTTTTGACATTTCCAGTGCTGCAGTGATGTACTGCTTGCTGCTGAGGTGCTTCATAGGTGCTAAATACTGGATATAAGTGCTGTCTTGCCTTGTATACAAGGGCTTAGTTTGTTTTCTAAATACTGGATAGAAACATTCAAAGTCTTCAAGTTACTAAACCCTAGACATTCATCCCACCTTGAAGAGATTGGGCACGCCACCAGGGATTGAACAGTAAAGTAAACAATTAAAAAAATAGACATACTAATACCTCGTTAAATTTATTCCCAGATAATGTGACTAGATTTCTTCTATACAGCCCAACAATGCCCAAATCGGGCTGGACTAAGTCGTATATCCTGGGGATGTTGCTTCAGCTATTACACCCCTTCCAAGCCATTCAGAGTGGAGTGCATTTTCAATCAGACATCTGTACCATTTGCCACAGCACACTCAATGCATTTGAATCGTTCGTTATTTATTGCTTCATGAGAGCTGAGAGTCTTCCTAGTTCAGACGTAACATGATAAAGAAGAAAACTGGCCACATAAGAATTAAGGTTCAACCTTTTTGCAGATTTCTAATAATTGTTAAATTCAGAATCCAAGTTCACTGATGATGAATGGCTTTTCGATCATATTCTTAAATTCTGTAATCTTCTCTAGATGATAGTTCTTATATTTTGTGCAAGGAAGGAAATGCTACCAGTTTTCTAATAGTTGAAGCTGTGAATTTTTATATGTGTTTTATTTTTGTGTAGGTACTCGCAATTCGGTACTAAACACGGAGGCCCGTACAGTAGAGGCAGACCTGCTCAGTCGGCGATGTGTGATTATGCGCTTAGCAGACTTCTCCTATCAACAGTATCAGAAAGCACTTCGTCAGTCAGCGGGTGCAGTGGTGATAATCCTGCCTCAAGAAATGGCAGCCTTGCCACAAGATATTGTGCAGGTGAGAAAATTCCCAAGTCTCCTCGTCAAATTGCGCTGCATTATATATCCACTTCAGTCTTCAATACAGGGCACTCAAGCCCCCCCCCCCCCTTTTTTGCCAGACCAGCTTTTAGCACTGACATTTTGAATGACTATTGCGCAGTCATGCAACACTGCACTCAAACAAGATTTTTTTTTTTTTTTTTTTCTTCTTCTCACAAATAGAGCTTTCTATTTGTGGTATTTGATCACCACTGGGAGGTTGTTCTTAATTTTTGATGATTAATCAGCGCAGACCCCCCCCCATCTGGAGAGCAGCCAATCAGCTCTCTACTCATGTCTGTCAGCGCAAGTGGAGGAAAAGCCGATACACAGCTCTGCCTGTTTACGCTGTGATTGGACACAGCTGATCAGCAAGGACATAGCAATGTCCGCCAGGCACCCGCGAATGCCCGGTAACCGAACGGACCGTGGATCTGTGTGTAAACACACAGATCCACGTTCTGTCAGGTGAGAGGAGACGGATGGTGTGTTCCCAGTACAGAGGAACACTGATCGGTCCCCTCCCCCTACAGTTAGAATAACTCCCTAGGTAATGCATTTAACCCCTTGATCGCCCCCTAGTGTTAACCCCCTCCCTGCCAGTCACATTTTTATAGCACGGATCGCTAAATGGTCACAAAATAGTGTCAAAAGTGTCTGATATGTCTGCCGAAATATCGCAGTCACGATAAAAATCGCAGATCGCTACCATTACTAGTAAAAAAAAAAAAATTATGAAAATGGCATAAATCTTTCCCCTATTTTGTAGACTCTATAACTTTTGCCCAAGCAAATCAATATATGCTTATTGCAATTTATTTTTTTATATATATACAAAATATGGAGAAGAATACATATCGGCCTAAACTGAGGAAAAAAAATTATTCAAAAAAAAAAAAATTGATATAGCAAAAAGTAAAAAAAATTTTTTTTATTTTTTCAAACTTCTTTTGTTTTTATAGCGCAAGACATAAAAACCGCAGAGGTGATCAAATACCACCAAAAGAAATCTCTATTTGTGGGGAAATTTAATTTGGGTACAGTGTTGCATGACCGTGCAATTGTCATTCAAAGCGTGACAGCTCTGAAAAATGGCTTGGGCAGGAAGGGGGTTTAAGTGCCCTGTATTGAGGTGGTTAAGAATATAGTTTTTGTTCTGTAGAATTTGAGAGCATGGGGCAATTCCTCTTTTGTTATAGACCTTATTGCATATGGTTCTTATAATGTCTTTCATGGTCTCATTGTTTTGCAGCAATTCATGGATATTGAGCCTGAAATGCTTTCTATGGAGACTCAAGTCCCAGTATATTTTGCAGTGGAGGATGCAGAGCTCATATCTATATACGAACAAACTCTTGCAGCTTCTGCAAGTACGGGCACCTCTTCTGCTGCTGAAGGTAACACTGTTTTTAAGATGAGGTATTCATGTAAAATGATTTATACAAGATAAAGACAGATTTTTAGATTCTGTGTAGATCACATATTATACAATTTTTCCCCATACAGTGCTTCTCCATACAGCCACTGCCAATGGCTTCCAAATGGTGACTAGTGGAGCCCAGAGTAAGGCTGTTAGTGATTGGCTTGTAACCAGTGTGGAGGTAAGCTAATAAAACTAATAATGAATTTTAAATTTCAAAAGAATATATAATTCATATTTTACTGTTATGTATGAAATATTTAAAGGTCTTAAAACTCCCATGTTAAAGTATACCTGACACAAACTTTAGGATTAAGAGGGATATGATCAACATGTATAAATACATAAGTGGTCCATATAGTGAACTTGGTTGTTGAGTTATTAAATTTAAAGTCACTACAGAGGAAAAGGGGCACCTTTTACATCTAGAGGAAAAAAGATTTAGGCTGGGTTCACACTGGAGAACACAGCAACTCACTGCAGGTGTCGGGTGCATCTCCATTCCCTGTTTTAGGTCAGATTTCAGCCCGAATTTTGGGCTGAATTCGGACCTGAAACTAACCAAAAGACGCACAGGACTCCAGTGCAATTCGCATCAGGGCCGCTGCGGAGATGTGTGAACCGGCTCCATAGACCGCAAGTCACAATCTCCTATGTAGGGAAACCCGCATCCAATTTGCAATAGTGTGAACCCAGCCTTAATCTTCAAATATGAAAAGGCTTCTTCACAGTAAGAGCTGTGAAAATGTGGAATAGACTCCCTGAAAAGCAGGTTCTGGCCAGCTCAGTAGATTGCTTTAAAAAAGGCCTGGATTCTTTCCTAAATGTACATAATCTAACTGGGTACTAACATTAAGGCCCCTTTCACACTGGGGCGGTTTGCAGGCGCTATTTAGCTAAAAATAGCGCCTGCAAACCGAGCCTAAACAGCGGCTCCTTTCTCTCCAATGTGAAAGCCCTGAGGGCTTTCACACTGGAGCAGTGCGCTAGCAGGACGGTAAAAAAAGTCCTGCTAGCCGCATCTTTGGAGCGGTGAGAGGAGCGGTGTGTTTACCGCTCCTTCCCATTGAAATGCATGGGATACCGCGGTAATACCGCCCGCAAACCGCGGCTGTAGCTGCGGTTTGCGGGTAGTATTAACCCTTTATTGGCCGCTAGCGGGGGTTAAAACCGTACCGCTAGCGGCCGAATAGCTCAACAATCCCGACGTTATAGCGCCGCTAAAAATAGCGGCGCTATACCACCACCGCCCCAGTGTGAAACCAGCCTTATAGGTAAAGTTGATCCGGGGAATATCCAGTTGATCAGAAAAGATTTTCCCTAATCGTCTTTCAGGACAGCCACCTCTGAGAGACCTCGGCTCCTCCCTTCACAGGAAACACCGCCTTGACTTCCAAGATTTAAGCCCCTCCTGCCCCACTGGGCCCTCAGTTTCGGTGTTTCCTCCGGGAAGGAGACACTGCGAGGAGCCGAGGCTAAAGACAGCCAGGGAGGCTGAAGCCTGTATGTCCAGGAAGGAGACAGAGGTCTCTGGGGACTAGTGGCGATATGATGCCTTGGAGAGAGGTTATCTGGCAGCCACATTATTTTTTTTTGTTGCCCCCCCCAGCTCTCTGCTAGTGTGTCATGGGATGCTTCGGGGGCCCGCTTTCAGGTTCTCAGTGGAGACTCAGGAGGAGGCGCTTTTTCCCCCCTCGCATTTTTATTGTTTGCGAGTCGCATTGGAGCTTACAGCGGAGCCGTGTGGCGGGTGACGTCACTTCCGGCGGGGGGTGTGCACCTCTCCTTGATCCGCGGCTCTCGGTTCCTGCCGCGGATGCTGAAAGCGGGCCGGGCTATGGCTGATGGGGAGCTGGGAAAAGTCGCACAGGTGGCTGGAGGCTCCAGAGGCAAGACCATCCTTGTTTCTCGCCGGAAGCATGTCAGAGGTAGGGGCCATCCTGACGACTCCTGGCGTGGCCGACATCAGCCACCATAAGGTAAGGAGGACCAGTGGGTTGCAACCCTTACCTGTCTGTAACCTGTAGCTCCACAGGTGGGGGTCCCTCTTGGTGGTCGGAGGGGAGGAGGTACTTGGGACCCAGGGACTGCTGGTTCTATGTGCTCTCCTAAAGGGGGTCCCTACGGGTCTGGCTGGTGAAGAAGGGAAAGTCCCAGGGTTTGGACTGCCTCATAGAAAACAGGGGGCGGGTGGTAAGTCCCACAGCCCCATACTGTATTTCACCAGCGGTAGTAGGGTGCCGTATCCCTTTCTTCTGGTCACCCCCTCCAGGGGGGGGAAAAGGGTGACCGGAGGTTTCCATTTGTGGTTACCCCATTTAGCGCAATCGCATAGGCGACATGGCGGCGTCCTTTTCCCCTTCTGACAGCAAGGCTGTTATGTTTAGGGGAAAGAAGGAAGCCGCAGCGCGTGAGGGGGCGGAGCTATTGCGCTCCAAGCTGGCTCACAGGAAGCATCCAGCGGGGTCACTTCCAGGGCATATGATATCAGCAAGCGCCGGAGACGCTGGTTAGTCTCTATACGGCGCAAACAGAGAGCAGGGATGGTAGTTCAGAGGCTAAAAGCTCTGATTGGTATGCGGGGACATGAGTTCAATTCCCAATGAGGGAAAGCCGTTCGTATCCTGGGTACTGCACAGCTCCTGCACCCTCTGATGGACAGGTGGCAGCTCTGTGGCCTAGAGGTGAGAACTTTGGCTTGGCATGCCTGCTGGTCTGGGTTTAAGGGGAAGACCCAGCAGTGACTGCGGACCACCAAAGGGGTGGGATGAACTCTTCTGCGACACCTGCACAGGCAGCGGAAGCAGACCCCAGCGCCAGTACCTTACAGGTAAGCCTGAAGTTTGTACTTTCCATGCACATCCTTTAAGTGTTCTTTTCCCCCTTGTAACCAGTAGGGACTGGGTGAAGGGGAATCTTTTCTTCTCCCTACTGCACAAGGTGTATGGAGTGGGTATGGCTGAAATCACACTGTGTGGCCGCTGAAAGGCAGGTCATGGCTCACAATCAGTGCAGCCAGGGGAGTCTGCCTGGAGACACAGGATCTTGTCTCCATGTCAGCTCATTCTGACCTTTACAGATCACTTTATGAAGTGGTTCAGCGGTTAACACTTCAGCTCTGGGTCACTGATTTGACGAGGCTGAGAGACAGTTTCCTGAACGGTCTCCTGGTGACTCAGGTATGTCGTGCCAGGAGCGAAGCCCTGGGTGGCTGACACTTCTACTTGGCAACACTGGGGTGGTTAGTTAAGATCCCCAACATTCTAGTAATTACATTAGGTGTTGCACTTAAACTATGCCTTAAAATACTAAGGTCATCGGTTTAAATCCTAACCAAACTAGCACCCTGCATGTTTCTCTAGGGTATTGATGTTACAGGGTTGCTGGTCGGAGGGTGCCTGATGGCCACATCACCTGTAGGCACCTTTTTATATAGGAAACTATACAGGGGATTTCTGGTGACCAGGGCCCGATATCAGGGGGTGGCCCCCTGTATGGCATCACGGAGGTTAAGGTCTGTCAGGTAACCAGACCCTGGTAAGATGCACAGATTTCTAGAACACTTGTTAAGAAGTGGGAGAAGGCCTGGATGGTGAATCTAGTAGACCTCCTCATTACAAAATTCTCTGAAGTAGGTGGTTGCAGGAGGACAAGGGAAGCCGGGGAAGTCTAGGGTCCAGCTTCTCAGAGGGCTTTGATCCAGTACCCTCTGCTCTCTCCAGTCGCAGTGTTTTTTTTTTTTCCACAGATCCAGACTTACCGGCCTAGTCTCGTGAGACGAAGGGGTATTGTTGGATTCCATGCTCAAGGGAATAGTCTCTCTTCTAAAAGTGTTTCGCATCTCAGAATATTGTCTGACGCATTTGCAGATACACATTGAGGTACGGGCAGCCTCCCAGGTGATGGGTGGCGAACAGCATATCCAAGACTGTGATATCTCTCCCACAGGGGGACCTGTTCTCTGTCCTGGGAGGCTGGGCTATGGCCACAGCACCCTAAATGCAAGGAGAGGGTGTAGCTCAGTGGTAGAGAGCCTGCCTTGCATGCATGTGACCCCAGGTTCATTCACCGGTAGATCCTTGTGACATGTAACATGTGCATGTGATTCTAGGTGGCATCTCCACACTTACAGACAGGTGACCCTGGGTTCAATCCTAAGTAGGTCTAAAGTGCATTGCAATTGGGCATGCATGTGACCCTGTGTTCAGTCCCCAGTTAGGTCTAGAGAGTGCATTGCCAAGGGCATGTATGTGACCCATGGCATCTCCGCAGTTTTCCTGATCCAATCTGGTGATGGAAGTTTTGACTAGACTCAGTGGAGTTCTCTTCTTGCAGATACAGGCACTTCAATAGAAACCATCTATAGGGTGGTTAACCCTGAAATCTCTAGTTTCCTCTGGGAACTCTGGTTTCCTCCCATAAAAACCAGCTTTGGGCCTGAACCAGTAAAGTGTTAGCGCTCTTGGGTAGGTGCCGTCGCTCAGAGCGGGCATTTTCTCCATGTGCTATGCCATCTCGCCCACCCAGTCTTACTGGTGGGCATAGAACACTTTAGTCTTTCTCATTGTATCACACTGGCCTAAAGGACCATGGTTCTCTGTCCTGAAGGTTCTGGGAACCAGGTGGTCTGGCTACTAAGAGAAATCCCTTAAGACCCTCCCTTAAAAATCCTAACATTGTATCGACAGTGGCTTAGGAGCTGGTACTTCGGACTAGCAGCACTCAGATAAGGAGGGCAGGACCCAGTGAGGAAATCCTTCTTTTCAAAGGGAGGTAGAGGAGTCAGTTAGCGCTTGTTCAGGCTCCCAGGTAGAACCAGAGCTAAAGTGGTTGGATGGTGAGTCCTTAAAAACCCCCTCGCTACGAGCCTTCACTGGTGGAGGATCTCTTGGGAGCCATCCGTGCCTCCCTGGGAATCCAGGAGTAGAAGCTGTTTTTACTCCATGACCAGAGTGATAAAGTGGCAGAACAGGGGCTAATGGGTTGGCATTTCTGCCTAACAGCTCTGAGTTTCTGGGTTTGCACCCCGAACATGCCGCATTGGCCCAGGAGGCTGTAGTTCCCAAGCCGGTACGATTTGGCGTGGAACTTTCCTGGATACTGCCAACCTGGGGGGACCTTCACCTCAGGGTTCATTCTGCTGTCCCCAGGTGGAGCAGTGGTTTTCTCCCTGCATAGCTTCTGAAGAAGAATTGCTAAAGGCAAGAGCTTCTTGGATGTAGTGGTGGCCCTGCTATGTAGCAGTAAAAGATAAATCCGCTCCATCTGCCAAAGTCATTTTCAACAGCTGGTACGCAGAGGGCCTATCCAATTGGGGGGGGCCCTTTTTTCTACAAATATTTCCGTACCAGGTGGTTTTTCTTTTTTAAGAGGGTGGCCTCGAAATTTCAGAGGCCAAGCAATTATTTTGCCAACTTTTTGATCAAATCCTGTGGGTGTACTGAAGTTGGATGTTAAAAGGGCGTAGCACCCTTTCCAAACTTGACAGGTTGGACCTGTAGATCGCTAAGGATAGAACCTTTAGGGAAAAAGGGGTCCTACAAGCGGTTGTCCCACCCTAAGATTAGGTGCTCGTTTATCCTCTCAGAGGTGGCTGTCCTGAAAGACGATTAGGGAAAATTAGAGTTACGTACCGGTAACATCTTTTTCCAGGAGTCTTTCAGGACAGCCCTGATACCCACCCGAAAAATGTGTTTGCAATAAGGTGGCTGCCCACTGGCTAAGTGGGTAGCAATTCCGTCTAGTGGTACTAGGGTTGTTGGTTCAATTCCACAACATGCCAATGGAGTCCCTGACAGGGGAACAGTCAGGAGGATTAAAATTTATGTGTATGACATGTTCTTGTGTCTCCCCAGCTGGCCGGAGGTTCTCTTAGAAGACTGAGGGCCCAGTGGGGCAGGAGGGGCTTAAATCTTGGAAGTCAAGGCGGTGTTTCCTGTGAAGGGAGGAGCCGAGGTCTCTCAGAGGTGGCTGTCCTGAAAGACTCCTGGAAAAAGATGTTACCGGTACGTAACTCTAATTTTTTCCCCCTGCTGGAGAAAATTGGTTCATGCTTTGCTTTTTTGCCTTCCTCCTGGATCAATTGTAGGCATAGGATTGTGTATGATTGTGTATTATTGCGTATTAGTGCTTTAAAATGATGGGTGCTCCATCTCATAAAAGAGCAATAGCAGGGGTTGAAAAAGTTGCGACAGGGCCAAGTTCAGATTTTAACAGTCAAGAATATAGTTCTTCTAATGAGAGAATTGTGTAGGCTGTCATTGTCTAAAGTTAATAATATTAAGTCCAGTAAGCATGGGAAATAAAAAAAAAAAAAAAAAAAAAAGGAAAGGGGGCCTGCGTTTGCCACTGTTGGCTCAATTTAGAATGACTGACTGATGGGATTCCTTGGATCTCCTTGTGACTCCAATTTAATACTTATGTCTTTGAGCCATTGCCCCTGGTATTTAGTGCATGGTGCTTTTTGTTACTGAAAATATCAGTGGCTATATTTTCTCTTTTTTTCTTTCCACCTTTACTACCCTCCTCCCTCCATCCCACTACAGTGTTATACCACTATTGGCATGGCAACAGTAGAATGACAAATTGCAGGAATGGTGCTGTATCTTGTTGTAATACTGAAAAGTTTTTTTGTACACCGTACCTTTTTCTGTCGGGACTTGAATAATGTAAAAAAAAAAAAGTTATGACGAAAATAAAGGGGCCTGCAACACAAGTGGTATCCTGGGATGCTTGGTAGGTGGTGTTGTATTGTTTCTGTGGTGGGGATTTTATGAACCATTATTGTCACTTTGCTTTGTTGTATGATCTGCACAAATGCTGGCCATAGGTCTCAGGAGTGAAAGCAGTAATGTTGTGACCGTAGCAGTAATAAGTTTTTATTTTATTTTTATTTTTATTATTTTATTTTTTTTCTGTATAGTGGTAAGTAAGTGGTTTGGTTGGCAGTTTGCTCTAAAGGCATTAGCTGATTTACCACATCTGCCCGAGAAATCGTGGGACTTGCATTTGAGATGCAATTCATTTGAATGACACCTCAAATCGCGGTGTGGGTCTGCCACGATTGTGGCTCGATAATTCACGCTGCAATCCCCATCACGGGAAGCATGTCCCGCGATGCAGATTGCCGTGATTGCAGCACAAATTATCGCGCAACAATCGCGGCAGACCGGCACTGCAATTTGAGGTGTCGTTCAAATGCGAGTCCCACGATTTGTCATCTACACATCGGCGCTGTCAAATTACGGGCAAATCTGCCCGCGATTCAAAATGCTGTAGTGTTAATGCAAGCTGAGCCATAAAATTAGCATTGTCCACTCCACATGGCAGCAAAACTCAGTTAGCTACCTGGTATTGTAAAGCCTTATTTTTATATTATCATTATTAATTCATTGATCTCTTGTCTTTATTCATGCAGGGTCGTTTGACCGGTCTTGGCTCAGAAGACCTTCCTACCATTGCCATTGTTGCTCACTATGATTCATTTGGAGTTGCTCCGGTAATTCTCACACACCCATGCATTCTAATGTAGTGTACAAGACATTCTGTATGTGATCTAATTTTTACTGCAATATTAATGCAATATTGCGTGTTTTTAAGTGAAATTGGAGAAAATGGATAAATACACATACATATATGCATATCATCTCGGGTGAAGCACAAAACTCTAAAGCTCCCTTTTTCTAAACTTTTATAGCTCCCTGGCTATGCTATCATAGCAAACGTGTGAACATTTTAGAAGTATAGTTTTTTTTTAAACATTTTAGAAACAGTTATGCTGTGGCAACTGATAACACTTTTATTCTATGCAGTGGCTGTCATATGGGGCCGATTCCAATGGAAGCGGGGTGGCTGTCCTTCTAGAGCTGGCACGTCTCTTCTCACGACTCTACACTTACAAGCGAACACATGCCAGGTTAGATTCCCAAACATAGCACTCTTGACCTAGTCGTACCAGCCCTGCAACATGTTTCTGTTTCTCTCTGGCTGGGCCTGAATGAAGCAAGGCTTTTTTTGGAACTATGTTGCAGAGTTTTAAGCCATTGTTTGTCTTGCATTGGCTAAATTTTCTTTAATTTGAAGGTGTAAACCTTTACCTTCCTCATTTCTGTAGTGTTTGTTTTAGTGTTTTAGGGACATAAAGTTGTGTGGTGTGTTTTTTTTTTTTTTTTTAATAGATAAGCCTGTAATTCATGTAAATAAGTGGTTCAAATGGCCTAGTTTTCTGTTACTACTGTGCGTGCGTGCGTGTGTGTGTCCTAATATCCCAGTGGTGTAAAGGTCCAATGTACACCAATTAACTACTTAAAGAATGTAATGTACTGCAGTGGAGCACTGTATAGACGGTGGTCTAGTGTATGTAATATGTAGCATGGCATACAGACTGCAGTGGTCTTGACCATTTAACGTAAAGCAAAATGTACAGACTGCAGTGGTCTTGACCATTTAACGTAAAGAAAAATGTACAGAGTGCAGTGGTCTGCTGTAATGCCACTCAAGCTGGGGAGGCCAAATTCCTGCCATCACCAGGGAGAAAGGTGCAGACTGCCAAAAGTGCTCATCCTCATCCAAAGCCATGCATGTATGAAATCAAAGAGGCACTGCACTCCCATCCAGCCAACCTAGTGCAGGTTGACTAACATATGATTAAGCTCCAGTGGGCGGAGCAAAACCTGTCATGGGGGTGGCTTTGGTGGAGACTAATGGGCTGATGGGAGTGTGGCACTTTGATTTTATACAAAATCATGTACATTGTGCATCAGTCTGCGATATGTAAAGTTTAGCATAAAGTGCAGTGGTCCAGATTATGTAACATGCATTGTAATATAAATAGCGCAGTGGTCAGGAGTATCTAATGCACAGATTACAGTGGTTTAGAATATGTACCATACACTGAGGCATACAGAGTGTATAACATCTCTGTACATATGCATATGCTTACATACTATGTATTGTACAAAGTTTAATGGATCCAAAGTATGGAACTTACAATGCAGCATACAAATGACATACAGCATGGTGACCAATAGTCTTCTTTACATTGGTGATCAGAAGAAAGGTGTCCCCATACGTTTGGTGGATGAATGTTCCTACAGATGGCCAAAGATAATTTTTGATCTAGTTGCTTGCATAAAAGATGACTCCCCACTAGTCCATTGCTGCTGTGTGCCTAGTGACATCTACATCTATGCAAGCACCATCAAGTGACGGATCAATCCACCTGCACGTTTGGTGCATAGACAGGTGCAGTTGACCAATTTCTATAAATGCCAATGAGTACCCTCATGTTGCAGTATATGTATCCTCAGCAATATGGTGGCAGAGAAAACTTTTGATTAAAAGCTGTCAACTATGCATTTATGAAAATTAGGGTTGTCCCGATACTAGTATCGGGACCGATACCAAGCATTTGCGTGAGTACTTGTACTCACGCAAATGCTCCCGATGCTTCACCCGATACTTTTTTTTTTTTTTTTTTTTTTTTGTGGCCGGAGAGGGCGGGAGGAGTCAGTGGCTGGGGAGGGCAGAAGAGAGGGCGGGGGAGTGCGGGCGGAGTCTGGCCGGAGAGGGCGGGAGGAGTCAGTGGCTGGGGAGGGCGGAAGAGGAAAGTGCGGGCGGAGTCTGGCTGAAGAGGGCGGGCACAGTCGGTGGACGGAGTCCGCGGACGGAGAGCGAGTCCCTCACCTGCAGTTGAACCTGGTAAGCTGGCAGGGGTTCAGGGCGCAGCCGCATCAGGATCGGTGACCGGTGCTGTCACATTCGGTCGCCGTCAGCGGCTGAACGTCCCCACGCCCATCTTGGTACACCCTGCACTCGGCTGCAGTAAGCAGCAGCAGACATCTTGTTACACCCAGCCCGAGCTATATGGGCTGGGTGTAACAAGATGTCTGCTGTTGCTTACTGCAGCCGAGTGCAGGGTGTACCAAGATGGGCGTTGCAGCAGTTTTTTTTTTTCTTAAATCCTGTCATTTCCCCCCCACCCCCCCGCAGCATTTCAGTGCCAGCCACCTATCAGTACCCACAAGTGCTACCTATCAGGTGGCACTGGTAGATGCCACTGATTGCACTGATAGGTGGCACTTATGGGCACTGATTGCACTGATAGGTGGCACTTGTGGGCACTGATAGATGGCACTGATTGCACTAATAGTGCAATCAGTGCCCACAAGTGCCACCTTTCTGTGCAATCAGTGCCACCTATCACTGCCCCAAGTGCCATCTATCAGTGCCCCCAAGTGCCACCTATCAGTGCCCATAAGTGCCATCGATCCGTGCCCATAAGTGCCACCTATCAGTCCCCATCTTTCAAACTGTCACATGACATTGAAAAAAAGTATCGGTAATCGGTATCGGCGAGTACTTGGGGAAAAAAAGTATCGGTACTTGTACTCGGTCTTAAAAAAGTGGTATCGGGACAACCCTACTGAAAATCATAGACCATTGGTTGGTTCTTGGTTGATAAGCACCTGAAGTTTTGATGCAACTCTTTAGAGGTGACAGGATGGAGAGAGCAACCACACTTTCCTGGATTGTAGTTTTAATAAAACTATAGGGTCTGAAATACAGTATATCTTCATGGGAATGCCATCACTATTTTTTGTAGTTGCCCATTGCTGCTGTTCTTTCCCATTCCCACTTGCATGTCCATCGATGTAGTCAGGCTGATTGATATAGATGATCTTGACAGTCCTCCAATAGAGATGCTAATTGCATTCCCCAATAATACAAACCAGACACTGAGGGGAGAGTCTACAATCCTTTGTGTGCAATATCATTGAAATGTTAAGCATAAAAAGATGTGATCGCAATGACTAAGGCCTGGTACACGCTATAAGTTGTGTTGTTTTTTTCCCCTTTCGTCTTTCAGGACCGCCACAATTGAGACATAGGCTCCTCCTCTTCCTCAGGAAACACTGCGCCAGCACATAAAATATCACTTCCCCCCCCCTGCCGGTGTGTTGTCATATTCGGCTCCCTATCATAGAATGCTCTGGAAGTGACGTTGCGGCCAGAAATTTCGCACTGCGCATGCGTTCCAAACACTTGCGCGATGCGTTCCAAACCATTTGAGACAATACACACCAGTGAAACCGTCATATAATGTCAGCTCCCCATCACAGATTGCTCCGGAAGTGACGTTCCGTCTCCGCCATCTTGCTACACCCCACACTCCTGCACAGTAATGAGTGAGAAGGGACACGCTGACATCTTGTTACACCCACCGGAGTTTTAGGTTTCAGTTATTTACAACACAAAACTGAGCTTATATGCTTAAATACAGTATTTGGAAATCCGACGGACTGTTTAGATTTTACATTTTAAAAGCACCAGCAAACCTGCTGACCTTACATGGTTGCTAATGTGACAGAACACCTCCTGATTTTCACATTTAACATGTAAATGGTCCGTCGGATTTACAAATACTGTATTTAAGCATATAAGCTCCGTTTTGTGTTGAAAATAATTGTGAAATCTAAAACTCTGTCGGGTGTAACAAGATGTCCGCTTGCCCCTTCTCACTCTATCATTACTGTGCAGGAGTGTGGGGTGTAACAAGATGGCGTCGGAACGTCACTTCCGGACCAATCTGTGATGGGGAGCCGAATGTGACGAGACAGCTGGTCCCTGCATGTTATATGGGGCTAGCGCACTCCCAGGGTTGTAACCATATTTTAATGTGATATTTTTTTTTCTGCATTTTTTTTTTGTGTTGCTTGTATTTCAGAAAGTCGTCAAGATCAACGCATAGCTCTAAAAAGAAGTGTGCCTCCTGTAGGGACACTCTATGCAGTCTCTACACAGAACCTTAGTCCATGACTCTGCTAGACACCACGGTTAGGGAGAGGGAGTTGGAACAGGAGTCTGGATTAGCAGCCTCAGTTAAAGAGCCTTCATCTACCTTTTTCATCTTTTAAATCTTTTTGAAAAGTTTCAACTCCCCACTATTCCCGCTCAGGTTACAACCCCACCACAGGCTCAGGACTCTGCACCTGCTGCTGCAGTTACGGCAGACCATGTTGCAGGCCCTTCTGAGGTGGAGCATACCCAACCAGATGGTGCCACCTCTGATTCCCAGGAGGGGTCAGAAGGAGAGGACGGGACGGAGAGTCCAGGAAACCCTCCAGATATAAATTGTCCCTGGATGAGGTAGAGGACCTCTTAGGCGCAATCTACACGACCCTCTGTATTCAGGCGGACAAAAAACCTCTGACCCTCCATGACCAAATGTACAAGAGTCTGGGAGAGCAGAGGGAAAAAAGGGTCTTCCCAGTACATGAGGTACTGATTGACACGGTTAAAAAGGGACCTAAGAAAAAAAAAAAAATTCCTTTTTCGGATGATCCCGCGTCTATTTGGAACAAGAGCCCCAAATTAGATGCAGCCTTCTCCCAGTTCTCCAGAAACACTGGAGGACATGGGAGCCTTGGCTGATGTCATGGACAAGAGGATAGACTGCCTCATAAAAAAGACATGGACTCTACAATTGGGAATCTAAAGCCAGAAATGGCTGTTAGTTGTGGCCCGCAACTTAGAGCACTGGCTTTCCAAGATCCAGGAGCACATTGAGGCAGGAACGGCTAAGGAAACCCTCTTCTCTTCCTTCCCTACAATCCTGCGAGGAATCGCATATAGCTGACACCTCAGCGGAATCGGTCCGCATGTCTGCCAGGTCGGCAGCCCTGGCTAACTGCCAGAAGAGCCCTCTGGCTCAAAACTTGGCCAGGTGACAGCGCCTCAAAGGCCAAGTTATGTGGGATACCCCTGACGGGAGACCTACTCTTCGGCCCAGGTCTAGAAACTGTTCTAGACCGCACGGCTGATAGAAAAAAGTCCTTCCCACTCAAACGGAAGACCCCAGTGCAGACAAAAAAGTGGTTTCGTCCGCAAAGATGAAGGGAGGCCCCCAAACCAGAAGGGCAAAAGAAAGCTTGGACCCCTAAAGGCAAGGGCAGAGGGGCGATTTTTCGCCCTCCTGAGCAGCCCCGTAAAAACCCATGACCCTCCAGTCAGGGTGGGAGGAGGACCAAGAATTTCTCCCAACCAGTTCATCCTGGGGGTCATAAGAAGGGGGTACCGTCTGGAATTTGCAAGACCACCCCCCAGAGATACCTGGTCACGCAGCTACCCAAATGCAAGGAAAAGTCTGAAGCCTTGTTGGGGGCCTTAAGGGATCTGGAAAATCAAAGCGTAGTCCGCAGAGTTCCAGAGGCGGAGAAAGGGAAGGGATTCTATTCACACATTTTCGTTGTGAGGGAAAATTCAGACTAATTCTGAATTTAAAACCCCATAACAAATTAATTGCATACAAAAGATTCCGCATGGAGTCAATATTTACAGTCGGAGCCCTCCTCCCCCACAACTGCTTCATGGTATCTTTGGACCTCAGGGACGTGTATCTACGCGTCCCGATTGCAGAAAGCTCTCAGGCTTTTCTGCTACTAGCGGTAGACCTAGATGGAACAATAGTACACAATACAGTTCCAGGCACTGCTATTCGGGCTATCCTCATCACCCCGCATATTTACCAAGGTCTTGGCGGAGCCCGTGGCGTTTCTGCGACTCCAGGGTGTGCCCATAATGGCATACCTGGACGACCTGCTCCTATTCGCAGCATCTTCATAGCAACTATCCAGAGATCTGGAAGTTACAAAGAAGTTCCTAACAGACCTGGGGTGGCTACTGAACTTGGAGAAGTCCAGCCTGATCCCGTCACAACGTATCACATACCTGGGATACTTGTTGGACTCGACACTCTTAAGAGTGTTTCTCCCGATGGAGAAAGACTTTAAAAGCTGGACAGAGCAGTGGCCTCCCTCCAGAGTAACCAACAGGTCTCTATAAGATCTCTGATGTCAACGCTAGGTCTGTTAACATCTACCCTCCCAGCAGTCCAGTGGGCAGGACTACACTTTTGCCCCCTGCAGGCCTTCAATCTAAGGGTGTGGGACCACAGCCTAGAGGTACTAGACACCTTAGTCCAGGTACCAGATCAGGTAAAAAGATCCCTCTGGTGGTGGAGGAAGGTAACAAACCTGTCGCAGGGTCGTCTGTGGCTTATCTTGGTGTCTCGAGTGGTAACCACAGACGCAAGTCGCAAGGGCTGGGGGGCAGACCTGGGATCCCTCCCAGCACAGGGCACCTGGAGGGACGAAGAACTAAAGAGATCGTACAATTGGAAAGAGCCGAGGGCAGTTGGTCTGGCTCTCAGGTTCTTCCAGAAGGAACTCCCAGGGTCATAACACGCAGGTGAGGTCGGACAATTTATTGGCCGTAGCCTACCTAAACAAGCAGGGCGGCACGACAAGCGGAGTCCTGTCGGCCCTAGCAGCAGACATTCTGGGCTGGGCCGAGATCGACACACTCTCGCTCTCAGCAGTCTTTCTAAGAGGTGAGGGAAATGTGATGGCGGACTTTCTCAGTTGAAGGCAACTGAGAGAGAGCGAATGGGTCCTCAATCAGGAGGTCTTCAGTCTCTTGGCCAGGAGATGGGGACCACCGGAGGTGGACCTCTTTGCGTCAAACACGAAAGCCCCCTGTTTTTTCTCCCTAAACAGATGAGAGGGAGCGCTGGGGGGGTGGACGCGTTGACCCAAACATGGCAGTTCAGAATATGCTACGCCTTCCCGCCACCAGTATTATTACCGGCAGTGCTTTCAGATAGAGAACACTTCTCTGATCCTAGTGGCACCACATTGGCCCAAGAGGGCATGGTTCTCAGTTCTCAAACAGCTGGCTGTAGAACCTCCCTTATTCCTACCAACTCGAGAGGATCTCCTCTCACAGGGTCCAGTCCTCTGCCCACAGGTACACAAATGGAAGCTAGCGGCCTGGCTACTGAGGAGGGCATTCTAAAATCTAAGGGTTTTTTCAGAAAGATTAATTGCCACCCTCCTTAATAGCAGGAAAGTGGAGACACGCCGAATTTACAGAAAGGTCTGGCTCCGCTTTAACGAGTGGTGCGTAGGATGCTCCTGTTCGGTGCAGAGCCCCACAGCCATTCTAGAATTACTACAGTGTGGAGCAGATGAGGGGCTTTCCATAAGTACCCTCAAGGGTCAAATTTCAGCACTCAGTGCATATTTAGAAAAACCTCTGGCCCACCAACCCCTGGGTAGTCGGGTTTTTCAGGGCTCTATCTAGACAGAGCACCAGTTGGGACCTGTCTCTGGTTTTACAGACCCTAAGGGGTGCTCCCTTTGAACCTTTAGACGAGTGTCTACTAAAGGAACTGACCTTAAACAGTATTTTTGGTTGCAGTGACCACTGCTAGGAGGGTCAGCGAGATAGCCTTATCCGTTAGACCCCCTTTTTGCGTAATTTTTCCAGATCGGGTCGTTTTTAAGACCGATCCAGCATTTTTACCCAAGGTGACTTAGAGATTCCACAGAAGTCAGGAAGTAGTTATTGCCTTTTTGTCCCAACCCCTCAGGTGAAAGGGAGTTGAGGTTTCATACTTTGGACGTCAGGAGATGCATCCTGCACTACCTAGAGCTGACAAAAGCATTTAGAAAGTCCGACTCATTATTTATTTTGTTTTCTGGGGCCAGAAAAGGATACAAAGCGTCACGACGCACCATTGCCAGATGGCTCAGAGCAACCATCGGGCAGGCATATACTTTAGCTGGCAAAGAGATCCCTACGGGGATAAAGGCACACTCTACCAGAGCTTTGGCAGCTTCTCAGGCAGAAAAGGCTGGAGCAACGCCAGAACAGATATGCAAGGCAGCAACATGGTCCAGCTATGCCACTTTCGTAAGTGGACCTGGTGTCGGCAGGTGAGCAAGCCTTTGAGCGAAAGGTTCTGCAAGCTGTAGTCCCACCCTAGCTGGTAAGTGCTCATCCTATCCTCTCAATTGTGGCTGTCCTGAAAGACAAAAGGGGAAAATTAGAGTTACGCTTACCGGTAACGTCTTTTCCAGTAGCCTTTCAGGACAGCCCTAGTTACCCACCCGAAAAATTGGGGGGGGGGGGGTCTCATAAAAGACCGGAACGCAGCACGATAATGATATGTAATAGTATGTTATTAATGTGTTCTTGTGTCTCCCCAGCTGGCCGGAGGTGATGTTGAAAAAACTGAGGTCCGGCAGGGGAAGTAAGAATTTATGGGCTGGCGCAGTGTTTCCTGAGGAAGAGGAGGAGCCTATGTCTCTCAATTGTGGCTGTACTGGAAAAGGCATTACCGGTAAGCGTAATTTTATTTTTTTCAACCTAGCGGGTTGAATGAAAAATAACTGTCCACTCAGGAGGAGCCGCTGTACTAACTATACGATGTTAGTACAGCGATCTCCCCTACTGTTCTACTGTGTTCTGACAGGGGGATGCCCCCCACCCGCTAGGACCCTGATGAGCGCTCTCCACCATTGGCTGAGAGCGCTGATCGGTATTCTGTTACCAACATGCTCGTCCAACAGTAGCCGGCCATTTGGCTGGCTTCTGTTGGACAGGGTGGCATACACACAGGCCGAATGTTGCCCGACATTCGGCCCATGTGTTTGGGGCTTAAGTAGTAGTAAGGTCTAGGAGGGATGAGGACAAACAGTTTGCCCCTCCGAAGTGCGTATTTGCATAATTTTGATTTTAGTAGGTTTTGAGCCTCCCTGGGTGCTCTAGAAGGTAATAAAGGATTTTTACTGACACCTAGAGGTGCCTGCCAAGTTATCAGAGACAGTGTTTTAGAATAAGTACAGACTTAAATTGCTCTGGCAGGAATCAAATGGTTTTTGGACCTTTTTGTATATGCAGTTGCACAAATCTGCTTTTTCCTTTTTTATTTACTGGATCACATAGTAACTGTCCAATTTGATATTGCCTGTGTTTTTATTTTTTATTTTTTTTTAATATATAATGTCCCTGTTTTTTGTGATTTATTTTAATTGTTGGTGTCACCTGCCCTTAAATTCACATTTCTCCCATGCACAGTTACAATCTGCTGTTTTTCGCATCAGGAGGAGGAAAGTTTAATTATCAGGGAACAAAGAGATGGTTAGAGGATCATCTGGATCACACAGGTACTATAGCATGCTGACTAGAAGCAGCATTGCAAATGCAACCACTGAAAAACGGTCAAGAATCCTGTGGACTGCTGTGGCTGACCATCTTCTAAAAAGACTAGTTGTAATTTTTATACTAACATATTTACGTTTTTAAAAGAGCCTGTACTGGTGCAGTAAATTTTTATTTATTTTTTTAAGGCTAAATGTTCAGCTTGAGAGCCAGGCGACTAGCATTTTCAGAAGGAAGTCAGCAGCGGCAGCCCACATCTTTCTTTAGAGGTTCCCTGTAATGGCAGGGATTGTATGTGTTTGGCTTTTTAAAAAAATAAATACATTTTTCAATTAAAATATTTATTTTAACTGCAAAATTCTTCAATGATATGAGTTGCTTGTCTTTTCCACTTATATTTTGATGATCGAGTGTGGGAGGGGTTTTGGGGACTGCATCTTAAATGTTTTGTTCTAATTTTACATATATTTTTTAGATTCTAGTCTACTTCAAGAAAATGTGGCCTTTATACTTTGCCTGGATACAGTTGGAAGTGGAAACAGTTTGCACCTCCATGTTTCCAAGCCTCCCAAGGAGGGCACCTTGCAGCATGCTTTCCTCAACGAGCTGGAAATGGTAAATTGCTAAAATTCAAAACAAGTGTACCTCCTTAACCAGTTGGAAATAAGTGTACCGTTTGCCATTATTCTGCCTATAATTATTTTTCCTGTACAAGCTTGAACTGAAAGGACGCGTATTATTGGTTGCTGTTAACAATAGTGTGGGGAATCGGGAGTGTGAATTGTTGGAGTGTGAAAAAAATGTTGTTCCATTCCTGCTAGAGTACTTTAACTTCTATACATTATTTTTGGTAAAGATTATCTCCAATCAGTTTCCTGAAGTAAAGTTTTCTATGGTTCATAAGAAGATAAACCTGGCAGAAGATACATTGGCCTGGGAGCATGAGCGATTTGCTATCCGTAGACTTCCCTCTTTTACCATCTCTCATCTAGAAGGACATCGCAGTGGTCATCGTAACAGTGTCTTGGATCTCAGGTAAGATGGTCACCAACATATTGGGAAAATAATGCCAACATTGTATACCAAGATAAAGTGTGCGCATGCTTGTTATATGGTAGCATAGTACATTTCTTTTAAATGCTGATTGTCAGTTACTTAGTGTATACAAACCCCAACAATGATCTTCCCTTATTTGCTTTAATTTGGTCTGTTAAATATACCATTTGAAATATTGTGAGCTGGTAACTTCCATTCTCTTGGCCTGTGCTTACTATTATCATTTGCATTCTTCCAATTTATTTATCTGGACTACTGAACACCTCCCCCTCTGTTACAGAAAAAAAAGGGGGTCCTGTCTAGGGTGACAATGCTGCTCCATCATAGATGCAATGCATTGTAAGCGGTTTCACCCTAGGTCAGGAAGAATGATACTGGCAAGATACCCAGGTGGTTAAAAAACCTGAAAAAAGGAATCTAAGGTATCATCTACATTTATGAACATGTAAAAGGTGTAATATTTCTTTATCGTACACCACGGGACACAGCCTTTAATCATTACATAGTGGGTTGTATAGTTCACCAGAGGTGATTGGACACTGGCACACCCAATGAAGACAAGTTTCCCTCTATATAACCCCTCCCATAAGGGAAGTACCTCAGTTTTTTCACCAGTGTCTAAGGTGAAGGTCACGACTAAGGATGTGCTAAGAAAAAGCTCTTTTAACCCCCTCTGGGGGTTAGGGGCTATGCAATCTGATCCATCCAAATCGCCTATTAGATACGCCAAAATGGATGGTACCCGGGCCTCGCAGAAGACCAAGGTTTTGCCTGTAATGTCTCTGAGGACTGGGATCCAGCACTTTCGCTATATGTTAAAAAGCGTAAAAGTTTCTGGCAGAGTCTTTTACAAGGCCCAGGGAAGAGGCCTCTAAGTAAGAACCCATATCCCTGAAGGTTGGCACAACATACCCGCCAAGATGGGTGAAGATTGGTACTGTCTGGTCTTCAGCAGGCCTGCGGTGGGGATAAGTTAAGTGGGAAAGAATCCTAAGTTTAAAAAATTCTTAAGGACTTTTCCCTTTCTTATGAGTAGAGTGTCCTGCCTATATCCACCACTAGAGGAAGTTAAGAGCAATGTTCAACTCACCATGTCAGGAATGAAAGCTCTGTGTCAGCTCAACACACTCCTCCGCTGCAGGCTCCGCATGACATAATGTTTTATGGAGATAGATGTCTCTCACTCAAGTATTGTGCTCACTGGTTGCCCTTCAATCTCCTCGTTCTGGCATGAAACTACCGCCACCCCCCTAAGCGCGCGCAAAGAAGGCGCGCTTTTACAGCCTCGGCAGAACACACGGGGGGGTTACGCGTGCGGGCATGTGCGGCGTGCGCACCGCTCTACTGCACTGGCGCAGGGTGGAATTTTTAAAAAGGCAGACTCAGACGCCTGAAATTCCCAGCACAAGAGACACAGCAGCTTTGTGGGGCATGTGAGTTTGCTCTGGGTGGTTGGATTCAGGCACTCCTGGACAACCTACTCAATAACTGTATGATTAGTTGCTGACTTTATGTAGATTGCTAAACTAAGCACAGTATTGTATGCATATTTTGTACCTCTGCTTTGGCAAGGAACTAGGTCTTCCAGGAGGAATAAAGCATTGCCGCCTGTGTCGGTGGGGTCTAGCCATTCCTGCCTGGTGCCATCCTCTCCTGCGAGACATGAAGCGCCAGTACAGGATGAGCCATTACCTTTGTCAGGAATAGCAGCCTCCCCTGTTGTGCCCGCTCCGGCCTATGTCACTGAAGACACTCTGGCAGCAGCTTTAAACAATTTGGAAGGGAGGATTGCTACATTAATCGCTAAATCCTCTCAGAAGGAAAAAAAGCGGAGTAGGTCCCCTTCTGTTGTTCTAGATCCCTCTTAAGAAAAATCTGATGAGATTGAAGATATATCCCTGTCAGGGGGTAAGGACGAGGAGCAGTCGAATGAATCGGGGGTATCAGAAGAACCTTTTTCTGCTTCCCAGGCTCTTAAATTACAGGTGCAATGTTATGCTGAAGCGGTGCGTTCTACATTTAAGTTGCCTGCTTCTGGATCAGCTGAGTCGCCTATCTCCTCCCTGGGTTCATTAAAATCCCCACAGGCTGCATGTTCCTTTCCGGTTCATCCTCTGTTGGAAAATCTAATTTATGCAGACTGGGAACATCCAAATAAGCGTTTTTCTCCTCCTAGAAAATTTGATATTCTTTATCCTATGGAGGAAAAATTTGCCAAGAAGTGGAAACTGCCTACAGTAGATGTGGGCATTTCTTGCGTAAATAGAAATTTAACTTGTCCTGTGGACAATGTTCAGGTATTTAAAGATCCTTCTGAAAAGAAACTGGAATCTTTACTTAAATCCTCCTTTCTTATGGCTGGCGCTGTAACCCAACCTGCTGTAGCGGCAGTGGGTATGTGTCGGGTCCTAAAGGAACAGGTGAAGCAGGGGCTTAAAGATCTTCCTCCTCCAGATCAGGTCAAACTTTGGGAGAACCTGCCTAAGGCCTTATATTTTACAGTGGATGCCATTAGGGATTCCATTCAGCAGGCAATCCCGTCTTACGCTCCAGCTGGTGCACATGCGTAGAATTCTTTGGTTAAAACATTGGTCAGCAGAAGCTCCATGTAAAAAGCTTTTGGCTGGGTTTCCTTTTTATGGGGAATGTCTTTGGAGATGACCTGGATAAATACATCCAGAAGATTTCCAGTGGTAAAACTACACTCTTACCAGATAAGAAGGGGAAAAATTGGTTTGTTGCTCAAGAAGGAGCAAAACAAGGTAGGACTTTGCAGGCAACACACAAAAATGGAATACAAAAATGTTTATTGAATCACAAAATTATTAAACAATGATTAAAAAAGACCATACAATGTTAAATAGCAGTAAGGAGTCCCTTTGAACGTCGACGCGGTTCGCCGTGAGGCTTCGTCAGGACGGACAAGAAAAGGGGGGACGGTTTTTATACACACTTGGGACAAATCTCACTATCTGGAATGAGATACAAAAGAATTATTATACAGTATATAAAATTAAAAAGTGAAGGTAAAAGTAAATAAAAAGATATCTTTGGAGCTAGAAGACTACATATACTGTCCTCCATGCGCACCACGATCCAAAGGACAAAAAGCGGAAAAGCAAAAGGGCAAATCACATCACCCCCATAGTAATAAGAAATACCTCAGAAGGACATCCGGATAGTAAAATGTTGTTCAAATGTTACTAATTCATATATGTGGTATGGTAACAAATGTACGTGTGGTCTAGTAGAAAAGATAAAGAATATATATGTATGTGTATTTAGTAAACAATGTGGCCTATATCAATGTATCTATATGTGTATACAAAAAACAGGAAAATCCTACCTGCTGGTCAAAGGAATGATCAGACACTGATATTCTCACAGGAATATAGTCCATAGATGGAGGGGTCTGACGCTCAGAGCTAATACAAATGGCTGAGCAGATCTACAAATGCCAATGGGTATAGTCCGATACATACGGTACATACAAAGGGAATTATATAGGGAGTGTAATAATCATAATTACCAGCTACATCCAATGGGGTATATCCAAAAGCGGGGGTAAGGGGCGTTCTTAGTATGGAAAAAGAAGACTTTCTATTCACCAAGTCCTATCGTAAGCACTTTCAATACAAGTGCAAAAAACCCAGCCAAAGCAGTGGTATATGTATCACCGTACAGAGTCTGGAAATAAAGAACATAAAAAAGGATAACTAAATAGGCAGCTTATGCCTGTATGGTAATCGCCAAGATGTAGAAGGCGGCTTACCTGGCTGTTGAACGTCACACGGTAGCATCCCCGGGAGTCAGCCTCATGCTGAACACAGGGGACAGACCGTGTTGGCTGTCATATTTATAATAGAAAAAAACGCGCCAAAAATCACGCTTGGCGTGCGGCGTGCTGACGTCATGCGTCTGCGCCGCGCTGACATCACTTGGGTGCGTCCCACACTCAGATCATGGGCGGAAGTGTCAGGCACGCCACATCAGAGCAGGAAAACAGCGCAACGGAGCAAGAGACCCGAACCGGAAGACAGCAAGAGGCGAACCACATGAAGCAGAGCACGCCATGTTGGAATAGGGAAAACGGCGCAATAAAGCAAAAAAGTTCAGAGACAAGAAGAAATTGAACTAAAACAAGATAAATGCCATGAAATAGGTCAGATTGAACACTGAGCATGGCAATCGCCATGTTGGATCACTATGATGCACAGAGAGGACAGAAAGGGGCCACAAAGATACTCACATTGACATAATTGTACAATAACACAATACATAATCTAGCAAGCTCCGAAGAGACAGTCATTCGCTTAGGATAAATTCCATTAGTGCGATACATACAATTGTGTACGTTCCTATAGCTTAATTACATATACAAAAAGATTTATTTTTCCAAATATACAAAGAAACAGAACCTTTCTTGTGGAAATAGGTAGGTTCTCTCGGAACCAGAACAAGATCAGGGACCGAGAGATACTCCAAACGCATGGAAAATGGGAGAATACATCCCAGGGGACATCCTAAGGCAGACATTGGGAGGGCAGGGAGGGGGAGAAAAAAGGTACAGCACTATAATTTTCTGTAATTTTTAGAATTTTTACAAAAAAGGTTTAAAGCTGACCATGTCGTTCAGACCAGGATACTTGGTCGCCTTTAATTTGTATACCCATTCTGTTTCTCGTTGACCTCTCGGGTTGAATCTGATATTCGTCAACATATCATTGGTTCAGCACAGGCGATGGCCAAGACACACAACTTGGCCACCTCTGGGGCTGTTGCCAAGGACAATAAGAGATGACGTATAGATCACTTTTTTCCCCATATTTGTCGTCCTAACGCTTCTGATGAATCCATTTCTCTTAATCTTACTTTACCCACTTCTCCCTCTTCTCCTGCTGATCTCTCTATTTTACCATCCACTGTAACTAATTTATATGGGGGGACACAGAACAAGGCATCTCGCTTGGAGGTGATTAACTTGTCGTCGTACCCCCTGAGTGAAATAGATACCGATCTCTTGAGCTTGGGTCTTAGGGCAAAAACTAACACGTCTTCCAACAAATTTGAGCTCATAAAAGATCTATACCTTTTTTGCCCGGAAATTGACCCTGAAATTTATGTACTAGACAAATGGAAATCTCCCACCAGGAGATCTGGAAGGACTTCACGTGGCTGAGTTCCGAGCCCTCAAGAACCTCGTTCTACTATTAGATGAGAGCGAGGGGACTGAGATCTGTGAAATGAGTCCGGAGACTGAAGTGGCGAGAGGCCAACGCATTCAGAACACTCTATCAAAATGATATTGAATCACTGATTAAGGCTGTAAAGAAGAAATCACTCATTTTCCCTCGCTTCACATCAACTCCAATGTCTGGGCCTTTTTGACCCAGGCTATTGGGGATGTTGAATCTTTGGCTCTTGTTAGATCGGTCCACCAGAACCTTTCAACATCTCAACGACAGGCTCTGATGGGCTTTAGTCGCAACTCACTTGGTGATCAAGCCCTCGGACAAGGGAGGCAATGTGGTGGTCATGGATGAACTCTATTACATTATCTTGTTCTGGTTCCGAGAGAACCTACCTATTTCCACAAGAAAGGTGCTCTGTTTCTTTGTATATTTGGAATATTTGGTATATTTGGAAAAATAAATCTTTTTGTATATGTAATTAAGCTATAGGAAAGTATACAATTGTATGTATCGCACTAATGGAATTTATCCTAAGCGAATGACTGTCTCTTCGGAGCTTGCTAGATTATGTATTGTGTTATCGTACAATTATGTCAATGTGAGTATATCTTTGTGTGCTTTTTGGCCCCTTTCTGTCCTCTCTGTGCATCATAGTGATCCAACATGGCGATTGCCATGCTCAGTGTTCAATCTGACCTATTTCATGGCATTTATCTTGTTTTAGTTCAATTTCTTTTTGTCTCTGAACTTTTTTGCTTTATTGCGCTGTTTTCCCTATTCCAACGTGGCGTGCTCTGCTTCATGTGGTTCGCCTCTTGCTGTCTTCCGGTTCGGGTCTCTTGCTCCGTTGCGCTGTTTTCCTGCTCTGATGTGGCGTGCCTGACACTTCGGCCCATGATCTGAGTGCGGGACGCACTCAAGTGATGTCAGTGCAGACGCATGACGTCAGCACGCTAAGCGTGATTTTTGGCGCGTTTTTTCTATTCTAAATATGACAGCCAACACGGTCTGTCCCCTGTGTTCAGCATGAGGCTGACTCCCGGGGATGCTACCGTGTGACGTTCAACAGCCAGGTAAGCCGCCTTCTACATCTTGGCGATTACCATACAGGCATAAGCTGCCTATTTAGTTATCCTTTTTTATGTTCTTTATTTCCAGACCCTGTACGGTGATACATATACCACTGCTTTTGGCTGGGTTTTTTGCACTTGTATTGAAAGTGCTTATGATAGGACTTGGTGAATAGAAAGTCGTCTTTTTCCATACTAAGAAAGCCCCTTACCCCCGCTTTTGGATATACCCCATTGGATGTAGCTGGTAATTATGATTATTACTATTATTACACTCCCTATATAATTCCCTTTTGTATGTATCGGACTATACCCATTGGCATTTGTAGATCTGCTCAGCCATTTGTATTAGCTCTGAGCGTCAGACCCCTCCATCTATGGACTATATTCCTGTGAGAATATCAGTGTTATTCCTTTTGACCAGCAATATTCCTTTGACCAGCAGGTAGGATTTTCCTGTTTTATGTATACACATATAGATACATTGATATAGGCCACATTGTTTACTAAATACACATACCTATATATTCTTTATCTTTTCTACTAGACCACACGTACATTCGTTACCATACCACATATATGAATTGGTAACATTTGAACAACATTTTACTATCCGGATGTCCTGAGGTATTTCTTATTACTTTGGGGGTGATGTGATTTTTCCTTTCCCTTTTGCCCTTTTGCTTTTTTCTTTCTGTTTTCCGCTTTTTGTCCTTTGTCCTTTTGGATCGTGGTGCGCATGGAGGACAGTATATGTAGTCTTCTAGCTCCAAAGATATCTTTTTATTTACTTTTACCTTCACTTTTTAATTTTATATACTGTATAATAATTCTTATGTATCTCATTCCAGATAGTGAGATTTGTCCCAAGTGTGTATAAAAACCGTCCCCCCTTTTCTTGTCCGTCCTGACGAAGCCTCACGGCGAACCGCGTCGACGTTCAAAGGGACTCCTTACTGCTATTTACATTGTATGGTCTTTTTTAATCATTGTTTAATAATTTTGTGATTCAATAAACATTTTTGTATTCCATTTTTGTGTGTTGCCTGCAAAGTCCTACCTTGTTTTGCTCCTTGAGCAACAAACCAATTTTTCCCAATACATGGATGTGGCAATGTGAGTGTTTTTCCCTTCCCCTTCTGTATACCAGATAAGAAGAAGATTAAGCGCCCTTGTGTTAAACGTTCTCTCTCCCCGGTGCCCAGAAACTCTACCTCCAGGCAGTCTCGGCAATCCACAAGAGCTAAGACTCAGAATCAAGTCCAGGTTAAAAAAAACTAACAAACAAAACCCCAAAGCCTCCTTGTGAAGGGGCGCCCCCCGCTCGGCCGAGTGGGGGGGCGGCTTCGGCAGTTTTCAGCGGCTTGGCAAACAGAGATCCAGGACAAGTGAGTAGTTTCCACAGTATCCTTGGGGTACAAACTGGAATTCCTAGATATCCCACCTTATCGGTTCCTAAACTCAAACATCTCCAAAGATCCATTAAAGAGAAAACCCTTCTTCCAAGCATTGGATCACTTACTATCTCAGGTGGTAATCATGGAAGTCCCCCTAAAAGAGCAAGGTTCTGGGTTTTATTCAAACCTCTTTGTGGTTCCAAAACCAAATGGAGACGTCAGACCCATTCTGGATCTAAAAGCTCTGAATCAGTTTCTGAACATTCGCCATTTCCGTATGGAAACTATTCGTTCTGTAGTCTCCACCTTGCAAGGCGGAGAATTCTTGGCGTCAATAGACATCAAAGACGCATATCTACATGTGCCTATCCATCGCGCTCATCAAAAGTTCCTAAGGTTCGAAGTATTACACCGCCACTTCCAGTTTGTGGCTCTGCTACTGCATCCTGGGTATTTACAAAGGTTCTGGCCCCGCTCTTGGCAAATTTAAGATCAAGGGGCATAGCCGTGACGGCTTATCTAGACGACCTACTGCTGGTAGAACAGTCAGTGGTAAGGTTAAATCGGTGTGTGCTCAGTACGGTAAAATACTTGGAGTATTTGGGGTGGATCTTAAATCTACAAAAGTCCTCTCTACAGCCCCGGAAAAGGGTGGAATATTTGGGCATGGTCTTGGACACAACCCAAAGAGGAGTATTCCTTCCAGAGCCAAAAATCGAATCTCTAAAGGAATTGATCCGCATGGTCAAAGCAAAAAAAGAAACCATCTATTCGCCTTTGCGTGAAGTTATTGGGGGAAAATGGTGACCTCCTCCGAGGCTGTTCCTTATGCCCAATTTCATTCAAGACTGCTTCAAAACAGTATCCTGGCTGCCTGGAACAGGAAGATCCAGGCTCTAGATTTACCAATGCGCCTGACTCCAGAGGTGCGCAAAAGCTTCAGTTGGTGGTTAAATACCAAGAATTTGCCGACCGAGAAATCCTTCCTCCCGGTCACCTAGAAGGTGGTGTCAACGGATGCCAGGCTTTCTGGCTGGGGGGCGGTTCTGGAAGAAGCCTTGGCCCAGAGACCTTGGTCCAAGTTCGAAAAGCCTGCCCATCAACATATTGGCGATTCGGGCAGTGTACCTAGCCCTCAGAACCTGGACTCGCAGGTTAAAAGGTTACCCTGTTCGGATTCAATCCGACAATGCTACTGCAGTGGCTTACATCAATCATCAAGGTGGCACTCAAGTCGGGATGCTCAGAGGTGAATCAGATTTTAGTATGAGCAGAAAGTCCTATTCCTCGTCTTTCTGCAATCTTCATTCCAAGGGTAGAGAATTGGCAACCGCCAGCTGCTGTTGCCAGGAGAATGGTCTCTCTACCCTGAAATTTTTCAAACTATGTCAGAAATGGGCGACCCCCGGATGTAGACTTACCAGCCTCCAGGTTCATCAAGAAGTTGGACACCTTTGTATCGAGGATAAGAGATCTATAGCCTACGAACCGGATGCACTAATGATTCCTTGGAATCAATTTTCACTGATCTATGCATTCCCTCCGGTTCCACTCTTACAGAGACTACTTTGCAAAATCGAAAAAGAGGGGATACCAGTACTCCTGGTGGCCCCGAATTGTCCCAGAAGGTCCTGGTACACCAAAATCATACGGATGGCAGTGGGGGAACCCTGGATTCTTCCACTTCGCCAAGACCTGCTCTCGCAGGGTCCAGTGTTCCATCCTTCCTTACGAAGGCTAAATTTGACGGTTTGGCTGTTGAAACCTACATATTGAAAAAACGTGGGCTCTCGGGTCCAGTTCTCTCCACTCTTTTAATGCTAGAAAGCCGGCCTCCAGGCTCATCTATTCTAGAATCTGGAAGGCATATGTTTCCTGGTGTGAATCCAGAGGTTGAAATCCAGAGGTTGGAATCCACAAAAGTATGTCATTAGTAGGATTCTAGCTTTTTGTCAATTGGGGGTAGATGTGAAACTAGTCTGAGTACTATTATCGATCCGAATGTCGTCCGAGGAAGAATCGTACGATAATCGGATCGTTGGTACAAAGATTTCGAGAGCCGATCATGACAGTTCATCCGATATTTTATCGGACATGCACAAAAGTTTTCCTCGTACGATACCAGATCGTACGATTTTCGTTTAGTCAGTACAGTTGTCTGAAAATACATTACAACACATGACATCACTTCCGATTTTTTTTCTTTTTTTTTCTTTTTTTTTCTTTCTGTCGTACGAGAATTTTCGTGACTTTAATAAACTATTTAATTTTACTTGCGACTATTCATACGATCTGTCGTACGATATTCGGATCGTGTGTACGGGGCATAAGGGTCAGATCTCGGCTCTCAGTTTAATTTCAGAGACCGCTGGCATCTCATTCCCTAGTCCGGGCATTTATTCAGGGGATACTGAAGGTAAATCCGCCAGTCAAACCTCCCTTGTGTCCCTGGGATTTGAATCTAGTTTTGTCGGTCTTGTAAAAGCCCTTTTGAACCTATTCGCCATATTCCATTGATTCTTTTAAGTAGGAAATTGGCCTTTTTGGTTGCGATCTCCTCTGCTAGGAGAGTTTCTGAATTGGCAGCCCTTTCTTGTAAAGGGCCTTATTTAATTTGTCACAAAGACAAAATTGTATTACGTCCCCATCCTACTTTTCTTCCGAAGGTGGTGTCGACATTTCATTTAAATCAAGATATTGTTTTACCTTCCTTTTTTTCCTGAGCCGCAGTCGGCGTGGGAAAAACTATTGCACTCTTTTTTTTTTTTTTTTTTTCTTTTTTTTTTTTTAACCACTTAACGACCGCTCACTGTATATATACGTCGGCACAATGGCACCGACAGGCACAATCACGTACAGTGTACGTGATTACCTTTGTACAGTTGGGTCCAATCGGACCCCCCTTCTGTACAGTGAGCGGTCGGAATTCGTTGGGGAGCGATCCGACATGAGGGGACGGCCGTTCGATTCCGGCCACCCCCCCCCCGCGATCGCTCCCGGCGAATGGAAATGCCCCCTCTGTCTGTCGAATGTACACACAGACAGAGGAAGCAGGAGGAAGTGATGTCATCTCTTGTGCGGCGCTCACATATACCGAGCGCCGTACAAGAGAAGACATCAAGGTTAGTGCACAAACACTACACTAACACCAGCACACATAGGCACATAAATCGCCCCCCCCAGTCACAATGTCACTGATTGCAGTGACCATTTATTTACTGATCACTGCAATTGGTGACATTTGTGACTGTAAAAGTGTCACTACATTTAGTTTTAGGTCCAGTGTAGCCCCCTAACCCCCCCCTAATAAAGGTTTAACCCCTTGATCACCCCCTAGATAACCCTTTCACCCCCTAGCACCGCCGTCGCTAAGCGATCATTTTTCTGATCGCTGTCTTAGCGTCGGTGATGCAGATCGGTAGCCAGTAATTTTTTTTTTAGGTTCGCCGCAGGTTTTTATAGCGTCGGGTACCCCCATAAATTATCTAATAAAGGTTTAACCCCCTTGATCGCCCCCCAGGTAACCCTTTCACCCCCTATCACCACTGTCGCTAAGCGATCATTTTTCTGATCGATGTCTTAGCGTCTGTGATGCAGATCGGTAGCCAGTATTTTTTTTTTTTTTAGGTTCGCCGCAGGTTTTTATAGCGTCAGGTACCCCCATATATTATCTAATAAAGGTTTTAACCCCCTAATTGCCCCTAGTTAACCCTTTCACCAGTGATCATCATATAAGTGTTACGGGTGACGCTGGTTAGTTTGCTTTTTATAGTGTCAGGGCACCCGCCGTATATAACCCAATAAAGGTTTAACCCCCTGATCGCCCGGCGGGTGATATCAATTAGGTTTTAGCGTCAGAGAGGGTCTGCGTCACACCCCAGGCAGCGTCAGGTTAGTGCCAGTAACGCTAACACCCACGCGTGAAGCATACACCTCCCTTAGTGGTATAGTATCTGAACAGATCAATATCTGATCAGATCTATACTAGCGTCCCCAGCAGTTTTAGGGTTCCCAAAAATGCAGTGTTAGCGGGATCAGCCCAGATACCCGCTAGCACCTGCGTTTTGCCCCTCCGTCCAGCCCAGGCCACCCAAGTGCAGTATCGATCGATCACTATCACTTACAAAACACAACACACATAACTGCAGCGTTCGCAGAGACAGGCCTGATCCCTGCGACTCCAGTGCTGTAGGAGGTGATTTCACCACCACAGTTAAAAAAAAAAAAAGCAAATATGCCGAAGCATTGGGGCAGCAGGGGCGGAGGAGTGATTTTGCTCCTAATGCCGCGTACATACGGTCGAAATTCCGACGGAGGCTTGCCCGTGGAAAAGTCCGACCATGTGTGTGCGCGGCATAACTTTTTTGCGGGAGGATGCCCCCATGCTTCGGCATATATAAATGGTGCATGTATGCCCATCATTAGAAGTGGGTGGATGAAGGGCGGTATTCTAATGGTGGGCATACCCAGTGATCAATCTCTTTTTTCGTTCAGCCACCTGGCTGCATGAAAAAAAAAGATTACAATACATGTCCAACAAGGACCAGCAACGTACTGGTATGTTGCTGGACTTTGAATGGTTATACCAGATTGATGCCTGCGGGTTTAGGTATCATCTTGGTATCATTCTTTTCAGCCAGCGGCCAGCTTTCATGTAAAAGCAATCCTAGTGGCTAATTAGCCTCTGGACTGCTTTTACAAGCAGTGGGAGGGAATGTCCCCCCCCCCCCCCCCGGATATAAAAAGCGCCATTGGGAAAGCATTTTATCACACCGATCTTGGTGTGGTCAGATGCATTGAGGGCAGAGGAAAGATCTAGGGTCTAATAGACCCCAGTTTTTTCAAAAAAAGAGTATCTGTCACTACCTATTGCTATCATAGGGGATATTTACATTCCCTGAGATAACAATAAAAATGATAAAAAAATAAATAAATATGGAAGGAACAATTTAAAAAGAAAATAAAAGCAAAATTAATAATAAAAAAAAAAAAAAAAAAAAAAAAGCACCCCTGTCCTGCCCTGCTCTTGCCCAATGGCGAACGCAAGCGTCGGTCTGGCGTCATATGTAAACAGCAATTGCACCATGCATGTGAGGTATCACCGCGAAGGTCAGATCGAGGGCAGTAATTTTAGCAGTAGACCTCCTCTGTAAATCTAACGGAGTAACCTGTAAAGGCTTTTAAAGGCTTTTAAAAATGTATGTAGTTTGTCGCCAATGCGCGTTTGTGCGAAATTTTAAAGCATGTCGTGTTTGGTATCTATGTACTCAGCCTAAGATCATCTTTTTTATTTCATCAAACATTTGGGCAATATAGTGTGTTTTAGTGCATTAAAATTAAAAAAAGTGTGTTTTTTTTTCCCCCAAAAAATGCGTTTGAAAAATCGCTGCGCAAATACTGTGTAGAAAAAAAAATGCAACACCCACCATTTTATTCTGTAGGGCCTTTGCTTTAAAAATATATATAATGTTTGGGGGTTCAACATAATTTTCTTGCAAAAAAAAAATATGTTTTCATGTAAACAAAAAGTGTCAAAAAGGGCTTTGTCTTCAAGTGGTTAGAAGAGTGGATGTAAGCTTCCTAATGTTGTGTATAAAATGCCAGAACAGTTCTAAACCCCCCCAAATGACCCCATTTTGGAAAGTAGACACCCCAAGCTATATACTGAGAGGCATGTCGAGTCCATGGAATATTTTATATGTTGACACAAGTTGCGGGAAAAAAGAATTTTTATTTATTTTTTTCCCACAAAGTTGTCACTAAATGATATATTGCTCAAACATGCCATGGGCATATGTGGAATTACACCCCAAAATACATTCTGTTGCTTCTCCTGAGTACGGGGATACCACATGTGTGAGACTTTTTGGGAGCCTAGCCGCGTACGGGACCCCAAAAACCAATCACCGCCTTCAGGCTTTCTAAGGGTGTAAATTTTTGATTTCACTTCTCACTGCCTATCACAGTTTCGGAGGCCATGGAATGCCCAGATGGCACAAAACCCCCCCAAATGACCCCATTTTGGAAAGTAGACACCCCAAGCTATTTGCTGAGAGGTATTGTGAGTATTTTGCAGATCTCGCTTTTTGTCACACAGTTTTGAAAATTGAAAAAAAAAAAGAAAAAAAAGAATGTTCTTTCTTCATTTTCAAAAACAAATGAGCTGTAAAATACTCACCATGCATCTCAGCAAACAGCTTGGGGTGTCTACTTTCCAAAATGGGATCATTTGGGGGGGTTTTGTGCTATTTTGTTATTTTATGGCCTTCAAAACTGTGATAGGTAGTGAGGAGTGAAATCAAAAATTTGTGCCTAGAAATCCTGAAGGCGGTGATTGGTTTCCGGGGTCCCGTACGTGGCTAGGCTCCTAAAAAGTCCCACACATGTGGTATCCCCGTACTCAGGAGAAACAGCAGAATGTATTTTGGGGTGCAATTCCACATATAACCATGGCATGTGTGAGCAATATATCATTTAGTGACAACTTTTTGTAAATTTTTTTTTTTTTTTTTTTGTCATTATTCAATCACTTGGGACAAAAAAAAAAATATTCAATGGGCTCAACATGCCTCTCAGCAATTTCCTTGGGGTGTCTACTTTCTAAAATGGGGTCATTTGGGGGGGTTTTGTACTGCCCTGCCATTTTAGCACCTCAAGAAATGAGATAGGCAGTCATAAATTTAAAGCTGTGTAAATTCCAGAAAATGTACCCTAGTTTGTAAACGCTATAACTTTTGCGCAAACCAATAAATATACGCTTATTGACATTTTTTTTACTAAAGACATGTGGCTGAATACATTTTGGCCTAAATGTATGACTAAAATTGAGTTTATTCGATTTTTCTTATAACAAAAAGTAGAAAATATATTATTTTTTTTCAAAATTTTCTGTCTTTTTCCGTTTATATCGCAAAAAATAAAAATCGCAGAGGCAATCAAATACCATTAAAAGAAAGCTCTATTTGTGGGAAGAAAAGGACTCAAATTTCGTTTGGGTACAACATTGCATGTCCGCACAATTTACAGTTAAAGCAGCGCAGTGCAAAATTCTGAATTCACCTCTGGTCCTTTAGCTACCAAATGGTCCGGGGCTTAAGTGGTTAAAGATATTTTTATTAAGTTTTCCAAAACAAACTTGCAAACCAAAAATAAAGCACATTACAAGGAAAAACAAACACACATAACAGCATACCAGACAATCTGGTTACATCAGGTCAGACTGATATAAAATACATTTGGCAAAGTGCATATGTGTACAGAAACAAATAGGTATCATTGCAAGAAAGGGAAATGGGTATAAAGGCACAATGTAGTAACGTATTCCCATGGCAGAGTAATAGGAAACTATCCTACAGGAGAGAGTCTTTGGGTGTGGTCCATCAATGGTCAAACAAAGAGGGTTCAATCAGTCCTGGGATAAGGTTAGTGGGCTGGCCAGCCATCTACCCCAGATTTTATGGCAGGTTTTACTCCGTTTCCGGATTTCAAAAGTAAGCTCATATAGCAGAATAACACAATTGATAAGTTTTCAACCAGAGGGATTTTAGTGAGGTCTGTGCACCCATCCAGGACAGTAAAATAGCCTTTTTAACAAAAAATAAAGTAGGCAGAGCAGTCTCTTGGCATGGGGTGATAAATGTAATTCCACAAAAATGCCAAGAAGGCAGTTCTTGGGGTGAATAATATTCTGGAGACCTAACGCTGACGAAATGAAGGGCACCCACTTCCTCCCAGAGGTCCCTAATTATCGGGCACGACCAGAAGCAATGTAGAAAGTCCGCCTCCTGGCCACAGCCGCGGAAGCAGGCAGCCGAGGGCAGGAGACCTAGCCTGTGTAACCTAGCTGGAGTAAGGTGTGTTTGATGGAAAATCTTTATCTGTATGATTCGGTCTCGGGAAGCAATGAGAGAGGCTTTATATGTCTCGCTAAATTCTGACCAAACGTCTTCAGTGAGGGAAATGTCTAGAGCAGTCCACTTCGCCTGAGCTTTGTGGAATCTGGGGTTCTAGTCAGTCATTAGGGCTGCATAATAGGTGGAGACCAATTTAGTGGGATCTGGCTGTCTAAGCAACTCTTCCAAGGGAGGTATGGTAGTGGGATCATCCAAGGAGCCAAACTGGGCCCGGGGATAGCGTGCCGGAGCTGGTAGTAATAAAATAAATAAGATCTCTGCAGGTCAAAATCTAGACGGAACTGGGAAAAGGTTTTGAAACCCTGAGCATTGTACCGGTGACATAAATATTTAACCCCCTTGGAGTACCAGCGGTTGGGGTCTGGGAAGGGCATATAGTTCTTGCAAATTCGGGTTATACCACAGGGGGTTATTGGGTGCCTTTAACCAGGTATGCGTAGAAATTTTCTGGACAATGTACCGGAATGAGGAAAGGGAGTTGGCAAGTATGGAGGTACCGGGGCGGTCAGGGACTTTGCCCCTGTATATGATATTATGCAGGGTTTCCAGTAGTGGAGCAACGGATCGTCATTGAGCCGTGATCCGCAATGACTTCAGATCGGCACACACGTGATCTGCGGCGCGCCGCGGGATGGCAGATCGGTAAAACACAAATTTAAACGGTCTCCGCTCTGCTCGCACACAGCCCCGCCGCCTCCTAACCCCGCGCTTTGATTGACAGAATGCGGGTCCAATGCTGGGATGTGTTCTGTCTATCACAGCGCGGGGTTAGGAGGAGGCGGTGCTGTGTGCGAGCAGAGCGGAGACGGTTTCAACATACGGCCAGGGAGTTGCTTTCTAGCAGAAAATCAGAAAATGCGTGCTGCCATCCTTGGCTGTCCTCAGTCTTCGGGACTCCCCCCCCCCCCGCCAAATCTGTCTCCTGTCCCTGCCGCCTATGTACACAGTGAGAGGGGTGAGCTGTGCTCTTCCCATCTCTCAGCTGTGACAGGAGTTCTAGCCCAGTGCTAGGGCTAGAACTCCTGTTTTGGATGTGACAGAGTCAATAAAGAGAACCTGTCTCCTCCAATTGCTATCACACAGGGAATTGTTTTCTCCTGTGTGATAGCAATAAAGTTTAAAAATTTGATAAAAAGAAAAAAAAAAAATTAGATTAATAAAGTAATAAGTAAAGAATAATAAAAATATTAAAAATCAGAAAATTATACAAAAATCCAAAAAATGACAAGCTACGAATAAAAAAAAGGAGTGATAAAGTAAAAAATAAACAAACAAATATTTGAACTAACCGTGCCGCCCCTGTCATCCTCCGTTGATTTGGGGGGGCAAATCCGGCCCTGCTGGCCGCCCTCTCTCTTCCTCCGCCCTGGCGAGGCTGCAATTTGGGGCACAGTGAGGCTGCAATGGGGGCACAATGAGGCTGCAATTTTTTTTGCTGATCCGAAAAATTATCCGATCCGTGACTCTGATCCGAGGAACAATCCGAATCGTGAGTTTTTTGATCCGTGGCACCCCTAGTTTCCAGGGAAGAAGCGATGGCCCCCTCCGTGGAAGTGCAGGCGTTGGCCGAAACTGGGCACAACCAATCATGGATGTGCACCAGCTGCAATGCCAAATAGTATAGATGAAAATTGGGAAATGTCAGGCCTGCCAGATGTGCCGGTAACCGCAGCGTTTCAAGGGCCACTCTAGGGGAGCCACCCTTCAAATAAGAAAGTAGTACATATCGCATCAATGCGTTTAACCACTTAAGCCCCGGACCATTTGGTAGCTAAAGGACCAGAGGTGAATTCAGAATTTTGCACTGCGCTGCTTTAACTGTAAATTGTGCGGACATGCAATGTTGTACCCAAACGAAATTTGCGTCCTTTTCTTCCCACAAATAGAGCTTTCTTTAATGGTATTAGATTGCCTCTGCGATTTTTATTTTTTGCGATATAAACGGAAAAAGACCGAAAATTTTGAAAAAAAATGATATTTTCTACTTTTTGTTATAAGAAAAATCGAATAAACTCAATTTTAGTCATACATTTAGGCCAAAATGTATTCAGCCACATGTCTTTAGTAAAAAAAATGTCAATAAGCGTATATTTATCGGTTTGCGCAAAAGTTATAGCGTTTACAAACTAGGGTACATTTTCTGGAATTTACACAGCTTTTAATTTATGACTGCCTATCTCATTTCTTGAGGTGCTAAAATGACAGGGCAGTACAAAACCCCCCCAAATGACCCCATTTTAGAAAGTAGACACCCCAAGGAAATTGCTGAGAGGCATGTTGAGCCCATTGAATATTTTTTTTTTTTTGTCCCAAGTGATTGAATAATGACAAAAAAAAATAATAAAAAATTACAAAAAGTTGTCACTAAATGATATATTGCTCACACATGCCATGGTTATATGTGGTATTGCACCCCAAAATACATTCTGCTGCTTCTCCTGAGTACGGGGATACCACATGTGTGGGACTTTTTAGGAGCCTAGCCACGTACGGGACCCCGGAAACCAAGCACCGCCTCCAGGATTTCTAAGGGCGCAAATTTTTGATTTCACTCCTCACTACCTATCACAGTTTTGAAGGCCATAAAATGCCAAAATAGCACAAAACCCCCCCAAATGACCCCATTTTGGAAAGTAGACACCCCAAGCTGTTTGCTGAGAGGCATGGTGAGTATTTTACAGCTCTCATTTGTTTATGAAAATGAAGAAAACATCTTTTTTTTTTCAATTTTCAAAACTTTGTGACAAAAAGCGAAATCTGCAAAATACTCACAATACCTCTCAGCAAATAGCTTGGGGTGTCTACTTTCCAAAATGGGGTCATTTGGGGGGGTTTTGTGCCATCTGGGCATTCCATGGCCTCCGAAACTGTGATAGGCAGTGAGAAGTGAAATCAAAAATTGACACCCTTAGAAAGCCTGAAGGCGGTGCTTGGTTTTTGGGGTCCCGTACGCGGCTAGGCTCCCAAAAAGTCTCACACATGTGGTATCCCCGTACTCGGGAGAAGCAACAGAATGTATTTTGGGGTGTAATTCCACATATGCCCATGGCATGTTTGAGCAATATATCATTTAGTGACAACTTTGTGCAAAAAATAAATAAAATAAAAATTATTTTTTCCGCAACTTGTGTCAACATATAAAATATTCCATGGACTCGACATGCCTCTCAGTATATAGCTTGGGGTGTCTACTTTCCAAAATGGGGTCATTTGGGGGGGGTTTTGAACTGTTCTGGCATTTTATACACAACATTAGGAAGCTTACATCCACTCTTCTAACCACTTGAAGACAAAGCCCTTTTTGACACTTTTTGTTTACATGAAAACATATTTTTTTTTTGCAAGAAAATTATGTTGAACCCCCAAACATTATATATATTTTTAAAGCAAAGGCCCTACAGAATAAAATGGTGGGTGTTGCATTTTTTTTTTCTACACAGTATTTGCGCAGCGATTTTTCAAACGCATTTTTTTGGGAAAAAATACACTTTTTTTAATTTTAATGCACTAAAACACACTATATTGCCCAAATGTTTGATGAAATAAAAAAGATGATCTTAGGCCGAGTACATAGATACCAAACACGACATGCTTTAAAATTTCGCACAAACGCGCATTGACGACAAACTACATACATTTTTAAAAGCCTTTACAGGTTACCCCAGTAGATTTACAGAGGAGGTCTACTGCTAAAATGATTGCCCTCGATCTGACCTTCGCGGTGATACCTCACATGCATGGTGCAATTGCTGTTTACATATGACGCCAGACCGACGCTTGCGTTCGCCATTGGGCAAGAGCAGGGCAGGACAGGGGTGCTTTTTTTTTTTTTTTATTATTAATTTTGCTATTTTATTTTTAAACTGTTGCTTCCATATTTATTTATTTTTATCACTTTTATTGTTATCTCAGGGAATGTAAATATCCCCTATGATAGCAATAGGTAATGACAGGTACTCTTTTTTGAAAAAACTGGGGTCTATTGGACCCTAGATCTTTCCTCTGCCCTCAAAGCATCTGACCACACCAAGATCGGTGTGATAAAATGCTTTCCCAATGGCGCTTTTTATATCCGGGGGGGGACATTCCCTCCCACTGCTTGTAAAAGCAGTCCAGAGGCTAATTAGCCACTAGGATTGCTTTTACATGAAAGCCGGCCGCTGGCTGAAAAGAATGATACCAAGATGATACCTAAACCCGCAGGCATCATTCTGGTATAAACATTCAAAGTCCAGCAACATACCAGTACGTTGCTGGTCCTTGTTGGACATGTATTGTAATCTTTTTTTTCATGCAGCCTGTTGGCTGAACGAAAAAAAAGATTGATCGGTGGGTATGCCCACCATTAGAATACCGCCCTTCATCCACCCACTTCTAATGATGGGCATACATGCACCATTTATATATGCCGAAGCATGGGGGCATCTTCTCGCAAAAGTTATGCCGCGTACATATGGTCAGACTTTTCCACGGGCAAGCCTCCGTCGGAATTTCGACCGTATATACGCGGCATTAGGAGCAAAATCGCTCCTCCGCTCCTGCTGCCCCAATGCTTCGACATATATGCTTTTTTTTTTTTTTTTTAACTGTGGTGGTGAAATTACCTCCTACAGCACTGGAGTCGCAGGGATCAGGCCTGTCTCTGCGAACGCTGCAGTTATGTGTGTTGTGTTTTGCAAGTGACAGTGATCGATCGATACTGCACTTCAGTGGCCTGGGCTGGACGGAGGGGCAAAACGCAGGTGCTAGCAGGTATCTGGGCTGATCCCGCTAACACTGCGTTTTTGGGAACCCTAAACTGCTGGGGACGCTAGTATAGATCTGATCAGATCAGATATTGAGCTGATCAGATACTATACCACTAAGGGGGGGTGTATGCTTCACGTGTGGGTGTTAGCGCTACTGGCACTAACCTGACGCTGCCTGGGGTGTGACGCAGACCCTCTCTGACGCTAAAACCTAACTGATATCACCCGCCGGGCGATCAGGGGGTTAAACCTTTATTGGGTTATATACGGCGGGTGCCCTGACACTATAAAAAGCAAACTAACTAACCAGCGTCACCCGTAACACTTATATGATGATCACTGGTGAAAGGGTTAACTAGGGGCAATTAGGGGGTTAAAACCTTTATTAGGTAATATATGGGGGTACTTGACGCTATATAAAAACCTGACGGCGAACCTAAAAAAAAATTACTGGCTACCTATCGGCATCACCGACACTAAGACAACGATCATAAAAACGATTGCTTAGCGACAGTGGTGATAGGGGGTGAAAGGGTTACCTGGGGGGGCGATCAGGGGGTTAAACCTTTATTAGATAATATATGGGGGTACCTGACGCTATAAAAACCTGCGGCGAACCTAAAAAAATTACTGGCTACCGATCAGCATCACCGACGCTAAGACATCGATCAGAAAAATGATCGCATAGTGACGGCGGTGCTAGGGGGTGAAAGGGTTACCCTGGGGGGTGATCAAGGGGGTTACACCTTTATTAGGTAATATATGGGGGTACCCGACGCTATAAAAACCTGCGGCGAACCTAAAAAAAATACTGGCTACCGATCAGCATCACGACGCTAAGACATCGATCAGAAAAATGATTGCTTAGTGACAGTGGTGATAGGGGGTGAAAGGGTTATCTGGGGGGTGATCAGGGGGTTAAACCTTTATTAGGGGGGGTTAGGGGGCTACACTGGACCTAAAACTAAATGTACTGACACTTTTACAGTCACAAATGTCACTGATTGCAGTGACCATTTATTTAGTGATCACTGCAATCAGTGACACTGTGACTGGGGGCTGGGGGGGCGATTTATGTGCCTATGTGTCCTGGTGTCAGTGTGCTGTTTTGTGTACTAACCTGGCATCTTCTCCTGTACGGCGCTCGGTATATGTGAGCGCCCCAGGAGAGATGACATCACTTCCTCCTTCCTGGCAGGCAGGGGAAGCTCTCTCATTCGCCGGGAGCGATCGAGAGGGGGTGGCCGGAATCGAACGGCCGTCCCCTCATGCCGGATCGCTCCCGAAGGTAAAACGACCGCTCACTGTAAAGAAGGGGGGTCCGATCGGACCCCCCAACTATACAAAGGCAATCACGTACATATACGTGATTCTGCCTGTCGGTGCCATTCTGCTGACGTATATTTACAGTGGGCGGTCGTTAAGTGGTTAAAAATGGATTTAGGTATTTTGCAAGGCGAGTTAGCCAGGATATAGAGATAACGTGGTAGGTAAATCATTTTGAGCACATTGGCCCTCCCCATGAGGTCTAGAGGTAAATCCATCCATAACTTGGTATGCTCCTGGAGGCGGGTCAATGGGGGTTATTAGCAAAATGGAAGATAAAGGGGTCTGTACCAAGACTCCCAAGTATCTAAATGAGGATACCACCTGAAGTTTGGAGTCCGAGTGTATCTGGGGAGGTGTAGACACATCTAATGTGAAGAGACTAGACTTCTCCCAATTCACCCTGAAGCCAGAATAGTCTCCAAAGGTGGTAATTTCTACCAACAGACCTCGGAGTGATTCATTAGTGTCAGCTAGGTACACAAGTGTCATCTGCGTAAAGGGAGATACGTTCTTCAATATTGGCAATTGGAAGACCCTTAATAGAGGGGAAGGAGCGGATGCGAACCGCAAGCGGTTCCATGGCCAAAGGCGAACAAGAGGGGTGACAACGGGCATCCTTGTCGCGTGCCTCTAGTGATCGGAAAAGAGTCGGTGACAGAGGAGTTAACCCGTATCTTAGCTACCGGTGATGTAGAAAGGAGTTTAATCCATGCTATTATGCGGGGGCCAAATTCATAAATCTGTAGCACCGAAAGGTATGGCCATTCCACACTGTCAAACGCTTTACAAGTATCTAGAGCCACAATGGCACGAGTGGGAGGACAGTCATGTGGATATTGTATATTATGAAACAGCCTACGTATATTTATTTGGGTGGACCTTCTGGGAATGAAACCCCACTGGTCGCTATTGACCAGGGACCTGACTACGCTGTTTAGGCGAATCGCCAGCACCCTCGCCAGAATCTTGCTGTCCCATTTCCCTTATAAATGTGGACGTTAAGATTCACAGTTAATTTGGTCCTTAGGGGGCTTTAATAGAAGTACAATCGGGGCTTCTCGCATCGTTGGGGAGGAGGACCCCTGCATCTAAGGCTTTGTTATAAGTCCGTAAAAGGTAGGGGTATAAAAGGTCTTTATATTGCATGTACCATTCAGTTGGAAAGCCATGTAGGCCAGGGGTCTTATGTTTGGGCATTTGTGAGATAGCCGGGGCAATCTTGTCAATTGAAATATGCGCCTCCAACATATCCTGCCCCTCAATCGGTAATAAGGAGAGAGATATGTCAGCCAAGTAATCGGTCAATTGGGAGTCATCGTAGTCAACTCTAGCAGTATATAGTTCCTTTATAAAAACAGAAAAAGGAGTCCAGAATGTCCCCAGGGACACTACTGACAAGGCCCTGAGCAGTTACCATGCGAGTATGGTCAGGTCTAGTCAGGTATGCCAAGAGACGCCCCGATTTATTACCGCGCTCAAATGATTTCTGATTTAACATGCGCTTCTGCGTGAGGTCCAGCAGGCGGAGTTCGAACTCCCTACGACTCTGCAACCATGCCTCCCCTAGTATCAGAGGCAGGGTTGGAGGTATAAGCGGACTCTGCACGCACCATAGCATTCTCAAGCTCCTTAGTAAGCATCCGATTGTTTTTACGTAGAACCCCTGTGATTGACATGAAGGTGCCCCTCAGAGTGGTCTTAAAGGCGTCCCATTCGGTGGAGGCGTCAAACTTTCCCAGGTTGTCCCTCCAGTAGTTAGCGATGCCTGTCCCACATTCTCTCTGTACTATTTCATCCTCCAGCCAGTAGGAATTCAGGTGCCAGATAGCCGGCCCCGAATCTGGGAGGAGGAGGAGGAGGAGGAGGTCCAGCAAGAGGGGAGCATGGTCAGAAACCCCTCTAGGTAGATGGGAAACTGCAGAGACAACGGGGAGAGTCTCAGCTGGGGCGAATGCCATATCCAGCCTAGACATGGTATGGAAAGAGTCCGAATGGCAGTAAAATTGGCGCTCATCCGGATGTTTCCAGTGCCAAACCTCAGTAAGGCCATGAGTCTGAACCCAAGTCTACAAATGAGGGAAATGGTCTACCCCCCCCCTCCCAGACGATCCAATACCGGATCCAGAACGGCATTAAAGTCCCTGGTATAAAGCAGGGGGCCCGGGGGTCTGTACAGCAGTTGAATTGGCAGTTTTTATAGAGTATCTCCACAGAAAAGGGGGGAGGAATATAAACATTTACTAGTGTAAAAGTCACAGTGGAGATCTGTAAAGTAAGAATGATAAACCGCCCCTCCTGGGTCTGTTTTTACTTGTAGCATCTCAGCTGGGAGAGATTTGGCCAAAAGGATAGAAACCCCCCCCAGAATTAGGGATGAGCACGGTGTTCGAGTCGAACATAGGTTCGACTCGAACATCGGCTGTTCGCGCATTCGGCGAACAGCGAACGATTTGGGCTGTTCGCGCCAAATTCGAGTGACGCGAAGGGCCCACAATACACTGCGCCATCGCAGTGTAATCCCGGCGCTGTGATTGGCCAAGCATGCACTGTGACCCTGCATGCTTGGCCAATCACAGCGCCGGCAGCGAGGAGAGCAATGATTGGCCACAGGCAGGATGCCTGTGGCCAATTATAGCTGAGGGGGTTTAGTACACGCCCCAAACTATAAAAGGCCCCCAGCGCGGCGGCCTCGTGTTGTGTGTTCCGGAGCAGGGAAAGTGAAGGATAGGCAGGGACAGTGTCAAATCTATTCTTTGCTAAACCTTGTGTGTAGGGACAGAGAAGGATAGGCAGGGAGAGTGTCAGTGTCATATTCTTTGCTAAACCTTGTGTGTAGGGAGAGAGAAGGATAGGCAGGGGACAGTGTCGGTGTCATTGTTGCTAAGCCTCCTGCACATTATACACCTGAAGTTAGCCCGTATTGCTGCTTTTTCCTGGTGTGTTACACCAACAGGCATTTGCGGCACTTACAGCGGGCGGAGTGTGCCTCCTGATCATATTACACCTGAAGTTAGCCTGTATTGCTGCTTTTTCTTTCTCGTACATCACGGGACACAGAGCGGCATAGTCATTACTAGGTGGGTTATATAGTTTACCTTCAGGTGCTGGCACTGGCAACTTCCAAACCGGAAGTACCCTCCCCTATATAAGCCCCTCCCATCCGGGAGCACCTCAGTTTTTTGCCAGTGTCTAAGGTGTTGGCCAAGAAGTAACATGTGTTTTTCACTGAGCTTGCGTACAGGTTCTTTTGGGCCTCAGTAAGCTATTCCGGATCCGACCCAAAAAAAGCTTCATAGCTAAACGGTCGGTACCCGGGCCTTGCAGAGAAGAGCAAGGTTTTGCCTGTAATGCTTCTCTTAGGAGAGCTGGACCCTGGGATCCAGAGCTCTGGTCATACCCACGACCAAGATGTTTTCTGTGCAGGGTGCTATACAGGTCCAGGGGAGTGGAATCCTTGGAAACCCGGTCCCTGAAGGTTTAATTACAATGCCTGCCGTGATAGGTGAAGTTTGGGCTTCTGTGGACCAAACAGAGTCCTGCCGCAGGGAAAAGGTAAGTGGGGGGCCCCTCAGGAACTTGGTTCTATTGAGGGGACCCCCAAGCCTAATATGTCTTTCTGCCTGTTACCCAACGGTATTCCCGCTAAATATTTATGCATGCCTGTAACTACTAAAAAATGTAATATTTTTAATAGTGGTCAAGAAAAAAAAAAATATATATATATATATAGACTGCGGTACCTGTGTTAATCCACTAGAGGCTGCTGTGGAACGTTTCTTGTCATGTGGACTGGTTTCTTTTCATCAGAGCAAGTCCAGGCAGATGGTGAGTTCTCTTGTGGGAAACTGCTTCCTCTGCCATGTTGCAATGCTCGTCCATCCCCCGGCCTGCGGCAAAGGGCCCTGTCTCCTGTCCCTAGTTTCCCTTTTCAAAAAAGAGCGCCGAAGGCGCACGTGCACGCGCCTCTATATATAGAGGTGAGCTGGGAAAGGGGGCGGAGCTTGGGGGATGACGCTCTGTGCGCGCCGCAGCGCATGTGCGGGCGTCCCAGCATGTTAAAAGGCACAATTATGTGTTGTGAGCTGGCTATGGAGTGCAGAGACAGAGCTGGCAACATTTAAAAAAGGCATACAGCAAGCGGTTGATGCAGGCATCCCCATAGAAAGGCACATTAGTAGACACCAACTGTTTTTATAGCAGCAATTGTGCTAGACTATTGTCAGTAAGTGGTGTATTTCGGCTGGAATACCTCAGCTTTGGGCTTAGGAATATGCCGTCTAAAAACTCCGGGACTAAAAATCCCAGGAAGCATAGGGGGTCTCCATCGGGCTCTGAGGATCTTGGGCATGCTTCGGCTGCACCAGTCTCCCCTGAAGAATCAGAGGTTAGTGACCGTAGAGCACCCTCAGGAGTACCTGGTACTGTGGCTGTCCTCAGTTCACCTGCTCCTGTGTATGTAACAGAGGAGGTTTTTTCCTCAGCTCTGGGAGGGCTGGAAGAGAGATTGTCAACATTGATCGCTGCTTTCCTGTCACAGGGAAAGAGCGCTCGATCTCCGTCTCCTCCCTCAGAGTACCTGTTAGCAGAGCAACAGTCCCATACAGGGATCGACCTACCTGAAGGGGATCAGGATGAGGTCGATTCTGTTGTAGAGGAATCAACAGTGGAAGAGCCATTCTCAGCATCACATGCTGAAAGATTATGGGTTCAGTCCCTGACTAACATGGTCCGATCAGCATTTAAAATGCCCCTTGCGGAGCCATCATCCACTTCTGTCTCCTCGTTGGGGTCGCTAAAAGCTCCCCAGACTGTTTGTTCCTTTCCGATCCATCCTTTACTGGAAGGGCTCATTTACCAGGATTGGGAGCATCCTGATAAAATATTTACTCCTCCCAAGAGATTTCAGGTGGTCTATCCCATGGAGGATAAGTTCATCAAAAAATGGAGGGTCCCTACAGTGGACGCAGCCATCTCTTGTGTGAATAAATCACTGACATGTCCAGTGGATAATGTCCAAATGTTCAAGGACCCAATAGATAAAAAATTAGAGTCCTTATTAAAATCTGCTTTTGCTACAGCAGGCTTGGTGACACAACCAGCAGTGGCAGCTATTGGGGTCTGCCAAGCAGTGAAGGATCAGTTGAAACAGGTCTTAAGAGACTTGCCAGATCAGCAGGCTCTTGCCCTAGCTGATCTACCTAGAGCCTTATGCTTTGCGGTTGACGCTATAAAGGATTCAATCCATCAGGCCTCCCGCCTTACGCTGTCTGTAGTACATATGCGCAGGCTTCTGTGGCTCAAAAACTGGTCTGCTGAAGCTCCCTGTAAAAAATTGCTGGTCAGCTTCCCATTTCATGGTGAACGCTTATTCGGGGAAGACCTGGACAAATATATCCAGAAAATTTCCAGCGGTAAAAGTACACTTTTGCCGGTTAAAAACAGAGTTAGAGGTCCCTCTTTTAAGAAGCCTGCTTCTCCAGTCCCTAGGACATCGGCTGTGAAACAGTTCCGACGGCCTCCTCGGTCAAATCCCGGGGGTAAAAATCAGGGACAATTGCAGGGTAACAAGAAGCCCTGGATCAGGAGAGGTACAAAACCTCCCCCAAAGTCAAATGCATGAAGGGTTGCCCCCACTCAATCGGGTGGGGGGAAGACTTCAGTTGTTCGCAGAGACCTGGCGGGACACGATCAGAGACAGATGGGTGCTCTCCGCAGTAAGTCTGGGATACAAATTGGAGTTAAGACTCCCCTCCTTCCCATTTTATAAGGTCAAACGTGCCAAGGGATCCCCAGAAGAGAGGATCCCTCCTGTTGGCACTAGAACAATTATTGCTCCAAGCAGTAATTATAGAGGTTCCCCTGGAAGAATGGGGGTTTGGGTTTTACTCAAACCTCTTTACAGTCCCGAAGCCAAACGGGGACGTGAGGCCCATATTAAATCTAAAAGGGCTAAACAAATTCCTACATATCAGGACTTTCCGGATGGAGTCGATCCGATCGGTGGCTACTGCCCTACAAGGGGAGGAATGGTTAGCCTCGATCGACGTCAAAGATGCTTATTTGCACATTCCCATCTTTCCAGTCCACCAAAAATTTCTACGCTTTGCGGTAGAAGGGCGCCATTTTCAGTTCAGAGCCTTACCCTTCGGTCTGGCCACAGCACCACGAGTGTTCACAAAAATTCTGGCCCCATTATTGGCCAATCTAAGAACACGAGGTGTAACGATAATGGCATATCTAGACGACTTGTTGCTGATAGACCACTCAGTGGAAAATCTAGAAGTGGTTGTTCACGAGACAATCGAGTATCTGGAATATCACGGTTGGATTATCAACCGAGACAAGTCAGCCCTAAAACCAGTCAAAAGTCTGGAATACTTGGGGCTAAGGCTGGATTCAGACCAGAGAAAAATTTGCTTGCCTCAAGAAAAGGTGTCGTCTTTGAGAGATTTGATCCACCTAGTGGGTACAAAAAGACAGCCATCCATACGCCTGTGCATGAGGCTGCTGGGAAAAATGGTGGCATCATTCGAAGCAGTACCCTACGGTCAATTCCATTTAAGGAATTTGCAAAGGGCCATACTGTCAGCCTGGAACAAAAGAGTTCAGGCCCTAGACTTACCAATGTCCTTGTCCCGTTCCGTTCGCAAAAGCCTCCGTTGGTGGTTGGTTCCCCAGAATCTGGAAAAAGGGAAATCCTTCAGTCCGATTTCTTGGAAGGTGGTCACTACAGATGCCAGCCTTATAGGCTGGGGAGCAGTACTGGAGCAATGGTCTCTCCAGGGCAGATGGTCGGATGCAGAAAAGGCCCTGCCCATCAATCTCTTAGAGATACGAGCAGCCCGGTATGCCCTAGTAGCATGGACATCCAAACTCCAAGGGTCCCCTGTCAGAATTCAATCGGACAATGCCACGGCAGTGGCATATATCAATCATCAGGGTGGCACCAGGAGTCGTGCAGCCCAGAGGGAAGTAAATTGCATCCTGAAATTGGCAGAAAGATATGTCCCAGCCATATCTGCGGTATTCATTCCAGGAGTGGAGAATTGGAAGGCGGACTTTCTAAGTCGCCAACAATTATGCCCAGGGGAATGGTCCCTTCATCCCGAGGTTTTCCGGACAATATGTCAGCGGTGGGGAACACCGGATGTAGATCTGCTAGCATCCAGATTCAACGCAAAAGTGGACAGGTTTGTCTCTTGGACAAGGGATCCCCTAGCTTGCGGCTCGGATGCCCTAGTGTTCCCTTGGGATCAGTTCAAGCTGATATATGCATTCCCACCGCCACAATTGTTACCTCGATTACTCCGCAGAATCAGGGTAGAAAAGAAACCAGTGATTCTGGTAGCTCCAGCGTGGCCCCGAAGAGCATGGTACGCGGAGATTGTAAAGATGTCTGTGGGGAGTCCTTGGACCCTCCCACATCGTCCGGACCTGCTTTCGCAAGGACCGATATACCACCCTTCCTTACCAGCCCTAGGTTTGACGGCCTGGCTATTGAAGCCCACATTCTAAAAAAGAGAGGTCTCTCTAATCCTGTGGTATCTACCATGATCAGTGCCAGGAAGCCGGTATCCAGGCAGATCTACTGTAGAATCTGGAAGGCGTACATCGCCTGGTGTGAAGCCAAGAAATGGCATCCACGTAAGTACGTAATAGGAAGGATTCTGGACTTCCTACAGTGGGCTGTAGATAGGAAGCTTGCCTTGAGTACTATCAAAGGGTCAGATTTCGGCCTTGTCAATATTTTTTCAGAGGCCTTTGGCTTCGCATTCACTAGTCAAAGCCTTTATGCAAGGAGTGATGCGTATTAGCCCTCCGGTTAATATTCCCATATCTCCATGGGACTTAAACCTGGTTCTGTCGGTTCTACAGAAACAACCATTTGAACCATTACAGCATATTTCCCTGGTTCTTCTCACCAGGAAATAGATTTTTCTAGTAGCCATTTGTTCGGCTAAAAGAGTATCGGAATTAGCCGCTATGTCCTGTAGGGAGCCATATCTGGTTATCCATAAGGACAGAGTAGTGTTACGTCCTCATCCAGCCTTTCTTCCTAAGGTGGTATCGAGGTTTCATTTGAACCAAGATGTGGTTCTTCCTTTTTTTTCCCCCAAGCCTAGTTCGGTAGAGGAAAAGTTATTACATTCTTTGGATGTAGTCAGAGCAGTTAAAGCTTATCTAAAAGCCACTGCTCAGATTCGCAGAACGGATACTTTGTTTATTCTGCCGGAAGGCCCCAGAAAGGGTCAGGCAGCGTCAAAATCTACTTTAGCCAAGTGGATTCGACAGGTCATTATGCAAGCCTATGGCTTGAGAAGGAGACCGCCTCCGTTCAAAGTTAGGGCGCACTCCACGAGAGCAGTTGGAACTTCATGGGCAGTGCATCACCAGGCCTCCCTGGCTCAAATCTGTAAGGCCGCAACATGGTCTTCAGTACACATGTTTACTAGGTTCTACCAGGTGGACGTTAGAAGTCAGGAGGATGTCGCCTTTGGGCGCAGTGTGTTGCAGGCCGCAAAAGATCCTCATGTCTGATAGCGCTCAGCTTATGTATGGTGTACCCCCCCCCCCCCCCCTCATTGGGCATTTTTTAGGACATCCCACATAGTAATGACTAAGTCGCTCTGTGTCCCGTGATGTACGAGAAAGAAAATAGGATTTTTATAACGGCTTACCTGTAAAATCCTTTTCTTGGAGTACATCACGGGACACAGAGCTCCCACCCCTCTTTTGGGGACACTTATTGCTTTGCTACAAAACTGAGGTGCTCCCGGATGGGAGGGGCTTATATAGGGGAGGGTACTTCCGGTTTGGAAGTTGCCAGTGCCAGCACCTGAAGGTAAACTATATAACCCACATAGTAATGACTATGCCGCTCTGTGTCCCGTGATGTACTCCAAGAAAAGGATTTTACAGGTAAGCTGTTATAAAAATCCTATTTTCCTGGTGTTACACCAACAGGATTTTGCGGCACTTACAGCGGGCGGAGTGTGCCTCCTGATCATATTACACCTGAACTTAGCCTGTATTGCTGCTTTTTCCTGGTGTTACACCAACAGGATTTTGCAGCACCTACAGCAGGCGTAGTGTGATTCCTGCAAAATATACTCCTGAAGCTAGGCCTTATTGCTGGTTTTCCCATTTCCCTGCAGGCCATTAGAATGTCTGGAAGGCAAACAAGGAGAGGCAGACAGTCAGGAGCCAAAAAAAGAGGGCAAGCAGGCTCTGTCTAGAGACAACAGTGCTGGTCGTGGACGCGGTGCATCGCCATCAGCACGTGGCCATGGGACACGCTTGTCCTTTTTTTTCGGCAGCTGGACGTGTTGAGCCGCATCATGCCGAAGACTTGGTAGAGTGGATGACCAAGCCCTCCTCATCCTCTCTCACCCAGGCTCAGGGTACTGGCAAAGCAACTGCCAAAGCGTCCTCTTCCCTGGTATCAATGTCATCATCAGTCACTCCTTCCCTAGACCAACCATGTCTTCCTGAGGAGTCCCCCGAACTGTTTGAGCACAGTGTTGGGTACATGCTCCAGGAGGATGCCCAGCGTTTCGAAGGGTCTGATGATGATACCCAGCTAGAGGAAGGCAGTAGCGTGAGAGCAGAGAGAGGGGATGCTCAAGAAGGACACCAATCTGGCAGTCATGTTCCAGCAGCTGCAGCATACTGCCAGATTGTCTCCAGTGATGAGGAGGGAGGGGATGATGAGGTCACTGACTCCACGTGGGTGCCTAATAGGAGAGAGGAGGAGGAGGATGAGGAGGAGGCACATCTCCAACGAGGCAGGATGCCCTCGGGGGGCCAGCGTAAGGGCAGCACACCGACGGAATCACACCGCAGAGCTCCGCCTGTGCAGGGCGCTGCCTCTGCCCGTTATTCAAAAAGTTCTTTGGTGTGGGCCTTTTTTGAGTCGAGTGCATCAGATCGCACAGCTGCTGTTTGCAACATATGTCTCAAGCGTATATCGCGTGGCCAAAACATCACCCGCTTGGGCACCACATGCTTGACCACACATATGTTGACCTGCCATGCAGCTCGTTGGCAAGCCTACCTTAAAGACCCACACCAAAGAACAAAGCGGACCTCTTCTTGCACCGCATCAGCTGGGATCTACAACCCCACTATACCTTCAGTCTTCTCTGAAACCTGCTCTGAGAGGAATGAAGGTGTAGAATTAGGTGTGTCACAGCCAAGTACTTGCGGGCACTCTGCTAGCAGTACACCGACGTCCGATTCTAGCAGGCAAATTTCCCTGCCCCAGCTGCTGGACCGTCGAAAGAAGTTCACTCCCAGCCATCCACATGCCCAGCGGTTGAATGCTAGCTTGGCTAAATTGCTAGCGCTTCAACTGCTGCCTTTTCAGTTGGTAGACTCGGCCCCCTTCCGTGAGTTTGTGCAATGTGCGGTTCATCAGTGGCAGGTTCCCAAACGCCACTTTTTCTCACGGAAGGCGATTCCGGCTCTCTACCGGCATGTGGAAGGCAATGTCTTGGCCTCGCTGGACAGGGCGGTCAGCGGTAAGGTGCATATTACCGCTGATTCATGGTCCAGCAGGCATGGACAGGGACGTTACCTTTCTTTCACGGCCCATTGGGTCACTCTTTTGGCAGCTGGGAACGATGCAGGACAAGGTGCAGTAGTGTTGGAGGTTGTTCCACCGCCACGCCTCCAAAATGCTACTACTGGTTGTGACACACCTCTGTCCTCCACCCCCTCTTCTTCTTCCTCCATGGCCTCTTCCTGTGCTTTGTCCTCGGAACCAACGGTGCTCCGTAGGCGTTCAAGGGGCTACGCAAGTATGCAGGCAAAAAGATGCCATGCCGTGCTTGCACTGGTGTGTTTGGGGGACAGGAGCCACACTGGGGCAGAGGTTCTGTCTGCTCTGCAGGGGCAGGCCGAGAGGTGGTTGACGCCACGCCAGCTTAAGCCAGGAATGGTAGTTTGCGACAATGGCACCAACCTCCTCTCTGCTCTCCGACAGGGACAACTGACCCATGTGCCCTGTGTGGCTCACGTCCTTAACCTGGTGGTGCAGCGGTTCTTGGGCAGGTACCCGGGCTTACAGGATGTCCTGAGGCAGGCCAGGAAAGTCTGTGCATTTCCCCAGATCTTATAATGCCAGTGCTCGCCTGGTTGAGCTGCAAAAGGAGTTGAACCTGCCCAAGAACCGCCTTATATGTGACATGCCCACCAGGTGGAACTCAACGTTGGCCATGCTGCAGCGGCTGCACACGCAGCAGAGGGCCATCAATGAGTACCTGTGCGACTACGGCACCAGGACAGGGTCAGGGGAGCTCGGGTTTTTTTCACCACGCCAGTGGGGCATGATCAGGGATGCATGCACTGTCCTGGCACCATTTGAGGAGGCCACGAGGATGGTGAGCAGTGACAGTGCATGCATCAGTGACACTGTACCTCTTGTCCACCTGTTGGAACATACGCTGCGTGGAATAATGGACAGGGCACTTGAGGCAGAACAGAGGCAGGAAGAGGAGGACTTCCTTGCCTCTCAAGGCCCCCTTTACCCAGACAGTGTTCCTTCTGTCCCACCCATCGCACAGGAAGAGGAGGAGGAGGCTTGTGTCAGCATGGAGGTGGAGCCTGGCACTCAGCATCATCAGCAGCAGTCTTTTAGGGATGATTTACAGTCCCAAGAAACCAGTGGACTTGTACGTGGCTGGGAGGAGGTGGCTGCGGATCATGTCGTCCTTGGTGACCCAGAGGACTCCGGACCGAATGCCTCAGCTAACCTACGCTGCATGGCCTCCCTGATCCTGCAAAGTCTGCGGAAGGATCCTCGTATTCTTCGGATCAAGGAGAGGGACCATTACTGGCTGGCCACTCTCCTTGATCCATGGTACAAGGGTAAGGTTGCGGACCTTATCTTACCGTCGCAGAGGGAGCAGAGGATGAGACAACTCCGGGAGGCCTTGCAGAAAGGTCTGTGCAACGCGTTCCCAGAGACTGGGAGGTTACAAACTCCTGGTCCTGGACAACGAGTTGCTGAGGCTTCGGTCAGTCAAAGAAGGAACGGTGGGGAAGGTGGCCGTCTGACCGATGCGCTCAGATAATTCTTTAGTCCGCAGCCCCAAGGTATGATCGGTTCCAGCAACCATCGCCAGCGTCTGATCAACATGGTGCAGGAATACCTAGGGGCAAGGTCAGACTTGGACACCTTCCCCACCGAAAATCCTCTGGCTTACTGGGTCTTGAGGATGGATCACTGGCCAGAGCTTGCACAGTATGCAATTGAGCTACTGGCCTGTCCTGCATCCAGCGTTCTTTCAGAACGCACATTCAGTGCTGCTGGAGGATTTGTCACGGATCACAGGGTGCGCCTGTCCACCGACTCTGTTGATCGACTGACCTTCGTAAAGATGAACCAGTCTTGGATCACCACCAGCTACCAAACACCTGAAGCTGATATAACAGACTAATTTATTTTCAAATGTCACATCCCTTCAAGACTGATGCTGAGACTGTCCTGTTATGTTGACTGACTATCCTCCTCAATGATCCGATTGATGATGATGATAGCTTGGAAGAACATTTTTGTTTCTGGGTGCCGCCACCAGTGGCTAAGGCCCAATTTTTCAGCCCCGGTTTAACAGGGGCGTGTTATTACAATTTTTTATGCAATGCTTTGCAGCAGGGCTCATTCCTGCACTCCAACTAGAGTATCTGGGAGAGGTTGCAGTGTCGTGGCACCAGCACCAGTGGCTAAGGCCCAATTTTTCAGCCCCTGTTTAACAGGGGCGTGTAATTAAAATTTTTGATGCAATACTTTGCAACAGGGCTCATTGCTGTGCTCCAAGTACAGTATCTGTGAGGGGTTGCAGTGTTGTGGCACCAGTGGCTAAGGCCCAATTTTTCTGCCCCTGTTTAACAGGGGCATGTAATTACAATTCTTGATCTAATAATTCACAGCAGGGGGGGCGTGGCCTGACGCGGCATGTGAACAGACCTGTTCGACGGAGCTCCCGCTGTAGATCCTGTTTGTGATCCTTTCCTCGCCACCTACAACGCCCGATTCAGCCACAACCTGCGCCTAAAGACCTCCAGAGACCCTCGGTTCCAGCGGTGCTCGTTAATCCCGGCATGATGACCCGGGGAAACAAAGGAGACGCTGCGGCTGTGGCCTCCCAGGCCTTCCAAGATGGCGCCTGGATGTCTCAGTCTCTGCCTCCCAGGACTCCACGAGGGCAGGAGAAGAAGACGGAGCTGGGGGGTAAGTCCACCAAAGCCCCTAAAGGGACAGACCAAACGAGAGACATGCTATATTATGCCAGGAAACTGACAGGCCCGGAAGATTCCCTGCAGACTGTTGCACAGGGTCATGCAATGCCCGCAGAGCAGGCTGAGCAGGGACACACTGACATGCTGGAAGCTGAGGATGATGAAATGGAGTCAGCCCCTGGTTCTGTTCCAGCCTTGCTTGACCAGCAGACAGAGGATAGTCCCCAGCCCACACTCAGTGAAATCCTGCATGCTGTTCACAGGTGCACTGCCTCAGTGGATGCCCTGAAGGAGAGATTTGGGGGGCTGGAGGAGAAAGTTAATCTCCTGAGACATGATATACAGAAGGTCAGGGAGAGGACCACGGCCGTGGAGGGCAGAGTCAGTGATATAGAGGATCAGATGCCACACATGACCCGGGAAGTGAGAGTCGCTGCTCAGCAGGCACGCCAGGCCTTTGATCGCCATGATGAGATCGAAAATCGCCTGAGACGCAACAATGTACGCATTGTGGGGCTCCCAGAAAAGGTGGAGGGCAGGGACCCCACGACGTTCATAGAAGGCTGGCTACAGGAGACCTTTGGTAAAGAGGCTTTTTCTCCGATTTACACGGTGGAACGGGCGCACAGGGTGCCACCTCGCCCCCTCCCCCCCGGTAATCCCCCGAGATCCATGCTTGCTAGACTCCTTAACTACAGGGACCGGGAAGTGATACTTCGAATGGCCAGAGAAAGGGGGGCTGTACATTATAACGGAGCCCGGATTTCCTTTTATCCTGACTTCTCTGCAGAAGTGCAACGCAGAAGATCAAAGTTTATGGATGTCAAGAAAAGGCTGCAGAGGCTTCAGCTGTCCTATGCCATGCTATACCCAGCCAAGCTTCGCGTAACAGCCAGAGATGAGGCCCACTTTTTTGAGAATGCACAGGATGCTGCGGACTGGCTAGACCGCAACGAACAAGACTTCCGCAGGAGGGGACCGGAGAATGGTGCAGGTTGATGTGGACAATCCTATCTATATCAAGAGCAATCCGGGTAAAGAAGTGCTGTTGCTGAAATGATGTCACTTGAGAGGATCAATACCTACTTGAAGTTACCAGCGAATAGTTTTCCACTAACTTTTATGAATTTTCTTTTTTTTCGCTGACCTGAGTTTATGGGTGGAGTGTGTCTCTGCACCCCCCCTATGTACCGTTTGCTGTTATGGTGGACATGGCTTATGTTTTTGTGCCCTGTTGGCACTGGAAATGCCAGTGTTGCTATTACTCAACACCGGTGGGGAGTCCCCAGTGACGCCCAGTTGGCAGTCCAGGAGCCACCGGCAGATGCAGATAAGTTTTACTGTTCTTGTTTTTCTTATGCTTACTACTTCTATTTTTACTGTATCGACACCACAGCGCCGATGCGCAGGAATTTCTGCCACAGTTTCTGCAAGATTTTTTTTTCTTTCCCAAGGGACTGTACTGATCTTACTGATGCACCACAGTCAAAGCTGTTTGAACCACAGGGCTGTTTTTTGATAGCTGGATGGGGGGATACAGGACTGTTGCTCTCTTCTGGGTACTCCTCCCACTCAGACAGAACTCTTAGTATACAATCGCCATGTCTTCTACACCCATAGTGTCGTGGAATGTCAGAGGGGTAAATGATCCTCTGAAAAGGACCATGATATCCACTGTATTGCGTAAATTTCACCCGGCCATAATTGGCTTACAGGAGACCCATCTATTGAAAGATACGACTAGTTTCTTGGGATATGCGTGGGTGGGGCAGGCCTATCACTCCACTCACTCCGCCTATTCACGCGGAGTGAGTGTATTGATCCACAAGGCTCTGGTATACCAGGAGTTAGATTCGCTTATTGATATATCTGGGAGATTTGTATTTCTTTATTGCAAACTGTTTACCGTTACTATGATTCTGGCGTTTGTATATGTGCCTCCACCTTTTTCTAGAGAGGTGCTGCAGTTGCTGCTGTCTTACCTGGCAAACAAGCCTGACGTCCCACTACTGTTGCTAGGGGACTTTAATTGCTACCTAGACCCTAAATTGGACAGACACCCCCCGGTGATGCCCCCTAAGGGCAACCGGGGTACGGCTCTTGGACGCCTGATGGAGGAGGTGGGGTGGGTTGACATTTGGCGGGTTAGGAACCCCAAGTGTAAACAATTCTCCTGTTTCTCCAAGTCACATGGTTCCCTCTCCCGTATAGACCTGTGTCTGGGCACTCCCAACATGGTTAATTGCACCTCTAAGGTGGAGTATTTCCCACGGGGGGTATCAGACCACTCCCCGCTAGTACTTTGGTTGGTAACTCAACCGTCTAGCTCCCTACCTAGAGCCCCATGGAAACTGAATACTTATTGGCTCAAACTGTTTACATCCCCAGAACGTATTGAAACCAAGATTGAAGTCTTTCTCCGGGCCCATGAGCACTACCTAGACCCACTGCTAAAATGGGAAACTTTGAAAGCCTATCTTAGAGGGGTATTTATCGAGGAAATACAAATTGTCAGGAACAACTCCTCTGCCTTGGTGGAGCGGGTGGGAGACCAGGTGAGGCAGCTGGAACTCGCTTATGTGACTAGCCCCACTGACTTGGCCAGGGAGGCTTGGATGTCAGCCCAGGACTCTCTGGACCGTCTGCGATCCTCACAGGCAGAGAGGAAGAGGTTCTTTACCAAACTTGCATTCTATGAGGAAGGGGAACAAACTGGACGATTGCTGGCCAAGATAGCGAGGTCTCAAACACAATCCCCGGCCATCGGTGCTATACGCGCCTCTACGGGTAAGGTGGTTAATACCCCTGAAACCATTATATCCGAGCTGGCGTCCTTCTATGAAGGCCTTTATGGATCGAGGGATGCCTACTCGGATGCGGACCTTGGAACATACATGGCTAGTATTGATCTGCCTGCTCTCTCCACATCTGCCAGAGAACAGTTAGATGCACCAATTACTCTGGGCGAGCTGCAATTAGCGGCAAGCTCTTTTCCTACATGTAAAGCCCCCGGAGAGGATGGCCTGCCCATAGAAGTGTACACTCAATTTGGGGAGCACTTGTTACCTGAACTATTGAAGGTCTTTAACGCCGCACTAGAGGGTGGTCAGCTGCCTGGTTCCATGGCTAGGGCTAATATTATTTTACTGTTGAAGCCGGGAAAGGATCCGGTTGACCCTGGCTCCTATAGGCCTATATCGTTGCTGCAGAGCGATGTAAAAATCCTGGCAAAGGTCCTGGCGCGCAGGGTCAACGGGATAATCACGTCTATTATCCACCCAGACCAGGCTGGCTTCATGCCGCAGAAGTCCACCGCCACCAACTTGAGGCGCATGTTCTTGAACATGCAGGTGCAGGCAGACAATGGGGGCCGTAGGGCGCTCTTGTCCCTTGATGCCAACAAGGCATTTGATAGTGTCAGTTGGAGGTTCCTCTGGGCGACGTTGGCCAAGTTTGGCTTTGGGGACAAGTTTATAGGGTGGGTCAGGCTGCTGTACGCGTCCCCCCAGGCGACCATTAGGGTCGCGGGTAGGATGTCACCGGCCTTTGCTCTGGGTAGGGGGACGAGGCAGGGATGTCCCCTGTCCCCCCCGCTCTTCGCGATCGCTATAGAGCCATTGGCTGCCCTGATACGGGCTAGTGCCCGCGTCCGGGGATTCCAATATGGCACGCTGCAAGAAAAAATCATGTTGTACGCGGACGACATGCTGCTGTTCCTGGAGGACCCCACGCACTTCATCCCCGGGGCTATGTCAATAATAGAGCAATTCGGCCACTACTCGGGATTGACCATTAATTGGTCAAAATCCGCCCTGATGCTGTTGGATGAGGATGGTGGGGTTGCCCTGCCGGAATCTTGTCCCATCCCAGTTGTATTTAGCTTTAAATATTTGGGGGTACAGGTGTCGCCCAGGCTGGGGGACTACTGCTCCCTTAATGTGCACCCATTGCTGTCCCGGTTTAGGGACAAAATTAATACTTGGAACACCCTAAAAATGTCACTTGCAGGTAAAGCCAATCTGATCAAAATGATTTTAATGCCACAACTACTTTACTTTCTTCATAACTCGCCTGTAGTGATACACCTGAAAATCTTCCGAATAGTGAACACTCTCTTCCGACGGTTGCTATGGCATACTAGGCCCCCTCGGATTAGACTGGAACACTTGCAGCGGGCCAAGGACAGTGGGGGGCTGGCGGTTCCCAATCCTTGGCTGTACTACATAGCGGCCCAGTTACAGCATTTGATCGGCTCTATGTCCCAGGACCCGGGGAGCTCGGCGGCACGACTGATGCTGTCGGCCACTGGCGCTGAGACTATCCCGATGGGGCTGGAGGCGCAAATGTTCCTCAAATCCAACAAGCGGACCCCGACGCTCGCACTTATCCAGAAAGTCTGGAATAAGGGCCGACAACTCCAGGGAGTGCAGGGATTCACAGAGGACAGCCCAATATGGGGCAATAGGTCTTATGTGGAGTTGGTGAAGCTGCAGCAGGGGCCCAGATGGCGTGCCCATGGTGTGGCTCTGCTGTCCCACATTTTCGTTAACGGCAGGCTTCTCACTTTCCCCGAACTGCAGGCCAGATTTGACCTCCCAGCTCATATGCATTATTACTACATGCAGCTTCAACATGCGGTTGCGGCACACGGGAATGCGGTGGAATGGGTTCAGTCGCCCGCCCCGGTGTTCCGTGTGCTGCACACTAGCACTGAAACAAAAGGATTTATCTCACAATGCTACCAGATGTTACTGGCAAGTCACCTACAGGCATTCCCGAGCAGGGCGGAATCCATGTGGGAGAAGGACATAGGTACACTGTCAGGGGACCAATGGGAGGAGGCGTGGCGGTCAGTCACTACCTGTTCTTTAAACGTTGCGCAGAAAGTGTCACAGCTATATATATTATTGAGGGTACATTACACCCCGCTGAAATGATATAAGATGGGTAAGCTCAGGGACCCTGTGTGTGGTAGATGTCAGAGGCACAATGGAGATCTCATTCATCTCCTGTGGAGATGCCCTAAGCTTCACAGGTATTGGACTGAGGTGGTGGGTACAATAAACAGAGTGTTTCAAACTACGATCCCTTTGGACCCTAAGTGCTGCCTGCTGGGGATCTTGGAGGAAGCGATCCCTGGGGAGTTGACCAGGGTCGCGGTCTCTAGGGCCCTGTTTCAGGCTAGGAAGCTTATTTTGATGGGTTGGAAGTCAGTCTCACCGCCTACCACCACCTCTTGGGTAGCACACATGGGGAATACTCTTATAATGGAAAAGTACATATACCAGCACAGGGGAAGCCCGAGCAGGTTTGAGAGAATTTGGTCCCAATGGCTTGATACCCCTGGCCTGAGCCCCAGGGAGCTGGTGATGTCCCGACTTTTGCAGTAAAATTGAAACCAAGCGGCCGAGGATTAATATGCTTATACATGCAAGATTGTGGTGCTGTTTTTGATGTGATCTTATATGTTGTTTTACAGTTCGCCAGCAGAGGGAAACCTTTGCTATTTTTTGTACAATGGAAACTGTTGTGATCTATCTGGTGTTCAATAAAAACCTTTTTGATTCAAAAAAAATAATTCACAGCAGGGCCAATTCCTGTGCCCACCAAGACTAATTGTGAGGCCTTACATTGTTGTGGCAACACCAACATATAAGCAGCAAATTTCAGCAGAGTATATACGGCAGGCCCCTACTTTCAAACATCCAACTTACAAACGACGACTCCTTGCAAACGGAAGGATACAACAGGAAGTGAGAGGAAATCTACCCCTAGGAAGGGAAATTCTCTCCTGTAAAGAGTTAATATGGGAAAAAAAGTGTCTCCTCTCCACTGATGCTTTATCACCAATTCTTTTTTCAATAAAAACCCCAAATTTTCAAAACACATTTGTCATTAGGACGGAAAGTGAGGTGAACTGTTCTGAACAGGTGCACACTGCACAGACCGCAAAACAAATGTTACAGGGGTGATAACCCTTCCCTATGTTTTCCAAAAAGCTTAATAGATTTTTTGGCTGGAGCTACACTTAAACAATGTACCTGTTCAAAATTACAAACAGATTCTACATAAGAACAAACCTACAGTCCCTGTCTTGTATGCACCGCCTGTATACGGCTGTTCAGAGTATATAGGGCCTTTTTTATTTTGTGTGCGGGGTTCCCCTTAATATCCATACAAGACCCAAAGGGGCTGGGGTAGGGGGGGGGGCTGTGATGGGGTAGCTATGCCATTTTTCTTAAAGATTTTCATCCATATTACCAGGACCAGACATTACCTTAAAGCTGCAAGCAGTTTTAAATGGCTTTTTTCCCTTTAGAAATGTCATTTTGTGCAGGGACAGTTCTAAACACGGTAAACACGTGGCACTTCACAGGCATACTTTAGACACCCCCCAGGTACGATATTTAAAGGAATATTTGATTTTTTTTTTTCACTTTATGCATCATTAAAATGACTGCTCCAGAAAAACGGCCGTTTTTTAAAACTTTTTGTTGGATTGAGACATGTCCCCTGGTGCAGAACCCGGGTTCCCAAACCCTTTTTAGGACAATAACATGCATATTAGTCGTTATAAATAGCACTTTAGATTTCGAACGTTCGCATCCATTGTATTTAATAGGGTTCTAAAGTTCGTGCGAACTTTCGGTCCGTTCGCGGGTTCTGGTGCGAACCGAACCCGGGGGTGTTCGGCTCATCACTACCCAGAATAATTGGTATGAGTAGCATGGTAAAATTTAGACAACCATGGGCGCTTCAAGGCCCTCGTTTTTGAGCCCGTAAGGTGAGTCTCCTGAAGACAAATAATGTTTGGACGACACTTTTTTTAATACAGAAAAAAACAAAGATCTCTTCTGGGGTGCATTCAGACATCTAGTGTTCCATGAAACTATCCTTGGGGGGCTTCGCCATTGTGAAACACCCTATACTTTATTAATACTGTATAACATGGAATCAAATACATAAATGACCAGACAGACCGCATCTCCCAAAGCACATACAGGCACATGTATCAAAAAAGTGCATGGATCTGCCAGCAGGAGGGCACAGGCCCGCAATGAAAAATTGTGTAAACATTAACACTTCGCCATTGGCAGGAACCTGAGAAGACAGTGTCCAAAGAAAAAATGCAAACCCGAGTTGTGTAAAAGGGGGAAAAAAACCCTTCACAAAGTCCCCAAAAACTTCTCTGCCCCGCCATCCCAAATATAGCGAGCCTTGGATCCCAAACTCAAAAACCTTAACCAAAAAAGGTCAAAAACTGTTCCATTGCTTCGCCACTAACTGGTAAGTAGTGTGAAATCCAGTTTGGCTCTCAACCGGCAGTAGAAAAAGTCACGTAGAACATGTCCTGGTGTAGAATATATGGGTCTGACTACCCCGAAGGTGTGCAGAAGTTGATGGTCTCTACTTCAGGAAGGATGGGCAGGAAATATAAAGATGAGGGGCATAGTCTGGAGGTAAGGGCCAAAATATCAAAGAAAAGGGTATTCACAGCAACTGGTTCAGTAAACGGGGTGTATCACCCAGCATGGGGAGATATATAGGATAACAACAAGCTGCAGTCAATGTAGAGCAATGGAAAGGCACCGGGTATGTACAGAAATGCACAGGGGGACCGGTAGTAAGGCACAAAGTGAATAAAGTTCTAGGGCCAGTGACACCTTCAGTTACCTCTGCATCTGGAAGCAGCACCAAACCGATCGTTCAGCCAAGCCATGGCCTCTTTAGGGCTGGAGTAGAAGTGGGCCTTACCGTTGTAGATGATGCGGAGCTTAGCAGGGAAGAGCATAGCATAGGACAGGCCTTCCTCACGCATGCAAGATTTCACTGCTGAAAAGGAGATACGCTAACGTTGAACTTAAGCAGAAAAGTCAGGATATACAGAGATGGTATTACCATTAAATTTGAATGGGCCCTTTTCTCTGGCTAGGCGCAGAATGGCAACTTTATCCTGGAAATTAAAGATGCGTGCAATGATGGAACGTGGCGGGGCACCCTCGGGGGGGGGGGGGACGAGGAGGGGTGCGATGCGCACGTTCTATGACATGGGAGAACGGTGGAGCGTCTGTACCAAAAATGTCCCGCAGCCAGGTGTGAAGGAATTTTTCAGGATGGGGACCCTCTGCACGTTCAGGGAACCCCACAAATCTGAGGTTCCTTCGAGAACGATTTTCCAAATCGTCAATTTTGGCACGGAGTGCTGCCATTTCACTAATGGTGTCCCGCATAGTAACTGATAGGGGATTCACCGTGTCCTCCAGGGTGCCAATACGGTCCTCTGCTTCCCCAGTTCTATCATGAAGGTTCTGGACATCTTGTTTCAAGAGTGAGAAATCCTGCGGATGGAGGCTATCTGTGTGGTGAGAGAGGCCTTACAGTCCTGTATAGCCAGCATAATGGCGGATAGTGTGGGCTCTGCAGAGGGAGAATCCACAGCCTGGCTAGTATCATCTGACTGCTGTTGGGAGTCTAGGGACAGTGTGGGGTCTGTTTGGGAGCGGAATATGGCAGGAATATATGCACTCACCCCCGCAGCAGAGCCCTGGTCAGCAGAGGAGGATGTTTGCGGCGCCATCTTGCCTCCGGAAACCGTGCCAACTGCTCCGCCGTGGATGGGGGCCGAGGCAGCCCATATTTTACCATGTCTGCCAGCCTGCTGGATGCTTGCAGCCATGGGGAACAGATTGGTACCTTTTGGCAATGAGATAGGACCCAGGATAAGGTAAGGATGTCAGTTGAGAGCCGGAGCAGTGTGTCTATGCGAATGCTCTCTTCACCATCCGGCCAGGCCCCCCCAACTATTGCACTCTCTAGATGTAGTGAGAGCAATGAAAGTTTATCTGCAAGCAACTGTTCCGATACGTAAAACCGATGTTTTGTTCATTTTGCCAGAGGGTCCCAAAAAGGGCCAGGCAGCATCGAAATCGACCATTTCTGGGTGGATTCGTCAAGTGATAATTCAGGCGTATGGTTTAAAGAATAAAATTCCTCCTTTTCCTGTGAAAGCGCACTCGACCAGGGCAATAAGTACTTCCTGGGCAGTGCATCATCAAGTTTCTATGGCTCAGATCTGTAAGGCTGCTACTTGGTCTTCTGTCCATACATTTACCAAATTCTATCAATTAGATGTAAGAGGACACAAGGATTCCGCCTTGGGGCATAGTGTGCTGCAGGCAGCGGTATAGGGCCTCGTGTCCGAAGGCCGCCTGCTTGATCTGTGTCTCCCTCCCCTCATATTGAACATTGTTCTGGGACGTCCCACTATGTAATGATTAAAGGCTCTGTGTCCCGTGGTGTACGATAAAGAAAATTAGGATTTTTAATAACCGCTTACCTGTAAAATCCTTTTCTTGGAGTACACCACGGGACACAGAGGTCCCCCCTTCATATGGCATCCTTACTTCTTTGCTACAAAACTGAGGTACTTCCCTTTTGGGGAGGGGTTATATAGAGGGGAACTCGTCTTCATTGGGTGTGCCAGTGTCCAATCACCTCTGGTGAACTATACAACCCACTATGTAATGATCAAAGGCTCTGTGTCCCGTGGTGTACTCCAAGAAAAGGATTTTACAGGTAAGCTGTTAAAAATCCTATTTTTTGTACCTAGTTTTTGGATACACTTTAGAGTCTGGAGAAAAGAGGATCACCAGAAAGCCCTCCACCTCGATCCTGTGAAGCAGACCAGGGAAAAGTTTCAGGGGCAGCAAGGCATAAATAAGGGTGTACTGACCCCATACATCCATTAGAGCATCCACTATTTTGCAAGGAAGATCCCTGTACCTTGATACAAACATGTTCAGTTTGTTGTTGATCCTGGAGGTCAGTAGGTCCACATTTGGTGTTTCCTACCTGTGACGCATGTCCTGGAACACCTCTGGGTGCAGATATCACTCCTCTGGGTCCTGGCACTGCCAGCTGAGGAGGTCTGCCTGCCGGTCATCTACATTTTGTATTTACATAGCTTTCAAGGGTCCAATGTGACGTTCTGCCCAAGACATGTTTCGATGCACATCACTGCCATGGCATTGTCCATCTAGATCAGTGGTTCTCAACCTCTCAAGTGCAGTGACCCCTTGATAAAATTTCTCAAGTTGTGGGGACCCCTAAAATGTAAAATTTTGGTAGTGTGTGTTGTCAGCACCCAAGGCGAGTCAAGTAATTTGCACCCCTAACCCACGGACCTTTAGCGCTCCCAGAGACCCTTCCACTCGTACAGTATTAAAACCCCTTATGATATACATTTCAGGATGTACCACTCTTTTTGTTCTCCTTTATTTTCCTTTTATTTCTCTCTATCCTAATTTCTTGTTCCCCCCCCCCCCCCCTCCATCTCTCTAGCCCTCTTTCTTGTTCTCTTATTCTTTCCCTTTTTCTTTGTTCCTCCCCCTCTTTTCCTCACCCTTCCATGTATTCTCTTTTTATCCCTTCTCTTACTCATTGGTGGGGGGGAAATTGGCTGAGTGGTAGTGCTGGGGGGGGGGAGAGGGTTCTGATCAGCCAACTTAGGTGCCCTTGATCAAGGTCATCTGCTGATCTGAGAACTGTAGTGGGGGCTTTTAATGGCAACTCTAATCACAGGTAGTGTTGCTCACTGTCTCCGGCTTAACTGTGTCTCCAGCTCTGTGGTGTCTCGTAGCAATGACACCTATGCCGAAATCAGGAGATAGTGTCTCCTCCAGCCCTTCACGTTCCTCACCAGTCAGCTGACCTCTAGTCTCTGCCCCCCAGCCATGCTGTGAACTGAATGGGTGGCTGTGAAGAGGCTGAGTGGGCGGCTGCGGGCTCCAGGAACAGCCCAGGATTTGGTGACCCCTGGCAAATAGTCATTCGACCCCCAGAGGGGTCCCGACCCCAGGTTGAGAACCACTGATCTAAATCAGGATCAGATGACTGTAGAGTAGGAGGGTCCAATGCTACAGCAACAACTAACAACCATTGCACCCGATGTTCTAGAAGGTTGATTGAGACACGATACTCCTCCAAAGACGACCTAGTCCCCTGCTCCAACAAAGCTCCTCCTGAGCCTTAGTCTGGCATCCATTGTGAGGATCTTCCAAAAATTGGGAAGGAAGGACTTCAATTACAGAGCCAGATTGCTGAACTGCCAGACCAATGATAACCTGGTCTTCATTGATAGACAAATCAGTCTATTAACAGAATGTTGCATTGTAGAGGTCTAGAGTGAAACTGGGGAAAGTCTGCATCATTTGAGGTTACTATCAGACCTAGGACTCTCATGCAAAAGCATAACACTGTAAAATTTGGACAGTTAATGTAATGTTGTCCAAGTATCTCACAAGGCAGATGTCATGAGAATGCAGGACTAGTACTGTGGCCAGCAGCTTGTTAAATACTTGAGATGTAATTGAGAGGGCAAAACGCAGGGTCATGACGTAGGAATTGCTGATGCACTGGTAAGCATTTTGCCAGAAAGTCTTCATGGTAAAAAAGGGGTTGTAAAGGTAGAGGGCTTGTTACATTAAAGTGTTACTAAACCCACAACAATAAAATCAGTCTGTATATGCAGTAAAGCATGCTTGTTATACTCGCTGTGGAACCTAAGGGACTAATCCTCTGCATTGTGAAAAATGGTTGTTTTGATCCCGTTTTCTCTGTTCCTCCCCTTCTTCCACAGTCCCCAAACCATCTCCTGATAGAACAGTGTTGGGGGACAAGCTGCACATGCTAAGTTTTTTTGGTGTGTATTGCTAGAGGGTTTTTTTTCTTTTCGCGGGCAAGTGCATGTGATCAGCATAGGGTTCATAGGACAGCGAGAGTAGAATGAAAACACCTCTTACAAGCTTTAATTACACTGATAGAGCAGTCCTGTGACTTCTAACTGCTGATTAAAAAAGGTATTTAGCAGTTTATATTTACTAAAACTATTGCATTTCCATGTTTTGTGTACTGTGAAGTCCCAATATAGTAAATGCAGGATCCTGGGTTTAGTAACACTTGCATGCTCTGCTTTAAGGTAATAAACCTTCTGTGCACAGGATTCCACTACTTCAGCCAGGACATTGTTCTTCCCTTTTTGTTCAGCTTTAGTTCATGAAAAGGAAATCTCCCTCCACTGTCTGGACGTGGTTCGAGCTGTACGAATTGGCCACGGCTTCTTTCAAGAAGTCTAATTCCCCTTTTTATCATCCCCGATGGACCATAAGGGTGCACAAACTTTTTTGGTTTCACCCACTCTCTAGGTGGCTTCAGCAGATCATTATCCAAGTTTACAGTCTCAGGATTGGGTTCTGCCCTTTCCTGTCACGGCTTACTCTACTATATCTGTAACTGCTTTTTAGTCATTTTCAGGTACAATCAACTGATTCTAATGCCGCGTACACACGATCGTGATTCACGACAGGAAAAACGAGGGAACGGCTTGTATCCCACGCGCCCTTTTTTCCCGTAATTTTTTCTCATGGCGAGAAAAACGACCGTGTGTAGGCTCCGCGGCAGTGTTTCCCTATGGCAAAACTGCCGCGGAAAAAAATGACAGGAATCACGACGAGAAAAATTAGATCATGTTCTAATTTTTCTCGTCGTGATTAATGCCGTTTTTCCCGTCGGGAAAAACGGCAAAAAGCCCACAGACTATCGTTTTTCTCGTCCAAAGGAAAAAATTTCATTTTTCCCGACGGGAAAAATGATCGTGTGTAAGCGACATAAGATCTGCAAAGCCTCCACCTTGTCTTCTGTTAACATAATATCAAACTTCTACCAGGTGAACTTTGTAGTCTCTTCTGATGCCAACTTTTTCAGGCATATGGTCATTTGGGGGGGGGGGGGGGTCCCCGTTTTTTTTTTTTTTTTTTCTTGGGCCTGTACGCATTTGTTTTGATAACCAACCCCTCTCGGGTGGACTACTTTTGGATATTGTGATGGATAAAGACTACCTGTGTGCATCAATACAGGTCTCGCACATTTGTGATCATGTGTTTAGTACCGCATTGCTAAATAACTGAGACATGCTGGTAGCGTGAGGGGTTATACTGGGCTCTCCTACATCTTTTTTTGTATAGTATAGCCCAACGGTTATAGACTCCAAAAAAGGGTTTTATGGTGAATGTGAATCCTAATTACTCTTTCGTCCATGGACCGACACAGCTTCTCTATTGACAAAGTGGGTATTATCCGTTAATTAGGAGCGACTAGGCAGAAAAACTTGTAAAAAGTGTTGCATCACACCTTCTACAGTACCGCCCAGGGGGCGGACCCTCTGGGTATACCCTCTCAGTCTGCATCTTCGCAGATCAGTTTTTTTCTGTCTAGCAAGGAGTAGGACATGGCTCCCTTCGGGCCCATTGGTCCGGGGAAAAAAGATTTTATATATATATATATATATATATATATATATATATATATATATATATATATATATATATATATATATATATTTTTTTTTTTTTTTTTTTGCTACATTTGTTGTTTCCTGCGATCAACTGCCGACTGGGTGACAGGCTGGATCCTCGATCCTTGTAGTCTCCCTAGTTTCGGCCATCGAGCGTGTGCTGACCCTAGCTACGCGCTGGGTTTTCCACGACATGCCCGTCGCTCCACGGGTGGCCGGTGAGCTTACGCTCCAGGGCCTGCATCGGACCGCTCAGCTTCGGCTGACCTTACGGCCGAGTCGCAGCAGCCTGGCCGGTGAGCTTACGCTCCAAGGCTTGCATCGGACCGCTCAGCTTCGGCTGACCTTACGGCCGAGTCGTAGCAGCCTGTCCGGTGAGCGTCATGCTCCAGGGCATACATATGATCGTCCCTTCGGGGTCCAATCACAGCATGCCTGGCCAACAGTCACCTTCCGTGCGCGGACGATGATCTGTTTGGAATGTCTTCCAGCAGAATACATGCAGGATAGGTAAGTAAAACTCCCCTGCCTCGGCTGGGTGATTTAGCTGGACATTCCTGGAGAGATCAAGTAAGTGGTTGTGGCCCCTTTCTTCCCTCTCTCCCTGCCTTTCCCTCCTCCCTGGGCTTCTAGCTAAAGGTTGCTGGGTGCTGGGGGTCACCTAGGGGGTCCCACTGGAGCGGGGCTGGCTGTAACTAACATTTAAAAGAAATGTCATTTTTTTCTTACCTGTGTTTGTGTCCTTCCTCCTCCATGCTGTCGGCGGCCATTTTGAGGTGGTCCATGCCAAGTTTGGCCTCTTGTGACTGCCCGGCGGCCATCTTCCTGTGGTTCGGCCACACCCACTGGCCCCTATCAGCTGATCGGCGGCCATGTTTGTCCACCCTGTATGCAGATATTGCCGTTCGGCGGCCATCTTTTTGTGGGCTATGGCTGCTTGACCTCTATTTCTGTCGGCGGCCATTTTCTTAGAGCCCACATTATCTTCCATACAGACGTTTTTGGCAACCATTTTTCGAGAGCCTCCGGCCTCTAGGGTGCATTACACTGGCGCGAAAATTCACACAGGAAGTGCTGATAAAAGAAGCAGACTGACACAGCAGCAGAGGAACAGCATCACAGGCGCAGCATAGCAGTACCTATCCAGGGTGGTGAGTCCTCTGGGTGACCTGGCCTCTCTGCAGCACAGGAGGGTGGCCTATTGATATCTTGCCTGGAGCCCTGTGAGTGTCAGCGTGTGGTCAGCATGGCATCTGAGCCAGATGTCTTCTCCCCTGAAACACCATATTTAGCAGCTGGTGCCCCTGAGGTGTCTATGAACGCTATGACTGCAATCCTAGAGGCGTTTGCTGCCAGGGTGGAAGCAGCACACGGGAATACAGGGGGTAGTAAACGCCCCATCCCCTGCAAGCTTCTGGGGATAATTCTGGTGCAGAACCAGGTCCAGCTACGGCTCGGGGCCCAGATTCTGACGCATCAGACTGCAGACCGTGACTGGACAGTGAGAATGACTCAAAGTCCAGGTCAGTACGCGAGACGGCTTTGGTATCTGACCTTATTACTGCAGTGCGGGATATGCTAAAATTGGAAAATACTGCAGAAGCAGCAGAGACTCCGGTCCACTTGGGTTTCATAGACCTGCCCGCACTGCTAAGGTGTTCCCTTGTGTGTCTTTTGATAAACTCTTATACAAGGAATGGGAGAACCCACTGAGGGTCTTTACAGCCCCAAAGAGGTTTTGCGGTACGGTACCCCTTTTGAGGAGAGTTTTCTGAAGAAATGGACCTCTCCCCCCCCTATAGTGGACCCTCTGGTGTCCAGACTTAATAGAGCCACCACAATTCCTGTAGAAGGGGCTCCTGTTTTCAAGGACCCTGTGGATAAGAAGGCTGAAGCACTCGCTTGCTACCTATACTCAGTGGTAGGCTCGGCAGTACGCCCGGCATTGGCGGGGGCCCTAGTGTCTCACACACTTACTGAATGGGCAAGTTTGCTACTCCAGGGGTTAAGGAGCGAGATGCTCCTCCTGATGAGATAACATTGGCCGACCTGTTGGTCCAGGGCCTTAGGTTTGTCTGCGAGTCAGACATGAATACTATTCCCCTGCTGTCTAAAACTTCGGTTTATGCAGTAGCAATACGCCGCCTGATCTGGCTAAAAGGCTGGTCTGCGGACCAGACTTCCAAGAAAGCCCTGTTGGATCTGCCTTTTAAGGGCGACAGACTTTTTGGGGCTTCTCTGGATGACATCATCAAGGATGCCACAGGAAGTAAAAGCACTTTGCTTCCCCAAATTAGCAAGGATAAGGGGCCACGCCAAGGGCAAGGGCCCTCCTTTACTGCACACAAGTGTTTTTTTCGTCCCCCTAGGGCGACAGGGAAAAGACCCCAGGCCGATAAAGCGCCTGCCCAAGGACAAAAGCGTCCCTGGTCCCGTATACCCAATAAGCCTGCGGACAAATTTGCGTCCGCATGAAGGTCCACCCCCACCCAGCTCTCGGGTGGGGAGACGTCTTCGCAAATTCGCGACTCAGTGGACAGCACTAATCTCCGACAGGTGGGTTTGCGAAGTAATCTCCTCAGGCTACAAGATAGAGTTTCTCTCTTGTCCACCGGACAGATTCAACACCTCCAATCTCCAGCTACTACCGACCCGTCGGGAGGCCCTGTATGGGGCGGTCCAGGGTCTACTGGAACGCGGGGTAGTTATTCCAGTTCCAGAACTGGAACGGGGTTTTTACTCAAATCTGTTTCTTGTGCCGAAGAAGGAGGGGGTTCGTCCAAGCTTGGATCTCAGAGCCCTCAATTGCTTTGTGAAGGTACAAAGTTTTCGGATGGAGTCGGTTCGATCTGTAGTCACGGCTCTCCATCCGGGGGACTTTCTGGCCTCCTTGGACATCAAGGACGCATACCTGCATGTCCCCATATACTCCAGACACCAGAGGTTTCTGCGATTTTGCTATCGGGAAGGACCACTACCAGTTTGTGGCCCTCCCGTTGGGCCTTGCCTCAGCACCCAGGACGTTCACCAAGGTGCTCGCTCCGATTCTGGCACTTCTAAGACAGCGGGGTATCGCTATCACAGGCTACTTATACGACCTTCTGCTGAAGGCCCCTTCAAGCTCAGAATTAGAGGTAAGCGTGTCCATTACCTGTCAGACTCTTCGAGACTGTGGTTGGATACTAAACACGCAAAAGTCAGTATTGGTGCCCACTCAACGCCTAGGGTACCTGGGGTTGATTCTGGATTCTTCAGAGGCAAAGGTATTCCTCCCTGTGGAGAAGTTGCAGACCCTCCGGGCTGCAGTACGGCAGCTGACTTCCAGGAATTGGTCGTCACTCCGTTTTTTGCATGCGAGTGTTGGGCCTCAGGGTAGCCTCCTTCGAGGCGGTTCCATATGCTCAATACCACACTCAAGTGTTACAGAAGGAAGTTCTGTCCAGATGGAACAGATGTCTATCATCTCTGGATTATCAAATCCGAGTGAGCCACATAGTCAGGAGATCCCTGGTATGGTGGCTGACAGCACCGGCTCTAATGGCCGGGAAGTCATTTCTTCCGGTTTACTGGATAGTGATCACGACGGACGCCAGCCTTACAGGTTGGGGGGGGGGAGTCTGGGGTGTTCAGTCGGCGCAAGGTCGCTGTACCCCAGAGGAAGCCCTCCTGCCGATCAATGTCCTGGTAATCCGGGCGATCAGGCTGTGCCTCTTCAAATGGTCTCAGAGGCTGCAAGGGCGTCCAGTCAGGATCCAGTCAGACAACGCCACAGCAGTGGCATATGTCAATCATCAAGGAGGAACAAGAAGCTCAGCTGCAACATCGGAGATCGCTCGCATCCTGAAGTGGGCAGAGAGGAGCGTACCGGCACTGTCGGCCGTGTACATTCCGGGTGTGGAAAACTGGCAGGCTGACTACCTGAGCCGCCAGATGCTGGACCAGGGAGAAGGGTCCTTACACCCGGAGGTGTTCCAACTCCTCTGCCAAAGATGGGGCACACCAGACGTAGATCTTCTGGCTTCCCGACTCAATCGGAAGGTATTGAGATTTGTGGCCCGGTCAAGAGACCCATGGGCAGACGCAACGGACGCGTTGGTAGCATCGTGGGGTCAGTATCGGCTAATCTATGCCTTCCCTCCCTTAAGGCTCCTTCCTCTTCTGCTCCGCAGAGTGGAGACAGAGGGAATTCCAATGATCCTAATCGCTCCAGATTGGCCTCAGCGTCCTTGGTACGCCGATCTAGTACGTCTGGTAGCAGACGTCCCCTGGCGCCTACCACTACGGAAGGACCTGCTATCGCAAGGTCCCATATTCCATCCTGCTTTACAGTCATTGGCTTTAACGGCATGGCTGTTTGAGAACCAGGTACTGAGACCGGGGCCTGTCAGACTCGGTAATCTCTACTATGAGAAGTGCTCGAAAACCGTCCTCTAGGAAGGTCTATCACCGCACTTGGAGGGCCTACATCTCCATGTGTGAGGAAATGAAATGGCATCCGCGTACCTATTTGGTTTCCAGAATCCTGCTGTTTTTACAGCATGGGGTGGACCAAGGGCTTGCCCTAAGTACGATTTAAGGGACAGATATCTGCCCTGGCTGTCTTTTTTTTCAGCGACCCCTGGCGACTCACTCTCTCGTGAGTACATTTGTGCAGGGGGTCCGACATGTGGCCCCTCCGGTCCGTCCCCCGTTACCTCCGTGGGACTTGAACCTGGTCCTCTCGGTGCTTCAGAAGGCACCGTTTGAGAATATTAGAGATATTCCCCTGTTGACACTTTCTCAGAAAGTGGTCTTTTTGGTGGCTGTTACGTCAGTTAGACGAGTCTCTGAGCTGGCAGCCTTGTCCTGCAAGGCTCCCTATTTGATTTTCCACAAGGATAAGGTGGTGCTGCGGCCGCAGCCTTCCTTTCTTCCGAAAGTTGTTTTGGCTTTTCATCTCAACGAAGACATTGTACTTCCATCCTTGTGTCCTCAGCCGTCGAATCCTAAGGAGTCGGCGTTGCATTCCTTGGACGTTGTCCGAGCTTTGAGAGTATACCTATCTGCTACTTCCCTGTTCCGGAAGTCAGACTCACTGTTTTTCGGTGGCTGGTCCCAAGAAGGGCCAAGCAGTCTCATCGGCCACCATCTCTAGGTGGATCCGACAGATAGTAATCCAGGCTTACGCCTTAAAGGGTCAGGCGCCCCCCTTTCCTGTCACGGCGCATTCGACCAGGGCAATAGGTGCCTCTTGGGCTTTCCGACATCAAGCGTCTGTTTCCCAATTATGTAAAGCGGCGACTTGGTCGTCCGCACGCACTTTCACAAAATTATACAAAATTGATGTAGGTGCATCTTCGGATGCCTCTTTTGGCCGCAAGGTTTTGCAAGCGGCTGTTTAGAGTTGCAGCTCCTTCGTTGAAGTGCTGTTTTGTGTTTGGGGTGAAGTTTTTATTTTTATGCTGTTACCACCCCTCGTTTTTTCTCTGACACTGCTTTGGGACGTCCCACATTGTCAATAGAGAAGCTGTGTCGGTCCATGGACGAAAGAGTAAATAGGATTTTTTACTCACCGTAAAATCCTTTTCTGAGTCCATGGACCGACACAGCACCCACCCCTCCTTTTAAGTTTGTACTGCTTTTTGACGAACTGATCTGCGAAGATGCAGACTGAGAGGGTATACCCAGAGGGTCCGCCCCCTGGGCGGTACTGTAGAAGGTGTGATGCAACACTTTTTACAAGTTTTTCTGCCTAGTCACTCCTAATTAACGGATAATACCCACTTTGTCAATAGAGAAGCTGTGTCGGTCCATGGACTCAGAGAAAAGGATTTTACGGTGAGTAAAAAATCCTATTTTTACTTTGTAACAAGATAGTGTTTTAATTAAGGCATTGTATGTTTTCCAAGGATCCAAGGCTTTTATCATTTTACATACATTGGTTTGTTGTTTGCTTTGTAGGTGGAAAGTAGACACAGATATCCTGGCGCGCAACACCCGTATCCTTGCTGAGGCTTTAACCCGTGTCATTTATAATCTAACTGACAAGGTATGCTGTTTTTTAAATCTGTATTGACTTTTTATATATTTTTCCATGCAAGTTTTTTTATCCATATGTAAAGTGGTGGTAAACGCTAGAATTTTATTTTTACCTACTGGTAAGCTTGTGTAATAAAGCCTAATGAAACTCATCTTGCCAACTGTAGTACCCTCTGACCAAACTGGGTTTATAGCAGGGAGTGAGGCCAGAGACTATTCCAACAGGGCAATCCAGCTGATTCATTGGGTGAATTCGCAAGACACCAGTCCACCTTGCCTTCTACTATATATACTCGTGATGAGAAGGCTTTTGATAGGGTGGACTGGACGTATCTACAAGCTGTGATGGCCAGGCTGGTTGTCTCGGTCACAAAATGCTTAAATGGATAGGGGACTTGAATAGCTCCCGGAATCTCTGGTCAAGGTGAATGGATCTCTCTCTGGCTCTTTTCCCATTCAGAATGGGACGAGGCAGGGATGCCACCTGTCCCAACTCATATTTTCCCTTACCCTTGAGCCTTTGCTGAATATGATTAGTTTCAATCCTAACATTAAAGTGGTTGTAAACCCACTTTTTCAACTTGTACCTACAGGTAAGCCTAGATTAAGGCTTACCTGTAGGTGCAAGAAATATCTCCTAAACCTACACGGTTTAGGAGATATTTACTAAAAATGACAGGCGCCGCTGTCTACGGCGCATGCGCGCTGTAGACAACGGCGCATTCATGGGGTTAATCCCATTCACAAACTCGGCTACTTCCCAGCAATAGCTGGGCGTAGCCGATTGTGACGGCTCTCGCGCGCATGCGCAGAGTGACATCTCCGCCGCTCCGGCCAATCACAGCGCCGAAACGGCGCTGTGATTGGCTGGTGCGGCGATACCAGGAAGTAACCTTCCGGCTATCGCCGCAGCGATGGATGCGGCTGAAGAGGGAGACGAGGACGGCTTCGGGGGCCCCGATCTAAGGTAAGTGATGCATAATGAGCTATTATGCTAGTCCTATTCGCTCATTATGCCTTTCTCTTACAGGTGGTTATGGGGAAAAAAAAAATATAGGGTTTACAACCACTTTAAGGGACTCGGTGTGGGGACTATGGAACACAAGCTGTCAGCATATGCTGATCTATTTTATGTGGATGATCTGCTAATTTCCCTCCCTAAAATTATGGCTGAGCTACAGACATTCCATTCACTTTTTAAATTTCAAAATTAACTATAGCAAACTGGAGATTCTTACCATCGCCTCTGAACTGCATACCCGGTTACAAGCTTTTTTCCTTCACTTGGTGACGCTCTTCCTTAAAATTATTTAGGAATTAATCTCTTAGCCCAATTTTCCAAATTTATACACTAGTAACTACGCCCCCTTGCTTTCTACAATCCTAAAATGGGACTGTACCACTTTCTATTGGATGGGCCGAGTCAGTCATTTAAAAATTTTCTATTTACAGATGGTGCCTATATTATTGCCCAGATCCTTCTTCTTGGCCCTCAACAGTCTGTTTTTGAAATTTATCTGGCATTGGTGGAGCCCCTGGGTGGCCCTCCGCACCTTGCAACTCTCCAAGAGGTCGGGGGGATTGGGGGTGCCTTCCCTCTGTAAATATTATGAGGCAATAGCCTTACAGCAGATATTGGACTGGCATCATGTGCACACTAAATTATGGGTCCCCTTAGAGAAATTCTTGGCTGGCTGCAACCTGTTCCACTCCCCTTGGCTCTCTAGAGAATATCGTGGTCTTTCAGATTTTACGTCCCCTGTCACCACCCATGTACTAAAATTATTGGATACTCTTAATGCTCAGGGGCTGTTTTGTCTCCTCCAGTATCTCCCATTGCTCTTTTTGGATGGCTTCTCCTGAGGAACATCTCTATTTTCGTACATGGGCAAGGGATGAAGAGGTGCGCTGTGGAAGGTTCATACAAGAACAGGGTCTGGTCTCCTTGGTTTGGCTCTGCGACCAATTTGGCCGCTTCCTTCTGGATGATTGGCGCGTTAGACAGTTGCACCATTTTGTCTGCAGCTTACCTCAGGCCATCAGACCCCCATCCTCCCTGACTCCGTTTGAGAAACGATGTATGTCTGCTGCCCCCATTTCCCATGCTTTCTCCGTCCTTTGAGATGCTCCAGTCAGCAGAGTCTAGGGGTAAGCCGGCCTGTATACGGGAGTGGGAGAGACTTGCAGCATACATTTACGGAGGCTCAACTTGACCAACTGTTTTGCCTTACCCATGCGAGTTCTGTAGATACAAAGATGCAGAAAAATTGTTTCAAATTGTTGACCCATTGGAATAGAGTACCTGCCAACCTGGCTAGGATTTTTCCAGCAATCTCTGATGCCTGCTGGAGAGGCTGCGGTCTGCGGGGCACTTACCTACATATTTGGTGGGAGTGCCCAAAGCTCCAACCATATTGGCATCAGAGCCCAGATCAAAGTGATCCTAGATATTGAGATGTCTGACTCTCCCTTAGGCCCCTTTCACGCTTGTATGACTTGTCCCACGATTTGGGACTGCAAAGTAGCATGACAAGTCGTTCCCCATAATTTCCAATGACAACCATTCATATTGGAACGACTTCAAGTCGTGCCTACTTCAAAGTAGTCCCTGCACTACTTTGGTCGAACTTTGATGCGAGTTACACATGCAAAATTGCGCGACTTTGAAGTCACGATGGTGTGAAAGGGGCCTTGGAGTTTTTGCTCCACGTGCCATCTATTCCTTTTGGCCATTACCGTAAGTCGGTTTTACCTCATCTTTTGAATGCAGCTAGGCGTTTGATCCCTGTTCACTGGAAAACGTCTCGTATTCCTGGGCTAGGAGTGGGTGGAAATGTGTTCTATGGGATTTGAACCACTTGGATACATTACACTTCTAGTGCCTCACAGACCCCACGGCCATCGACCTCCGGGTCCTCTTAATCTCTATAGTCGGGGAACTGATTTAGCTTAGTTCTGTTAAAGATTGGGGCAGACTTGCTCAGATCCATGGAATATCTCTGAAATTATCATTCATTCTCTGTTATAGTGCAGATTGCTTTTGTTTATTTTATTTCTTTATTCCTTTAATGCTGGATCTTCTCTCCCCCTCCTCCTCATCTCCTTTTCTCCCCCCACCTACCCTTGCCCTCCTATTTTACAAATTGGCTCATGGCTCTTGATTTGATTTGTTTTATATATTTTTTTTTCGATCTTGTTCCGTCTTTTGGCTTTCTATTTTTTTTTTTTGTTCTTTTGCAAGCTAACAGTTTGTAAAAAAACAAAATAAAGACTAATTTAAAAAATAAAAATAAAGCTTACCTGTAGGTAAAATGAATATCTCCTAAACGTGCACAGTTTAGGAGGAGATCTTGCGAGCAGCAGCCAGTGATGTCACCAGTGCATGCGCTCTGAATGAACGGCATACCCGTGCCGTTCCTTCAGAGCTGTGTGCCGCGGCCGACACATCATCGTAGCTTGGCCAAACAGACGCCGGAGTCCCCAAACCCAGTTGGAAGACCGTGTTAAGATGGAAGCCTTTGCAGCGGTGACAGCGCATCGCTGGAGGGCTTCGTTTTAAGGCAAGTCTTAATGTGCTAGTATTTTTCATTTTATTTTTTCTTAGAATTTATTATCGCTTTTGGTTGATTTTTTTTTTTTTTTTTTTTTTCCCGTTTTGTTACAGGGTGCCCCAGCTGACCTACAGATTTTCACACAGCAGATGGTAAGAATTTTAGGCACAACACATTATCTGCGTCTTTCTCATAAAAGCAGATTGATTTATAACTTTTCCTGAGCATAGTGTTTATCATCAATATTGGATAACAATGTAATGTTTGTTTAAAGCCTAGCTCCATGTTACAAACTATTGCATTCACTAACATGTGCCTACTGGGCATGCTGTATGAATTGTATATAGCCTCAGCTACATACAGCACTGTGTTCTGGCAGTGGGTTGGGGACTTCACGTCCCATTCTCAAAATAAAATCGAGTCAGGCTGAGCACTGCTTAACCATTCACAGGAAGCTTAGTATGAATGAATGCAAAGCTTCCTCTGGTTGGCTGATGTCACAATCTCCAGATAAAGCTTTGTATTCATTCTTAGAATACACATCTTTCTGTGAATGGCTGAACAGTGCTCAGCCCAACTTGAGAAAGACTTTAACCAAGCTGGACAGGTCCCCAGAACTCATTAAGGCCCTGTTCCTATCAGAGGATACCTACAGCAGGAGATTAGTTTGTTCTGCCCACCTACAGAGCAGGGTCTGAGATGCACTCTGTTGCATGGAACTCTCCCTCATGTCTATAAGCTGCCAGTTGGGAAGCACTAGCCTGCAGGAGACTGCCCTTTAGGGGGTTCAGTGTAAATAAGTCCAGAACCCATGGCACTCTGCAACACAGGAACCAGAGTACCTCTCCTAACGCCAACATGTCGCTAGACCAAGAGACCTAACCAACAAAGAGGAAACGCCTGTTCTGCAAGTTCTTAATGCAGCTCTGGAGACTATTCTTTACAGAGAGGAACCCCCACAGAGATGGACATCTTTTCAGCCTTTTGATGGGGATACGGAGTAACTAAGCCAAGAACTACCTTATTAATAGGAACAGAAACATTAATCTGCTTAGGAACTAGATCAGCAACTGCAAAGTAAGGAGTTATGGTAGACCGAGAAGAAATGGGAGAAAGAGAGATGCCTCTGAAAAGAATGTCCCTCGACACCCAAGATTCCAGCAGAAGATGAGTGACAGCTAACTCCCTGTCTAAGGACAAAGGTCTTGGAGATTACCATTCTGTGGTTCCTTCCACCAAAGGCATACTCTGTACAGCCAAATGACCTTACATACCCCACAGGAAAAGGTTGTTGGCCAGGCAGGGACAAAGTTCCAGAGGTCACACTGACACAGGAAGCAGAGCGACTCCAAAGGTTAAAGGAGACCCCAGGAGGCAGGTAATAGTCTGTTAATCTGTACCGTGGCACAGGAGTAAAAGGGGAGCAGCTGAAGAAGAGCGCAAGAGCCAGGGGATTCGCCAGTGAATCTTAAGGGGGGCACTCTCTGTACCCGAGTCCATGAAAGTTAAACTTTCCAAGAACCTGCAAGAATTAGTGATCATCTCCCTGCTTGGAAAAGGTGGGGGTTGTACCTTCATGCTAAAGACCTCTCTGAGGGCTTACCAGGTTTCTTGCTTCCACCTTGCAAGCTGCCTCTAAATCAGGCTTAGGTCTGAGTGTAAAGGGACACAGTGTACACACCGCTCCAAGCAACCCATAGTGAAATCCACATATGCTGGAACCACCTGGGTGCCAGCCAAGGCCGCAACTAGTGTAGATAGATGATGAAAGGGGCGGCACTCCAAAGTGGATTAAAACAAAACTTCGATATTTAGCAAATCCTGCTAAAAATGACAAATGCACAGTTTCCAGGCAGCCAGCAAACGTGGTTCACACGTCAGTACTTATTTATCACTGACGTGTGAAATGCCTTTTACTGGCTGCCCTGGAACTGTGTGTTTTTTGTCATTTTATCTAGGTTTTCTGAATAAAGAAGTTTTGCTTTAATCCACTTTGAAGCGCATCACACTTTAGTTTATGCATGGAGCAACAATAATTGCTTGCAAAATATATGTTGAGTGTACTTTTAAAATAAATATTGTAAGCAGTGTACTTTGATTGCATTATGTCAATAGAAAGTTGCTTGTATTTTCCTTGCAGCAAGTCCAAAAGGAACAGCTAGATGCACTGATGCAGTGGTTGACCAGTCAGCCACGGGCTGCACAGCTAGTAGATAAAGAGAACACTGTAATCAGCACTCTGGAGTATTATATGAGCCGATACTTGAAGGATGTGAAACTTTATCATGTGAAGGCTGACAAAAGGTAAGAAGTGTGGATTAGTTTTGCTGGTAATCTCTGTATTACTTTGCAAATCGATTTTTATAATAATTCTGTCATCACATAAAATATAATTGTGGGGTCCTTGGCTGAGTTTAAACTAGCAACCCACTGCTTAAATTTCATCAGGAATAGGCAGATATTCGAGCCATGGATATCCCTGTTGACATCACCTGGCTCAGTAAAAAAAAATTTAAAATGATTGAGCTGGTTGGAAAATTATCAGATAACAGATTTAGTCACTGTTCTAACATTTGGACAGTTGCAGATGCTGAGGCTTTGTGAATACAGAAGCTAGCCGTGCAGATTACTCAATCAATGCTGTTTTAGCTTGAATGGCAGAACCTGCTTATTTTGTTCAGCCCACTTTGGCAAGCTTTGTTGAGTGTAAAGCCCTGTTCACATATAATGCAGTGACCTGTTTTTTCCCGCACTTGTTGAACGTAGGTCACTGCCAAGGACAAACTGAAAACAATTATTTTTTTCTCTGTGTCCTTTTCACACTCCAATGCACCCTGGATGCGCTGTGTAATTAGCTGCAATAAAATGCAGACATGCTGTATTTTATTAGTGTACATGACGGGATCACATTTCACTGTCCCGCAGTGCAACACATGAATAAAGTGTCACTTTTTTTTTAAAAGTTTTTATTGAACAATTTACATTTGGAACATAATTCTGCAAGTTACAAGGCAATACTGGAGAAATGCATAAAACGAAGAAATGTGGCTTATACATATATAGGCACAGTAGATCAAAAAACTTGTTCAGATTGAACACTGGATTCAGTGACTATCAATAAGTGGAAAACCCTATGTCCACGCTATTCATGGAATTGCACGCTAGAAGGATTTATAGTATTACGGACCATCAGTGCATGTGTCTGTGGACTCAAACCATCGATCCCAGATTTTGTAGTACTTATCTGGACAACCTCTGTTGATGTATATGAACTTTTTGTAGGGAAGAGTGTTATTTATATCTAGTTTCCAATCGTTGAAGCTGGGGGGAGTGGGTCTCATCCACTGTCTGGCTATAATTTTTCTAGCATTAAACAATGTTTCATGCAAGAATGTTTTAGTGAATTTGTCCATCTCAGAGTCGGGGAATATCCCCAGTAAGCATTGTTTGGGGTCCAGGGTCAATGGGGATCCCATGTCATCATGGAGGAAGTCAATAATCTGCTTCCACAGACCCTGAAGGACTGGGCACGCCCAGAGTAGATGGAAGAATGTGCCCGCCGCTTGGTTACACATTGTGCACAAGGTAGAAAACTGTCGTCTAAAGCGGGCGATTCTTAGGGGGGTGAGATACGCTCGGTGCACCATGTATAACTGGGTCAGCCTGTCGGAGAGCTTGGGGGATACAGTCTTGCACGAGTCAAGTGCTTCACTCCACTCATCCTCCAGTGGGCCCACCTCTTTCCCATCTTGGTTTAAGGCTGTAAGCTAGCGTGGTAGATGATGGGGTGAGCTGCATGACATAAAAATCAGAGATCAGCTTTCGCGGGTCCACACCCTTAACCACTGCCATAATAACATTGGGTGTAGATTGTGGCGACATTATTGAAGTTTTACTTCGTAAAAGTTGACCCAGAAAAAAAAAACTGCGTGATAGGCTGAAAGGTGCACCGCACCACCCCTAACGCTGGCTCACTGCAGCCAGAATGGAGTGCTGCCCACACACTAAACCACTGAAGTTTCGTGTGCGGGTAAGGTGAAACGGCACTTGGGGAGATGATACCATATATACCTATCTGACATGCAGACATACAAATAATTGTTCCAACCCCACACAGCTCTCGGCTTAATTATTCATGGTAGTTATTAAAGGAGAAGTCCAGCCTGAGCTCGTCCAGGCACTGCTTCATCACGATAATAAAGTCTGGATCCGCCAGGTACCTGTCTCAGCCTGGGACAGACACTCCCCACAGCTCAGCGCTCCAGTGAGCGTGGAGGAGCAGAGAGGACTGGCAGCCAGCAGCTCTGTCTCGGATCGATGAGAAACGAGCTATTGACGGTGTTCGATGGCTTGGTTCTCAGTGCAGAGGCGGTGGGGGACAGATGCATCATCGGTCCGATGCTGCATCCACCTAGGTAAGCATGATTAGGGGGGAAAAAAAAGAAAAAACATGCTTCTCTTTTAATCTGACTGCTGTTGCAGTATCTCAAAGTGAGTACACCCCTCACATTCTTGTAAATATTTTTTTATAACTTTTCATGTGACAACACTAAAGAAATGACACTTTGCTGCAATGTAAAGTAGTGAGTGTATAGCTTGTAGAACAGTGTAAATTTGCTGTCCCCCTCAAAATAACTCAACACACAGCCATTATTGTCTAAACCGCTGGTAACAAAAGTGAAAATGTTTAAATTGGGCCCAACTATACATTTTCTCTCCCCAGGTGTCATGTGACTCCTTAGTGTTACAATGTCTCAGGTGTGAATGGGGAGCAGGTGTGTTAAATTTGGTGTTATCGCTCCCACTCTCTTACTGGTCACTGGAAGTTCAACATGGCACCTCATGGCAAAGAACTCTGAGGATCTGAAAAAAAGAATTGTTGTTCCACACAAAGATGGCATAGGCTATAAGAAGATTGCCAAGAACCTCAACAGAGCTGCAGCACGGTGACCAAGATCATACAGCGGTTTAACAGGACAGGTTTTGCTCAGAATATGATCTTTTGACTCGCCACGGTCAACCAAAGAAGTTGAGTGCACATGCTCAGCGTCATATCCGGAGGTTGTCTTTGGGAAATAGATGTTTTAGTGCTGCCAGCATTGCTGCAGAGGTTGAAAGGGTGGGGGGTCAACCTGTCAGTGCTCAGACCATATGCCACACACTGCGTCTTCATGGCTGTTGTCCTAGAAGGAAGCGTCTTCTAAAGATGATGCACAAGAGAGCCTGCAAACCATTTGCTGAAGACAAGCAGACTAAGGTCATGGATTACTGGAACCATGTCCTGTGGTCTGATCAGACCAAGATAAACTTATTTGGTTCAGATGGTGTCAAGCGTGTGTGGTGGCAACCGGGTGAGGAGTACAAAGACAAGTGTGTCTTGCCTACAGTCAAGCATGGTGGTGGGAGTGTCATGGTTTGGGGCTGCATGAGTGCTGCCGGCACTGGAGAGCTACAGTTCATTGAGAGAACCATGAATCCAACATGTACTGTGACATACTGAAGCGGAGCATAATCCCCTCCCTTCGGAGCCTGGGCCGCAGGGCAGTATTCCAATATAACGACCCCAAACACACCTCAAAGAGGACCACTGGCTTGCTAAATAAGCTGAGGGTAAAGGTGATGGACTGGCCAAGCATGTCTCCAGACCTAAACCCTATTGAGCATCCTCAAACAGAAGGTGGAGGAGCGCAAGGTTTCTAACATACACCAGCTCTGTGATGTTGTCATGGAGGAGTGGAAAAGGACTCCAGTGGCAACCTGTGAAGCTCTGGTGAACTCCATGCCCGAGAGAGTTAAGGCAGTGCTGGAAAATAATGGTGGCTACACAAAATATTTGGGCCTAATTTGGACATTTTCACTCACTTTTGTTGCCAGCGGTTTAGACATTAATGGCTGTGTGTTGTTTTTTTGAGGGGACAGCAATTTTACACTGTTATACAAGCTGTACACTCTCTAATTTACATTGTAGCAAAGTGTCATTTCTTCAGTGTTGTCACATGAAAAGATATAATAAAATATTTACAAGAATGTGAGGGGTGTACTCACTTTTGTGAGATACTGTATATTCTACATATTTAAAGAGTAGCCTATAATATGGACAGCATATATTAAGTTTTTATTCTTTTTTGGCAGAGACCCTGAATTTGTGTTCTATGACCAGCTGAAGCAAACCATGAATGCATACCGGTGAGCCTCTTGTTTATAATTGAAGATTTGTCAAAGCCATTTGGGTGCTTTTTTTTTTTTTTTTTTTAATGCATTCTTTATTTTCGAAAAAAGGCAAATAAACATCAGAAAATAATACAATGTATACAGTCTAGAAATAACTGTGATACAGGTTATACTTTTATAGTAAAAACCTAGCAGTTTAAAGACATTCCAGTGGCAGAGATTAAACAAAAGTGTAAGTGGTGGCAGTGTAAACCTGGCTAAGATGCCATGACAGCAAAGCCATTATGGTGGACCCCTGAAGCTTAATTGTTATGGTTCATACTGTTCCCTGGAGTTAGATTTTTATTTTTTAAATAGTGAACTGGATGGCAGTAAGACCCCTTTCACACTGAGGAGTTTTTCAGGTGGTTTAGCGCTAAAAATGGCGCCTAAATACCGCATGAAAACTCCTGCCCCTGCAGTCTCAATGTGAAAGCCTGAGGGCTTTCACACTGAGGCGGTGCGCTAGCAGGACCGCTCCAAAAGTCCTGCTAGCAGCATCTTTGGAGCGGTGTGTTTACCGCTCCTTCCCATTGAAAGTAATGGGAAACAGCGGTAATACCAACGGCAATGCGCCTCTGCAGAGGCGCATTGCGGGCGGTATTAACCCTTTTTTCGGCCGCTAGCGGGGGTTAATACCGCACCGCTAGTGGCCAAATACCGCGGCAATTCCGACGGTATCGCGCCGCTAAAAATAGCGGCGCTATACCGCCACCGCCCCAGGGTGAAAGGGACTTAAGCCTCGTACACACGAACGAGTTTCTCGGCAAGAAACGACAAGACTGCAGAGATGGCTTTCTTGCTGAGAAAATCGTTTGTGTATGGTTTCTCGTCGAAAACTGACCAGAATCTCGACGAGAAAAATAGAGAACCAGCTCTCTATTTTCTCGTCGGCATGTTTCTCGACGAGAAAAGTGTGTGTGTGTGTACACTTACCTGTCGCCGTGGAAACCCGCGCATGCTCGGATTGACTTTGACGCATGCGCGGTAGCTTCCTAGGCATAGGTAGGGCGTAGCAAGATGGCGGCATCGAATGTGACGAGCGCACGATCGTCGTCGATGACATCACCGCGTTCGCTCCATTCAAAGAACCGCCGGTTCTTTGAATGGAGCGTGTGTACACTCGGCCAGGACAAGTTTCTTGTCCAAGAATCTCGTCAAGAAAAACAACGTGTTTTTTCCTGACGAGATTCTCTGCCGTGTGTACGAGGCTCGTGGCGTAGGGAGCTGCTAATGTGGATGGGGCGGGAGGCATAAGGAACTCGGGACTAAAGGGGAGAAAGAATAAGGATTGATCTTACATTGGGCCAGGTTAAAATGAGAGGGTGGGGAGTCTATGTAAGGCTTGGGGGGTTGTAGAGAGGGAGTAGAATTGAGGAGTGCCAGTAGACAGAGGGAGCCAGGGTTAGTGGGAAAAATTGGGGATGGGAGAGTTGGAGTCGGGTGAGAGAAAGTAGAAAATATTGTTAGGCAGGCCATAGGTCTTTTTTTTTTTTTTTTTTCGTTCAACCAGTGGGTTGAATGGGGAAAAAACCTGACCTGATTGATATCAAGGTGGATAGGGGAATCCTCCCCACTGTGTGTCATTGTATTCCGACAGCAGGGAGTCTTCTTTTGAAGTTTTTATGGTTGAGTTCAAAGCAAAGTCACAGACGTGTAATATTTATCAAATCCTTCCATGTATGATTGGGATATGGGGGTATTTGAAATGTTTAGACATTGCATAACCAAAAAATAAATTCGTAACTGGTCATTATACCTTTTTAGGGTGAAGCCAGCGATTTTTGATCTTCTCTTAGCTGTGTGCATTGCAGCATACCTTGGCCTTTCATATTTTGCAGTTCAGGTATGGATACAACATTATTCTGTGGTAGCCGTCTATACTGTATATACAGTGGGTATAGAAAAGAATCACCTTTTTGTTGCTTGCAATTTGGACACCAATTTTATTTTTATTTTTTTATCCAGCTGTATTTACTAGTGCAACTTACAACATCCAAGTGAAATATAGAACACCAACATGTCAGACCTGCCACTCTTCTTTGCAGAACTTTAAATTTGATGGTGACCATTTGTGGACTGCAGTCTTCAAGTCATTCCACAGATTTTCAATGGGGTTTAGGTCGGGGCTCTGACTAGGTCATCCAAATATTCACCCTTTTTTCTCCTTCAACCACTGTGTGGTCAATTTTGCTGTGTGCTTGTCATTTTGGAAGGTAAACTTCTCATTGACAACCTTCTGGCAGAGGGCAGCAGATTTTCTTTAAGCGTTTGGTATTTTGCCACATCCATTTTTCTTTTATCCTGACAAGTGCTCCAGTCCCTGCTGCAGAGAAAGACCCCCCCCCCCCATAACAGGATATTACCACCTAAATGTGATTATTTTAAAGGGGGGGGTGATTCTTTTCTATACCCTTCTTTTATATTTTGTGTGTATAGATATCTATCTATAGTGTTTTTATACCCTGAAGTCAGTTTTAACCACTTTTTGACCGGCTCACAGTAAAAGTACTGCACATGCGCGCACCCCCTGCTAACCCATGATGCGATTGGACAATGATTGTGGCTGAAACCTGGTGATTGGCTGTGGCCAATCACAGCACAGAGTTTTTTTGTGTTGACAAACTGTGTGCACCGACTGCGATCTGTCTGTTTTTTCTTCCTGAAATCAACTCTGAATTCAGGGAAAAGCAGCAGACAGATCTGTTAGTAAAAGCAACACACATTACATTTGTTGGGCATTCAGTTAACCCCATGATTGTGCCCTGATGTGGTCTTCTTCCCAGCCAGTGCCATTAGTACAATGTACAGTAGTATCACTGTATTAGTGTCACTTGTGATGTTAGTGTCCCTCCCAGCTAGTGGCACTTGGCGCTATATTGCCTGCCACACTATAAGTTGCTGATCACTGCCATTACCAGTATAGTGTCTTTATGGATCAGTATCTTGATCACAATCAGAACTATACTAGTGTCCCCAAAAGCGCAGTTTGGTTTTTACCAGACATGTAGCAGAATACATTTTTGCCTTCATTTATGAAGAAATTTTATTTTATTGGATATATTTTTTAACAGAAAGTAGAAATGGTTGTTTGTTTTTTTCAAAATTTTCAGTATTTTTAGTTTACATAACAAAGAAAAACATTGATCAATTGCCACCAAAATCTGTGTGAAAAAATTATGTAAATTGAATTTGCATGACAATACAATTGCTAGTACCACAGTGCTAAATAGCAAAAAATGCCCTAGTCATGAACAGGGTAAAACCTTCTGGATGTCAGATGTTTGGATTCACAGATTTTAGTTGTCATACAAATGCATGAGGCCACAGTGCCAAGGGGACGTGTTTCTCCTTAACATACACCAAATTCTCTATAGAGAGCCTGATGCAAGAAATTATGAGATATGGAAAGTTAGCAAATTTTTTAATAAATACAGAAACGTCCGTAATATTACCTAGCCATGTGCCAAAATCATTAGTCACATTGTTGCAAAACAGTTATCCATTTATATGGAATAGAGAATCAATATTTTATTTACGAGTCCATTATTACCGCAGACATAAAACTTTATATATGAACGTAATTATAGCTCTCTAGCTAAAATAATAGAGGACTTGAATAGATGGAAAGGATATACATTAACATGGTCAGGCAGAATAAATACTAGGGTTGTCCCGATACCACTTTTTTAGGACCGAGTACAAGTACCGATACTTTTTTTCATGTACTCGCCGATACCGATTACCGATACTTTTTTTTTAATGTCATGTGACAGTTTTCAAACCACAATACAGACTAATGATATCTTCTTTATAATTATGAAGAACTCGAACTCAAGACATTATAAAAGAATAAAAAACTGTTTTATTTGCTTGTCACGCAGTAATAAAAAAAACTCAAAGAATTTTCACAGAACATGTTGATAAATACAAAAAATATATATTTTACAACATCAAAATATATTAATAACAACAATAAATAACAAATGTAAAACCAACCAACCAAAAGTGCAAAACAGTAAACAACCATAACAGTGCATTGTTAATCATGGGGAACAGTATGGGTTGGATTAAAGGCAATATAGCTAATAGAATTATTATTTCTCAAAAGTTAGTGGCAAGTTCTTTTTAAGGAATAAAAGCATCTCTGCATGTTCAGCCATAAGCCTGTTTCTGCTATCAGTAAGGACGTTAGACGCTAAGCTGAACAGTCTTTCACTTTCCACACTACTGCATGGGGCAGAAAGAAATTTTTGGGCCATTTTAGCCAGAGTTGGAAATCTGACTTTATGAACTGCCCAGTACTTCAGGGGTTTCTCTGAACGAGGTACAGTGATCTCTCCCAGGTAAGCTTCCAGCTGTATAGTAGCAGCTTTTGGAGCACTGCTCTCAGACGTAGCTGAACCTTCACCAGCAATTTCAGCAAATACACTGTCCAGACTGGTACCTGGCTGGTCACGGTGAGGTCTTTTGGAAGCTGGTTCTTCATGTTCCTCAGACACAATTGTCTCTTCAGAAATGTTTTGCTGCAGTTCCAGTATTAACATTTCTTTTGCCTCCCTGGAAGTGTCTGAATTACAAAAAAATCTATCTTTATACCTAGAATTAAGAAAAAAATAAACCATGAATCAAATCAATGCAGCATATTCGTTATGTGAAGAAAAAATGTACATTTTATAGCAGAAAAATTAACATTACCTTGGATCGAGTAAAGTTGCGATACAGTAAAGTGGGTTTCGCTCAGTATCAGAGAAGCGCTTCTGTAAAGCAGCAAGCAAAGTGCTCTTCATTGTTTTGATACCATGGTCGTCATCCACTTTTGATAACACTTTCTGCAACACTGTGACTGCAGGAATGACATCAGAGGCAAACGCATCTGAACAACTCACTTGGCGAGTCATCTCTTCAAAGGGAGCCAAGATATTGATCAACTTTTCTATCAGATTCCACTGGTTTGCAGTAATGGTGGCAGGGAGCTCATGTTCAGACACATACACTCCAAGGGCCCGTTTCTGCTCAAATGGAGACTTCAGCATGTAAAATGTGCTGTTCCAACGAGTCTGCACGTCTTGCTGGAGTCTTCTTACTGGCTGACCAAGCTGTATTTGGATGTCCTGCAGCCGAGAGTATGCCAGGTTAGAGTGCTTGAAGTGGCCAATTATTCTGCGCCCGACTCCCACAGCATCTGCAATGCTGCGCTGTGATAAAAGTCCCTCTGAGACAGCAAGCTGCAGTGTATGTGCAACACATGAGATACTAGGAAGTCCAGCATCTTCCATACCTTTTACCATGTTTTTAGCATTGTCCCGGACCACAACATGAACAGAACTTTTGGGAATCGCCCAAGTCTGAAGCATTTCCTCAAGAATGTTCGCTATTGCTTGACCGGTGTGGGAGCCTTCAAATTTCGTAGCATGGAGCATGACCTGATGCAACGAGAATTCGCCATCTATCCACTGCGCCGTTAAACTGATGAGAGAGAGAGGACTCACACTACTGCTCCAGATGTCTGTGGTGAAGCTAATTGCCTTTATGTCCTTCTGCAACATGATAGTAATGTGCGTTTTAACCGTGCTGTGGATCTTTGGTAAGAGGACGTCTGTAATGTAATGGCGACTGGGAATGTCATACTTCGGCTCCAACACATTAAGAAATCTCTTCAAACCCATGTTCTCAACAATTGAAAGCGGTTGATCATCCAGAATAATAAATTGGGTGAGCGCCTCTGTTATCTTTACAGCTCTGGGGTTGTCTCTTGACAGCTTTTCTCTTCTGGCAAAAGTTTGCTGCAAAGTTGGCTGCTGACTCATTACTGAGTGCTGAGTATTACTGCTCGTGCTGGTGGTAAATTCTCCATGTTCAATTTTATGTTTTAGCTTCAAATGTTTTATCAGATTACTGGTATTGTAAGAGCTGATTTTTGTACCTCCTCTGGATAATTTTGCAGAACAAAGTTTGCAGTCTGCCATCCGTGGGTTGTCCTCATTAATTTTAAAATACTTCCACACAGCTGACATTCTGCTGGTGTCTGTGCAGTGTGCACTGAAAAACTCTGATAATTTGCGCGACCTTGGGTGAAAAAAGCAAAATAAAAAATTAAGCATCCATTGTTTAATTACTTCTATATCGGGCACTCTCACCCCCTCTTCCTGCCCAGGCCAATTTTCAGCTTTCAGCTTTGTCACACTTTGAGTGACAATTGCGCAATGCGCAGTCATGCTACACCGTACTTTTATTTGGTATAATTTTTTTTCACACAAATAGAGCTTCTTTGGTGGTATTCATTTTATTTAATCACTGCTGTGTTTTATTTATTTTTTTGTTAACAAAAAAAAAAAAAGCCTTTCTTAGGTTCCAGGAAAAGGGGAAAGCTGCGCCAAGTAAATGAAAGATTAAGTATATGATGAAGGTTTGAGGCTGAGCAAATAAATAGTCCATATGAAGAACCAGTCCTCCTTAAATGGCACCACAGTGACTCCATGTCCCTTACATTGGAGATCAGTGGGAAGAATGTTCCTTACATTGGTGGTCAGTGGGAAGAATGCCCCTTACATTGGTGGTCAGAAGGAAGAATGCTCCAGTCCTTACATTGATGATCAGTGGGAAGAATGCTCCTTACATTGGTGGTCAGTGTGAAAAATGCTCCTTACATTGGTGGTCAGAAGGAAGAATGCCCCTTACATTGGTGGTCAGAAGGAAGAATGCTCCAGTCCTTACATTGATGATCAGTGGGAAGAATGCTCCTTACATTGGTGGTCAGTGTGAAAAATGCTCCTTACATTGGTGGTCAGAAGGAAGAATGCCCCTTACATTGGTGGTCAGTGGGTAGAATGCCCCTTACATTGGTGGTCAGAAGGAAGAATGCTCCAGTCTTTACATTGATGATCAGTGGGAAGAATGCTCCTTACATTGGTGGTCAGTGTGAAAAATGCTCCTTACATTGGTGGTCAGAAGGAAGAATGCCCCTTACATTGGTGGTCAGTGGGTAGAATGCCCCTTACATTGGTGGTCAGAAGGAAGATTATTCCAGTCCTTACATTGATGATCAGTGGGAAGAATGCTCCTTACATTGGTGGTCAGTGAGAAGAATGTCCCTTACATTGGTGGTCAGCGGGAAGAATGCTCCTATTTTATTATCTGCGAGTTGGAATTTAATCACTGCTGAAGAAACACCCGGCAACCTTGAGGAACCTCTATTTTTTCACATTAAATGACTGTATTTTACAGTTCTATTAAAGCGGAGTTCCACCCAAATTTGGAACTTCCGCTTTATCCACTCCTCGCCCCCTTACATGCCACATTTGGCATGTGTTTTTTTTTTTGGGGGGAGTGGTGTCTTCAGTCGGAGTGGGACTTCCTGTCCCACTTCCTCCTTCCGCCCTGTGGTCGCCTAGGCGATACGTCATATCGCCCTGTGGCGGCCCCTCCCTGTAGGTGATCACCTGGGACGTGACAGGTCCCAGGCGATCGCCTTTCCACTCAGAGAGCGCTGCGCCGTTCGCCAATGCGCAGTGAGTGCCCGGCCATGAAGCCGAAAGCTGTCACAGCCGGGTGCCCACACTATGAATGGAGGCGCCGGCGGAGAAGGGGGGAGAGGAGCGGCGAATCGCTGGACAGTGGAACAGGTAAGTGTATATTTATTAAAAGCCAGCAGCTACACTTTTTGTAGCTGCTGACTTTTATTAAACATAAAGGCTGGAACTCCCCTTTAAGCACTATAGGTGCAATACAGAATAGCTGTCAGTGGGTGGCACTGCAGTTCAGGTGATTCCAGGGAAGAAGACCCCCCCCCCCCCCCCGCCCAAGATGAGCTCACATCCTGCCCACCTGAATAGTTCTTATTCATTAGAGAGCCCCCCCACCACCCCCCCCCCCCCGCCGCCATTCTTAGTGGTTAATTAATGGCTTTTCTAAACTCCCCCCCTCCAACATCGAAAAAACAGGCAGGAGAGTCAGGGCACAGGACACAGAGCACAGAGTCAGGGCACATCCAGCAAAATAGGAGGGTGACCACTGACCAGCACAAAGGCAGGCAAGGAGACCTTTGGATCGTAACAGGGGAGGGAGGAAGAAAAAGAAGTGTGTGTATGTCACCCCGCTCTCCGCCCCCTGCCCCGCTCTCCGCCCGCTCTCCACCCCCTCTCTCATCAGTCGGACTCATTCGGGAGCATTTGTGTGCAAGTTGCAACTGTCACCAATTAAATTTAAAAATGTACTTGCCCGCCTGTAGAATCCTCTGCTCTCTGCTCTGCTCTGGTCTCCGCCTCGCTATGCTCCCGGCTCTGGTCTCCGCCTCGCTATGCTCCCGGCTCTGGTCTCCGCCTCGCTATGCTCCCGGCTCTGGTCTCCGCCTCGCTATGCTCCCGGCTCTGGTCTCCGCCTCGCTATGCTCCCGGCTCTGGTCTCCGCCTCGCTATGCTCCCGGCTCTGGTCTCCGCCTCGCTATGCTCCCGGCTCTGGTCTCCGCCTCGCTATGCTCCCGGCTCTGGTCTCCGCCTCGCTATCCTCCCCGCTCTGGTCTCCGCCCCGCTCCCCGCCCCGCTCTCCACCCACTCCCACTCTCTCAAAGTATCGGATCAGGCATCGGGAGCATTTGCGCGAGTACAAGTACTTGCGCAAATGCTTGGTATCGGTCCCGATACCGATACTAGTATCGGTATCGGGACAACCCTAATAAATACCCTTAAGATGAACATGATACGTAGATTAATTTATCCTTTATATACAGTGCCCATACCACTCCCCCCCCCCCCCCCCAAACATTCTTTAAAAAGATACGCAAAGCATTTCTGTCCTTTTTTTTATATGGAAGGACGGAAGTGCTAGAATAGCGTATAACATATTATGCAGAAGTAAGGAGGAGGGGGACTGGGACTACCAGACATTGCACTGTATTACAGAGCAATGTCTTTGGTACGTATATTAAACTGGTGTCACGATTCAAAGAATAAAGCATGAGTGTCAATAGAGAAAAATATGGCAGGTAGAAACCTAGAAAGAGCACCATGGATACCATCCAAGGTGAGAGGATTGTCAAAATTGACATCCCCACTAACCCGGAACACATTGGCAATGTGGGACAGAATTAATAAAACTGGTAAATACGCCCCAAGAACTCCGCTGTCCCCATTAGGAGGGTTTCCATGGTTCCCCCCAGGGGAAGAAAAAGGCACGTTGGGCCCATGGGATTTAGAGGGGAATACAATGTGTCTAAGGTATGCCCCATTGGGAAAACGTATCTCTCAAGCGGAATTGATATCATCTCAAGGGAAGATGTCAATGGCGGGGTGGAGATATAAAAAAAAAAAACTTGCATTTGATTAAACTAGAACCCCAGGTAAGGACCCTAAACTCTTTAACCACATTCGAAAAAATGTGTATGAAAATGTCAAAACCCATCCACTTACTGTCCCAAATGTACAGATTAATACTTAGTGGACAAAATGCCTCAACCCCATACTTTATTAAAGAATGGGAAAAAGAGCTAAGCTGCACATTTACAACATCACAAATAAAAAATGTATGGGAAGCAACACAAGCCTTGTAAACACGATCGGTTTTACAGATGAAAACAGTCCGATGGACTTTTGTCATCGGACAAACTGATCGTGTATGGTCTTTTTTCCATCGGTGTTAAAAAATAGAACATGTTTTAAATTTATCCGATGGAAAAAAAAAACGATAGCAAATTACTATCGTCTGTGGGGAACTCCATCGGATAAAAAACCGACGCATGCTCAGAATCAAGTCGACGCATGCTCAGAAGCATAGAACTTAATTTTTCTTGGCTCGTCTGAGTGTTTTACGTCACAGCGTTTGGGACGATCGGTTTTTTGACTGATGGTGTGTAGGCAAGACTGGTGGTAGTCAGCTTCATCGGATTTCCGATGGAAAAATCCATCGGTTTCTAATCCATAGGAAATCCGATCGTGTGTACAGGGCTACACTCGTCGTCAATGAGCTCATCTATCCAGGAGATGTCATATAAGTTCCTAGCTTGATGGTACCGGACCCCAGCGCGACTGGCACACCTGCAAGTAACGGCTGTTGGAGGGGCTGTAAAGAAAGGGGCACCTTCCTCCATATATGGTGGAATTGCCCAAAGATCAGTGTATTCTGGGAAGAAATAGCCCCATGGATAGAAAAGATGTCTAAGAAACCTATAGAGTTAACACCATTGCACTTTTTATTCCATGGGTCTATGGTATCTATAAAATCGTATAAAAATTTGCATTACACCACACTTATTAAACGCGGCTAAGAAGCTGATACCCAGGTACTGGAAACAGGTTATATGCCCTACCTTAGCAGAATGGAGAGAAGAAGTAGATGTAATAATGGAAGCAGAAAGATGGGCTTACGAAACTAGAAACCAACAGGAGAAATTCCCAAAAATATGGGCAGACTGGGAAAAAAACCGTTTAAGAACTATACAGAGAAAGAAATAGAAAGTATGACTCTGCTTAATACCTAAGCTGAAACAAGGAGGGATGAGGAATGGACTGCAACATTTTTAAATATGTATAGAATGGAATGTTATGTGTTTATGGGGGGGAGGTGACCCCTTTGTCTCCCCCTCTCCCACCCCCCTTTTTTTTCTTTTTTTATTATTCCTCTTCGATGAGGATTGTGAGGTGAAGGGAAGTCACGCAAACACGAATATAAACTACACAGAATACAAATAAACACACACAAAAGGAAAATATGGAAATCCTTATGAGGACAATTATAAGGTTCCTTAATTCTCCCCCTGACCATCCCGACACGATATAAACATAGTCAAAATAATAAAAAACACATAAAACACTAACAGTAATTTATTTAATCTCACCTTGGTATATAACTCTTACAATAATTTTTGTTCTGCTTTGTTTTGACCCCCCCTTAAAACTCCATATCCCTGTACTAAGGAAAGGAGAAAGAGGGATAAGAATAAACACCTTATTCCCCCTTTTAATAAATCAATATTTGGGGAAAAACATGGGGAGATTAGGATGATCGCCTCTCATAACCTTACTATATATGTTGTATGATTGTACATGTTATTGTCAGGAAAAAAAAACTTTTTCAAATAAAGATGAATTAATAAAAAAATTTAGCGTAAATGTATAAAATAAAAAAAATACACCAAATTTGCATACAGATCTTGGACACGTGTGACGGATAAAACTGAACATAGATAAGGATGCATAAACATTAACTGACAATGTGCTCAAAGTAAGATCAGCTAGCAGTATGAAATTCACTTTGGAAAACAACTCCAACTCTTGGAGAAATGATCACCTGGTGGTGGGTTGACTGGAAAAGGTGCAGTTTACCATGGTGGTAATTTTTTTTTTATTTTTTTATTTTTTTAGCTCTGCACAATGAGGCAGTACATGGTAATGTCATGAGCTGTCATTTACAATAGATCTCTTGTCCAAAGATTTTCTGATGAAATATTAACCACACTGTATCTACTCTCCTTTATTTTGCTTTACTTAACTTTGCTCAGATGATAAACTATACAAGCCGCACGTATTCTAGGGGATTACTGCACAGAAGTTTTTTTTTTTTCTTTTTTTTCCCATGAGAAAAACCTTAGATTAAATCTAGGGAATGTCTATCAACATGAACATGATGAACATCAAATCATTCAAGGACTGGCCTACATTCTCCCTCCTCTCCCTTCTACATGGAGGGTGTCTTCATTGTTCCTCAGGGAACTTCAGGCGGTGGGACCTGCTTCAACTTTTCTGCAAAAGAGAGATGCATTTTTAGATGACCTGGGGTTAAAAGCTCCTAGAATGCAGTACAGAGAGATACAGCAGGTAAAATAAGTATTGAACACATCACCATTTTTCTAGGTAAAAATATTTCTAAAGGTGCTATTGACATGACCTGAAATGTTCACCGCATGTCGGTAACAACCCAAGCAATCTATATATCCAAAGAAACCAAAACAAATAAGTTCAGAAATTTAGGTTGTGTAATAAAATGGAATGACGCAGGGGAAAAAGTATTGACACGCTAACTGAAATTTAGTTAATACCACAAAATCCTTTGGTAATGACAGCTTCAAGACGCCTCCTGTATGGAGAAACTAGTTGTATGCATTGCTCAGGTGTGATTTTGGCCCATTCTTCCGCACAATCTTCAAATCTTGAGACTGGGTTCGCATGACAGAAGACTCTGACTGGCTCTTAACGGAGCAGGTTCACAGCTCCGTTGCGGCCACGGTCCACACTGGAAAAGGGTCCTGTATGTCTTTGGCTCAGTTTTCAGGTCCAAATTCAGGCAAAAAGTCGGACCTGATTTGCCCCTGAAACAGAGAACAGGGACAACACTGGACCCCCTTCTGTGAGGTGCGGCCGCAGCTAGTGTGAACCTGGCCTGAACGTTCCGTGGGCCTCTTCTATGAACTCTGATCTTTAGTTCTTTACATAGATTTTTTTTATTTTTTTTTTAGATCTTTATTTTAGTTGTCATACATACAGAAAAACAATTTCATTAATCCTTTCATCCTATAAGTTCCAACGAATCCATTCAAAATCCAATTAACAGCATTACTCCTATCTTAAATACATCACCAAAAAAAACAATAACTAGTTATTTGAGATGGTCCCCATTCTATCCTCCGTTAGACCTGCCCTGACAACATACTTTGCTAAGAAGAAAAACCTCTACATATCTGAAGAGGCAAAAGGAGAAAGTAAGAAGCCCAATGAGGGAAAGAATTCATAAAGAAAAGAGGTAAAAGATAAAAAGGAGAGAAGGGGGAAAAAAAAAACACTGATAGAGGAGGGCGAGTCGGAGTTAAAGGAAAAATGCATCGAGGTAAAGGTGAGTTTACTATACCATCATCTAGGGAAGTGAGGGCACCTCAAAGGCCCCCCACTCCTCTTTTTCAAGTAATCTCAGGGGCAAAGAGGGAACTCCCTTCCTCCGAGAATTTTAATGTATTCCATTGGCCCCAAGTTTCTAAATATGTCTCCTTTCAATTTTGAGCCGATAATAACAAATCCTCCATCCTATTAACCTCTTCAATTCGTGTGACCCATGTAAGAATTGTGGGAGGGCTCGCATCTCTCCACTGCCGTACGATTCATGATCTAGCAGCGTTAATAAGATGGCGCAAAATTAATTTACCATATGTTTTCCCCGGTAAGTTTGAGACCTGTAACAAAAATAAGGCTGGATCTTCTGGGAGGTTATACTCAGTAAATTTCTGTGCTATCTGCCGTATCTCCCTCCAGAAGTACTCCAGTTTTGGACAGGACCAAAGAACATGGAGTTGAGTCCCTCTTTCCTCCTGACACCTCCAACATTTGTCCAGGATCTCCGGAGAGAATTTATTAAGTAATGAGGGTGTACGGTACCATCTTGTCCTTATTTTTTTTTATTTTTCTTTAAACTTGGTTAGAGATGCCACGAAGTAAGTGACAATGCCTTAACCGTATATGTGTTTGTAAAGGCCGCTGGGACCTCTTCCAACCTTGTCAAGGGGAGTGCTAACCTTCTCTCCTTTCATACAACACCTTGTCCTTATTTTAAAATTAGTTTCTTGGATTCTTGTAGATATTGAGGATTTTCAATGCAAGATTTACTATCTGCCTATGTTGTGCCTGGGTGAACGTCCTGTCTAATGTAATTTCCCACTTCCTTCTATATGGAGGGACATAATCCTCTTGGGGGGGCAACCAGTAGTGCATACGTTTGCGAGATTAAGTGAGAGCAAGGCCCTGCCCCCTCACATATGTGTTCTAAAGGTGTCAATGTTCGTTGAAATCTGTCCCAAGGTGCGACAGTGTTAAGGAAATGTCGCAACTGAGTTCCACTCCAGAAATCAAGACCAAAACGGTAGTTGGATGAGGTTAGTTCAGGTAATGAGTGCCATGTCCCGGTCGCTGTTTGTATAAAATGCGAGGCCTGAAAACACGGAGTCTGAAAGTTTCATGAAGGGTCCCTCCTGTAGTCCTGGAGGGAAACAAGGGTTCCCTACAAAAGGGTACATGGGGGAGTTGACAGATGATAATAAAGTGGTGGAACATATTCGAGAGCAAGTACGCAGGGTAGGGCTCAAGGTTGGGTGCTTTTTGAGAGCACCAGACCGCCCGACGCAATGGGACCTCACTCTGCTCGATCTTTGGCCATATTTTAGAGCTTGCATGCCTACCCCAGTCAACTAGTCGTGCCATATGAGCCGCCTGATAATAATTCTGCATATCTGGCACCGCTACCCCCCCATATTGTTTAAGCATTGTCATTAGATGGCGTTGAATTCTGGGCCTTTTATGGGCCCAAATGAATTCAGTTTAAATCTGGGGGTATATGAATGGGTAGAGTTTGAAAGAGGAAAATTTAGGCAATATTGACATTTTTATTATGTTACATCTACCGAACCAAGAGAAAAGGCCCTGATGCCATTTAGAAACTAAGACTTTCACTACTCAGTAGAGGTGGAAAATTCAGCTCAAAGGTTTGGTCCAATTTAGGTGGAATCAACGTACCCAGGTATTTTGATGCCCATTTAGGTCCACCTAAACGTAAAATTTATTTTCTCTTATCGTCCATGGGCCGACGCAGCTCTCATACTGATTACATGTGGGGTATATGTCCCTGCTCGCAGGAGAAGACCTAGGCAGAATGTTAGAGGTTAAAACATTCTAGAACAAGCCAGAGCTGAACAGCCCCGCCCAGGGGGGCGGTCCCTCCGGACATTACCCTTCCACCTGCAGCTAATCAGCCTCAGTTTTTTTTCTGCCTAGCAGAAGAAGACGTGGCTCTCGGGAGCCAGTCTCCTGGAAGATTTTACTTTTGATTTTTATTCCTTTGGGAATTTTATTTTATTTTTGAGACCTTCAATCAACTGTCGGCTGGGCAACAGGTTGGGTACACTAGTATCCTCGTAGTCTTCCCTGTCCGACCATCGAGCGTGCTGATCCTCGCCTTGCGTGCGTGAGACTCAGTTCACGACATGCCCCATGACTCCAGGGGTGGCCGGGTTGCTTTCATGCTCCCGCGGTCCTCTCAAGATTGAACAGTACCTGACTGTATCTTTCGCGGTGGACCGGGCCGACAGCTACGCAGTATGACTCTGTGATAGGTCTGTCTGAAACAAGCCAGTGGGTCCCTGAAAGGGACGGGTAAGTAGTCTCTCCTACTGCAGGTGAGTACATGCTGGCTGTGTTTCTGTGTGTGGGGGTTTCTCCCTGTTATGCTGCTCTCTGCACCCTGTACTGGTGCTGTGCTGTGGGGTGCTTGGGGGTCACTCTGGCCTGGTTGGGCGCTCATGTCTGCAGTTTTTTCTGGTGTGTGAGGTGATTATTGCGTGCGCCATTGGCGCTGTTTGAGGTGGTTATTGCGTGCGCCATTGGCGCGCATTAGAGCTTTGAATTTTGCGCTCGGCGGCCATCTTGGCGTTCAGTGGCACAGTTATAGCTGCGGACGGCGGCCATATTCTTGTGGCCGCCGCGCATTTATTTCTGGCGGCGGCGCGAATCCCCTCACAATCTCCTCACAGACTGAGCTGTCCTTAAGGGTTGGTGGGTCCTCCCGGGTATCCCCTCCTCAGCGTAGCCAGTGGGTGGACTGTATATTCACTGTATAGTGTATAAGGTCTCAGAGGGTGGCGTTTATGGAGTCTGATACACCTGCTCTCCACATTGCCTGGGGCAACTGGCAGTGCTGCACAGTTAAACATGTTCATATGTTTCCTGCACCTACGGTCCTTATGGACCAGTTGTCAGCAGTCCTGGAATCATTCCTGTCAGAATGGAAGCGGTGTGCGAGCAAAAGGAGCTATAAGCCCCCTCCCCCCACAAAAATCTTTAGTGAAGGAGTGCTCTGAGTCAGATATGGGCCTAGCTATTGGGCTCAGGACCCTACCTCCTGAATATTTAATGTTTATGAACAGGACATTCCCTTGTGAGGAAGACTCCAGTTCTGTGTCAGTGAATGACAGGGCGCTTGTAAGTGATCTCATTGATGATGTGAGAAACACACTCAGGCCTCGTACACACGGCCGAGATTCTCGTCGAAAAAAACATGTCGTTTTTTTCGACGAGATTCCTGGACAAGAAAATTGTCCCGGCCGAGTGTACACACGCGGTTTGTCACATTCGATGCCGTCGCCGCCATCTTGGTATACCCTACGTATGCCTAGGAAGCTACCGCGCATGCGTCGAATTCATTTCGAACATGCGCGGGCTTCCCGGCGGACAGGTAAGTGTACACACACTCACTTTTCTCGCCGAGAAACAGGCTGACGAGAAAATAGAGAGCAGGTTCTCTATTTTCTCGTCGAGGTTACTTGTCGGTTTTCTCGACGAGAAACCCGATAGCCGCGTACACACGACCGATTTACTCGGCAAGACATCTCTGCCAGCAAGTTTCTTGCTGGTTCTTGCCGAGAAAATCGGTCGTGTGTACGAGGCCTCAGGCTGAAATTGCTGTGACAAGCTTTTCTTTTACACAGTTTCCTCACTGTTTTCCTCGCACGCTGCCTCAAGAGCAGCATGGATGAGGGGAGGACTTTATTCATTTATGTCTCTAATCCCTGTGAGCCTTGTGTGTGATACCTGAGGTAACATTTCCCGCCATTTCCTGGGGAATGATTTGAGCTCTGACAGACACACGGTCTGAGGATCAGAGGTTACCTGTTACCTGCATGCTGCTTCAGCAGCACTGTCAAGCAGGTTGGAATGATACAGAGAAGATTATGCGCCTCTGCGCCATAATTTAAACTCATCCTATACCTCTACACTGCATACATTCACAGTGTATGTATGTGTTATTGGTCTCTGTGTCTGCGTGGCTGTCCCCACGTTCCAATGCTGTGTTTCAGTGCCATACATGATATAAACGTACAAAATATGTTTATGCACGACTCCAGATACATTCACAGTATATGTATGTATTATACTCTCTGGGCTGGCGGGGGCTCCGGTGTCCTCCTGCACTCTCATGGTATGTGCGCTTTGGCTCTCTGCACAGTATAGACATGTTCAATATGTTTATTGCACATATTATACATGTTTACAGTATGGGTATACTGTTTGCGTGGGGGTACTCCGGTTTCCCCCCACACTCCAATGGAAATGCACAGCATAAACATGTGCAATATTATGTTGATTCACATGCTATCATTCCTACACGGTATCTGTGTGCTGTCTGCGTGGAGTTCTTCCGAGTGGGCGCTTCGGCGCTATGCACAGTCTAAATTTGTGCGATTGGACCTACCCGGTATGTCTTTGCAGTCTGCGTGGGTTTCCGCCCACGCTACATGACATGCATGCCTTTGGTGCAATACACGATGTAAACATACACATTATGTTTATACACTAAATACAGTCACAGTAGTTGTAGGTATTGCATTCTCTGAGTATGCGTGGGGTACTTTGGTTCCTCCCACGCGCCTTCGGTGCTATGCACACATGAGCTTGTGCAAAAGGTTTAGCACACACACTATAATACCTACACGGTATGCGTATGCAGTCTGCGTGGGTTTCTGCCCATGCTACATGACATGCATTCCTTTGGTGCAATACACGGTGTAAACATACACATTATGTCTATACACTACACTAAATACATTTACAGTAGCTGTAGGTATTGCATTCTCTGAGTATGCGTGGGGTACTTCAGGTCCTCGTGCGCGCCTTCGGTGCTATGCAGACATGGGCTTGTGCAAAATGTTTAGCACACATACTATAATACCATACACGGTATGCGTATGCAGTCTGCATGGGTTTCATCCGGGTGCTCAGGTTTCTCCCCTGCGTTCCAATGGTGTGCGCATTCTCAGCGCTATGCACAGTATAAACATGTGCAATTTGTTTATTCGCAGGCTAACATACCTACACGGTTGTGTACGCAATCTGTGTGGCTGGTTTACGTCCAGGCCCCGATGATGTGCACGCCTTCGTCGCTGGCACAGTATATACGCGTTTTAATAGGTTTATCCACAAATACTAAACTACATACGCCGTATGTGGTGGTATTATGCTCTTTGTGGCTGGGTGGGTTTCCTCCCACACTCTCCATTTGTGCGTTTGACGCAATACATAGTATAAACTATGTGTTTGCACAATCAGCACCTATCCATGGGTAGCTGCTGGATGGAGCATTGTCACAAGGATCCCTGGTTTCAGGGGTATCACTTTCCACCTGCTTTCAGTGGTGATCAGAAGCGCTGGCTTGGACTGTGTTCGCCAGGCTGGGGTTGGCGTTGCGCCCGTTAGTGGCTGCGTCTCTGGCATTTTTTGTAGCTCAATGACTGGGCAAAAGCCTCTGCTCCATTCATCAGTCGTCTAGCAGGTGCACTACAACTGCTTTAGCCTTTAGGGTCTCTGTGCCCGGGGTGGGTTTGCGCCACCTGTGGAGGCTGAGGTACTAGTCCTCTGACCGAGTTTCTAGGGAAGTTCCATCAAGTTACCTTTATTGGCCAACATTTGAGGCACCCTGTACACTGGGGCCTCCCTTCTCCGATACATTGCGGAGTCTCTTTGGGATTTTCATACGTCTCGCTGCAAGACGGTCCTGTCGGCCGTGTGCATTGCAGGCGAAGGCTCCTTGCATCCGGAGGTGTTTCTACCTTCTTTACCGGAGGTGGGGCACCGGAAGTGGACCTTGTGGCCTCTCGACTCACTCGCAAGGTGGCAAGATCATGGTCAGGTCCAGGGACCCCTGGACGGATGCGTTAGACGCGTTGGAAGCCCGTGGGGGTAGTATCGCCTGATATATGCTTACCCTCTGCTACTGTTGTTGCCTCGCCAGCTTCGCAGAGCATACTTCATCCTGCTTTACAGTCCTTGGCTTTAATGGCATGGCTGTTTAAAGCCAGGTGCTAAAGGACCGAGTTCTCTCGTATTCGGTCATCTCTTCTATGTTGTTGACACGGGAATCTTCCTCCAGAAAGATATCTCACCGTACCTGGAAGGCTTACATCGCTATGTGCGAGGAACTTGAGTGGCATCCTCGGATGTTTTCCGTTCCCAGGATTTTGCTGTTCTTACAGCGTGGTGTGACCCAAAAGCTAGCCTTGCATACCTTTTTTTTGAGGGTCGGATTTCGGCCCGGGCTGTCTTTTTCAACGACCGCTGCCGGGCCATTCCTTGATTAGCACCTTTTGGGCAGGGGGTTCGCCATGTGGTCCCCCCTGTCAAGCCTCCTCTCCCTACTTGGGATCTGATTTTGATGCATCTCGGTTCTCCAAGAACATCCCTTTGAGAATATCAGAGAGATTCCTCTCTTGACCTTGTCCCGGAAGTTGGCCTTATTGGCCATTGCTTCGGTTAGACGGGTGTCTGAGTTGGCAGCCTTGTCTGGCAAGTCGCCTTACTTGGTCCTCCATAAGGATATGTTGGTGTTGCGCCCATGACCATCCTTCTTTTCTAAGGATGGTCTTGGCCTTTCACCTTAAGAAGGACATTGTTCTTCCGTCCTTGTGTCCTCACCCATCGCATCCCTGAGAGTTTGCGCTTCATACAGTAAGATGGGTACAAGCCTTACGAGTGTACTTGTCTGCTACTGTTTCCATTCGGAAGTCTGTGTCTGGTCCAAAACAGGGCCGAGCGGTGTCGTCTGCCACCGTCTTTAGGTGGATCAGGCAGACCGTCATACAGGCCTATGCCTTTAAGGGGCGGGCGCCTCCCTTTCCGGTTGCGGCGCATTCCACCAAGGCAATTGGTGCTTCCCGGGCCTTCCGACATCAAGCGTCGGTTGCACAAGTGTGCAAGGCGACGACCTGGTCGTCCGTTCATACCTTTTCAAAGTTCTACAAGGTTGATGTGGCTGCATCTTCGGATGCTTCCTTCGGCCGCAAAGTGTTGCAGGCCGCTGTCTAATGTTGCAACTCCTCCGTTGAGGGGCTCTGCTGGTTTGGAGTGAAGTTTTGGTTGTTCCTTACTTTTTTTGCTCCCACCCTTTTCTTATACTGCTTTGGGACGTCCCACATGTAATCAGTATGAGAGCTGCGTCGGTCCATGGACGATAAGAGAAAATAGGATTTTTGTACTCACCGTAAAATCCGTTTCTCTGACGTCCATGGACCGACGCAGCACCCACCCTTCCTTTTAAGTTTGTACTGCTTTGTTACGAACTGAGGCTGATTAGCTGCAGGTGGAAGGGTAATGTCCGGAGGGACCGCCCCCCTGGGCGGGGCTCTTCAGCTCTGGCTTGTTCTAGAATGTTTTAACCTCTAACATTTTGCCTAGGTCTTCTCCTGCGAGCAGGGACATATACCCCACATGTAATCAGTATGAGAGCTGCGTCGGTCCATGGACGTCAGAGAAACGGATTTTACGGTGAGTACAAAAATCCTATTTTTAAAACGTTTTGAGTAGTAGTCATAGATACACCCATTGCCTCTGACTTGGACATATTAATTTTTAAATTGGACAGTGCACCATATTGGTCCAATTCTCTTAATAGGTTCGGCATAGATATAACCGGTTTAGTAAGGCAAAATAAGGCAAAATAAAAGGTCGTCCACGTGTGCGGATACCTTATGATGTAGATCTCCGGTTATTGATCCCCTAATATCTGGATTTTGCCTAACCTTGCAAAGGAGTGGCTCCAATGAAAGAGCAAATGGAGGTGATAAATGGGCATCCTTGGTGGGTGCCATTTGAAATAGATAAAGGTTCAGATAAAACTCCATTTGCTTTAATTTGTGCCGCAGGCCTTGAGTCTAGACTCTAGATCCATCCAACCATCCTCTTCCCCACATACCGTAGGACTGAGAACATAAAAGACCAATTTACCCGGTCGAACGCTTTTTCAGCGTCCGTTCCCAGGAACACAGTGGGTGTTTTGGAGTGATCCGGCTAGGTGGACAAGATTCAAGGTTTTGATGGTATTTTCACGGGCCTCCTGGGTTGGAATAAATCCTACCTGATCAGGATATACTGATGCTGTCAAGTGAGGTTGGATACGTGTAGCCAAAACTTTTGTAAATAACCGTATATACTCGCGTATAAGCTGAGTTTTTCACCAGCTGAAAATGCCCCCCCTCTGCTTATACTCGAGTCTGTCCATCTTCAAATTTGTGCGCCTGATCCCGGCCAGCCGTAAATTCATTGGACCCCAAACTTGGCACACATGTAGCCCCACTCTTCCTCTACAAGTGTGCAAAGTTTGTTGTCCGGGGGACCACCGATTTTTCAAAGCCGGGCACCCCTTCCATAGACTGCCATGTTAAACGTCAGTCTAGTCACACAGCGCCGGGGATCAGGTAGGGAGATTGGGCACAGTGAGGCATGCAGATGGACACCCTAGATTTATACTCGAGTCAATAAGTTTCTCGTTTTTTTTTGTGGTAAAATTGGGTGCCTCGGCTTATATTCGGGTCGGCTTATACTCGAGTATATACGGTAACTTGCGATCTACGTTTAATAATGAAATGGGACGATAACTCCCACATGCTGATGTATCCTTATCCTCAGGTATAACGGTAATATGCTTTCAGAGTTTCTGGGGTGAATTCTGTCATGTCCCATTGCATTAAATGTTTGTACCATCTGCTTACCCAGCTGAGGGAAGAATGTCTGGTAATATTTGTGTGTGTGTGAAGCCATCCGGGCCTGGGGCCTTGCCAGGTTTGGATGACCTAATAGCCTCTTGTAATTCCTCTAAGGCAATAGCAGCGTTCAGATCTTCTTGGATCTGTTCTGTCAACTGAGGAATACCTGAAGTGGAAATATATTCCTCTATGGTATTTTGATATTGCAATCTAGTAGGTAAATTATATAAAGATTGGTAGTACCTGTGAAAGGTTGAGGCAATCTGTGAGGGGAGGTGTACCTTTCTACCCTCAGGGTCCACTAGGTAGGGGATATAAGATTGGGTTCTTTGTTCCTGTAAGGCTCTAGCCAGTGAGCGACCGCCTTTTTCTCCTGATTTATAATATTTCCGTCATCTCTGCAATGCTGCCTTTGTTCTATATTGGAGTAACTCTGTCACTTGTCTACGCAATTTAAGAAGTTCTGTCTCTCCCATATGCCCCGTGTTCTGTTTTCTGTTGGGTCTCTAAAACCTGTATGTCGGTCAATAATTTAGTCAATTGAGCCTCCCTTTCCTTTTTTATTCTAGAACCATGCTTAATGAGTACTCCTCATTACCGCTTTATGCGCCTCCCAGATTATCCCTACGTCTGTCTCCTCTGTAGTGTTATATTGAAAGTAATACTGCAATTCTTTAATAACTTCCTCTACCACTACATTATCCTCCATCAAGCTCTCATTCAATCGCCACTGTCTCATCTTGTCAGGAGGGTGTTCATGCATTATTGGTGTCAATGTAACTGGGGCGTGGTCCAACCATGTAATGCTCCATATAGCTACTTCTTTAAACTGCCGTTGGCATACCATGTGTGGTAAAAAAATAAATCGATTCAAGAGTACACCTTATGCGGTATTGAATGGAAAGGCATAATTCCTTTCATCAGGGTGATACGCTCTCCATGCATCAATAAGTTGGTAATTATGGAGCGTTTGTAACACTTGTTTTCGTAGACCTATAGCTATCGAGGAGCTTCCCCCTGATGTGTCCATCTCCGGATCTAGAGGTAGATTAAAGTCACCCCCCCCAGGATAAGTTTACTTTTGGTAAATTTCATCAGCTTATTGATGGTGGAGCAGATAAATTGGTCCTGGTTGTTGGGGGCATAGATCGTGGCTAAAGTCACTTTCATGCCACCAATCATCCCTTTTGAGGAACAGAAATCTGCCCTCTGTCTGCTCTCTTATCTAAGACTCCAGTGTTCGTCTAGAGCAGAGATCTCAAACTAGCCGCCCTCCAGCTGTTAGGAAACTACAAGTCTCATGAGGCATTGCAAGGCTGATAGTTACAAGCATGACTCCCAAAGGCAGAGGCAAGATGGGACTTGTAGTTTCGCAACAGCTGGAGGGCCACCAGTTTGAGACCCCTGGTCTAGAGACCAATATAGAAACCCCTCTAGATTTAGCTGCCCTGTTGAATGCATGATATGCAAAGGGGTAAAAGTTATTCTTTAAAATTGGTACCTTACCCTCTCTGAAGTGGGTTTCCTGGATATATGCCACATCCGAGTGTAAACGTTTCAAGTCTTGAATTAGCATCTTCCCATTTCTCAGGTACATTAAGCCCTTTCGCATTAAGGGAGATGACCTTTAGTACCTCCATCTCCCCTGGCAGGAGGAGAAGAAAAAAAAGGGAGGGTAGGGGAGGAAGGGAAAGAAAAAAGAAAAACCGAAAGGGTTCTAATAACCCTAATGTATTACGTAGGGTTTACTCGCCCCCGTATCTCCCTCCGACAGATGAAGGGATAACAGAATATCTATGCACTCACATGCAATTTACCACTTAAGTGAGTGCTGTCCTAAGTGGGGGCGTGGTCACGGATGTACAGGTGGCGTCCGCCCTACTCCCTCCTCATCATCTGTTCAATATATTTTTACAACCTCTATATCTCTGACTGTCTATCTGCACCTACATAAAAAATAAAAATTATATATAGTAAATTTATATCACTTCCTTTCTGTGAGGTCTATTTTATTAAACACGTAAGGAAAGAAAAAAGGGGGAAATATTTCTTCCCCTCTAAATACACTGAAAAACCCCGGGAGGTCATTCACCAGGACTGGCGGTCCAAGTGAGGGACGAACCAAAAGATAACCCCCTCTAAAGCCTCTTCTAAGGAGGCCAGTGCTCTGTGTTACTTTTTATAACTTTTTTTTTCCACACAGGGAAAAAAAAAACGCACACACTTCCTTTACATAGATTTTCTATTGGATTCAAGTCAGGTGATTGGCTGGGCCACTTTTGGAAATATATTTACCTAGAATAAAGGTGACCTGTTCAAAATTTTATTTTACCCACTGTATATGCAGGGAGTAGAGAACACTTGCATATGATTTTGCGGTCTTGGTTTAACAAGATCACAGGTGTACCTTAAAGTGATTGTAAAGGCAGAAGGTTTTTTTTTTTTTTGTATCTTAATGCATTCTATGCATTAAAGAAGAAGTAAACCCAGGCCGATTTTTTATTTTATTTATTTTTTTCCGTTTTTAAATTAAGTTACCCGAGGTCATTGCAATGCATAATATATCGAAATCATCCAAAAACGAGACATGTAAAAAAAATTGACGTTTTCCTTCTATGTATTTCCAGGTACTGACAGCGCCATTATAACTTCTGTTTTGTGAATCCGTTTCTGACGTCACTTCTGCCCTTGGTGTTATCCTGTACGAAATCTTGCGCATTGCGCCGTAACCAAGCCTCGGTCTCGATTGCCGTTACCGCGGCAACCAACACTGGAAGCAGAGAATGAGTGAAACATTGCGAGACTTCTCCTCTGTGCCGAACAGAGGAGAAGATCGCTCACAGGGATTTCTGGACAAGCCGTAAACGAATAAACGTCTCTTTAGGTGAAGGTAATGACGGACAATAGTGCCCAATCGCGGGTGACGTCATCAAAACGAAAAGGCGATTTTCTGTGAAAATACAACTGAGTACACTTTCACAGGCAGTGATCAGCTGCCTTTGTTATGGACTACATGATAAGATTAAGTTGTCTCCTAGGGTTTACAACCAAAAGCCTTCTGTCTGTTTCCCTAACACTTAACTGAGGTCCCTCTCTGTCCAGCGATGTCCATGAGTATCTCAGCCTTCCAAAATTCTCCCTCCTGATTGGCTGAGACACAGCAGCAGTGCCATTGGTTGCTGTCAGTCAGCTAGCCAATCAGGAGAGATGGGGGTGGGGCCGGGTCAGGGCTCCATGTCTGAATGCACACGGGGAGCTGTGACTCGACTCAGGTACCCCCATAGCAAGCTGCTGGCTGTAGGGGCACTGAACAGGAGGGAGGGACCAGGAGCACATAACAGGCACCCGAGAAGAGGAGGATCCAGGCTGCTCTGTTCATATCCACAGCAACAGGGCAGGTAAGTATGTTTGTTATTTTTATAGGGAAAGAAATTGAGACTTTACAATCCCTTTTAAGTAGATAAGGATTTAGAAATTGTTAAATTGTTACACTAATCGAATCATTTTATTTTTTTCCAGAATTTTGGAGTTCTTTACAAACTGGTCCAAAGAGTTGCATGGAAGCCCAAACAGGCCTGAGAACACATTCCTAAGCTATGGTTAACGCTCTTAAAAAGCCTGGTGGTCCAGTATTTTATTTCTCTTCCGCACTGGAGTTTGAAGGTCAACATAAACTCTGTTGCATGGATATCAACTGTATCATCACTCCTTTCTTTACTAAACTGCATAGAACATGATGGAATATGCTCACCAGACCTGGTGGCGCTGTGTTGCAGTTTACGTCCATGTGAAATGGACCAATCATTGCGGGTACTCAGGATGAATATAATGTGGTTTAAATATTTATACCAGGGAATCCCCCCACCATTTGCCTTTTTTATTTTGGTTTTGTTTTAAATCATGCACTGACTCCCTCCCTGTTAATTCCTTGGTCATTAATGTTTAATTAAAACGGATTGATGGATAATATTAAAGGATGAAAAACAAAAATAATAATGGCGTTTGTTTTGTAATGTTGTTTTGACATATAAAGCCCTTGTACATTACTTTGCCACACTCCCCGCACTATCTCACTCATCCCACAAACCAGTGAAACTGGCAAATAAAGGACCTGCGTTGGTTTGTGAGGTTGAGGGATAGTAAAGCTCCACATCAGAAAAAGTTAAGTCCATTAGCACAGTGCACCTATGATCGTGGCACTCAATGCATGCACAAACATTTTGTTATTAAAGAGACCCCATCACCAGATCTTACACAGTTAGGCTAATATTCATTACCTACTGTGTTATACGCCATCTCTCGGTGAATGGACACTGGTAGACAAAGTCTTAGACAGGAAGTCTGCTCCTATATAACCCCTCCCATACAGGAAGTGCTTCAGTTTTTTTTTTTACCAGTATCTGCAAGGTGGATGGGCATGCTGTTTGTTTTTTCCTTAATGGATGGTCCGCGCATAAGGGTACGCCATTGCGCATCTTGGGTCGCCATGGCGCACGTACGTTCGCCAAAGTTCATAGGTGTTCGTGGCTGTTAAGCAGCCATGGTGCACGCGTTTCACCACATATCCCGCATGCGCCATAGCCTAATCTTGGCGTGCGAAGATTTGCGTCATATTTTCAGCGACTCATTTCTCCTTACCCAGGTCACATGAGTCACTAGGTGTTGCTTGGCAGGCTAAGGTGCTTAGCGGGATTGTTGCATAGGGGATTGGTGATCCCTATTTAAAGGGTCTCCCTTCTGGGGTGTGTAAATACTAAACCCAAGTACTCCTTTTGTGGCTTACAGTGTCTTCAAAAAAAGGAATGGGGCTAACACTACAGGGAAGGGCACATCTGTCATCAGTGTTGTATCCCCTGAAAGACCAGATGTTTCCGGGCAATCTGAGCCGCTGTGCCTGTCTGGTATTGTGCTTATGGTCAACGCTGCTGCTTCAGCCTTTATCACCAGGGATGATCTGTCCTCAGCCCTAGCCGGGTTAGAGGACATTATTGCTGGCATGATTGCCTCTATCTCACAGGGGAAGCGTGACAGATCCCCATCCCCTGAGCCTCCTATCTTGGAGCAGGAATGGGTTGAAGATGGGAAAGGGCTAAATGCCAAGGATTCTGTGAAGGGCCTGGCAGATGAGTCTGCTTCGGAGCAATCTGGGCCACAAGATGTCCAGTTGGTATCATCCTCAGTCGCAGAGGCATTTGATCCAGACTCTTACCGAGATGGTTCGTTCTGCCTTTAAAGCGTTTTAACCCCCCCAAAAAATCATATTTACTTAAAGTATGTTATACAGAGCTTGTACTGTGTCATTTGGCCCCCTGTATACCCTAAAAAACCTGGCTGATCCTGCATGGGCTATACCCTTCCCTCTGCAAACAGACCACAATAATCATGGCTGCTGAGCCCTGACATCATGGTCCATTAGTGTGATTCAGCTGCAGCCCTGCTCTGTGCAGGTCTCCCTGTGTCTCCTCTGTCCTCCCCCCTCCCTGCTTGTACAAGTGCCCGGCTCTCGTAATCTGCTAATAAATTGTATTATGCCCTCTGTACCTTTTTAATAACGTGCCTGTGCAATGTAAAAAATCCACTGATCTGTACCTTGTATGAGTGCAGCTCCTGCCTCTCAGCTGAATGTCGGCTCTCCCCATCCTCCCCAGCTGACGTCAGTGGGAGAGCTTGGCCCCGCCCACTGCAGCTGTGAGCCGGATAGAGAGAATCGAAGAAAGGAATCGGCTGAGCACCCAGAGCGGAACTTATCAGTACAGATCAGCAGATTTTTTACAGAACACATGTTAAGGTACAGAGGAGATTAGACAATTTGATAGAAGTGGATTAACAACCACTTTAAGTTGCACCTGCAGAGGTTTCTGAGCCCCCCTGGTCCTCTTTGGGGTCTCTGAGGCCTCAGGCCGCACAGGCTTTCCCCTTGCACCCACTGTTGGAACAGGTGGTGTATGCTGATTGTGAACATCCAGACAGGATTTTCATTCATCTTAAGAGCTTTTCCCTTTTATATCCCATGGAGGAAAAGTTTAAGAAATGGAGCATGCAAGCCGTAGATGTGGCAGTCTCTTCCTTAAACAAGAACTTTAAGCGGAACTTCAGTAATTTTTTCATCTTTCCATCTATTAAAAATCCTTTGCCCTTGTTTTTAACTTTAGATGGTAAAACAATTTTCTCTTTTTTGTTCATGGACGGACACAGCTTCAATCTTGACAAAGTGGGTATTAGCCTTCATTCAGGATTGACTAGGCAAAAAAGTGTTAACTTCAGAGCTGAACAGCCCCACCCGGGGGGCGGTCCTACTGGCTATATCCCCTCAGCCTGCACTAAGCAGATCAGTTATTTTCTGCCTAACATAGGAGAAGGACATGGCTTCCTTCAGGCCCATAGGTCAGAGGTTTTTTTTCTACGTTTTTTTGTTTCTGTGATCTTCGATCAACTGCCGACTGGGTGACAGGCTGGATCCCAGATCCTTGTAGTCTCGCCAGTTTTCGGCCATCGAGCGTGTGCTGACCCTAGCTACGTGCTGGGTTTTCCACGACATGCCCGTCGCTCCACGGGTGGCCGGTGAGCTTCGCGCTCCAGGGCATGCATATGACCGGTCTCTATGGCTGAATCACAGCATGCCGGGCCGACAGTCACCTCCGTAACTGCGCGGAAGCTGGTCTGTCCGGAATGTTTTCCAGCATAATCCACGCAGGAAGGGTAAGTAGCTTCCCCTGCTTTGGCAGGAGGACATGGCTGGATATTCCTGGAGAGATCAAGTAAGTGGTTTTACCCTTTCTTTCCTCTCTCCCTCTCTTCCCTCCTCCCTGGGCTCTGTAAGCTAGGCTGGGTGCCGGGGGCTCACCTGGGGGGGGCTCCATCTGGAGTGGGAAATGTGCTGCATGTCTGATTCTGGTGTCATTGGAAATGTCAGTTTTTCTGCTTACCTGTGTTTCTCCCTCCATGCTGTCGGCGGACATTTTCTTGTGGTCCACGCCTGTTTTGGCCTCTATCTACTGCTCAGCGGCCATTTTCTTGTGGTGCGCCTGCTAGCTCGATTTGCCGCTCGGCGGACATTTTCTTGTGGTCCGCTCCCGTTTTGGCCTCGGCCTACCGCTCGGCGGCCATTTTCTTGTGGTCCGCACCTGTATGGCTCTATTGCCGCTCGGCGGCCATTTTCTTGTGATCTGCACCCGCTTTGGCCTCTCTACTGCTCGGCGGCCATTTTCTTGTGGTCCATGCCATTCTTCAGCACGGCCGCTCGGCAGGCCATTTTGTGGAAGTCTGGCCTCCTAGGGTGTATTTTACAGGCGCAAAATATACAGACACACGCTGACATAGGATCAGACTGACACAGGCAGCTGTGTGAGAGCATCTCAGGCGGGAGCAGACGGCAGCAGTAACAGTGACCATTCGAAGGGTGGTGAGTCCTCTGGGAGACCCTGCATCTCTGTAGCAGCTAGGAGGGTGGGCTGTTGATACCTTGCCTGGAGTCCCTGTGGGTGTCAGGCGCGTGGGTCAGCATGACGTCAGGTGTTTCAGGGGAAAAAAACTTCTGCTTCTGAGTTGGCAACTGGTGCCCCTGCTATATCAGTGGACGCTATGTCGGCGATCCTGGAGGCTTTTGTTGCCAAGGTGGAAGCGGCGTGTGGGAACACGGGGGGGGGGGTAGGAAACGCCCCCTCCCCCGCCATCTTCTGGGGATAATTCTGATGCAGAGCCAGGCCTAGCTGTGGCTCATGGCCTGGATTCTGATGCATCAGACTGCAGACTGTGACCGATCAGACAGTGAGAATGACTCCAAGTCCAGGTCAGTACGTGAAAAGGCTTTGGTATCTGACCTTATTATTGCAGTGCAGGATACGCTAAATTTGGAGAACGCTGTAGAAGCAGCAGACACTGGTCCCCTTTTGGGTTCCATAAAACCTGCCTGCACTGTCAAGGTGTTTCCTTGTGTCTTATTTTGATAAGCTCTTGTACAAGGAGTGGGAAAACCAACTAAGGGTTTTTACATCCCCAAAAATGTTTGTGGTACCGGTACCCCTTTGAGGAGAGTGGACCCTCCGGTGTCCAGACTTAATAGAGCTACCACATTTCCAGTGGAAGGGGCTCCTGTTTTCAAGGACCCTGTGGATAAGAAAGCTGAAGCACTCGCTCACTACCTATACACAGTGGTAGGCTCAGCGGTGCGCCTTGCATTGGCTGGGGCCTTAGTGTCTCAGACACTTACTGAATGGGCAAAATTACTACTCCAGGGGTTAAAGGAGCGAGATGCTCCTCCTAATGAGATAGCTTTGGCCGACCAGTTGGTACAGGGCCTTAAGTTTTGTCTGCGAGTCAGACATGGATACTATTCCCCTTCTGTCTAAAGCTTTGGTTTATGCGGTAGCAATATGCCGCCTGATCTGGCTAAAGGGCTTATCTGCGGACCAGGCTTCCAAGAAGGCCCTATTGGATCTGCCCTTTAAGGGCGACAGACTTTTTGGGACCTCTCTGGATGATATCATCAAGGATGCCACAGGGGGTAAGAGCACTTTGCTTCCTCAAACCAAGAAGGGTAAGGAGCCATGCCAGGGGAAAGGGCCCTCCTTTACTGCACGCAAGCGGGTTTTTTTTCGTCTGCCCATGGCGACAGGTAAAAGACCCCAGGCCGACAAAGCGCCTGCTCAAGGACAAAAATGTCCTTGGTCCCGCAAACCCAACAAGCCTGTGGACAAAGTTGCGTCCGCATGAAGGTACGCCCCCACCCAGCTCTCGGGTGGGGGACGAATTTGCGACTCGGTGGACAGCTCTGACCGGTGGGTTTGCAAAGTGATCTCCTCAGGCTACAAGATAGAATTCCTCTCTTGTCCACCGGACAGATTCGTTCCCTCCAACCTCCAGCTACAACTGACCCGTCGGGAGGCCCTGTTCAAGACGGTCCAGGGTCTGCTGGAACGCGTGGTGGTCATTCCAATTCCAGAGCAGGAACGATTTCAGGGTTTTTACTCAAATCTGTTCATAGTGCCAAAGAAGGATGGGGTTCGTCCAATCTTGGATCTCAGGGCCCTCAATTGCTTTGTGAAGGTACAAAGATTACGGATGGAGTCGGTTCAATCGGTAGTCACTGCTCTCCATCCAGGGGACTTTATTAGCATCCTTGGACATCAAGGACGCATACCTGCATGTCCCCATATACTCCAGAGTTTTCTGCGATTCGCAATCGGGGAGAACCACTATCAGTTTGGCCCTCCCGTTTGGCCTTGCTTTGGCACCCAGGTGCTCGCCCCGATTCTGGCCCTTCTAAGACAGCGGGGCATCGCTATCGTGGGCTACTTGGACGACCTTCTTCTGAAGGCCCCTTCAGGCTCAGAATTAGAGGTAAGCGTATCCATAACCTGTCAAACTCTCCGAGACTGTGTTTGGGTACTAAACACGCAAAAGTCAGTATTGGTGCCGACTCAACTCCTAGTGTATCTGGGGTTGATTCAGGATTCCTCAGACAATTCCAGTATTCCTCCGTGTGGAAAAGTTGCAGACCCTTCGGGCTGCAGTGCGGCAACTGACATCCAAGTGTTGGTCGTCACTCTGTTTTTGCATGCAAGTTTTGGGCCTTATGGTAGCCTCCTTCGAGGCGGTCCCATATGCTCAATATCACACTCGGGTGTTTACAGAAAGAGGTTCTGTCCAGATGGAACAGAATGCCCATCATCTCTGGATTATCAAATCCAGGTAAGCCACCTAGCCAGGACATCCCTGGTATGGTGGCTGACATCACCGGCTCTTCTGGCCGGGAAGTAATTTCTTCCTGTTCATTGGATAGTGATCACAACGGACGCCAGCCTTACAGGTTGGGGGGGGGGGGGTTGGAGTCTGGGGTGTTCAGTCGACGCAAGGTCGCTGGACCCCGGAGGAATCCCCCCTGCCAATCAATGTCCTGCAACTCCGGGCGATCAGGCTGTGCCTCTTCAAATGGTCTCAGAGGCTGCAAGGGCGTCCAGTCAGGATCCAGTCGGACAACGCCACAGCAGTAGCATATGTCAATCATCAAGGAGGGACAAGAAGCTCAGCTGCAGCATCGGAGGTCGCTCGCATCCTGAGGTAGGCAGAAAGGAGTGTACCGGCACTGTCGGCCGTGTACATTCTGGGTGTGGAACTGGCAGGCGGACTACCTGAGTCGCCAAATGCTGGACCAGGGAGAATGGTCCTTCCACCCGGAGGTGTCCCAGCTCCTCTGCCAAAGATGGGGCACGCCAGACGTAGATCTTCTGGCGTCCCGGCTCAATCGGAAGGTATTGAGGTTTGTGGCCCGGTCAAAGGACCCATTGGCAGATGCAACGGAAGTGTTGGTAGCATCGTGGGGTCAGTATCGGCTAGTCTATGCCTTCCCTCCCATAAGGCTCCTTCCTCTGCTTCGTAGAACGGAGGCCGAGGGAATTCCAATGATCCTGATCGCTCCAGATTGGCCTCAGCGTCCTTGGTACGCCGATCTAGTACGTCTGGTAGCAGACGTCCCCTGGCGCCTACCATTATGAAAGGACCTGCTATCGCAAGGTCCCATACTCCATCCTGCTTTAGTCACTGGCTTTAACGGCATGGCTGTTGAGAACCAGGTACTGAGAGACCGGGGCCTGTCAGATTCAGTAATCTCTACTATGAGAAGTGCTCGGAAGCCGTCCTCTAGGAGGGTTTATCATCGCACTTGGAAGGCCTACATTTCCATGTGAGGACATGAAATGGCATCCGCGTACTTATTTGGTTTCTACAGCGTGGGGTGGACCAAAGGCTTGCCATAAGTACGATTTTTAAGGGACAGATATCTGCCCTGGCTGTCTTTTTTCCAGCGACCCCTGGCGACTCACTCTCTTGTGAGTACATTTGTGCAGGGGATTCGACATGTGGTCCCTGCGGTCCATCCCCCGCTACCTCCGTGGGACTTAAACCTGGTCCTCTCGGTGCTTCAGAAGTCACCGTTTGAGAATATTAGGGATATTCCCTTGTTGACACTTTCTCAGAAAGTGGTCTTTCTTTTTCGTACATCACGGGACACAGAGCGACTTAGTCATTACTAATGGGTTATATAGATTACCTTCAGGTGTTGGCACTGGCCAATTCCAAACCGGAAGTACCCTCCCCTATATAAGCCCCTCCCACCCGGGAGCACCTCAGTTTTTTGCCAGTGTCTAAGGTGTTGGCCAAAGAGTAACATGTGTTTTCACTGGGCTTGCGTACAGGTTCTTTTGGGCCTTAGTAAGCTGTTCCGGATCCCACCAAAAAAGCTTCATAGCTAAACGGTCGGTACCCGGGCCTTGCAGCAGAAGAGCAAGGTTTTGCCTGTAATGCTTCTCTTAGGAGGGCTGGACCCTGGGATCCAGAGCTCTGGTCATACCCACGACCAAGATGTTGTCTGTGCAGGGTGCTATACAGGTCCAGGGGAGTGGAATCCTTGGGAACCCGGTCCCTGAAGGTTTAATTACAATGCCTGCCGTGATAGGTGAAGTTTGGACTTCTGTGGACCAAACAAAGTCCTGCGGCGGGGATCAGGTAAGTGGGGGCCCCCAGGAACTTGGTTCTATTGGGGGACCCCCAAGCCTAATTTGTCTTTCTGTCTGTTACCTAACGGTATTCCCGCTAAATATCTGTGTTTGCCTATAACTACTGAAAATGTAAAATTTTAATAGTAGTCAAGAAAAAAAAAAAAAAAACAGGGACCGCGGTACCTTTGGTAAACCACTAGAGGCCGCTGTAGTCCATTTTTCTTGTCATGTGGATCTTTGGTTTTCTCAAGTCAAAAGATCCAGGCAGCTGGTAAGTTTCTCTGTGGGAATCCACTTCCTCTGCCCTGTTGCTGCGCTCATCCACCGCACAGGCCCTCCGGCAAAAATGGCCCTGGCTCCTAGTCCCCTGTTTGATTTCGAAAAGGGCGCCAATAGCGCACGGGCGCGTGCACGCGCCTCCTATGAAAAAAAAAGGGGCGGGGCGGGTGGATGACGCTCGATGCGCGGCGCTTCTGCGCATGTGCGGGCGTCCCAGCATGGTTAAAAGACACAGTACAAGTGTCAGCTGCATGCAAACAGAGCTAGCAACAAACAGTGGCACACAGAGGCGGTTGATGCAGGCATCCCCATAGAAAGGCACTTTAGTGGACACCAGCTGGTATATAGCAGCACCTGTGTTAGACTATTACCAGCAAAATTGGTGTATGACGACGGGAATACCTCAGCTTTGTGCTTAAAGGATATGTCGTCCAGACGCTCCGGAAATAGATCTTCCAGGAAGCCAAAGGGGTCTCCATCGGGCTCTGAGGATATTGGGCATGCTTGTACTGCACCAATCTCCCCTGAGAATTCAGAGGTCAGTAGCCGTAGAAACCCCGCAGGAATGCCTGGTGCTGCGGCTGTCCCCAGTCCACCTGCTCCTGTATATATAACAGAGGAGGTTTTATCCTCAACTCTGGGAGGATTGGAAGAGAGATTAACAGCATTGATCGCTGCTTCCCTGTCTCAGGAAAAGCGCGTCCGATCTCCGTCTCCTCCTTCAGAGTGCCTGTTAGTGGAGGAACAGCCCCACACAGAGATCGACCTACCTGAAGGGGATCAGGATGAGGTTGATTCAGTTATGGAGGAATCAACAGTGGAAGAACCTTTCTCAGCTTCTCAGGCTGAAAGATTATGGGTTCAGTCTCTGACTAATATGGTCCGATCAGCATTTAAAATGCCTCTGGCGGAACCACCATCCACTACGGTTTCCTCGCTGGGGTCGCTAAAAGCTCCCCAGGCTCTCTGTTCCTTCCCAATCCACCCTTTATTAGAAGGGCTTATTTACCAGGATTGGGAGCATCCTGATAAAATATTTGCTCCCCCCAAGAGATTTCCGGTGATCTATCCCATGGAGGATAAGTTCATAAGAAAATGGAGGGTCCCTACAGTGGACGCAGCCATCTCTTCTGTTAACAAATCACTGACATGTCCAGTAGATAATGTTCCAATGTTCAAAGACCCAATAGATAAAAAATTGGAGTCTTTACTAAAATCTGCTTTCTCTACAGCAAGTTTGGTGACACAACCTGCGGTAGCAGCGATTGGAGTCTGCCAAGCAGTGAAAGATCAGTTGAAACAAGTCTTAAGGGACTTACCAGATCAGCAGGCTCTTGCCCTAGCTGACCTGCCTAGAGCCTTGTGTTTTGCGGTGGACGCCATAAAGGATACAATCCAACAGGCCTCCCGCTTTACGCTGTCTATAGTACATATGCGTAGGCTTCTGTGGCTCAAAAACTGGTCTGCTGAAGCTCCCTGTAAAAAACTGCTGGTTAGCTTCCCATTTCATGGAGAACGCTTATTTGGAGAAGATCTGGACAAATATATCCAGAAAATTTCTGCCGGTAAAAGTTCACTCTTACCGGTTAAGAACAAGGGTAGAAGTCCTTCTTTTAAGAGGCCTACTTCTCCAGTCCCAGGCACATCGGCTGTGAAGCAGTTCCGACGGCCTCCGCGGTCAAATTCAGGGGGCAGAAATCAGGGACAATCACAGGGTAACAAGAAGCCCTGGATCAAGAGAGGTACAAAACCTCCCCCCAAGGCATGAAGCGTTGCCCCCACTCAATCGGGTGGGGGGAAGACTTCAGTTGTTCACAGAGACCTGGCGGGACACCATCGTAGACAGATGGGTGCTCTCCGCAGTAAGTCTGGGATACAAGCTGGAGTTAAAAGGCACTCCTCCTGCCCAATTTATGAGGTCAAACGTGCCAAGAGATCCCCAAAAGAGAGGATCCCTCCTTCTGGCACTAGAACAACTATTGCTCCAAGGTGTAATCATGAAGGTTCGCCTGGAAGAAAGCGGATTCGGGTTTTACTCGAACCTTTTCACAGTCCCCAAACCAAATGGGGACGTGAGGCCCATATTAAATCTAAAAGGGCTAAACAAGTTCCTAAATATCAGGACTTTTCGGATGGAGTCGATCCGATCGGTGGCCACCGCCCTACAAGGGCAGGAATGGCTAGCCTCGATCGACATAAAGGATGCTTATCTGCATATTCCCATCTTTCCGGCCCACCAGAAATTTCTACGCTTTGCAGTAGAAGGGCGCCATTTTCAGTTCAGAGCCTTACCTTTCGGTCTGGCCACAGCACCACGAGTGTTCACAAAAATTCTGGCCCCATTATTGGCCAATCTAAGAACACAGGGTGTAACGATAATGGCATATCTAGACGACCTGCTACTAATAGACCACTCAGTGGGAAAGCTGGAAGTAGCTATTCACAAGACAATCGAGTATCTGGAATATCACGGTTGGATTATCAACCGGGACAAGTCAGCTCTAAGACCAGTCAAAAGTCTGGAATACTTAGGGCTAAGGCTGGATTCAAATCAGAGAAAGATTTTCTTACCTCCAGAGAAGGTGTCGTCTTTAAAAGATTTGACCCACTTAGTGGGTACAAAAAGAAAACCATCCATACGCCTCTGCATGAGGCTGCTGGGAAAGATGGTGGCTTCATTCGAAGCGGTACCCTACGGTCAATTCCATTCAAGGAATTTGCAAAGGGCCATACTGTCAGCCTGGAACAAAAAAGTTCAGGCTTTAGACTTACCAATGTCCCTGTCCCCTTCCGTTCGCAAGAGCCTCCATTGGTGGTTGGTGCCCCAGAATCTGGAAAGAGGGAAACCCTTCAGTCCGGTTTCTTGGAAGGTGGTCACTACAGATGCCAGCCTCATAGGCTGGGGGGCAGTACTGGAGCAATGGTCTCTCCAGGGCAAGTGGTCAGAAGCAGAAAAGGCCCTGCCCATCAATCTCTTAGAGATACGAGCAGCCCGGTATGCCCTAGTAGCATGGACATCCAAACTCCAAGGGTCCCCTGTCAGAATTCAATCAGACAATGCCACGGCAGTGGCATATATCAATCACCAGGGTGGCACCAAGAGTCGTGCAGCCCAGAGGGAAGCAAATTGCATCCTGGAGTGGGCAGAAAAATATGTCCCAGCCATATCCGCGGTTTTCATCCCAGGAGTGGAAAATTGGAGAGCGGACTTTCTAAGTCGCCAACAATTATGCCCGGGGGAATGGTCTCTTCACCCCGAGGTTTTCCAGGCAATATGCCAGCGGTGGGGAACACCGGATGTAGATCTGCTAGCATCCAGATTCAACGCAAAGGTGGACAGATTTGTGTCTCGCACAAGGGATCCCCTAGCTTGCGGCTCGGATGCCCTAGTGTTCCCTTGGGATCAGTTCAAGCTGATATATGCATTCCCACCGCCACAATTGTTACCGCGATTACTCCGCAGAATCAGGGTAGAAAAGAAACCAGTGATTCTGGTGGCTCCAGCGTGGCCCCGAAGGGCATGGTACGCGGAGATTGTAAAAATGTCAGTGAGGAGTCCTTGGACCCTCCCACATCGTCCGGACCTGCTGTCGCAGGGACCGATATACCACCCTTCCTTACCAGCCCTAGGTTTGACGGCCTGGCTATTGAAGCCCACATTCTGAAAAAGAGAGGGCTCTCTAATTCTGTGGTATCTACCATGATCAATGCCAGGAAACCGGTATCCAGGCAGATCTATTATAGGATCTGGAAAGCATACATTACGTGGTGTGAGGCCAAGAAATGGCATCCACGTAAGTACGTGATAGGGAGGATTTTGGACTTCCTACAGTGGGCTGTAGATAGGAAGCTTGCCTTGAGTACTATCAAGGGTCAGATTTCGGCCTTGTCAATATTTTTTCAAAGGCCCTTGGCTTCGCATTCACTAGTCAAAGCCTTTATACAAGCAGTGATGCGTATTAGCCCTCCGGTTAGTATTCCCATATGTCCTTGGGACCTAAACCTGGTTCTGTCGGTTCTACAGAAACAACCGTTTGAACCATTACAACACATTTCCTTGGTTCTTCTCACCAGGAAATTGATTTTCTTAGTAGCCGTTTGTTCGGCTAAAAGAGTATCGGAATTAGCCGCCTTGTCCTGTAAGGAGCCATATCTGGTTGTCCATAAGGACAGAGTAGTATTACGTCCTCATCCAGCCTTTCTTCCTAAGGTGGTATCGAGGTTTCATTTGAACCAAGATGTGGTTCTTCCTTCTTTTTTCCCCAAACCTAGCTCGGTAGAGGAAAAGTTATTACATTCTTTGGATGTAGTAAGAGCAGTTAAAGCTTATCTAAAAGCCACTGCTCAGATTCGCAGAACGGATTCTTTATTTGTTCTGCCGGAAGGCCCCAGAAAGGGTCAGGCAGCATCAAAATCTGCTTTAGCCAAGTGGATTCGACAGGTCATAATACAAGCCTATGGCTTGAGAAAGAGACCGCCTCCGTTCAAAGTTAGGGCGCACTCCACAAGAGCAGTTGGAACTTCATGGGCAGTGCATCACCAGGCCTCCCTGGCTCAAGTATGTAAGGCCGCAACATGGTCTTCGGTACACACGTTTACTAGGTTCTACCAGGTAGACGTTAGAAGTCAGGAGGATGTCGCCTTTGGGCGCAGTGTGTTGCAGGCCGCAAAAGATCCTCATGCCTGATGGCGCCCAGCTTATGTATCCCTCCCCTCATTTGGCATTGCTTTGGGACGTCCCATTAGTAATGACTAAGTCGCTCTGTGTCCCGTGATGTACGAAAAAGAAAAAGGGATTTTTATAACAGCTTACCTGTAAAATCCTTTTCTTGGAGTACATCACGGGACACAGAGCTCCCACCCCTCTTTTTGGGACACTTATTGCTTGGCTACAAAACTGAGGTGCTCCCGGGTGGGAGGGGCTTATATAGGGGAGGGTACTTCCGGTTTGGAATTGGCCAGTGCCAACACCTGAAGGTAATCTATATAACCCATTAGTAATGACTAAGTCGCTCTGTGTCCCGTGATGTACTCCAAGAAAAGGATTTTACAGGTAAGCTGTTATAAAAATCCCTTTTTTTGGTGGCTGTTACGTCAGACAAGTTTCTGAGCTGGCAGCCTTGTCATGCAAGGCTCCCTATCTGATCTTCCACAAGGATAAGTTGGTGCTGCGACCGCAGCCCTCTTTTCTTCCGAAAGTCGTTTCGGCTTTTCATCTCAATGAAGAGATTGTACTTCCATCCTTGTGTCCTCATCCGTCGAATCCTAAGGAGTCGGCGTTGCATTCCTTGGACTTGGTCCGAGCTTTGAGAGTATACCTATCTGCTACTTCCTTGTTCCGGAAGTCAGACTTACTGTTTGTTTCGGTGGCTGGTCCCAAGAAGGACCTAGCAGTCTCGCCGGCCACCATCTCTAGGTGGAACCCACAGATAGTAATCCAGGCTTACGCCTTAAGGGGTCAAGCGCCCCCTTTTCCTGTCACGGCGTATTTGACCAGAGCAATAGGTGCCTCTTGGGCTTTCCGACATCAATCGTCTGTTTCCCAATTATGTAAAGCAGCGACTTGGTCGTCCGCTCACACTTACACCTACATCAACTTTGTAGAATTTAGTGAATCTTCGGATGCCTCTTTCGGGCCGCAAAGTTTTGCAGGCGGCTGTTTAGAGTTGCAATTCCTCCGTTGGAGGAGCGCTGTTTTGTTTTTGGGGTGAAGTTTACTTTTATGCTGTTACCATCCCTTGTTTTTTTTTACACTACTTCGGGACATCCCACTTGTCAATAGGAAGCTGTCGGTCTATGAACGAAAGACTAAATAGGATTTTTTACTCACCGTAAAATCCTTTTCCACCCACCCCTCCTTTTTGTTTAAGTTTGTACTGCTTTTTGACAAACTGAACTGCGAGATGCAGAGAGAGGGGATATACCCAGAGGGTCTGCTCCCTGGGCGGTACTGTAGAAGGTGTGATGCAACACTTTTTACAAGTTTTTCTGCCTAGTCACTCCTAAATAACGGATAATACCCACTTGTCAATAGGAAGCTGTGTCGGTCCATGAACTCGGAGAAAAGGATTTTACGGTGAGTAAAAAAAAAATCCTGTTTTACTAGTGGCATGTCAGTGATCATCTATTCCCTGTCATAGGGAACGACGATCAGTGACGTCACACCCCTCCCTACAGTAAGAATTACTCATTAGGTCACACTTAACCCCTACAGCGCCACCTAGAGGTTACCCCCTTCACTGCCAGTTTCACAGTAATCAGTGCATATTTATAGCACCGATCGCTGTAAATATGACAATGGTCCCAAAAATGTGTCCGATGTGTCTGCCATAATGTCGCAGTCACGATAAAAACCACTCGTAAAAAAAAAAAAATATTAATAAAAATGCCATAAAACTACCCCCTATTTTGTAGACTCTATAACTTTTGCGCAAACCACTCAAACGATTGTGTTGTTTTTTTTTACCAAAAATATGTAGAAGAATACGTATCGGCCTAAACTGAGGGAAAAAAATTATATATATATTTTTTGGGGATATTTATTATAGTAAAAAATATGTAATTTTTTTTCTAAATTGACGCTCTATTTTTGTTTATAGCCGCAGTGGTGATCAAATACCACCAAAAGAAAGCTCTATTTGTGGGGGGAAAAAGGATGTCAATTTTGTTTGGGAGCCACGTTGCACGACCGTGTAATTGTCAGTTAAAGCGACGCAGTGCTGAATCTCAAAAAGGGGCCTGGTCCTTTAGCAACAAAATGGTCCTGGGCTTAAGTGGTTAAGGACCGTCTTATTGTATAAAAATTCTATCGAATATAACTTTCATCTAACCTCCAAGCCCATCAAAGAGGATAGGGACCAAAGAAATAAAAAAAAATAATCACAAAGTACTCCAGGGATATAGGTGACTAAAAAAACAAACTGGTTGGCAAAACTCTTCTGTATTGGATTCATCGCCTGAGTTTGCAGGCCATCCAAATGGGGGGGGACTGCCATTGAGCATCAGGCCAACGGCTACACTAAACCTAATGTAAATGGGGGTTAAAGGGCATCAGTCCAGGGACAATCCCTCCCTCAAAAGGGATGTCATCCTAGTGTACTAACTCCCAACCACACACAGAGGGAGAGGTCAAAACTCTAATAGAAGGGGTGGCAGAGGTCATCATTCTAATGCTAGAAACTACCACGTGAACCAGAGATACAATACCAGAGGGGTTCTCCCGCACGGTATTATGACCATCCTGCCACCCATTCCAACTCTTATCAGTATAATCACCCTCCAGTGACTACTTATAATAGATTTTCCCAACTTTGTGACCCATACAATGAAGGTAGGCATTCATATATGAATGATGATTATGATCAGTCCCCCTATGGTTATAACCAACCGAATCCTAACTCTCAGGGCAACCAGGTTTTTCCAGAGGATCCCCAAGGGAGAAAAAGGGGGTCAGACCTAAGAGAGGTTCCAGAGGAGGGAGGAGGACTCGGAGGTAAAGGGAGAACATAACCTGTTTAGGTGTGCAACCTTGGTAACAAAGAATTGAGTTAAGAGGAACAATTTATCTTGGGTAAGGGTCTTAAATTCGCTCCACCAAGAAAGCTTGACAAATTTAATACATTTATTGATATACACAAGTATATTAGATAAATATTCAATGGTATCTTATTTCAAATCCCTATAGAAATCCTGCCAGGGCGGCCATGTCCGGAACAGTTCATTCCGGACTGTCGAACCTATCCCCCAACTCAGTTGGCCCCGACTATCAACATGTTTAAGGATTTGGTTCTAAAAAAACCTTGCCAAGGTACCACCTAAGCGAATCTGTGATAATTTGTTGAAAGTGGGACTTGGATCTCTCTCTGAGAGAAAGGACCTTCTAATTTGCCCCGCGATTAAAGGTGGGGGTATCGTGGTACTTGATAAGGTTGATTACGAAAAAGAGATGTATAGGATTTTGAGTGACTATGATACCTATAGGGAACTACCAAACAATCCTACGTCGAAGTTTAGAAAGACCTGACTTGTCTCATCACAAAAGGTTTTGACCTACATATTTTAAACAAAAAAGAAAAATCTTTTCTTGTACCTTTTTTAGCACCCAGAATCCCTATAATGTACCATTTACCAAAAATTCACAAGGACCCACTACACCCTCCAGGATGCCCCATAGTCAGTGGTATTGACTCTATCACTTCACGGATTGGTCGATTATATTGAATTCTTTCTCCAACCTTTGGTTCGCCAAACTCCATATCTTAAGGATACTGGGGATACCATACGATTGTGGGAGGTTACTATATCATGGCTATGGCAGATGTGGCCTCATTTATATACATGTATTCCCTACCAGATGGGATCGGAGGCAGTCCAACATTTTCAAGTGGGAGGAGGATGTCGTCTATGCCCATGATAGACCACAACTTATTTTGTCGGCCAGGTATATCCAGGACATACTCCTCCTATGTTATGGCACTCCTGAGTCGCTTGCCCAATTCTTCTTGTTCCTTAATATGAACGATAGAGGGATTGTTCTATCCTATAAATTTAGCCACAGCAAAATCCATTTTCTTTATTTAGAAATCGAACTGTGTGCACGCTAGTTTAAGTTTTAATACTTATTTTAAACCTACTGATCGTAATGGTTTTATTCCTACCGACAGTTGTCCTCACAGATCATGGTTGCGTTCAGTCCCGAGGAGTCAATTTCTGCGATTACGCAGAAATTGTACAGATGTTGACATATTTGGAGATCAAGCCTTAGTCTTGCAACAGAGATTCTTAGATGAGGGCTATGATCAGAATGAGGTGGGTTTGGAATTATATAATGCAGGGGTCTCAAACTGGTGGCCCTCCAGCTGTTGCAGAACTACAATTCCCATGAGGCATTGCAAGGCTAAACAGTTACAAGCAGGACTCCCATAGGCAGAGGCATGATGGGACTTCTAGTTCCGCAACAGCTGGAGGGCCGCAGGTTTGAGACCCCTGATATAATGTTTCACAAGTAGACCGAACATTATTGTTGGTAGATAAACCTGGCCATGATTCTAGAGAGTCCTTTAAATGGTCACTTTTAACACCATTTTCAGTCCAACATAAACCGATCAAATCAATTGTTAACAGACACTGGAGTGTGTTGAAAAATGATCAGATTTTGGGTACTCTATTACCTGAACAGGCGAAGGTGATCTATAGGGGCGCTCCCTCTTTACGGAGCAAGATTGCTCCTAATATTAATCCACCAGTCTGAGCTTCATTCTTTCACAACCTGACAGGATACTACCCATGTAAGAAATGCAGTGTCTGTCAGTATAATATACGCGGGAGGCGTGTATCTAAAGAATTTACCTCCACCATCAAGCATTTCTGCGCATGTGCTACGATAAATGTTGTTTACTTATTGACTTGTCCTTGTGGCAAACGATACATTGGTCGTACCATACGTTCGTTCTCCACAAGAGTCCATGAACACATTACTAGGATTAAGTAGCATTAAACATACTGTGCCCAGGCACTATCACCAGTTCCACAATTGTGACCCTAGTGGTACAGAGTTTCTAGTCATTGACAGGTATATCCCCCATGGAGGGGGAGGGGGGCTACTACCAGAGGGGTCTCTCGATTAGAGACTTTCTGGATCTATGAGTTGCAGTCCCCCTCCCCATTGGGTATCAACGTGGAGTGGGACATCAACGCTTTTATTAATAAAGGCTAACTTCGGTCATCTACTGTATGACCATCAATGAAGATGTTTTCCTTGCCCTCTTCTGTCTTGGCTTGATAATGTCACAGTTTTTTTTTACTTTTTTTTTTCTCCAGTTTTTATAATATTTTTTCAAACAGAATGTTCATCCAAGTTTGATATGGTTTTTAACCATTCAATTTGTCTAAAAGTAGGTCATTAGGGATTACTGGGTTGTTTACGTTTTATGTTCATTATATATTCATATTATTTGTCTAATGTTGTTTAATATGTGCCCTAAATTTGGAATACTACCTTCATATGTACATGTCTTGTGATTGGTAATGATAGTTTCCATTTATTCATTTTAATATGAGTGTAGTTTCACTCTTGGTTTTACTCGTGGTCACCACAGTGTCACTGAGATGATTTTCTTTGCTGAATATGCGTCCGTCGTTAATTGGTTACGCACGGGTCCACACAGGATCCTCAGCGAGGCTTGACCCGCATTCGTTCCCTGTGTTGGAGGTGGTGGTATGATGTCAGACGCTTGCTGTTTCACAGCGAGGTCTGGTTTACACACAACGGCCCCGCTATACCCAGCGAGTATATGCGTTCCATAGTGATGACCGTTGCCTCACAGCGAGGCCTGAGTTGTATTCCTTAATCTGGCCCTATTGATTGGTAGCCAAGTTGAGGTTTGATCAGTGGCAGTTTGAGTAACCAATCATGTGTGATCTTTCTCGCTCATCACAAGTTATATCTATGCTTCAGAACGAGGCTTGAATTGTACAGGCTAACGCCGTTTTGTTTACCGGAAGTGACACGAGTAATACAGGTCAGCATCCGGTTGGTATGTATTTCAATTTGGGGTCACATTCTTTATATAATGTGCAGTGTTTGGGGCAGGCTCATACCCCAGATGTCTGTTTTTTTGTTTTTGTTTACCAACAAAAATGTGTTTATTGATTCAAAGGTGGTACACAGCCATATACATCAAAAACAATAATCGGCACTTCCATGCACATGACCAATTGATACAAAACAGGGTTAAAGTAGCAACCTCATAATACTGCTCGTCCTACAATATAGCATTCACAAGCAGAGTGTTTTTCCCATAACTAACCCAACCAGATGTCTGTTTAGATGAAACACGTTGGTCGAGCCCTGCCAACATCATTGCGCCATTCCACATTGTCCTTGCAAATGCAATCATCTCCATGTGAAATGTGTTTATTTGATTTTATTCCTTTTAAATAAATTCCTTTATGATATCACACTATGTGGAACCTATTTTATTATTTTTTGGTTACACCATGTGAATACCGAGACTCATTTTGGTCCTCCCTCCATCCATGAGAAATATATCTGCACATCATACTGGGAATCTGAAGTTTGTTCGGTCTTGATCTGGGACAGTGATCGTAGATGTCACATCTTCACACATACAGTGATTTTTACCACAAGCCTACATGACTTAAGAGGTATATACCCATTTAAGTCCATACATTCCGGTAAGCCTTTGCACAGTCCGTGGTGGTTGTCTGCAAATACCTTCCTTACCGTGGTTCCAGTGATGTCAATCAGCTAATTTTTACACATTTATATCAAGATTTCTATATGGACTTTGTTTCCTTTTTATATCACATGACTTTTTGTATTCACTAACAACACTTATATTTTCACGTTGGTGGTCATTATTTTATTTTTTTCCCTTCATAGGATTGATTAACCTTTTTTTATATTATTTTTTTTTGCATCTGGCTGGCTACACAGTTTTGTATTTGATTGTATATCTGAGCGCTGCATATTATTTTATGATTCATTACTTGCAAAATGTCTTTTGTTGTGCTGGCTGCTCTATATACTAATTCTGAGCGTCAGCACTGTATTTTTTAAAACTTTTTATCCAGTTCAGCTATTCTCAGGCAGTTGTCATAGCCATAGGAGTCTGCCAGTCCTTAAAGGATCAGTCAGATGGCCTGACGGGCTCTAATCAAGAGGATGATCCTGCTGAAAGCAGAGCAGATATAACTTGAGCACTGTGTTTTGCTGTTGATGCCTTGAAGCAGTGGTTCTCAACTCCAGTCCTCAGGACCCACTAACAGGCCAGGTTTGCAAGATAACTGAAATGTATCACAGGTGATATAATTTGCTGCTCAGGGATTGCAGTATTCTAGTCTGCATCTCCCCAAGGTAATACTTAAAATCTGGCCTGTTAGTGGGTCCTGAGGACAGGAGTTGAGAACCACTGCCTTGAAGGATTCAATACAGCGGGTTTCTCGTTTTGCTTTCCTGTCTGTACACATGCGCAGACTTTTGTGTTGTAAGAACTGATCAGCCAAGCTTCCTTATCAGTGCCCTCTATCAGTGCCCACTAGTGTCCATCAGTGCAGCCTCATCAGCACCCATCAATGAAGGAGAAAAATTACCTGTTTTCCAAATTTTGTAACAAACTGATTTTTTTTTTTTTTTTTTTTTTACTTTTCGGTCGTCTTTGTTTTTTTTTTTTAGCAAAAAATAAAAAACCCAGCAGTGATTAAATACTACCAAAAGAAAGCTCTATTTGTGTGAAAAAAAATGATAAAAATGTAATTTGGGTGTAGTGTTGCATGACCGTGCAATTTGTCATTCAAAGAGTGACAGCACTGAAAGCTGAAAATTGGTCTGAGCAGGAGGGAGGTTTAAGTGCCCAGTAGGCAAGTGGTACTATGGAGATTTTCAGATATAATAAAAGAATAAAAAAACTTGATTCCTTTCCAGGGTAAAGTGTTTTTAGGGATCCAGTTAGGGTCAACTATGGAATTGTCCTTTCAACAGACATAAAGGTACTGTGACTAAAATTCAAAGTGAACTTGCATATAACTTGCATCATTGAGGCATGTATTGGCCATTTCAAGTATTTTAACATCAACCACTCTAGTGGGCAGAGTCCCATCCTTCCGTTTCTAAGAGTTGATTCTTTAGGTCAGGACATCTGGATCAAGTCAGCAGAATCTGTTGAACAGGCCATTTTTCTGTGTTGCACAGTCTTAAGAATTTTCTGGCTGGACATGGCAAACAGCCTCCTGATTGCTCCAAAATACTCAGTTTATTGCAACTGATGCCAGCAATTGTAGCTGCGACGCTTACTCATTTCCTTTATAAGCTCAGTAGTCCCCTTCCCAGTCCCAGTTCAGATTGTGCTGAATTCACCAAAAGGCAGAAAATCAATAACCTTATGGACAACATAACCATTGCATCCTATCTAAATCACTTAGACCCCTTTCACACTGGGGCGCTTTGCAGGCGCTATAATGCTAAAAATAGCGCCTGCAAAGCGCCCTGAAAAAGCCGCTGCTGTCTCTCCAATGTGAAAGCCCTGATGGCTTTCACACTGGAGCGATGCGCTAGCAGGACAGTAAAAAAAGTCCTGCGAGCAGCATCTTTGGAGCGGTGAGTAGGGATGAGCCGAACACCCCCCGGTTCGGTTCGCATCCAGAACATGTAAACGAACCGATAGTTCGCGCAAACTTTCGAACCCCGTTAAAGTCTATGGGACTCGAAAGTGAGAAATCAAAAGTGCAAATTTTAAAGGCTAATATGCAAGTTATTGTCCTAAAGAGGGTTTGGGGTCCCGGGTCCTGCCCCAGGGTACATGTATCAATGCAAAAAACAACGGCTGTATTTTCAGGAGCAGTGATTTTAATGATGCTTAAAGTGAAAAAATAAAAGTGAAATATTCCTTTAAATATCGTGCCTGGGGGGTGTCTATAGTATGCGTGTTTCCCGTGTTTATAACTGTCCCTGCACAAAATGACATTTCTAAAGGAATAAAAGTAATTTAAAACTGCTTGCGGCTTTAATGTAATGTCTGGTCCCGGCAATATGAATGAAAATCATTGAGAAAAACGGCATGGGTACCCCCCCCCCCCAGAGCCCATTACCATCCCCTTTGGGTCTTGTATGGATATTAAGGGGAACCCCGCACCCAAATTATCCACTTAACGACCGCCCACTGTAATTATACGTCGGCAGAATGGCACGGACAGGCACAATCACGTGCCGGTACGTGACTGCCTTTGTATGGGTGGGGGGTCCAATCGGACCCCCCTCCGGTACAGTGGGCGGCTGGGATCGCTTCGGGAGCGATCCGTGATGAGGGGGCCGCCATTCGATTCTGGCCAACCCCTCGCGATCGCTGCCGGCGAATCAAATGCTTCCTCTGCCTGTGTAATGTTTACACAGGCAGGAGGAAGTGATGTCATCCCTCATGCGGCGCTCACATATACCGAGCGCCGCATGAGAGAAGATGTCAGGTTAGTGCACTAACACTACACTGACACCAGGACACATAGGTACATAAATCACACCCCCAGATCAGCCCCCAGTCACAGTGTCACTGATTGCAGTGACCATTTATTTACTGATCACTGCAATCAGTGACATTTGTGACTGTAAAAGTGTCAGGGCAGTTAGTTTTAGGTCCAGTGTAGCCCCCCTAACCCCCTCTACTAAAGGTTTAACCCCTTGATCGCCCCCCAGGTAACCCTTTCACCCCCTAGCACCGCCGTCACTAAGCGATCGTTTTTCTGATCGCTGTTTTAGTGTCGGTGATGCTGATCGGTAGTCAGTTATTTTTTTTAGGTTCGCCGCAGGTTTTTATAGCGTCGGGTACCCCCATATATTACCTAATAAAGGTTTAACCCCTTGATCCCCCCCAGGTAACCCTTTCACCCGTGTCACTAAGCGATCGTTTTTCTGATCGCTGTCTTAGTGTCGGTGATGCCGATAGGTAGCCAGTTATTTTTTTTAGGTTCGCCGCAGGTTTTTATAGCGTGGGGTACCCCCATATATTACCTAATAAAGGTTTAACCTCTTGATCCCCCCCCAGGTAACCCTTTCACCCCCTAGCACCGCTGTCACTAAGCAATTGTTTTTCTGATCGCTGTCTTAGTGTCGGTGATGCCGATAGGTAGCCAGTTATTTTTTTTTAGGTTCGCCGCAGATTTTTATAGCGTCGGGTACCCCCATATATTACCCAATAAAGGTTTAACCCCTTGATCACCCCCCCAGGTAACCCTTTCACCCCCTAGCACCGCTGTCACTAAGCAATCGTTTTTCTGATCGCTGTCTTAGTGTCGGTGATGCCGATAGGTAGCCAGTTATTTTTTTTAGGTTCACCGCAGGTTTTTATAGCGTCGGGTACCCCCATATATTACCTAATAAAGGTTTAACCCCTTGATCGCCCCCCCAGGTAACCCTTTCACCCCCTTTTGCCAGTGTCACTAAGCGATCATTTTTCTGATCGCTGTCTTAGTGTCGGTGATGCCGATAGGTAGCCAGTTATTTTTTTTTTTAGGTTCACCGCAGGTTTTTATAGCGTCAGGTACCCCCATATATTACCTAATAAAGGTTTAACCCCCTGATTGACCCTAGTTAACCCTTTCACCAGTGATCACCATATAAGTGTTACGGGTGACGCTGGTTAGTTAGTTTGCTTTTTATAGTGTCAGGGCACCCGCCGTATATAACCCAATAAAGGTTTAACCCCCTGATCGCCCGGGGGGTGATATCAATTAGGTTTTAGCGTCAGAGAGGGTCTGCGTCACACCCCAGGTAGCGTCAGGTTAGTGCCAGTAACGCTAACACCCACGCGTGAAGCATACACCTCCCTTAGTGGTATAGTATCTGAACAGATCAATATCTGAACTGATCAGATCTATACTAGCGTCCCCAGCAATTTAGGGTTCCCAAAAACGCAGTGTTAGCGGGATCAGCCCAGATACCCGCTAGCACCTGCGTTTTGCCCCTCCGTCCAGCCCAGGCCACCCAAGTGCAGTATCAATCGATCACTGTCACTTACAAAACACAACACACATAACTGCAGCGTTCGCAGAGCCTGATCCCTGCGACTCCAGTGCTGTAGGAGGTGATTTCACCACCACAGTTTAAAAAAAAAAGCATATATGCCGAAGCATTGGGGCAGCAGGGGCGGAGGAGCGATTTTTCTCCTAATGCCGCGTACATACGGTCGAAATTCCGACGGAGGCTTGCCCGTGGAAAAGTCCGACCATGTGTGTGCGGCATAACTTTTGCGGGAGGATGCCCCCATACTTCGGCATATATAAATGGTGCATGTATGCCCATCATTAGAAGTGGGTGGATGAAGGGCGGTATTCTAATGGTGGGCATACCCACCGATCAATCTCTTTTTTCGTTCAGCCAACAGGCTGCATGAAAAAAAAGATTACAATACATGTCCAACAAGGACCAGCAACAAACTGGCATGTTGCTGGACTTTGAATGGTTATACCAGATTGATGCCTGCGGGTTTAGGTATCATCTTGGTATCATTCTTTTCAGCCAGCGGCCGGCTTTCATGTAAAAGCAATCTTAGTGGCTAATTAGCCTCTGGACTGCTTTTACAAGCAGTGGGAGAGAATGTCCCCCCCCCCCCGGATATAAAAAGTGCCATTGGGAAAGCATTTTATCACACCGATCTTGGTGTGGTCAGATGCTTTGAGGGCAGAGGAAAGATCTAGGGTCTAATAGACCCCAGTTTTTTCAAAAAAATAGTACCTGTCACTACCTATTGCTATCATAGGGGATATTTACATTCCCTGAGATAACAATAAAAATGATAAAAAAAAAAAATATATGGAAGGAACAGTTTAAAAATAAAATAAAAAAGCAAAATTAATAATAATAAAAAAAAAAAAGCACCCCTGTCCTGCCCTTCTTGCGCAATGGCGAACGCAAGCGTCGGTCTGGCGTCATATGTAAACAGCAATTGCACCATGCATGTGAGGTATCACCGCGAAGGTCAGATCGAGGGCAGTAATTTTAGCAGTAGACCTCTTCTGTAAATCTAACGTGATAACCTGTAAAGGCTTTTAAAGGCTTTTAAAAATGTATGTAGTTTGTCGCCAATGCGCGTTTGTGCGAAATTTTAAAGCATGTCGTGTTTGGTATCTATGTACTCGGCCTAAGATCATCTTTTTTATTTCATCAAACATTTGGGCAATATAGTGTGTTTTAGTGCATTAAAATGAAAAAAAGTGTATTTTTTCCCCAAAAAATGCGTTTGAAAAATTGCTGCGCAAATACTGTGTGGAAAAAAAAAATGCAACACCCACCATTTTAATCTGTAGGGCCCTTGCTTTAAAAAAATATATAATGTTTGGGGGTTCAACATAATTTTCTTGCAAAAAAAAAAAAATGTTTTCATGTAAACAAAAAGTGTCAGAAAGGGCTTTGTCTTCAAGTGGTTAGAAGAGTGGATGTAAGCTTCCTAATGTTGTGTATAAAATGCCAGGACAGTTCAAACCCCCCCAAATGACCCCATTTTGGAAAGTAGACACCCCAAGCTATATACTGAGAGGTATGTCGAGTCCATTGAATATTTTATATGTTGACACAAGTTGCGGAAAAAAGGTTTTTTTTTTTTTTTTTTGCACAAAGTTGTCACTAAATGATATATTGCTCAAACATGCCATGGGCATATGTGGAATTACACCCCAAAATACATTCTGTTGCTTCTCCTGAGTACGGGGATACCACATGTGTGAGACTTTTTGGGAGCCTAGCCGCGTACGGGACCCCAAAAACCAAGCACTGCCTTCAGGCTTTCTAAGGGTGTAAATTTTTGATTTCACTCCTCACTGCCTATCACAGTTTCGGAGGCCATGGAATGCCCAGATGGCACAAAACCCCCCCAAATTACCCCATTTTGGAAAGTAGACACCCCAAGCTATTTGCTGAGAGGTATGGTGAGTATTTTGCAGATCTCGCTTTTTGTCACAAAGTTTTGAAAATTGAAAAAAATAAAAAATATTTTCTTTCTTCATTTTCAAAAACAAATGAGAGCTGTAAAATACTCACCATGCCTCTCAGCAAATAGCTTGGGGTGTCTACTTTCCAAAATGGGGTCATTTGGGGGGGGTTTTGTGCTATTTTGGCATTTTATGGCCTTCGAAACTGTGATAGGTAGTGAGGAGTGAAATCAAAAATTTGCGCCCTTAGAAATCCTGAAGGCGGTGCTTGGTTTTGGGGGGCCCGTACGCGGCTAGGCTCCCAAAAAAGTCCCACACATGTGGTATCCCCGTACTTAGGAGAAGCAGCAAAATGTATTTTGGGGTGCAATTCCACATATAACCATGGCATGTGTGAGCAATATATCATTTAGTGACAACTTTTTGTAATTTTTTTTATTTTTTTTTAGTCATTATTCAATCACTTGAGACAAAAAAAGAAAATATTCAATGGGCTCAACATGCCTCTCAGCAATTTCCTTGGGATGTCTACTTTCCAAAATGGGATCATTTGGGGGGGTTTTGTACTGCCCTGCTATTTTAGCACCTCAAGAAATGAGATAGGCAGTCATAAATTAAAAGCTGTGTAAATTCCAGAAAATGTACCCTAGTTTGTAGACGCTATAACTTTTGCGCAAACCAATAAATATACGCTTATTGACATTTTTTTTACTAAAGACATGTGGCTGAATAAATTTTGGCCTAAATGTATGACTAAAATTGAGTTTATTCGATTTTTCTTATAACAAAAAGTAGAAAATATCATTTTTTTAAAAAAAATTCAGTCTTTTTCCGTTTATGTCGCCAAAAATAAAAATCGCAGAGGCAATCAAATACCATTAAAAGAAAGCTCTATTTGTGGGAAGAAAAGGACGCAAATTTCGTTTCGGTACAACATTGCATGTCCGCACAATTTCCAGTTAAAGCAGAGCAATGCAAAATTCTGAAAACACCTCTGGTCCTTTAGCTACAAAATGGTCCGGGGCTTAAGTGGTTAAAAAAAGGAAATGCATGGGGCCCCTAGGCCCTATATACTCTGAACAGCAGTATACAGGCGGTGCAAACAAGACAGGGACTGTGGGTTTGTTCTTTAAGTAGAATCTGTTTGTAATTTTGAACTGGTACATTTTTAAAGTGTAGCTCCAGCCAAAAAAATATATTTTTAAGCTTTTTGTAAAACATAGGGAAGGGTTTTCACCCCTGTAACATTAGTTTTGCTGTCTGTGCACCTGTTCAGAAGATTTCACCTCACTTTCTGTCCCAATGACAACTATATTTGGGTTTTTTAGGGAAACAAGATTGGTGATAAAGCATCAGTGGAGAGGAGACACCTTTTTCCCATATTAACTCTTACAGGAGAGAATTTCCCTTCCTATGGGTAGATTTCCTCTCACTTCCTTTTGTCTCTCTCCGTTTGTAAGTAGGAGTCGTCTGAAAGTCGGATGTTTGAAAGTAGGGGCCTGCCCTATGTACTCTGCAGAAATTTGGGCCTTAGGTGTTGGTGTTGCCACAACACAGTAAGCCCTCACAGTTACTCTTGGTGGGCGCTGGAATGCCCTACTGTGAAATATTGGATCAAGAATTGTAATTACATGCCATTGTTGAACAGTGGCAGAAAAATTGGACCTTTGGTGGTGTTGCCACAACACTGTAAGCCCTCACAGATACTCTAGTTGGAGCGCAGGAATGAGCCCTGCTGCAAAGTATTGCAGAAAAAATTATAATTGCACGCCCCTGTTAAACAGGGGCAGAAAAATTGGGCCTTAGGCACTGGTGGCGGTACCCAGAACCAAAAATGTTCTTACAAGCTATCAACATAAACAGGAGGAAGAGGATAGTCACTCGGCATCAGCATATGCAGTCTTGAAAGGATCTCACATTCAAAACAAAATTATTTGGTTACATCAGCATCAGGTGCTTGATGGCTGTTGATCCAAGACTGATTCATTTTTGTGAAGGTCAGATGATCGACCGAGTCGGTGGACAGTTGCACCCTGTGATCGGTTACAAAGCCTCCAGCAGCACTGTGCGTTCCGAAAGAACGCTGGATGCAGGACAGGCCAGTAGCTCAATTGCATACTGTGCAAGCTCTGGCCAGTGATCCATCCTCAAGACCCAGTAACCCAGAGGATTATCGGTGGGAAAGGTGTCCAAGACTGATCTTGCCCCTAGGTATTCCTGCACCATGTGAATCAGACGCTGGCGATGGTTGCTGGAACCGATCATACCTTGGGGCTGCGGACTAAAAAATTGTCTGAAAGCATCGGTCACACGGCCACCTTCTCCACCGCTCCTTCTGTGACTGACCGAAGCCTCAGCAACACGTTGTCCAGGACCAGGAATTTGTAACCTCTTGCTCTTCCTATTTTTTGTCATACCATATAATGATCGGTTTGCTAGATTATTTGTCAAATGTAGATAAAACTCTAGGCAGTGTTTATAATCAATGGCGGCTGGTGCTCAAACATTTGGGGGGGGGAGCGCAAACAAACTGTAAAATTCAGAAAAAAAAACCAATTGTAACCTCACTGTGCCCATCAATTGCAACCTCACTGTGTCCATCAGTTCCCGCCACTGTGCCCATCAGTTGCCACCACTGTGAGAGAGGGGGCAGCACCCGTGCGCCCTTAATAGACGCACTGCCACTGGTTATAATTGGTGATTTAAAGTCAAGACTGACTGCATCTCCAAGGATGACGGTTAACTTGCACCTTCAGACAAGTTGCTAGAAAGTAGCTCTTGATTTTGGTTTAAACGTGATCTCTTTTGTAACATATGGGCCGAACAAGTTATAACCCAAACGGTGATCCCCATTGAACCCAATTGAAGTCTATTGGAGCCAAACAGGAAAAATCAAAGTACCCATTTTGAAGACTTCTATGCAAGTAAATGGCCTCAAAAGGGGTATATGGGAGTCCAGGTACTGCCCTGGTGGACATGTATCAATGGAAATTTTTTTTAACTATATTTTTCAGGAGCAGTGATTTTAATGATGCTTAACCACTTGCGTACTCACTCTTTGAACAACAATTGCGCGGTCATACAACACTGTACCCAAATAAAATTGTTATAATTTTTTTCCCACAAATAGAGATTTCTTTTGGTGATAATTTGATCACCTCTGCGGTTTATTTTTTGTTAAAATTAAAAAAGACAGATTTTGATGGGCACCGATAAGGCAGCACTTATGGGCACTGATAAGGCGGCACTGATGGGCACTGATAAGGCGGCACCGATAAGGCGGCACTGATGGGCACTGATAGGTGGCACTGGTGGGCACTGATAGGTGGCACTGGTGGGCACTGAGAGGTGACACTGAAGGGCATTGATAGGTGGCACTGGTGGGCACTGATAGGTGGTGGCACTGATAGGTGGCAGTGATGGGCACTGGTAGGTGGCACTGATTGGCACCACTGGTGGGCATGATAGGTGGTACTCGTGGGCATTGGTAGGTGGCACTGTTATGCACTGGTGGGCACTGATTTATGGCACTGTGGACACTGGCAGGTGGCACTCGCAGGCGGTACTGGTGGGCACAGATGAGGTGCCTGTTTCTCTTCCTCTTCGGGACCGATGTCCATTGCACAGAAGCCGGCTGTTAGCGTGAGGAAAAATAAATAAATAAATACTGAGCTTCTGTTTACATCACATGATCAGCTGTCATTGGCTGACAGCTGATCACGTGGTAAGGAAGAAACAAAAAAATGCCAGCGCTTAAGATGTATATACAGACATTCACCATAAACCAGGGTGCGTATATAGAGGGTATTGTCCACAGAAGGAACAAATGTTCCAGTCAATAAAAATGAAGATAAAAATGACAAGTGGCGGTTTAAATATAAAATCCTCAGAAGCAACAGGTAGTGATGAGAAAGTCGTTGATTTTAACTCAGATACTCAGGGCAGCTTTTCTCCATGGTGAAGCCGACTCAAGGTAGTGACATAAAAAAAGAAAATAGAAAAGCGCCTCTAAGTAAAACAGGTTTATTGTTAGATAAAACAAATCATATCCAACACTTACATTAGGGTAAGTTCAGGTGTACTCCAGTGTAATGAGTGTTCATGCTGGATCCAGGGTCTATGACGCTTCTCTGCGGATGCCCTAAGTCCCGGCAGTAGCAGCCGCAAGTGGCCAAAGTGCGAGCTGGTTAGTCCGTGATGAGGGATGGCAGCGGGAGATGGCGGCGATCAGTCCGAGAGAGAGCATCTGACGTCAGCTGGATTGGGTTGACCAGGGTACCACAACGCGTTTCAGAGCATGCGCGGCTCTCAAACAGAGCATGCGCGCTCCTTTCTCAAGTGTATAGAGGGACGGGAAGAATGGATTTTTAAAGGCACTTCCGCCCATCGGCAGAAAAAAGTTAACTAGTCACTTGACAGATGGGTTGGATAAAAAGAAGAATAACTGTTTACCACAAAGAGGAGAAATTAATTAAAAGGACAGCAATGTCCAACGCCATAATTATTTAGCAATGTACAGTCATTGTATGTGCTTATGCACATATGAAAAAGGGGGGGGGGGGGAAACGATGGAAAAGAAACATGCACATAATATACAATGATAATGAACGATAACAAGGATAAATTAAAATGAAATAAAAATTAAAATAATATTAAATGTAAATAAATTAAATTACAACCCCACATGAATGATGTTTACATGCACTTGTGGATTTACATTTTAGAAATTAGACAGGGGGGGTATATAAGGCAGAGATATTATCAGTGCCAAGGGGTGGATGGAGTATAAGAGCATGTTTAAATGTAGGGCCCTAAATAGATGGACTCTATACAGCCAAAAAATCATCCATGTGTTAAAAGAAGATGAGTTAATGTATAAATAATATAGATATAAAAGAAGCATACATACATGCGTGCATGCATGCATGTGAACACATGCACATACACGTGCACACATACATATATGCCTCAAGGACAATGATGGCAACGCTATGTGACATTGGGGCAACCATAAAATAGTAGGGTTTTTAAAGGATGGTATTCACTTCTAGTTCCTCGTTGAGTCCATTGGGCACAAGGGTATCTAAAGTAAAGATCCAGAAAGTTTCACGCTCACATAATCTGGAAAAACGCTCAGCCTCAGATAGGCTCTTAGGTATGGCTTCAATCACCCAAACCTGTAGGCCCTCTGTGGACTGATCATGGAACTCCAAGAAATGACGTGGTACGCTATGTTCGTCGCAACCAGTTTCCACAAAGCGCCGGTGTTTGCCAAAGCGCTGTCTTAGTGGATTAATGGTGTGACCAACTTATAGCATCTTGCATGGGCACGTGAGGCAGTAGACCACGTAATCACTGGAGCAATTATAAAAGTTGTCAAGCTGGTAGGTCTTATCTTTATGAGAGAAATTATATTGTCCATGTTGAACAAAGTGGCAGGTTTTGCACAGAGCTTTGTTACATCTATACATCCCTTTAAGAGGGGCTGGACAGATGGTATTAGTTGGTTTGGTATATTTTAACTTGCTTGGCGCTATCTTGTTCTTTAGAGTCGGAGCCCTTCTATAGGTGACTTTGGGTTTCTCACATAAGATTGTGGCCAGGTGGGGATCTTGTTTCAAGATGTTCCAGTGTTTGTAGATAATGTGTTCCATTTTATTATACTGTCCATGAAATCCAGTGATGAACCGAACAACAGGTTTTTCTAGCGGTTTTATCTTCTTGGGTTTCTTTCCAGAGAGAAAAGTAGTATGGGCGTTATCTATAATCTTTTCTGGCTACCCCTTTTCCAGAAATGTTTGATTCAAATATACGCTTTGTGATATATAGTCACTGTCCCTTGTACAATTTTGTCTTAATCTGCAGTACTGGCCCTTGGGTATATTTTTCACCCAAAGAGGGTGATGACAACTGTCAAAGTGAAGGTAAGAATTTCCCACAGTGGGCTTGGTATAGTTGCGGGCAAAGATGTTATTTTGCTCATGGTTAAGTTCCAGATCGAGAGGTCAAACTGTCCTTGTTCCATACAGCGGTGAAGGAGAGTCCTAATTCGTTAGTGTTACAGTATGTGACAAAGTCATCAACCTGGGAGGAGGAGCCGTCCCAAATGATGACGATATTGTCAATGTATCTGCCATAAAATACTATATGCCTAGCAAAGGGATTATTTTTCCATATGAGTTGGTTCTCCCACAGACCCATGGTCAGGTTGGCATAGGAGGGTGCAAAATTAGCCCCCATCGCTGTACCATGGGTCTGTAGGTAGAAATCCGCCTCAAAATGGAAATAATTATGCGTGAGGCAAAACAAAGTGGCCCCCAGGATGAAGTCCGCTTGTTTGTTGTTAAGCATGGGGTCGGAGGAGAAGTAGTGTTGTACGGCCATTAGGCCTATATTGTGGGGGATGGAGGTATATAGGGAATTAACGTCCAATGACAGCCAGGAATAGCTGTCAAGCCAAGTGTAAGAAGACAGAAGTTCCATGAGATGTATAGAATCCCGTATATATGATGAAAGGTCCTGGGCAAGCGGTTGCAGAAAGGAGTCAATATATTGTGAAAAGCCGCTGGTTACGCTATTCATAGAAGCGACAATGGGCCTACCAGGGGGGTTCATCAAGTCCTTATGTACTTTTGGTTAATGATAAAAGTACGGTGTACTGTAATAATTTTTGCGTAAAAAAGCTGCTTCCTTTTTGTCAATGACTTGATCTAGCATAGCTTTCTTAATCAGTGTCTCTGCTTCTATACGAAAGAGAGATAAGGGATCAGACGGAAGTTTTCTATAAGTATTTTGATCAGACAGCAGTCTCATGGCTTCGGTTACATAATCAGTTCTGTCTTGGATGATGATCCCACCCCCCTTGTCTGCGGGTTTGATGATGAGTTCTGGATTATTAAGGAAGCGTTTAAGTGAAGCCCTCTCACCGGGGTGGAGATTATGGTAACAGTGTTTGCCACTATTATCTGTATCTTGACATAGTTTTTGAAAGTCGGCAAACACAACTCTGTAAAAGGATTCTAAATACGGTCCCTTGGATTTGGTGGGGTAAAAGATGGATTTGGGCTGTAACGGTGTGTGTATAACAGAAGGTGATGTCTGAAAATGTTGGGTAAGTAGTTCAAAATCTATATCAAAATCTATCTCGCCAGGCTCTAGGTCACAGGTGTTAGGAGGACTGTCAGGACTATCAGGAAAATCTTCTGTAATAGCTTCCATAAATGCAAGGGGAGAGGATGGACAATCTGGATCCACCAATTTGTGTTTGGTGGACTGTATGTTATAGAATCTCTTAAGAGTAAGATTTCTTATAAATTTATTGAGATTCTTAAATAATTGGAAAGAATTAGGTTGTATGGTAGGAGAGAAAGTGAGGCCTCTACTCAAAAATGAAATATCTTCAGATGACAGTATATGAGAGGAAAGATTAAACAACTTTATAGTTTCTGTTGTTTTGCGTTGAGTTTTAGATTTTCTGCTTCCCCCCTGCATCCTCGTCTGTGTGTTTTCTTTTTAGTCAATGTTTTTGGTATGGACTCTTGTCTAAAAAAGGCGAGAAAGACAGGGAAGCAGAATATGATGGTATTTCATGGACGTTGAAATCACCAAGAAGAAGGTCAAAGATGGTAGATACTTGGGGAGTATTAGTAAGTGAAGTATCTTCCTGGCCCATGGATGGGGGTACTGTATAAGCCACAACACTAAAAGTAGAAGTGGGAGACAGTACTTTTGTATCAATGGAGGTACAATTGGAAGGGGTGCTGGATAAGGACAAAACTGTAGATTTAGATGGTGTATTGTCATCAAGAACTATAGAAATAGATGGTATATTGTCACCATGAACAGGGGCTATGCTGGCCATAGATGATGAGACTTCTCTAGATGATAGGCATTTGTTTACAAATCTTCATCTAGAGTGGACCATTTGGGGTAGTGGACTAGCTATATGTGCAATATTTGAGTTAGCGGAACTGGATTTATCTTTAGATCTAGATGTAACATTGGAAATTACTCTGGCATAAGGTACTATAGACATAAGTGCTGGTATTGTAGTGTCCTTTTTCCAGGAAAAAAAACTTTTTTTGACGGTAATCGTCCAAGTCCCTATGGAATTTGCCTAATTTGGTCTGTATGAGCAAGTTCTCTTTGGTTTTAGTATTCTTTTTTTAAGTGTGTCCAGCCAAGTCAGAGGAATCTTTTGTTGTGAAGCTATAATGTCCAGTGAGAGCATTTGTACATGATGGACTAGTTCATTGTATTTAATATGTCGCTGGCTGATAAGGATTTCTATCAGTTTGTTGGTCCAAAATTCAGCTATCCCCTCCCATTCTTTATTGTGAGCTATGTCCAAAAAGGAGCAAGTTTTGAGGATCCTCAGACCTCTGGGAGAGATTTTATGTTCAATATACTTTTTCAGAAAAAACTCGTCCCACCTCTGGGTGATGGTGGAGTGAATCAATCTTTCAAGTTTTTTGAATTTACCACAAAGGGTATATCGATCGGAGCGTCTAAGTTTGGCCAAGTGGCTAAACAGATCGAGAGGTAGACTAGTATATAGTGTATCAAGTATATCATATTTATGGTATTCTATTTCATTAATCAGTTCCATTATAGGGGACAAGGGGGAAATGGATACTCAAAAACTGAAAAATTATTTTATATATATATTTATATCTATAAAAGAAAAAGTATAATATGTAAGAGAGTAACGATAAATTAACGATAGAGGTAAAGTGGAAGTAAACCCATTGATTTAACAGTTAAATTCCCGGCATGCCGGAAATGCTAACTGCCACATTGGTTGTGCTCGCAACCAAACTGTCAAACCATCCAATGGCTGGTGTCATAACTGGTCACATGTGCAGCATCATGGCAGTTGAAGATTGAACAGAGGCCAAGATGGCAGCTTCCTTGCCTGAAAATGATAGGAGGGTTTACTTCCACTTTAATTAAATTTAAATTATATGTGGGAGAGCCCTATATATACATGCACGTGCGTGCGAGTCTATACACACATATACACACGCACACATACCCACATATAGAAGAACAAGGGCTTGTTTTTTAGAAGAGGGAGGTAATCAAGATGTATTAATTACTAGGGTGGTGATATTGACTGTACCGACAATCCCAGCTGCTATGCAAGACTTCACAGTAAATGCAAGAAAGAAACAAAAAAATGCCAGCGCTTAAGATGTATATACAGACATTCACCATAAACCAGGGTGCGCATATAGAGGGTATTGTCCACAGAAGGAGCAAATGTTTCAGTCAATAAAAATGAAGATAAAAATGACAAGTGGCGGTTTAAATATAAAATCCTCAGAAGCAACAGGTAGTGATGAGAAAGTCTTTGATTTTAACTCAGATACTCAGGGCAGCTTTTCTCCATGGTGAAGCCGACTCAAGGTAGTGACATAAAAAAAGAAAATAGAAAAGCGCCTCTAAGTAAAACAGGTTTATTGTTAGATAAAACAAATCATATCCAACACTTACATTAGGGTAAGTTCAGGGGGTAAGTTCAGGTGTACTCCAGTGTAATGAGTGTTCATGCTGGATCCAGGGTCTATGACGCTTCTCCGCGGATGCCCTAAGTCCCGGTAGTAGCAGCCGCAAGTGGCCAAAGTGCGAGCTGGTTAGTCCGTGATGAGGGATGGCAGCGGGAGATGGCGGCGATCAGTCCGAGAGAGAGCGTCTGACGTCAGCTGGATCGGGTTGACCAGGGAACCACAACGCATTTCAGAGCATGCGCGGCTCTCAAACATAGCATGCGCGCTCCTTTCTCAAGTGTATAGAGGGACGGGAAGGACGGATTTTTAAAGGCACTTCCGCCCATCGGCAGAAAAAGGTTAACTAGTCACTTGACAGATGGGTTGGATAAAAAGAAGAATAACGGTTTACCACAAAGAGGAGAAAATGAATTAAAAGGACAGCAACGTCCAACGCCATAATTATTTAGCAATGTACAGTCATTGTATGTGCTTATGCACATACGAAAAAGGGGGGGGGGGAGAAAAAAAAAAACGATGGAAATGAAACATGCACATAATATACAATGATAATGAACGATAACAAGGATAAATTAAAATGAAATAAAAATAATATTAAATGTAAATAAATTAAATTACAACCCCACATGAATGATGTTTACATGCACATGTGGATTTACATTTTAGAAATTAGACAGTGGGCGTATATAAGGCAGAGATATTATCAGTGCCAAGGGGTGGATGGAGTGTAAGAGCATGTTTAAATGTAGGGCCCTAAATAGATGGACTCTATACAGCCAAAAAATCATCCATGTGTTAAAAGAAGATGAATTAATGTATAAATAATATAGATATAAAAGAAGCATACATACATGCGTGCATGCATGTGAACACATGCACATACACGTGCACACATACATATATGCGTCAAGGACAATGATGGCAACACTATGTGACATTGGGGCAACCATAAAATAGTAGGGTTTTTAAAGGATGGTATTCACTTCTTGTTCCTCGTTGAGTCCATTGGGCACAAGGGTATCTAAAGTAAAGATCCAGAAAGTTTCACGCTCACATAATCTGGAAAAACGCTCAGCCTCAGATAGGCTCTTAGGTATGGCTTCAATCACCCAAACCTGTAGGCCCTCTGTGGACTTTGCTGTCCTTTTAATTAATTTTCTCCTCTTTGTGGTAAACCTTTATTCTTCTTTTTATCCAACCCATCTGTCAAGTGACTAGTTAACTTTTTTCTGCCGATGGGCGGAAGTGCCTTTAAAAATCCGTCCTTCCCGTTCCTCTATACACTTGAGAAAGGAACGCGCATGCTCTGTTTGAGAGCCGCGCATGCTCTGAAACGCGTTGTGGTTCCCTGGTCAACCCGATCCAGCTGACGTCAGATGCTCTCTCTCGGACTGATCGCCGCCATCTCCCGCTGCCATCCCTCATCACGGACTAACCAGCTCGCACTTTGGCCACTTGCGGCTGCGGCTGCTACTGCCGGGACTTAGGGCATCCGCGGAGAAGCGTCATAGACCCTGGATCCAGCATGAACACTCATTACACTGGAGTACACCTGAACTTACCCTAATGTAAGTGTTGGATATGATTTGTTTTATCTAACAATAAACCTGTTTTACTTAGAGGCACTTTTCTATTTTCTTTTTTTAGATCACGTGGTAAGGGGCCATTGACTCTGATCACAGCGTGCGTGGGGAGCGTGCAAAGGGGAGGACATCTATTGACGGTCTCCCAGCAAAGTAGGTCCGTGCTGAAGCCACCTGTTTTACCCTCTGGCAGCTGAGTAAAAAAAAAAAAACAGCGTTGCCCCCCCCCCCAAGATTCAAACCGGACCCTTATCCGAACAAGCAGCCTGGCAGGTCAGAAAATGAGCGAGCACCCCCTCCTGAACCATACCGGGTCACATTCTCTGCCCCCCTCCCACCCTAAAGCACCTTGTCCCCATGTTGATGGGCACAAGGGCCTCATTCCCACAACCGTGGCACAACAACAAAAACTGTCTGTGTTTTTTTTACTTTTGACACTTTTTTGGTGAATGGGTAGGGGTACTATGTAACCTATACTCATTCACATAGGGGGAGGCAGATTACGATAGGCCCCCCTGCCCGCAGATCCCAACAAACACCGGCCACAGTTGTGGGGATGAGGCCCTTGTCCCCATCAACATGGGGACAATGCAAAATGCATTGTGCAGCGCATAGTGCATTGTAGGGCGTTCAGTGGGGGGAACACCTGTCAAACAACCTGTAAATTGGGGTGTTCCACGAACGGGGCGAAGAGCCAATGTTTGGCCCGAACTGATGCTCGGGCTGAACCGTTCGCCTAACTCTAGTAACATATTTATGCAGTTGTTCACTTTGTAAATACTTGAATTTGATAAAGAAAAGCTCTGGCTCAAAAGATATTTGTCATTCTGGGGGGATTCTGTCTGGGAGAAATCATTTTTAACAAGACTTCTATTTATATCAAGGTGTCCTTATCCTGCAATCAAGATCCTTAATTGACTGCAAAGTGAAGAAGCCCAATTGGCACTGGCAAGCTTGTTGTGGTGCTCACTGGGTTACCCCTGAACACTCTGTGTAGAATATGTATTGCTGCAGATTCAGATAGATGTGTGAGGACCTGGGGGTGGAAACAGGAAGTGGGAAGTTCTGAAGTGAAACTAGGAAAACCGATGTACTCATGGTTCACTGCTGGCTAGAAATAAACAAATTCTTCACAAGATGCGTCTGATGACTCATCATTGGTTCCACAAAATCTACATGGTGACAGAAGTGAGATCGCTGAAACATCATGGCTCAGAATCTACGTGGCATACAACCCCTAATCTTTGATAATGACATTGCTAACAACTGGCTGAAATTCAAAAGAGAATGGAATGTTTACAGCAAAGCAGGACTCTCAGACAAGTCAAAAAAGGTACAATCTTAAAGTCTTCTTAATTTTGCTGGTTCAGATGTACTAGATACATATGAGTAATTTAATTTTCAAGACAATAATGACAGGATCCTGATGTCTTAATCAAGGAATTTGATGAGATATGCTTACCACAATGCAGGGCAGCCATTACGCAGCTTTAGGCCTGCCCCCCCAGCCTGACCACCAACATTCCCCAGGGCTTGCCCAAGGGCTATCCTACTGAATCTGCACACCGGCCACCTCACCTGTACGCACTCAGCCCCCCCACCTCAATCCTGTATATATGTCAGCCCCCCACACACCTGTATATATGTCAGCTCCCCCCACACACCTGTATATATGTTAGCTCCCCCACACACCTGTATATATGAAAGCCCCCCCAACCACACACCTATATATATGGCAGCCCCATATATACACAAATCTGTAAACACACAAGGCTCTGGCCCCTCCCTGTACACAAACAGCCCCCCTCCATTTCTTTCACAGCCCCTACTTGTAAATTAGATCTTCCTACCTAGTCCCAGATTGTTTCACAAAGCTGACATGTTGCTGGCACAGAGAAGCACAGTACACAAGGGGTGCACATGCACATACTATCCAGAGGTGGCAGTAAAGAGCTTGATGTCTGAGCTCAATGCCACAGAGAGCAGAATGAGCCGAGATCCTTTCTATACTGCACAGCACGGCTCCCCTTCACTCGTCCTGCCTTCTCCCGGCCCAGGTGGGCCCCGGGCCCCTTACATTTGTAGCGGCTGTACCCCCCTGATGGCGGCCCTGCCACAACATAATGTGATAATACACAGACATGCATTTAACATGATGGCTCAGAAACCTGATGAAGGAATACAATCCACACTGAGACTGCTGGCTAAAAGTGTTGATTTTGGAACAAATGAACTGATACGTGACAGGATTGTATGTGGTATCTACAATGATGCAGTTCGTGCTCAGTTGTTGAGGAAGAAAGATTTAACACTGGAATCGGCCCTCAGAATATGTATGTTGTTTGAACATTCTGAAAGGGCCACTAAGGAACTAAAAAACGAGGCAGAAGTGTTTGTGGTGCAGCAGAACAAAGGGCAATGCAGCAACTGTGGTAGTGAACATGCTACTGAGCACAACACGTTTCCGGCTTTTAACAAAAGGGCTAACTCGTGCAACAAATGGAATCATTTTGCAAAATGTTGTAGGTCCAAGCCTAAATATAGAGGTGCGTGAATGACACCATCTAGTGACACTAAACAACAAAATGTGCACAGAATTAATGAAGTGGAAAGTGATCACCCAAATTGTTTTCATTGTGAAAGTGTGGATCTAATTGCAAGTAAAAGAGAAATATTCACCACCCTCATTAAGGAAAATTGTTATCCATACTTACCGTAATTTTCCTTTCCTGGATCCTCCCCATGTCAGCCTACTATGGGTCAGCTCTGCCCTCTCTGACCCCTCCAGGACCACCTCTTTCTTAGCCCATAAAGGGCGGCTGCCTGCCCACACCAGTGTTCAAAAATACCCACCTTGCGACAGATAAACCGGGTGGGAAATCCCCGGCTGACATGGGGAGGATCCAGGAAAGGAAAATTACAGTAAGTATGGATATAAATTTTCCTTATTCCTGGCCCTCCCCATGTCAGCCTACTTTGGGATGTATTAAAAAACAATAAGCTGCGCAAAATAAAAATGAATGAAATGAATACCTGTAAAGTATAATATACATACAGAGAGGCTGTGACCCCTCTCTGTTAAGTGATATGTTTACAAACAATATGAAAAATAAGAAAATTGTGAAATGTTCCAGCTTAATGAAAAATAGATGACCTATTGAGTACTTATATTACAAAGTCACTTTCTGATGTCAAATAAAGGAAGGACTGTATGAACCTTCCTCGCATCTAGAAAATGTCACCATATGATTCCTAGTGAAAATTAAAAAAGATGTAGAGTCCTTTCCACCCAAATTCCACAGGTGATCAAGAACAAGCACCCAAGAAGAAGTGATGATAGTGTGATAAAGGGATCCTCCACCAATTTTATACTGCCGCTTACCAGATGGCGAGATCTCTTTTTAGGGAGATCGTACACACTTGGGGCTATTTCCCCAGCCCTGGGTCTCTGCACTCTGATGTATGAAGTACCGTCAGTAGTTCCCAACCAAAGAGTCCGTAGAAGCATACGTATTTATTTCTATGCAAATACAAAGGGGATGCCACCATAGCGTATCTCCATAAAAAACATTTATTAAAAATAAAAGAATCGCACTTACAATTATGCTGATGGTATAGGCAGTCATAGGATAAAATTTGAGCCGGCCAACTCTCGATCACAGCCCGTGACTTCCAGGACTGGCATTACGCGGTGATGTCAGCACGCCGCTTCTCCCTACGCCGTTCATCAAAATTGGAAGAAACGGCGTAGGGAGAAGCGGCGTGCTGACGTTCATCATCAGATAATTCTGTTCCACTGATATTGAAGATACCAGTACCTAGTATGCAATATACCTGGTCTTGACAATCCAGGAAGACACAACTCTAGATGTTGTTAACATACCCCTTTTAGGCCCCATTGGGAAAACCTACAGCTGAACTGGTTTTCAAAAGCTTTTAGTCCATTTCAGGTAGGTTGATACAGCAGAGACTAGGTCTAACCTACTCCACTCATCATCAGCTGTATCCGCCAGAAAGGCTGGGAGAATGATCTCCCAGTTCATACGAAATTATTTGGCCACCTTAGGTAGAAAGCTCGGTACCAGTCAAAGGACTATCTTGTCTGAGAGCACCAAACAATATGGTTCTTTAAATGAGAAGGCGCACAACTCAGAGACTCTTCTGGCAATGGCTAGATAAAAAACAAAAAACTGCTAAAAGAAATAATGAACAAGAGAAAGCTTGATCAAACAGAGGAACTAGCAAGGTTCTCAAGACTAGCGTTAAGTCCCATTTTGGAAAAAACTATTTCAATGGAGGTCTGATTTCCATGGCTGCCCTTAAAAATCAGATCACCAACAGATGTAGAGCACATCCTGTACATGACATAGCTGACAAGGCGGGTATTTGACCCTTCAGGGAATTATAAGCTAACCCTTTATCGAGACCACTCTGCAGAAACTCCAAAGTGTTTGATACTGAAGGAGATCCAAGGTCCCAATCGAGGTCTGTAGTATTCCAGATCTGGTGATAGGTTACATTCGTGGACCTCTTACGAGCCTGTAATAATGTCTCCGCTACATGGCCCGAGAGATCCAAGCCAGTTAAAGGCCCCCTCTCACTTCTAAGTCATTAACTTCAACCTCCTGGGGTTCGAGTGTCAGGCCCCACTCTGCAGAAGGAGATTCTGACAAGGAGGCAGTGGGATTGGTGAGCCCAACATTATCCTCCAACCCAGAGGGAACCACGGCTTCCTGAGCCAGTAAGGTAGGACTACTATTGCTGTGACCCATTCTTGCTGAATCTTCAGCAGGATTTTGAGAGCCAATGGATGCGGCGGGAACACATACACCAAGGGGAAGTTCCAATGCCTGGACAGAGCACCCTGACCCAACGCCTGTGAATGCCAGGTCCGGGAGAAGAAGCAAGGAAGTTGACAATTCTCCTCCAATGCCATAAGATCTATCGAAGGCTTCCCTCAGACCCTGAAGATCTTGCGTAGGTACTTGGGGTTGAGGCCCCATTCGTTGTTATCCCCAAAGCTTCGACTCAAGCGATCTGCTAAAACATTCCCGGACCATGGGAGATCAGATGCTGTAAGAGAGCCGAGATTCTTCTCTGCCCATAGGAAGATTTGACATGCCACCTGAAGGAGAGGGCGACTTCTTGTGCCCCCTTCATGAGACACATAAGCCACCATAGTTTTATTGTCCGAAAGGATCTTGACAGCTCGACCTCGCAACATAGGTTGGAACGCTAAGAGAGTGTGTCTGACAGCATCCAATCCCAGGAAATTTTGAACTCTTCGCCACACAAAGGTTCCATTGGCCTTGAACCTGCTGTCCCAGGCAGTGTGCCCCCCAGCCTGCCAGACTGGCATTGGTCAACACCACTATTGGTTCTGAGGCCTTCAATGGAACACCATGGGAAAGATTGCGAGCTACTGACCACCAAACCAGGGATTATCGGAATTGGCAGATAGATTTTCTGGAACAAGGAGTGACGATCCCACTGAAGAAGAAAGTTGCATTGAAACCTCCTTCTGCGCCACCTGACCCACGGGAATACTGGAATTGTGGCTGATAGAACCCCTAGATACTGCATGCATTCCTTCACCATTATAGAAGGCCTGGCCATCACTGATTTTGTCTGAGACTGGATCTCCTAGACCTTCCTCTGAGGAAGAGAAACATGACCCCGATCCGTGTCGAATTGTACTCCTAAATACTCCAACATTTGGGTCGGATGCATCTGGCTCTTACGAAAGTTGATCAACCAGCCAAAACGAGCTAGTGTTTTGCAGGTGAGATTCACATGAACTAGAAGGAGCTCTTTTGACGGACCCAGAAGTAGCATGTCGTCTAGATAATGGAATATTTGCACTCCCTTGACCCGAGAGTAGCTTTGAAAACATTCTCGGAGCCGTGCAGAGACCGAATGGGAGACATTGAAATTGAAAATGAGAGCCTTCTACGGAAAACCTGAGAAAGCAATGGTGAGATGCGTCTATGGAAGCATGAAGATACGCATCTGCCAGATCGATGGAAACCATCAAGTCTCCTAACTCCACAACCGAAATTATTGTTTCCAATGACTCCATTTTGAATGGTGGAACCTTCATGTAAGAATTCTGGACTTTGAGGTCCAAAACTGGTCTGAAACCCCCTGAAGCCTCTGGGACCAAAAACAGAGGGGAACATACTCTTTGACCCATTTCGTGCCTTGGAACTGGAAGGATGGCCCTTGTTGCCAACAGCTCCCCTATTTATCCTTGCAAACATTGCCTTCTTTACAAATCCGTAGGAAGTTGAGTTTCTACGAACAAGGTCTGAGGGGGCCTTGATCTGAAATTGAGACGATAACGTGATGATGGCTACAATCCAGGCATCCCGTATTTTGTCCGCCCAAACCTCCCCGAATTGGGCTAGTCTTGCTCCTACTTGAGAGGGTTGAGCGGAGACACCTTCAGAAATACTTATTTGAAGCCTTAGGAGCTTCGTTGGCCCTGGGCTTGGAAGACTTCTGGAAGGTCGAACCGGCTCCCTTCCAATTGACTGAAAAAATGGCCTACCTGCTCAGTAAGCACTGGCCTCTCTGAATCCTTCTTTGGATCTCTTGTTAAACTGAAAGGGGTGCCGTTGTCTCTTTCTCTTCTGCAGAATTAGGCCAGATCTGCTGCCGGAAACCCGCTGAATTGCTGATTCCCGAAGAGTAGCTTCCGTCTAATGGAGCCGAATACAGACTGTGCTTAGAAGCCTTATCGGCCGACCAATGCTTCAACCATAAGGCTCTGCGGGCTGTGACAGAATGAGCCATTATCTTTGCTGTCATCTTGACCTGGTCGACAGCCACTTCAGCCACAAACTCTACAGCAGTCTTGACAAACTGCAAAGGAGAAGAACTGCCACTTCCCAGACTTTCATCCGAACATCCATCCTCCAGCTCTGCTACCCCCACTCTAAGGGCTGCTGCCACAGAAGTGAGTGCTACCGCCGGTCTGCAGGCTGCTCCGGCCAAACTACACAACCTTTTTAGGTCTGCGTTTATTCTGCGATCCAAAGGATCCCTAAAAGAGACTGAATCCTCCAGCGGAAGTGTAATGTGGCGGGCGAATCTCTCTGTAATGAAGCATCCACCTTAGACGTAGTGTCTCAAGGGGTTCAGCTTCGATACTCTGTTATGCACATTGAGCTTCTTCTCATGCCCACTCATCATCAATTACTTCTTTAATTTCAGAAATGAATGGGAAGGAAGGTAACAATTTATTTAAATACATGTAGTATCTCTGCTGTTTCTTTGGCGGCAACAATTCTTCCTGCCACTCCATCGCATTCTTAACAGCCTCCACCAAGGGGGGAACCAGAGCAAAGATCAAACATATGACATTTCCTCTTCTGTGTCTGCGCCCGGATTTGCTCTTTCTAGAGGCTTTCTGATGTCTTGACCTCTCTTGGCTCGGGTCTGAGCGACTAAAGTGATGTAAGGGCGAGGGAGATCTGGAATGCCATGACAACAGGCGCCTATCAAGCTGCGAGCGACTCTGCGATTTGTCATGTCTAGTCCCTTTTTTTACTCCTTTGAGGCTGGAATGCTGATTTGGAACCTCTTTGCTGGCATTTATCCCGCACTGGGCCCTTCTCTCTGTAAAACACAGAGGATGTGCTCTCTTTTTTTTGTTTTTATAAATAAATAAACTTTTTTTTTTTTTAAACAAAAAATATATAAAATAAATAAAAACAATTAAAATAAACTTCTCCATCCGAATCTTCAGTGCTAAGGCAGGTAGGCAAAATTCCCCAGATTTATAGGGCACAGGATAATATAAACACTCTGACAGACAACTAACATAGCAGAAAGTAATGAGAGACCTGGAATTGAGGCTTAGCAGAGCAGCGCAGCAGATTGATTAGCTGGAGGCTGAGATTAGAGCAGTGATGAGTCCTCCTGCACACAGAGCAGCTCAGAGAGTGCCCTGGCCCACCCCTAGAGGACAGAGCCTGCTGCAAATCAGCAGTGAGCATTCTGGTGTTTGCTAGGCAAGCCAAAGAGGAAGCTGCCTCTGACCTCACCTGCCCAACTCTGAGATTCCTGAAAGGAATACACATGGGGGCGGTGAACTACAAGTCCCAGAGAGCCAAGCCACTGCCTGAACACACAATAACATGGAAGGAGAGAGTGCCAGCACCTGTCTAACGAAGGTATATACAGTCATTTATACTGCCAGTGACCTTTGCCAGTAATACACAGTCATTTACACTGCACCTTATTATCCCAGCACCATGGGAACCCACCTCCTCAGGAGATTTACACCCTATATGGGGGGGGTCTTCTGAAACGGGGGAGGCTGAACCCGAAAAGGATGGATGGTGGATGGAAAAATAAATAAATAAAAATAATAATCTTTAAAAGGTGTCCGGAGCGAGGACGAAAAAAGAACACTGGTCTGGGCAAGCAGCCGCCCTTTATGGGCTAAGAAAGAGGTGGTCCTGGAGGGTTCAGAGAGGGCGGAGCTGACCCATAGTAGGCTGACATGAGGAGGTCCAGGAAAACAAGATGCAACAAACATGTCAAGTTGAAAATTTATATAAAAGCAAATCAATCAACCTGCGCAAATAACCCTAAAAGACAGAAGCTGAAACACTGAGGTTCAAAATATCAAATCCCCACATGAAACTATAAAAGAAGCAGTGCAGCGCAAACAAAAAATAGACAATAATAAAAAATTACACTGAAAACTTGAATGATAAGAACAGTCCAGAATCTTCACTTAATTGAGTAATAAACATCAATCAGTGTCCAAATGGTGACTTCTAAAATCTTTAAAGTGACTTGTGTGACGACCTCCACCACTAGTAATGGTTAACAGCTCACCTCAGCAAGTGGACCCCTGAGCTAGTCAGTCAGGTCACAAAAGCAGTTCCCTCTCTGGGGTACGTAACATTAGAATCACTGTAGTATAATGCACACCAGGGTGAATGGATGAACTCAGGGCGCTTGTCAGTTTCACACCAGGAAGTCAAATCCAGAAAGCCAGATATATAAAGGAAAAGTAAGGACATCTAGTGCTCTCCGTTTTAAAACATTTCGTTTCGCTTAAAAAAGCATAAAATACACTTACAAAGGTGGCACTGTGCCTCGGTGCATAGAAATAACAGCGTATCCGTGTATATTGAATCCACGAGTGTCAGCATGTGTCAGCATGTGATTCTGCGTGACGTCACCCGCGTCTTACATGCTGACACTCGTGCTTTTTTATGCAAAATTAAATGTTTTAAAACGGAGAGCACTAGATGTCCTTAAAGTTGAAAATTGACACTGGTGCCAAATGCAATGTCATGTCCTTATCCACATTGCACAGCATTGACCCCAAAGCTGAAATTGATCAGCCAAATAAAGTAAACCTGATAGCTTATGGTGGTTAAACAATTCAGACACTGGGCACTTCTACCTTGGATCTATCAGGGGACAAGCTGCTATTCCACATTGTGGATAGAAATGTTAGGCGCATGCTAGGCTTACCAGACAACATGCGCTTAAATCTAATCCAACTCAGTCCAGAAGTACATGCAGTACAAAAACAGGCTCCTGAGATGACTGATTATGAGGACTTATTTCGAACTGACACTGTTGGTAAGCTTCCAGTCATGTATCACATGCGCTTATATGAAATGTTACAGCCTACTGTGTGTGCGCCTCAAAGGATCCCACTGGCTATAAAAGACAAAGTCTTGTGAGAGTTGGGAAGGATGACTAGACTGGGCATCAATGCGCCAGTGCAGGAGGCTACCCCCTGGGCATCTGCCCTGGCAGCAGTAATCAAGAAAGATGGCACTGTCCACATATGCATTGATCCTGTGCACCTCAATAGGCCTTATCATCCATTAAAAACTGTAGAGCAAGTGATCGCTGATATGCCACAGACAAAGGTCTTCAGCATTCTAGATGTAAAATGTGGATTCTGGCAAATCCCTCTGGATGAGGAATCATCATTACTTACAACATTTATGACCCCATTTGGGAGATACAAATGCTTACGAATGCCATATGGAATTTCAACTAAACGCAAAGTCTTTCAGAGTTGTATGGAACACCTCTTTGCTGGACAGCCATGTGAAATAGTCTTGATTTGGGGATCCTCCAATTAGGAACATGACAAACGACTTAAAAGCGTACTAGACCATTTCAGAACCATCAATATGCCATTCAACCCTACCAAATGTCGCTTCAGAGTCTCGGAGGTGTCATATGTTGGACACCTTCTCACGGATAAAGGTGTCAAGCCTGACCAAGAAAAAAACAAAGCCATTCATCAAATGCCTATTCCACAGGACAATCCTGGATTGCAAATGTTTCTTGGCAATTGACCAATTATCTCTCGGAGTTCATTCATCACTACAGTGAGATAACATCTCCACTCCGTCAGCTTCTGTGCCAAGTTGCCGACTGGTGTTGGACTGAACAACATGTTGTTGCTGTGGATACATTGAAAGCACAATTAACTAGTCCATCTGTCCTACAGTATTTTCATGTGCATAAGCAGGTGGTATTGTCTGCTGATGCTTCTTCCCAGCATGGTCTTGGGGCAGTCTGTCTTCAAGATGGGAGGCCTGTGGCTTTTGCATCAAGAGCCCTCACTGAGACTGAAGCACACTGTTCTCAAATTGAGAAGGAATTATTGGGACTAGTATTTGCCTGTGTAAAATTCCATGATTATATCTATGGCCGCCCTGTGACTGTGGAGATGGATCATCGGCCACTCATTACCATACTAAGATAACCCCTGCATACAGCATCTGCGCGCATCCAGCGAATGATGCTAAAGCTTCAATGCTACCACCTGAAAGTAATCTATAAACAAGGCCGTGAACTGTTTGTTGCGGATGCTCTTTCACGTGCACACCTCCCCACTTCTGATAACTCTGGAGCTATTGAGGATTATGATGTGTTGGCTCTGGATGGGCTGTTGTCATCCAGAAGTATTCAGGTACTAAAGCAAGAAACATAGGCAGATTCAAATAAAGTTTGTAGAGCTAACACGAGGAACAAAATAGGTATAGGTCAGCACCTGCATCCCTGTGATTTTTTTTTGGAAATCCCAGAAATGGGAGGGTGTGTGCATGGGACTATAACGGTGCTTGTATTGATTATACCAATGGATAGAATAGATAAAAAGAGAAGGTTGATAAAAAATAACAATTTATTCATAGGTTACAATACATTTAAAAGATATTTGAGGAAGAGTACAACGCAGTGCACTTTGTCCTTGTGAGTCACCAACATAACAGTCCTACATGTTTCGCCTAATCTAGGCTTCTTCAGGGACGTTTGGAGACTCTATATCAATCTAAAAATAATATAAACAGTTCATAGTTATATAATTTTTAAACATCAAAGTTGAAAAAAAAAATTTTTTTTTTAATTAATTACTCAAATAAAGTACATAATACATTGCTGGAGAATAAAGGTATATATAAGGCAGTACCTCTGAAATCCTGATGGCCCTTACAACCAGATAAGTGTCCCTGTGGTGGATCAAATATACTGGGAACACTATATGGAGTAGCCGGTATCTGTGTTGGACAGTGTCCGGGTTCGAAACAGCGTGCGCATAGGATCCACAAAATCCAAATAGGGGGATATTGGGTTAGCACCTAGGCTAGTCCAATCTAAGATATATATCAAAAGAAAAAGGAAAAAGGACAAAAGGACTCTCTTAAGAATGTTTGTCAAATAATATGACTACACACAGATCTACTATATATAGTGCAATATAGCAAATAAAATTTCATTAACTTACATATTGATATAGCAATGGGTGCATATTTTGGGAGCCCAGGAATAACAGCATAAGGGGCAACAGGCACATGTAGCAAATCCACAGCACCTGGTTCAATGTCTATAGATAATGCCAAAGGCAGGGAAAAAGGAGAGAAAAAAGGGTGGTGAGGAGTCAACCAAGGCCTGATATAAAAACACTTCAGGGTCCAAAGAAAACATATAGTGGGCCCTGCAGCCCATCAAAGATGGGGCATTTACCTTGAGATCTCTTCACAAAGGTTTTGATTGTTCATTGCAGAGATGCAGCTGAAGGCTTAATCCAAGCCAACAAAATATATCTGATCTGCATGAACAAAAAACAATCCAATAATTTGTATAGAGAAAGCAGCCCAGCAAAAGTGGGCTTGATGCTTTGGGTGTGGGTACATACCTGTTTACTCCGTGCGGTTAGCGTGGCTCCCAGAAAGGATCCCATGACCGAGTTGTTACCAGCATGGGTCCTATTTATATCCCTGGTGTGCAATTAAATGGCAGCACCGCATATGACGTAATCACGTCAGCGGCGTACTACGGGCGCTGGGTAATGACATCAGCAAAAAAAAAAAAAAAAAAACCTGCTGATAGGTCGCATGTGCAGAGAGATCCATCAGATGGAAAGCGGTGCGCACGGCAGCGCCCCCATGTGGGCGACGCAAATATTGCCGATGCTGTCTCAGTGCACGCGATCATCTCCAGCAGGACTGGGTCACAATTGCGGACAGTCATAACACCGTGCCTCCGCTCAGGTTCAGCGGCATAGATGCATACTGATGACTGCCCCCTAGCGCCCGTAGTGGATCTTTGTGGTTGTCACAAGCTGGTGAAACCAAACACTGCAAGCGCAGATGTCGGTGAATGCAATAACTGTTCAAGCTGCAATAGTATGCAGCGGAAAAGGAAAATTATACAAACAGATGGGGTAAGTGTTTAATGATGAAATTTGGAAGTATAGCCTGCTGTGATGTCAGGACATATACATGTAAGGCATACAGAAAGTGAGAGGTACTGCTTAGTAACCTACAGAGAATACATCAATTTAATTGAATAAAGGAACAAACCAATAAAAAAGATTACTTAGACTAGTAATATTAATTATATACATATTTCCGATATTTATAACATTATTGCTGAGAGCAACTGGGATTACAGTGAAGATGGTAATCCTGTATCCCTGGGTGACAATAGCTCTCCTGTATAGGAGTCGGCCAGAGAGTGACCATAGGTGGAGGGGGGGGGGTGAGGAAATGGAGGGAAGGGAAAGTGGGATATCCTCACTAATGGCCCTAGGCGCACCCAGAGAAATGTCTCACGATGTGAGACAGGGAAAAAACGGGCAAGGATGAAAGGAATTCGCAGAGGTTTGCCAGAGGGCTCGAATCCAGGCTCTACCATATTATGGATGGTTATTACAAAAAGGGTTTGTAACTGATGCCTTCGTTTAGGCCCAGGTATTTTGTGGCTTGGAGGCGATAGATCCATTTTGCTTCAATTTGGAGCAAACGTCGATCAACGTCTCCACCTCTCTCATTGGAGGAAAGATGTTCCAAGGCAAAAAAGCCTATCATTTTGAGCCTGTGGTTATGAAAAAGGCCCATGTGACGACTGATGGGTGTTTCCATCAGTTTTTTGGAAATTGCAGAGACATGATCCCGAATAGTGATGAGCCGAACACCCCCGGGTTCGGTTCGCACCAGAACCCGCGAACGGACCGCAAGTTCGCACAAACTTTAGAACCCTATTAAATACAATGGATGCGAACGTTCGAAATCTAAAGTGCTAATTATAATGACTATTATGCATGTTATTGTCCTAAAAAGGCTTTGGGAACCCGGGTTCTGCACCAGGGGACATGTATCAATGCAAAAAGAAGTTTTAAAAACGTCCGTTTTTCTGGAGCAGTCATTTTAATGATGCATAAAGTGAAAAAAAAAAAGTCAAATATTCCTTTAAATATCGTACCTGGGGGGTGTCTAAAGTATGCCTGTGAAGTGCCACGTGTTTCCCGTGTTTAGAACTGTCCCTGCACAAAATTACATTTCTAAAGGAAAAAAAGCCATTTAAAACTGCTTGCGGCTTTAATGTAATGTCTGGTCCCGGTAATATGGATGAAAATCTTTAAGAAAAATGGCATAGCTACCCCATCACACACCCCCCCCCCCCCCATACCCCAGCCCATTACCAGCCCCTTTGGGTCTTGTATGGATATTAAGGGGAACCCCGCACACAAAATAAAAAAGGCCCTATATACTCTGAACAGCCGTATACAGGCGGTGCATACAAGACAGGGACTGTAGGTTTGTTCTTATGTAGAATCTGTTTGTAATTTTGAACAGGTACATTGTTTAAGTGTAGCTCCAGCCAAAAAAATCTATTTTTAAGCTTTTTGGAAAACATAGGGAAGGGTTATCACCCCTGTAACATTTGTTTTGCTGTCTGTGCAGTGTGCACCTGTTCAGAACAGTTCACCTCACTTTCCGTCCTAATGACAAATGTTTTTTGAAAATTTGGGTTTTTTATTGAAACAAGAATTGGTGATAAAGAATCAGTGGAGAGGAGACACTTTTTTTCCCATATTAACTCTTACAGGAGAGAATTTGCCTTCCTAGGGGTAGATTTCCTCTCACTTCCTGTTGTATCCTTCCGTTTGCAAGGAGGAGTCGTTTGTAAGTTGGATGTTTGAAAGTAGGGGCCTGCCGTATATACTCAGCTGAAATTTGCCCCTTACATGTTGGTGTTGCCACAACACTGTGAGCCCTCACAGTTACTCTTGGTGGGCGCATGAATGGGCCCTGCTGTGAATTATTAGATCAAGAATTGTAATTGCATGCCCCTGTTGAACAGGGGCTGAAAAATTGGGCCTTTGGTGGTGGTGGTGTTGACACAACACTGTAAGGCCTCACAGTTAGTCTTGGTGGGCGCAGGAATGGGCCCTGCTGTGAATTATTAGATCAAGAATTGTAATTACATGCCCCTGTTAAACAGGGGCAGAAAAATTGGGCCTTAGGCACAGGTGCCACAACACTGCAACCCCTCACAGATACTGTACTTGGAGCACAGCAATGAGCCCTGTTGCAAAGTATTGCATCAAAAATTGTAATTACACGCCCCTGTTAAACAGGGGCTGAAAAATTGGGCCTTTGGTGGTGGTGGTGGTGGTGGTGTTGGAACAACACTGTAAGGCCTCACAGTTAGTCTTGGTGGGCGCAGGAATGGGCCCTGCTGTGAATTATTAGATCAAGAATTGTAATTACATGCCCCTGTTAAACAGGGGCAGAAAAATTGGGCCTTAGGCACAGGTGCCACAACACTGCAACCCCTCACAGATACTGTACTTGGAGCACAGCAATGAGCCCTGTTGCAAAGTATTGCATCAAAAATTGTAATTACACGCCCCTGTTAAACAGGGGCTGAAAAATTGGGCCTTTGGTGGTGGTGGTGGTGGTGGTGTTGGAACAACACTGTAAGGCCTCACAGTTAGTCTTGGTGGGCGCAGGAATGGGCCCTGCTGTGAATTATTAGATCAAGAATTGTAATTACATGCCCCTGTTAAACAGGGGCAGAAAAATTGAGCCTTAGGCACTGGTGCCACAACACTGCAACCCCTCACAGATACTGTACTTGGAGCACAGCAATGAGCCCTGTTGCAAAGTATTGCATCAAAAATTGTAATTACACGCCCCTGTTAAACAGGGGCTGAAAAATTGGGCCTTAGCCACTGGTGCTGGTGCCACGACACTGCAACCACTCCCAGATACTCTAGCTGGAGTGCAGGAATGAGCCCTGCTGCAAATCATTGCATAAAAAATTGTAATAACACACCCCTGTTAAGCAGGGGCTGAAAAATTGGGCCTTAGCCACTGGTGGCGGCACCCAGAAACAAAAATGTTCTTCCAAGCTATCATCGTCAATCGGATCATTGAGGAGGAGGAGGATAGTCAGTCAATATAACAGGACAGTCTCTCAGCATCAGCATCAGTCTTGAAGGGATGTGACATTTGAAAATAAATTAGTCTGTTATATCAGCTTCAGGTGTTTGGTAGCTGGTGGTGATCCAAGACCGGTTCATCTTTATGAAGGTCAGTCGATCAACAGAGTCGGTGGACAGGCGCACCCTGTGATCCGTGACAAATCCTCCAGCAGCACTGAATGTGCGTTCTGAAAGAACGCTGGATGCAGGACAGGCCAGTAGCTCAATTGCATACTGTGCAAGCTCTGGCCAGTGATCCATCCTCAAGACCCAGTAAGCCAGAGGATTTTCGGTGGGGAAGGTGTCCAAGTCTGACCTTGCCCCTAGGTATTCCTGCACCATGTATATCAGACGCTGGCGATGGTTGCTGGAACCGATCATACCTTGGGGCTGCGGACTAAAGAATTGTCTGAACGCTTCGGTCAGACGGCCACCTTCCCCACCGCTCCTTCTTTGACTGACCGAAGCCTCAGCAACTCGTTGTCCAGGACCAGGAGTTTGTAACCTCCCAGTCTCTGGGAACGCGTTGCACAGACCTTTCTGCAAGGCCTTCCGGAGTTGTCTCATCCTCTGCTCCCTCTGCGACGGTAAGATAAGGTTCGCAACCTTACCCTTGTACCGTGGATCAAGGAGAGTGGCCAGCCAGTAATGGTCCCTCTCCTTGATCCGAAGAATACGAGGATCCTTCCGCAGACTTTGCAGGATCAGGGAGGCCATGCAGCGTAGGTTAGCTGAGGCATTCAGTCCGGAGTCCTCTGGGTCACTAAGGACGACATGATCCGCAGCCACCTCCTCCCAGCCACGTACAAGTCCACTGGTTTCTTGGGACTGTAAATCATCCCTAAAAGACTGCTGCTGATAATGCTGAGTGCCAGGCTCCACCTCCATGCTGACACAATCCTCCTCCTCCTCCTCCTCCTCTTCTTCCTGTGCGATGGGTGGGACAGAAGGAACACTGTCTGGGTAAAGGGGGCCTTGAGAGGCAAGGAAGTCCTCCTCTTCCTGCCTCTGTTCTGCCTCAAGTGCCCTGTCCATTATTCCACGCAGCGTATGTTCCAACAGGTGGACAAGAGGTACAGTGTCACTGATGCATGCACTGTCACTGCTCACCATCCTCGTGGCCTCCTGAAATGGTGCCAGGACAGTGCATGCATCCCTGATCATGCCCCACTGGCGTGGTGAAAAAAACCCGAGCTCCCCTGACCCTGTCCTGGTGCCGTAGTCGCACAGGTACTCATTGATGGCCCTCTGCTGCGTGTGCAGCCGCTGCAGCATGGCCAACGTTGAGTTCCACCTGGTGGGCATGTCACATATAAGGCGGTTCTTGGGCAGGTTCAACTCCTTTTGCAGCTCAGCCAGGCGAGCACTGGCATTATAAGATCTGCAGAAATGCACACAGACTTTCCTGGCCTGCCTCAGGACATCCTGTAAGCCCGGGTACCTGCCCAAGAACCGCTGCACCACCAGGTTAAGGACGTGAGCCACACAGGGCACATGGATCAGTTGTCCCTGTCGGAGAGCGGAGAGGAGGTTGGTGCCATTGTCGCAAACTACCATTCCTGGCTTAAGCTGGCGTGGCGTCAATCACCTCTCGGCCTGCCCCTGCAGAGCAGACAGAACCTCTGCCCCAGTGTGGCTCCTGTCCCCCAAACACACCAGCGCAAGCACGGCATGGCATATTTTTGCCTGCGTACTTGCGTAGCCCCTTGAACGCCTACGGAGCACCGCTGGTTCCGAGGACAAAGCACAGGAAGAGGCCATGGAGGAAGAAGAAGAGGAGGGGGTGGAGGACAGAGGTGTGTCACAACCAGTAGTAGCATTTTGGAGGCGTGGAGGTGGAACAACCTCCAACACTACTGCACCTTGTCCTGCATCCTTCCCAGCTGCCAAAAGAGTGATCCAATGGGCCGTGAAAGAAAGGTAACGTCCCTGTCCATGCCTGCTGGACCATGAGTCAGCGGTAATATGCACCTTACCGCTGACCGCCCTGTTCAGCGAGGCCAAGACATTGTCTTCCACATGCCGGTAGAGAGCCGGAATCGCCTTCCGTGAGAAAAAGTGGCGTTTGGTAACCTGCCACTGAGGAACCGCACATTGCACAAACTCACGGAAGGGGGCCGAGCCTACCAACTGAAAAGGCAGCAGTTGAAGCGCTAGCAATTTAGCCAAGCTAGCATTCAACCGCTGGGCATGTGGATGGCTGGGAGTGAACTTCTTTCGACTGTCCAGCAGCTGGGGCAGGGAAATTTGCCTGCTAGAATCGGACGTTGGTGTACTGCTAGCAGAGTGCCCACAAGTACTTGGCTGTGACACACCTAATTCTACACCTTCATTCCTCTCAGAGCAGGTTTCAGAGAGGACTGAAGGTATAGTGGGGTTGGAGATCCCAGCTGATGCGGTGCAAGAAGAGGTCAGCTTTGTTCTTTGGTGTGGGTCTTTAAGGTAGGCTTGCCAACGAGCTGCATGGCAGGTCAACATATGTCTGGTCAAGCATGTGGTGCCCAAGCGGGTGATGTTTTGGCCACGCGATATACGCTTGAGACATATGTTGCAAACAGCAGCTGTGCGATCTGATGCACTCGACTCAAAAAAGGCCCACACCAAAGAACTTTTTGAATAACGGGCAGAGGCAGCGCCCTGCACAGGCGTAGCTCTGCGGTGTGATTCCGTCAGTGTGCTGCCCTTACGCTGGCCCCCCGAGGGCATCCTGCCTCGTTGGAGATGTGCCTCCTCCTCATCCTCCTCCTCCTCCTCTCTCCTATTAGGCACCCACATGGAGTCAGTGACCTCATCATCCCCTCCCTCCTCATCACTGGAGCCAATCTGGCAGTATGCTGCAGCTGCTGGAACATGACTGCCAGATTGGTGTCCTTCTTGAGCATCCCCTCTCTCTGCTCTCACGCTACTGCCTTCCTCTAGCTGGGTATCCTCATCAGACCCTTCGAAACGCTGGGCATCCTCCTGGAGCATGTACCCAACACTGTGCTCAAACAGTTCGGGGGACTCCTCAGGAGGACATGGTTGGTCTAGAGAAGGAGTGACTGATGATGACATTGATACCAGGGAAGAGGACGCTTTGGCAGCTGCTTTGCCAGTACCCTGAGCCTGGGTGAGAGAGGATGAGGAGGATGAGGAGGGCTTGGTCATCCACTCAACCAAGTCTTCGGCATGATGCGGCTCAACACGTCCAGCTGCCGAAAAGAAGGACAAGCGTGTCCCATGGCCACGTGCTGATGGCGATGCACCGCGTCCACGACCAGCACTGTTGTCTCTAGACACAGAGCCTGCTTGCCCTCTTTTTTTGGCTCCTGACTGTCTGCCTCTCCTTGTTTGCCTTCCAGACATTCTAATGGCCTGCAGGGAAATGGGAAAAGCAGCAATACAGGCTAAGTTAAGGTGTAATATGGTCAGGAGGCACACTCCGCCCGCTGTAAGTGCCGCAAAATCCTGTTTGTGTAACACACCAGGAAAAAGCAGCAATACAGGCTAAGTTAAGGTGTAATATGGTCAGGAGGTACACTCCGCCCGCTGTAAGTGCCGCAAAATCCTGTTGGTGTAACACACCAGGAAAAAGCAGCAATACAGGCTAAGTTAAGGTGTAATATGGTCAGGAGGTACACTCCGCCCGCTGTAAGTGCCGCAAAATCCTGTTGGTGTAACACACCAGGAAAAAGCAGCAATACAGGCTAAGTTAAGGTGTAATATGGTCAGGAGGTACACTCCGCCCGCTGTAAGTGCCGCAAAATCCTGTTGGTGTAACACACCAGTAAAAAGCAGCAATACAGGCTAAGTTAAGGTGTAATATGGTCAGGAGGCACACTCCGTCCGCTGTAAGTGCCGCAAAATCCTGTTGGTGTAACACACCAGGAAAAAGCAGCAATACAGGCTAAGTTAAGGTGTAATATGGTCAGGAGGCACAGTCCGCCCGCTGTAAGTGCCGCAAAATCCTGTTTGTGTAACACACCAGGAAAAAGCAGCAATACAGGCTAAGTTAAGGTGTAATATGGTCAGGAGGTACACTCCGCCTGCTGTAAGTGCCGCAAAATCCTGTTGGTGTAACACACCAGGAAAAAGCAGCAATACAGGCTAAGTTAAGGTGTAATATGGTCAGGAGGCACACTCCGCCCGCTGTAAGTGCCGCAAAATCCTGTTTGTGTAACACACCAGGAAAAAGCAGCAATACAGGCTAAGTTAAGGTGTAATATGGTCAGGAGGTACACTCCGCCCGCTGTAAGTGCCGCAAAATCCTGTTGGTGTAACACACCAGGAAAAAGCAGCAATACAGGCTAAGTTAAGGTGTAATATGGTCAGGAGGTACACTCCGCCCGCTGTAAGTGCCGCAAAATCCTGTTGGTGTAACACACCAGGAAAAAGCAGCAATACGGGCTAACTTCAGGTGTATAATGTGCAGGAGGCTTAGCAACAATGACACTGACACTGCCCCCTGCCTATCCTTCTCTCTCCCTGCACACAAGGTTTATCAAAGTATATGACACTGACACTCTCCCTGCCTATCCTTCTCTCTCCCTGCACACAAGGTTTAGCAAAGAATATGACACTGACACTGTCCCCTGCCTATCCTTCTCTCTCCCTGCACACAAGGTTTATCAAAGTATATGACACTGACACTCTCCCTGCCTATCCTTCTCTCTCCCTACACACAAGGTTTAGCAAAGAATATGACACTGACACTCTCCCTGCCTATCCTTCTCTGTCCCTACACACAAGGTTTAGCAAAGAATAGATTTGACAAGATTTGACACTGTCCCTGCCTATCCTTCACTTTCCCTGCTCCGGAACACACTACACAAGGCCGCCGTGCTGGCGGCCTTTTATAGTGTGGGGCGTGTACTAAACCCCCTCAGCTATAATTGGCCACAGGCATCCTGCCTGTGGCCAATCATTGCTCTCCTCGCTGCCGGCGCTGTGATTGGCCAAGCATGCAGGGTCACAGTGCATGCTTGGCCAATCACAGCGCCGGGATTACACTGCGATGGCGCAGTGTATTGTGGGCCGTTCGCGTCACTCGAATTTGGCGCAAACGGCCCAAATCGTTCGTTGTTCGCCGAACGCGGCGAACAGCCGATGTTTGAGTTGAACCTATGTTCGACTCGAACACCGAGCTCATCCCTAGTCCCGAATCCTACAAAAAAAATATATTTTTGTTTTACCTATGTAGAATGCCCCGCAGCTGCATTTCATAAGATAAACAATTCCTGTTGTCTGGCATGTAACTCTACATTTGGGTGCCCAATCATCTCCATTGGGTAAATTAATGTTTTGACCTTTTAATATGTAACGGCAAAAGTTACATTTCCCACATGGGTAGGTACCTGTCTTCGTAGGCTTAGGGATAGTGTCAGCGGCATAGTGACTGGATACTGTGATATCTCGAATAGAACGCAAACGTTTGTATGTTATCTCCGGGTAAGGTTTAATGTATCTGCTGACCCTTTCGTCAGAGGTCAACAGATACCAAAACTTACTGAAGATTTTTTTGATGGACCCATGTTGGCGATTGTATCGTGTAATTATTCTGGTTGAGTCGGACTTCTTTTTTTCCCTGGTATTATAAATCATGGTGTTCCTGTCCAGATTTTTAACTTTATTGAAGGCCTTTCTTAAGCATGTCTTAGTGTATCCTCTATGTTTCAAACGTGCATAGAGTTTGTTAGATTCTCGTTGAAAGTCAGTTTCTTCAGAGCAATTGCGCTTAAGTCTGAGATACTGACTGTATGGTATGCTGGAAATGAGTGACTTGGGATGCGAACTTGTAGCATGCAGCAAAGTATTGCCAGCAGTTGGCTTTCTATATAGTGTGGAGCAAAGGGTGCCTTTTGCATTTACAAAAAGTTCAATGTCTAGAAAGGTAATTCTTTCTTGGCTAAAGTTGTAGGTAAATTTTAAATTGTAGGTATTGATTTGTAAATGCTCTAAAAAGCATATAAGTTCGTCTTTTGATCCCGCCCAAATCATCATGACATCGTCGATGTAACGATGCCATGTGAGTATGTGATCAAGATTGAATTTCAAGTCATCGTTTGCAAAGAGATCACGCTCCCACCCCCCCAGGGAAGAGGTTCGCATATGAGGGGGCACAACCCGCCCCCATAGCTACCCCCTGCACCTGGAGGTAGTGGGAGCGTTTGAAAAGAAAGGTGTTATGAGTGAGGATAAATTCTAACATTTCAATGATAAAGTTATTGTACTTACGGCAATCTTTATCGCGTTCGTTCAAGAAACTGTGTACCACTTGTATCCCAAGGAGATGTGGGATTGAGTTATAAAGTGCTTCAATATCAATGGCCACAAGCCATGCGCCCTGTGGTATCGATAATCCATCAAAAATTTTAAGGAGTTCAATGGTGTCTTTCACGTGCGAGAATAAACTGCGCACGTGAGGATAAAGGTATTCATCAATCATCCTATTGACATTTTCTGTTAATGAACCGCAACTGGAGATGATGGGACGTCCGGGAGGGGGTATGATACCTTTGTGCACTTTGGGGAGTGCATAGAATGTAGGTGTAATGGGTTTTTCTATGTTAAGGAATTGAAAGGTATTAGCATCAATTACTCCTGATGTATGTGCCCGGGTAAGAATTTCTTTGTATTTTTGGAAACTAGATGAAATAAAAGAGGCGGGCACAGGTCTGTACCAATCTCTGTTCTGTATGATATCATAGCACATTTTCTCATATCCCGATTTGTTCATTACAACTACATTACCCCCTTTGTCTGATGGTTTTACAACCATATCGTCATTGTTGCGTATGGTATTGAGAGCTATTTTCAATTCGGGTTTGAGGTTGGAGGGGGGTCCCCATCTCCAATTGGTAGCCTCCATCTCCTTAGTAACCTGCAGGACAAACGCCCAAATATTGGGGTTGCCCTGCAGGACTGGGAATGAGCGTGACTTTGGCTTATAGAACTTCGGAGCAACATATATAGGTTTGAAAGATCTGGTTGTATTGGACCTCCAGGAGCAACCCCTGGAACTGAGAATGTCCAACCCTCTTCTTCAGGGTTGCTTTCATCCCAGAGGTCCATGAGATCCTGAAGGGCCTGAAGCTCCTCGAGAGTAACATTTTGCAAAAGAGAGTTATCATTGGGAATGGGATGGACTATAGAGTTTTTGCCATCATATAGAACTTTATACATCAGGCGTCTTGCAAATAGGTGCAAATCTTTGATGAGTTCGAACCTATCTGCTTCACCATCTGGGCAAAAAGTGAGACCTAAACGTAACACCTCTTCTTGATTTTCCGATAGAGGGTACGATGATAAATTGATAATGTCATTATTGTCCCGGCCATCATTGTCATTGGGGGCGGGACTGATTATTTTAAATCCTGTTGTGAGGTACGTGTAGTAACCGCAATGACTTTCTTATCAGTGGAAAAAATAGGTGCAGTGCGTATATCAGGTGTACTAATGGGTCCCTGTATGGTGGAATCTGTGGATCGTGCTTGAGCTAATGGGGCTGCTGGTGTAGAAATCGAGTTAACTCCTACTGAGGAGGACAGTAGTGATACTGAAGTGTTATTTAAGGTGCCCATTGTGTTGGATGTAGATGTGTGAACTTTATGTGTTCTTTGTGAGCACGAGCGCTTGTCTTTAAGAGGAAACTGGGCCCTAGAAACACTTTTTCTTTTTTTGGTAGTATCAATGGTTTCAGCACGACGACCTATCGGAACGTAGGAAGCTGATGAAATTGATGAGGATTCTGATTCCCTTCTATCTAGATTGATGATGGGAAAATTTCTACCTTCAAAGTTATTTTTAGGGTTGCTATTGCGTTGTTGACTTTGTGTGGTCCACTTATAGGCCTGGGCGTTGTCATATGCCCGTTTGTCTCGAAGAAGCTTAGCTTCTTTTGTTTTAATTAAATTAGTGGCGTATTTGGTTAGATGTTCTTTTAACTTTTGATCACTGGTGGTGTAGCCTGTGTACGAAGTCACATTACTGTGGCTTTCTTGCCATTCCCGAATTTCAATGTCAATGTTCTCAATATCGGCACTGTATTGGCCGCACAAGATCTGCATCATTTGAATCGAACAGGATTGAAGGTTGGTCTCCCAAGCTTCCTTAATGTTCGGTTCCACTTTCTTGATGTTAGGGAAAATTTGTATGTGTAGTCCCCAAGGGACTATTTTACTGTCAATGTATTGCTCAAAAAACTCTTTGTGCCAAAATAATCGAGTTTTTTTCTCTACCAACCTCTGTAAGCCCGAAAAAAATTGGGTGGCGTCTTCTTCAGATGCCACACCCTTGGACCTGGATTTTCTGACGTCCTCCACAAATCCCTCCCACTCCTTACCGCAATATCCCATCATCTCTCTGGGTCGCCAATTGTATAGTCACTGTGTTCTCATCGTCCCATATTGGGTACTGTTGAGTAGAAAAATTAAAATAAAAAACATTCAAAGAAAATTGAGAAAAACATTAAGTTCTATAAATCGAAGGAGGATTTATATTTGTTATAAATTTGAATATATTATCATTAAAGATTTGAAACAATATCTTCAAAAGGCAAAATATAAAGTGATAGCTCTATGTAAAGTTGGATGGGTGTTTAAATCCACCCTGAAATGTAAATAAAGTTTGTAGAGCTAACACGAGGAACAAAATAGGTATAGTTCAGCACCTGCATCCCTGTGAATTTTTTTGGGAAATCCCAGAAATGGGAGGGTGTGTGCATGGGACTATAACAGTGCTTGTATTGATTATACCAATGGATAGAATAGATAAAAAGAGAAGGTTGATAAAAAATAACAATTTATTCATAGGTTACAATACATTTAAAAGATATTTGAGGAAGAGTACAACGCAGTGCACTTTGTCCTTGTGAGTCACCAACATAACAGTCCTACATGTTTCGCCTAATCTAGGCTTCTTCAGGGACGTTTGGAGACTCTATATCAATCTAAAAATAATATAAACAGTTCATAGTTATATAATTTTTAAACATCAAAGTAGGCAGATTCAACCTGTCAGCGCCTCATGGACATCATTCTCAATGGGTGGCCTGGCTCCTTTAGGGAAATCCCACATGATATCTGACCATTCTACTCTAAAGGAGGAATTGACAGTGGATGATGGATTAATCCTGCGTGGTCAGAGATATGGCATCCCCCACTCTCTCCAGAAATACTACTTGACACAGCTCCATCAAGGTCATCCTCTCATTCTTTCCACTAAGCGAAGAGCACGTGAAACCATGTTTTGGCCCACTATATAAACTGACATTGAAAGAGAAGTTTCCAGATGTGCCCCATGCAATGCTCTACGACCGCACCAGATGAGAGAACCTTTTAACTCTTCATAGACATACCATGGACGTAGATAAGGGGGGGGGGGGTTTGGGATGTCTGAACCCCCCCAGTACAGAGTTATGCTTGTGAAAAAAAGGTGAGCTTTGCACTAGTCCCTGTCCGGTCGATAATTGTCAAGGGATGGGAACAATGCAAGCTCCTGTGTCGGTCCAGCCACTGCCTCTGTCATCCTTCCCCCTCCTTCCTCTGCTCTCCAGACCACTTTAGATCTTGACTCGGGCGGGGCATTCCTCTTGTTACCGGCCTCAAAATGTGAATTAAGAGAGCCGATAATTGTAGACGTGATGAGATAAGGTGATCAGCTTGGCGTGGACTGCAAAGAATCACACAACAGCATAAGACAGAACCACTGGGTTTTATGGCTGGAAATCGTTTGACTCCAGTCACATGGTGGGTGGCCTTATATAAACTCTGTTTGTGTACCTTCTCTGCCATCTACTGGTTCTTGATAGAATAGCAGGAAGGTATTTCTTTGCTAGAAATAAAATAAAAAAAATGAGTATGTACTTTGCTTTGGGGTGTCTGTTTTGTGACCATATAAACCCCAGTCCGTCACACTCTCCCCTCCTTCAGTTAATGGCTCCCGACATTAAACTCAATGGTTATCTCAACACTGTTTAGTGATTTAAGTAACCCAGATAGGTACTTGTTGCCACCAAGGAGCTATGTTAACTACCTGGCATGTCATGGGAGTAGCTAGCATTGTAGGAGTTTGTACGGTGTGAATCTGACTTGGTATGTATCTTGGTTGACCTAGTGTGTCATATGTAAAAATCTCTTTAGGCTTAGCTTGTCTGGTAGATCTTCTGACAGGAGTTGAGTCATCTCCATCAACATCATTCTTCATTTGCATATCTTGGCTCACAGGTAAGTCTTGACTTAATGAGGGTAATTCTGCAGTGTCTAGTCTCACCATGTCTGTAGCCCAGATTTGGTCGCCAACTAATGTTCCATCATTTTGTTCTTGTTCAAGATTGGGTGTGGTAGTTGTAGGATAGAACTCTTCAGCAGAAACTCTTAAAGGGATTTTCTGTACGTTTTGAGAGTTTTGTTGAGACACAACACGATCATGACTTTCTGTAGTCTCTGGTATATAAGGATAATACCATCTTTCTTCATCTGAACATTCCTCCTCTTGGTCCAGATCCATTCTGGTCTCCTTTCTGTTACTTGATTGTCTTTGTTTCATTGGTACTCTTGGAATGTGTCCTTCAATTGGTAGGTCATTCACTGGTAGTAAAAGATTTCTGTGCAGCACTCGAATAGTCTTTTTACCACTTTCAGGCTGAATTTTGTACACAGTCCCATCTTTGATTCTTTCTACCACTTTGTGTACTGATTCTTCCCAGTATGAACGAAGTTTACCAGGTCCTCCTCTTTCAGAGAGATTTCGTACTAAGACCCTATCACCCGGTTGAAGAGGTGCTCCTTTTATCTTCTTGTCATAGTACTTCTTTCCTTTAGCAGATGATTTTTGGCTATTCTCGGATGCGATTTTGTAAGCTTCTTGCATTCTGGATGCCCATTTTTGAGTAAATGTTGGTTGACTTTCTGATTCCTTTTCCAAATTTAGGTTGAGCATTAGGTCAATAGGCAAACGAGGAGATCTTCCGTACAATAGAAAGAATGGCGAGTATCCTGTGGCTTCATGCCTGGTGCAATTGTATGCATGAACCATATGTGGAAGATATTCTTTCCAATCTGACTTTTTCTCTTCCTCTAAGGTGCGAAGAATCTGTAACAAAGTACGGTTCAGTCTCTCCACTGGGTTACCCTGTGGATGGTACGGAGTAGTTCTTGAATGAGAAATCCCTGCCAATCTTTGCAATGTCTGAAACAAGTTGTTTTCAAATTCTCTTCCTTGGTCATGGTGGAGTTTCTCTGGATAGCCAAAACGTGGTATGAAATCTTGAAAGATCTTTTCTGCCGCCGTTTTTCCAGATTTGTTCTTAGTGGGATACGCTTGTGCAAAGCGTGTGAAGTGGTCAACTATTACAAGTATATACTCATATCCTCCTTTGCTTTTTTCCAAGTGAAGATAATCAATGGATACTAACTCTAAGGGTGAACTGGTAGTAATCGAACCCATAGGTGCTCTTTCGGTGATATTTGGACGCTTTTGTTTGATGCAGTTGCACTTCTTCAGCACATATTCATCAATGTCTCTTTGCATAAATGGCCAGTAAAATCGTTCACGTGCTAGGTGGGTTACCTTGTCTGTACCAATGTGACCCATGTCATCATGAAGATTTTTGAAGACCAATGGTTTTAGCTTTTCTGGTAGGACTAGCTGTTTTCGGGTTCCAGCGTGTCGGTAGAGGATTCCTTCATCAACTCTGAGTTTGTTCCATTCATGTATCAAACGTCTTGTTTTACTGGTCATACTTTCCTTTTCTTTGTGGTTTGGAACCCAGTCGTTTTCCTTAAGCCAGACAACTTTTCTAATGTTGGTATCGTCTTGTTGTAATGCTCTGATGTTCTCCTGAGTCATTGGGCAGATGGTCTGTCCTTTCAGCAATTCTTCGGCCACATCACTTTCTGAGTGAAAAGTCAATGAAGCCACCCATAGTGCCTCTTCTTCGTCGACAGCTTTGCTCCCTTGCCACATAGCTGACACAACCTCAGATGGTACAAGCTCTGTGTACTCACTCAAATTCTTTGTGAGTTCCACCGGAAATCGTGACAGTGTATCCGCGTCTGCATTCTGTTTACCTGGCCTGTACTTGATATCAAAGTGGAAATCGGCCAACTCGCCAACCCAGCGATGACCCACAGCATTCAGTCTGGCAGTACTCAATACATATGTCAATGGGTTGTTGTCTGTGTAGACTGTGAATGTTGGAGCGTAGTACAAGTAATCTCTGAATTTGTCACAGACTGCCCACTTCAGAGCTAAAAACTCAAGTTTACCAGAGTGAAGATGGTAATTGCGCTCTGCTGGAGTCAATGTTCTGGAGCCAAACCCGATAACACAAAGTTTTTCTCCTTGTCGTTGGTACAGTACAGCACCTAGGCCTTCATTGGAAGCATCAGTGTGTAAAACGAAGGGTAGGTCAAAATCAGGGTATGCTAGTATTGGTGGATTGGTTAGCATGTCCACCAGTCTGGATACTACAGCTTGATGTTTGGGTGTCCATTGAATCGGTGTTTTGGATGGCACTTGTGTTTTGTTCCCATTTTTCTTTGTAGGTTTCCCTTGATTGTTTTTGGTAATGGATGTAGCAGATTCTTTCTCAGTGTTCTGCAAAAGTTCATACAGTGGTTTAGCAAGTCGAGAGAAATCTTGAATGAAGGACCTGTAGTAGCTCAGGAATCCTAACAAAGATCTGACTCCTCCCACTGTTTTTGGTTCTTTCCTTTTCAAATGTAATACCGCTTCAAGATCTTTTGGGTCAATTTTTATGCCTTCTTCTGACACCATTCGTCCGAGGTATCGAATCTGTCGTTTAAATAGTTCACACTTCTGCGGTCTAAGTTTGATACCATGCTCGCGCATTCGACTAAGCACTTGCCTAATATCATTGACATGCTCCTGAAAAGTTTTGGAGTAGCAAAGTACGTCATCCAGGTATGGAGAACAACATTTGTCTCTGATGCCCTCTAGTACATTTTCCATGCATCTCTGAAAAGCTGCTGGGGCATTAGTTAATCCGAACGGAATACGATTCCACTCCAGGAGTCCCCAGGGGGTGCTAAAAGCCATCAGATGTCTGGAGTCTTCATGCACAAAGCCTTGATGATACGCACTACCCTGGTCCAGGATTGAGAACCATGTAAATCCTCCTAAGCTATCCAGCAGATCTTGTATTCTGGGTAGTGGATGTCTATCTGGGATAGTCTTTCGGTTTAACTCTCTAAAGTCAACACATAGTCGTAGGTTACTGTCCTTCTTTCGAACACAGACAACCGGTGATGAGTATGCGGAAGAAGATTTTGTTACCCAACCTCGGTCAAGAAGGTTTTGGATATATTCTTTCACTTCCTTGTATAGGGGTTTCGGTATTGAATTGTAGTGTTTCTGGACAGGAGTTTCATCTTTCAGATTTATCCTCAATTTCAGGTTAGGAATGCATCCTATGTCTCCCTCATCTTGAGCAAAGACATCTGATTCGTCATATAACATTTGTCTCGCTATCTCCTGTTCTTCTTCTGAGAGATCTTCCAAATTGACAGGTGGGTGCCACTTAACAGATTTGTTAGTGGATAGCTGATTTCCAGTGTCCACTTGATTCAACTGGTTTACATGAAACACCCTTTTCTTCTGGTCAATTCCCTTTCCATCGTCTTTGTTTGGAGACCATGGTAGAATTTCAGCTGCTGGAGAAATGGTACCCAATACTGTTCTGGGCGGAAGGTAGATGTCATGTTGAGCACGGTTCAGTATAGGTATCTTCACCAGTTTAGAGAACCCATTTGGCACATCTACCACTGAAGGAAATAGTTCAAGTCCTTCCTCAACTGGATATTCTGGAAGTGGTTCAAATGGCATGATTCCTCCTTTTGGCCATGCTCTAATTCTGCATTTGACTTCACAGATCTCGCCTCCTTTAATCTGGAGTCCCTTCTTCCCCACTTTGACCAAACGACTATCGGATATTTCTCCTGGGTCAGTTGCTTGACTGACAGCATTGACAATGTTATTCGCTACACTCTGTCTTACTTTCATAGCTTCACTCAGCAAGATAGTCAGGTTTTGGGTGCTGTTTGGTCGGTCACGGTTTTCTCTGATCAATTCTTCGATCACATTAAACCCAAGAATTGGATTGCCATTACAGCAGTCACTCACCAGCATTGGCACATAGATGGCTGAGTTTCCATGTCCACTACTTTCAAATTCCAGGCAGACTTCAATCCATCCGATGAATGGAATGATAGAACCATTTGCAGCTGTAATAGATAAGTTGTCATCACAAAGTAAATCTTGTATGTGCCTAATGGAGACACTGGGTAGAAACTTTTCTAACCATGCCTTCCCGACAATGCTGACCTGAGCTCCTGTGTCCATCAACATGTCAACCGGAACACCATTCATCTGGCATGATAGTAGGCATTTTCCTCCAATTAATTGTGCTACGTGTTGTTTGGAGAATCCCTTCTCTTTTGGGAGTGTTCTAGTTGACCGGTGGGTGAATACCCTGTTTACCTTCGCACGGAACAGATCATTTGAGGTGGTCACTGGTTGTCCCTTCCCAGTGACCGTCTGTCGTTTCCCGACTGCCTTTCTTTTCTTCAAGCAATCAACTGCTCTGTGTCCTGTCCAACCACAGTAGAAACAGTGGTAGCAGTTCTGACTCTCTCGTTTAATGCAATCATCACACCTGGGTTTGCAGTGAGCTGTATCTGAAACTTGAACATTGGTTAGTGGCTTAGTCCTTTGCTTTCCAACAACAGGAGTTTGCTTCATCATCTTTTCCAGGTTCTTTGTGAGAGCAGAAACCTGTGTTGTTAGTTCCGTTAATGCAGTGTGATTTGCTCTAGCATCTTTCTCAACTCTCTTTTGCAAGGTGTCTTTTTCACTATTACCTGGTGTCTGTGATGAATGAACAGTAAGAGGTTTATGTTTAGGTGCACTGTTTAAGCGTCTCTGTCTTTCTGTTTCCTCATCAACTGATCTGGTGACCTGCTCTATGATAAAGTCATCCGTTACTGTCAAATCAGACACGTAAGGCTTGATATTCCGTCTAACATTAGAGTTTTTTCCGTTTAGTCCCTGATACAGTGTATGAAGGAATATGCCTTGCACCAGTTTTTTGTCATAGTTAAGCTCTCGCCTATCATGTTGTGATGTGGACAGAACTTTTTGTTTTAACCCCACTAGCCTGTAAACAAATTGTTGTGCTGTTTCTCTTTCTTGCTGGGTAGCATTACTAAGGTCCTGAAATAACTCATTACCACTTCGTTCTCTCATATGTGACTTCAAAAACCTCTTCAATTCAGCAACAGTAAGATCATCTTTGTCAGTCAACATATCTTTAAAATGACCAGGTTTAATTATTCTCAACACGGTGCGTATAATTTCAGATTCAGGGAATTTTTCTGTTAGACCCTCGTCAATTTGTCTGCACGCGCTACTGTAACTCATGTCCGAACCATGATCTGAAATTACACCACCATGCATTTTGAATTCTCTACGTGGCAATAAAGCAACAACGTCAGTTCATTTCACCACCTCCGATACCTGTTCAGTCCTTGCAGTCCCGCTACTTATTTTTTTTGCAGCGGTTGCAATGTCCACAGTTGGTGTACTTTCCTTGTTAAGTTTTAGTTCATTGATCTTGTCTTGGATGATGAGTAGGTAAGACATGCCTTGATCTTCTAACTTTTCCAGCTGATCACTTCTCAAGTAGTCTTCAATAAATTCAACGAGTTCCATTTCATTGGTACCAGTCACTGATGGAACGTCCACATCTCTTTCATCTTCCAGCGTAATAGCGAGGCTATGCAGCTGTTCTTCACTAAGCAGATGAAGTTGTTTCCGGATATCCCACATCAGCGCACGACGAGGAGACGCCATATCTGTTGCACTCTGAAGACTTGCACTCACAAGGCAGACGACACTCACGACTCTCCTTGTAGCTCTGTAGTAGGCTCACGCTTGTCTCACGCTTCCCTCTTACTGGTAACACAACCAATCCCGGCACACGAGCCCCCAAAATGTTACCGGCCTCAAAATGTGAATTAAGAGAGCCGATAATTGTAGACGTGATGAGATAAGGTGATCAGCTTGGCGTGGACTGCAAAGAATCACACAACAGCATAAGACAGAACCACTGGGTTTTATGGCTGGAAATCGTTTGACTCCAGTCACATGGTGGGTGGCCTTATATAAACTCTGTTTGTGTACCTTCTCTGCCATCTACTGGTTCTTGATAGAATAGCAGGAAGGTATTTCTTTGCTAGAAATAAAATAAAAAAAATGAGTATGTACTTTGCTTTGGGGTGTCTGTTTTGTGACCATATAAACCCCAGTCCGTCACACTGGCGCTCCTACTGACACTCGGATCGGACGGGGGGCTCTCCTCTGACACTCAGCCTGGGCGGGGCGCTCCTCTGACGGCTCGGGCGGGGTGCTTCTCCTGACACTCATATTGGACGGGAGGGGAGGCGCTCCTCTGGCATCTCGGGTGGGGGACTCCTGACATCTCGGGCGGGGCGTGGGGCATTCCTCTGACATTCCGGGTGGGGGCGGGGTGCTCCGCTGACCCGGTACTCACTGCGTGGCTTTTTTTTTTACAGATTTCAAATGTGCTGCAAGGAGGGGGAGTGGGAGAAGAGGACCAATTCCTACCCTCAGTGCCCTCGACTGCACCAGAACATTAAGGTCAGTGTATGACAACTCCACACCACAGTCAGACTGCCCTGCCATCTGCTGAAAAGTATCTGCGGGGGGTGACTGATGTAAGAGGGGGTAGGGACCCTAAAATAAGTCTAATCTATCCGCAGTCTCTAATTATCTCCTCCTGTAATCTATCCGCAGTCTCTGATTATCTCCTCCTGTAATCTATCCGCAGTCTCCGATTATCTCCTCCTGTAATCTATCCGCAGTCTCTGATTATCTCCTGTAATCTGTCCTTAGTCTCTGATTATCTCCTGTAGCCTGCCTGCAGTCTCTGATTATATCCTGTAATCTATCCGCAGTCTCTGGTTATCTCCTGTAATCTGTCCGCAGTCTCTGGTTGTCTCCTGTAGTCTGTCCGCAGTCTATGGTTATCTCCTGTAATCTGTCCGCAGCCTCTGTTTATCTTCTGTAATCCGTCCGCAGTCTCTGGTTATCTACTGTAATCCGTCCGCAGTCTCTGATTTTCTTCTTTAATCTGTCTGCAGTATCTGGTTATCTCCTGTAATCTATCCGCAGTCTCTGATTATCTCCTGTAATCTATCCGCAATCTCTGATTATCTCCTGTAGACTGTCCGCAGTCTCTGGTTATCTCCTGTAATCCGTCTGCAGTCTCTGGTTTTCTTCTTTAATCTGTCTGCAGTATCTGGTTATCTCCTGTAATCCGTCCGCAGTCTCTGGTTATCTCCTGTGAAGGAAGTTACCCGCTCAGGCCAATGACGTAGGCGGGGTCCGACATAACGAGGGGGCGGACCTGATGGGGAACTTCTCTCACTTTGTAATACATGTATAGACCCGCCCCTTCTCATGTTCCGCATCAGGTCCTCAACCTTACACCGAGTCATTGGCTGAGCGGACCTGATGGGGAACTTTAGAAGGGGCGGATCTATACATGTAATAGACTGCGGAGGAAGTTCCCCATCAGGTCCGCTCAGGCTCAGCCAATGACGGACAGCGCTGGAAATCGGATCGCCGCGGGACACTGGATTTCTCCGCTGGAATGTTTTTTTTTAATTTATTTTTTATTTTTTTAATAAAGGACTTTTTCAAGGTGTTTGTGTGTTTTTTTTGTTTTTTTTTACACTTTCTTCGTGAAATGGTAGGGGTACAATGTACCCCTTACCAATTCACATAGGGGGGGGGCGGGATCTGGGGGTCCCCTTTGTTAAAGGGGTCTTCCAGATTCCGATAAGCCCCCCGCCCGCAGACCCCCACAACCACCGGGCAAGGGTTGTGGGGATGAGGCCCTTGTCCCCATCAACATGGGGACATCCTCCCCATGTTGAGGGCATGTGGCCTGGTACGGTTCAGGAGGGAGGGGGGGCCGCTCTCTCGTTCCCCCCTTTTCCCCTGCGGCCGGCCAGGTTGCATGCTCGGATAAGGGTCTGGTATGGATTTTTGGGGGGACTCCACGCCATTTTTTTTAAAATTTGGGGTGGAGTTCCCCTTAAAATCCATGCCAGATCTGAAGGGCCTGGTATGGATATTTGGGGGAACTCCACGCATTTTTTTATTTATTTGCAGCGGGGTTCCCCTTAATATCCATTCCAGACCTGAAGGGCCTGGTAATTGAATTCTGGGGGACCCCCACGCTTTTTTTAATTAATTTTTTTATCAATGACTTTTCTATGTATTGCCGGGAGCCGACAATTCATTAATAGCCGCGAGTGAGTTTTAAATGACTTTTTTTGCAGGGACAGTTCTAAGCACGGGAAACATGCGCCACTTTACATGCATATCATACACACCTCCTAGGTACGAAATTTAAAGGAATATTTCACTTTTATTTTTTCATTTTAAGCATTATTAAAATCACTGCTCCCGAAAAAACGTCCGTTTTTAAAACTTCTTTTTGCATTGATACATGTCCCCTGGGGCAGGACCCGGGTCCCCAAACACTTTTTAGGACAATAACTTGCATATAAGCCTTTATAATTAGCACTTTAGATTTTGAACGTTCGAGTCCATTGTATTTAATAGGGTTCTAAAGTTCACACGAACATTTTGTCTGTTCGCAGGTTCTGGTGCGAACCGAACAGGGGGGTGTTCGGCTCATCCCTGCTCTGTGATAGCCACTCCAATGGCTAAGAGCAACGACCGCTGTGTTCTGGTAGGGGGCATCCCCTGTCAGAGCGCAATAGCACAGCTGGAGGGTGGGAATAGCTGTACTAACACTGCGTGTGCATAGCTCCCAACAGTTCCTGATTTGGAGGGACTGTCCCTCATTCGGAACAATGTCCTTCTGTCCCACATTCCTGCTCATTTGTCTCTCACGTTGGCCTGATCTATATAGTTGTATATCAAAATGCACTATTTATCTTTAAAAAAGTGTTTCCCAGTGTTAAACCTTTCATCTGATTTCTAAATGGTTGCATTTGTAAATTCCAAAGGCCAGTATAAAAAAATAGTAGTGATAAAAAAGAACTTGTGGGTTTAACCAATCATTTTTTTTTGTACAATTCTCCTTTAGGGGGGCCTGCAGGGGGTGTGTCCTATGCCTACATACTTTTACTAATAGATGTCCCTCATTCCCATCTCAGAAAGTTGGGAGGTATGCATGTGTTAGTACAGTGATCTGTCAGAAGGTTTTTTTCATTCAGTGTACCAGGCTTTAGAATGGACAATAGCCAACCTCACTGGGCAACATTCATAAATACTGGAAGACGGCAAATCTGAAATCAGGTTAAATTTTCAAGAAGATCTGAGAAAATAGAATTAAGAATGTGATTGCTTGCTATTAGCAACACATCATTTTTCCTTTTCCTAGTCTTTATGAATTTGGCGCAATTTGTTTTATTTAAAATGACTTTTACTTAGTACCTGCTGCTGAACCCCCCCAGAACAAAAAATTATCTCCGGCCCTGTGACAGATCATGGTCTATCACAGCAGCTGACACATTTGAGTGGTCAAACAAGGATTACCCGGTCTTGGTAGATTCGTACTCTTGCTGGTGGGAATTTGATATTCTCCCAAACACTTCCAGTAACAAAGTGATCAGGACATTAAAGCTTATATTCTCCACACATCAATTGATAACTGACGAAACAACATAATTTTCAAGTAGAGAATTAAAGAATGAGGAAAAGAAGTTGTCTGGACTGCCGCACTCTGGTTAAACGCTTTATTAATGAAGAAAATGAAAATGCCAAAAAATCCAAAAATAAATAAATAAACAAAATCTATCCAAAAGCAATCAAAGGTGAAGGGACATGCAGGGTAACGGCTAATGCGTTTCACATCAGGGTATGATGCTTACTCATAGCTTTAAAGAATAGAGAATTAAAGAACTTTGCTCACCAATGGGATTTTCAGCATGTTACTAGCAGTCCCAATTACCCTAGATCCAAAGGTCTTGCAGAGCGTAGTGTAAGATCGGCCAAGAATCTCCTAGAGAAATGTGCACATGATGGTTCTGATGTTTTATGCAACCCTACTCAACCTTCGCAACACACCTAGGGATGGCATGCCTTCTCTGGCACAACATTTACTATCACAACAAACCAAGACACTGATTCCTATGGTCCCATCCCAGCTCCTGCCAAGAGTTGAGACTGATGTTCAGGCTGCTTTATTTACACTCAGGCAAAAAGGAAAGATAAGCCCTGACAAATCGGCCAGACACCTTCTTCTCTGGTGCCTAGGCAGATGGTAAGGATGGAGACAACCCGTGGATTTGACAAACTGGCCACGGTTCATGGAAAGGCCTGCCAACCAAAGCCGTCACCTCCTACAGGAACCTGAATCATACTGTACTGCCGCTTCCCATGTGCCTATGATCACTTCAGGACCCCAAGCACAGCCATCTGCTGCTGTGCCAATTGACACTTCCAACAACGGATGTAACACACAATCACAACAAAATTATGATGGCGACAGTCAAGAGGTTTCAGATTCGCAAGCCCCACAGTTCGTTAATCGATCTGGTGAGAGTGTGTAAACCCAATCCAAAGTTCCAAGACTTTATCACACACTAAATCTTACCCAACATTTTGAATTTTATATTGTAGTTTATTGTTCCTTGCTATGCTGCACTAATTGTTGGTTCTACAGTGCCTTGCAAAAGTATTCACCCCCTTGGCATTTTTCATGTATTGTTGCCTCACAACCTGGATTTAACATGGATTGTTTGAGGATTTGCCTCATTTCATTTACAGAACATGCCCACAACTTTGAAGATGATTTATTTATTGTGAAGCAAACAACAAATAGGACAAAATAACAGAAAAAGTCATAACTATTCACCCCCCTAAAGTCAATACTTTGTAGAGCCACCTTTTGTGGCTATCACAGCTCCAAGTCACTTTGGATAAGTCTCTATGAGCTTGCCACATCTTACCACTGGAATTTTTGCCCATTCCTCCTTGCAAAACTGCTACAGCTCCTTCAAGTTGGATGGTTTGCGCTTGTGAACAGCAATCTTTAAGTCTGACCACAGATTTTCTATTGGATTGAGGTCTGGGCTTTGACTAGGCCATTCCAACACATTTACATGTTTCCCCTTAAATCACTCAAGTGTTGCTTTAGTAGTGTGTTTGGGGTCATTGTCCTGCTGGAAGGTGAACCTCCGTACTAGCCTCAAATCACACACAGAAGTGGTACAGGTTTTGCTCAAGAATATCCCTGTATTTAGCACCATCCATCTTTCCCTCAATTCTGACCTGTTTCCCAGTCCCGACTGCTGAAAAACATCTCCACAGCATGATGCTGCCACCACCATTTTTCACTGTGGGGATGGTGTTCTTCGGGTGATGTGATGTGTTGGATTTGCACCAGACATAGCGTTTTCTTTGATGGCCAAAAAGTTACATTTTAGTCTCATTAGACCAGAGCACCTTCCTCCATACATTTTGTGAGTCTCCCACATGCCTTTTTGCAAACTCAAAACGTGCCATTTTGTTTTTTGCTGAAAGAAATGGCTTTCTTCTGGCCACTCTGCCATAAAGCCCAACTCTAGGGAGCGTACGGCTTATTGCCGTCCTATGTACAGATACTCCAGTCTCTGTTGTGGAACTCTGCATCTTCTCTAGGGTTACCTTAGGTCTCTGTGCTGCCTCTCTGATAATTGCCCTCCTTGCACGGTCCCTGAGTTTTGGTTTGCGGCCGTCTCTTGGCAGGTTTGCTGTTGTGCCATGTTCTTTCCATTTGGTTATGATAGATTTGATGGTGCTCCTAGGGATCATCAAGGATTTGGATTTTTTTTATAACCTAACCCTGACTTGTACTTCTCAACAACATTGACCCTTACTTGTTTGGAGAGTTCCTTGGTCTTCATGGTAGTGTTTGGTTAGTGGTGCCTCTTGCTTAGGTGTTGCAGCCTCTGGGGCCTTTCAAAAAGGTGTGTATATGTAATGACAGATCATGTGACACTTAGATTGCACACAGGTGGACATCATTTCACTAATTATGTGACTTCTGAAGGTAATTGGTTGCACCAGAGCTTTTTATGGGCTTCATAACAAAGGGGTGAATACATACGCACATGCCAATTATAATTTTTTTATTTCTGAAAAATAGCTTTATGTATATATTTTTCTAATTTTACTTCACCAACTTACACTATTGTGTTCTGATCCATCACATATAATTCAGATTAAAAAAACATTGAACTAAAGGCTGTAATGTAATGTAGCACACCTTTTACCTGCCTTGTTCTTCGGCTCTTCACAGAAGAAGGGGCACACCATGCCACAAGCCCATACCCTCCTGTATTAAGAAGTTGAGCGGTGTTGTTGGTGGGTCATTTCACAGTTGAGCCAGAGAATGGTTTTCTCACCTCTGTGGATAACAGATTTGAGTACTTGCTTCCCCCAGTGAATAGAATGTCCACACTTGCTATAACTCCAACAGAGAGTTTATTTCTTCTCTTAGCAAATAACAATCTCTTGATAGGAACAAAGGTTGGAGCAAGAAAAGGATAGCACAAGATGTGGGGAACGGTTCAGGCACAATCTTAATCACCCCACTGTCCAGATTCTTGAACAGACTCAGCCTCAAATGGATAGTCTACTTAGAACAAGACTAGCAGCCAAATGACACTCATGCTTTACTCAAGGTCTCTGCCACAGACCTGGTGAAATTGGTCTCTGCCACAGACCTGGTGAAATTGGTCTCTGCCACAGACCTGGTGAAATTGACCTTGGCCCAGGGAGAAGACATCCCTCCGGAGAGTTACCGGGACCCTTTCCTTCACCGTGACTACCGCATCAGTCCTTCAGAACGGTTCCTCACCCGGCCTCCTCTACTCAGATACGGGTCCCCTCGCAAGGCGGCACCCTGAGACTCCTCGATCCCCGACAGGCTCCAGCCAAAGGTGCTGGGCCCAGGCCTTTGCTGCAACTCCCGAGTCCTCGCATCCAGGATCGACAGGAACAGCAGAGTAGTACCTCACCCTGGGACTAAAGGTGCCCAGGATGGAACCAGAACAGAGAACACCCGCCCCTGGGCCTAGGGCGCCCAGGATGGACTGGAACCAGAACCAGGGGTAGGACTCCACCGACTAACCCCGAACAGGCAGCGTGTGCCCCTTTTATCTCCTCTCCCAGCACGCACAGCAGGTTAACACTGCCCTACCGTACGTATGCTGAGAGGGGGCACAAAAAGCACAGCCCTGTACCAGTGGTTCAACCCCAGCCTACCATGGCAGCGCTACCCGTAGGCCTCAGGGAACTGTACACCAATACTCTCCCTGTGGATAAAATGGTTGTAAACCCTGATAAATCAAGGTGTTTGGGCATACTACCTCCCAAACACTTCCCTTAAATTGAGGACCCCGCTACATACTCCCCCTACTAATGGACACTGGTCCCCAGTGTCTGGAGCAAACCTATGTCTCTCAAGCCTGAGTCAACATAGACCCATTCCAGAAACTATCTAAAAAAAAAAAACAATTTGGAGAACCCTAGGAAAAAAAATTAGATTGTGCTGGAACCTGAAGATGGGGAAAAGGGAATTAAATGCAGAAGTGAAAGAAGAGTAAAGAAACACCTGTACACATCACATTCTCAATGTCACAGAAACACATTTATGATTTACATTCCCCTCCCTTCTACAATGGCTAAACCCACCCCATTCTCAGTGGTTTGCTCGGCGTCCGCCTGTAGAGGAGAAAAAAACACACAACCATTAATTTACATTCTAAACTATGTACATTAGAATGAAGAGATTTTCCCCGAGAGAAAAACCTCTCCCTTCTAAAAGTAAGTTGCATTTGGACTGCAATGTAAAAAGTTATGTAACACTGCCACCTAGTGGAAGTGCCACCGTCAAGACACCTGTTAGGAAAATTCTCTTTTTTTTTTCTGCCAAGGGTAAATCTTCCTGCTTCTTCTCCTTTGGCCCTTTCTCTAAGCTATTCTACCCCAAAAGTCTCTGTCTTTTGATACTGTGAGAGGGAGGAAAAAAAACTGCTCCCGCTCTTCCAGTAAGTAGAAAAAAACAAACAAACCCCATCTGCAAGGGCTAGAGTTCTTGGCTCCAGGAGAGTACACTCCAGAATAAAACAAAAAGGCAACACAAGAGTTCAGTCTCTAAAGATAGTACTGCGGGTCTGGCAGTACCAATGGTTTCCAGTTCTTATCAAATGTGTCTATGTGGTACACTGCATTGTCCTTGTCTTTCCTGCAGACAACCACCTTGTCAGCATGTGTGTGCCTTCCCAGCATCCAGGACTCCTTACAGTCCTTGAAACGTTTAGTAACTGCAGCAGAACAAGAATAGTACCTCCGGACCTGGGGTACCTTCAAATGAGTCCATACAAAATCCGCGTACCATCGATATCTATGGACCTCTACCTCATATAAAAGTTATTTTGGTAAGTACGGGTATTCCCATCCATACTCGCTTGCAACTCTTTGGTTGAACAGCCTCTGCAACCGAGACAATGGCGACATGGTCGCTCGATCTCCCGTTCCTGGCAAAACTATGGTGTCTGGGTGTCGAGGCACTTTCACTGCCCCCGGACCAGTTATGGGGGTCCATAGTGACACTCTGGACACCTCGGCAACAGGTGAAGGCATCTCCAGTGGTGGAAGGGTAGACAGTAGGACAGACTCCTCCTCAGGCTCCGGGGCCTCCACCCAGGGTGTGGTATCCCCTGTGAACATGGGTGAGCCCTTTTTCCTTCGGGACGAGGACAGGGGCATCTTATCCCAACCCTTCCGCTCAAACAACTCATCAATGGCCACATCATCCTCTGGATCGGAGACTGATTCCAGGTTGGAGGTATCACATTCCTCCGCCAGCAGGTAACTCCGGGTAGATGATGAATCACCGCCTCTAACCAGTTCAAGGGCCCTGGGATCCCTGACCCAAGCATCCCTGACACTTCGGACCTTAGCCAAGGTCCCTTTCTTCGGCTTACCTCGGCCTGTAGCTGAAACGGGACGTCCGGAACTTTTTCCCACGGAAGCATCCGATGCAGGCAAGCGCTGGGGTGTGACTCTACCATGGCCGCAGGAAGCTGTAATATAGCCGACCTTCCTCTTGGGCGGTGGAAGCGAGGACTCCGTAAAGACCGAAACAGCATCCTCTGGTCTCTCGAACTCCGGTTCCTCAACAACTGGAACACTTTCACTCGCGACTTCCTCCGAAGTCTCAACAGTGCGCACAGGGGTGACTGAGGAAGCTTTGGTTCCTTCTTCCAAAGTGGTGGCACCTGTAAGGCAGTTCAGGCGGAAGGCCCGAGGCTTTTCCGTAGGTTGCTCCACTTCAAACAAGAACTCCTTACAGTGCTCACATCTCCCGAAGGGCTTAAGATGTACCACCAGTCCCTGGCATCCGGGACAAACCACTTCAAGGGCCTCCACTTCTCTGCATACATAGAGCGCAAAGCGGCCCCGGGGCTTTAGTCGGATCCCCGTATCCGTATTGGAAGTAGCAAAGGAGGTAACGTTCATGGTAGTTGAACTCGGAATCCATGTGGCATTAGACGCCATGTCACTCACTTGCCGATTCATCGCGCACTGTCTCTCTCTCGCCAAAGTCACCACGTGCAACTCCTCACATGGCGAGGCTCCTCCCATCTCCTGCAATGTTCGCAGGCTTCTCTTCTGTAGACACGCCCACAAACTGCGCAGCATGGGCTCTCCTCGTGGCGCAGTCACTTTTAAGATGGCCGACCTCCACGGAACTTCACAGGGGAACAAGTTCAAACTCTGGGCCTCTTTTCCTGTGAAATAATCCCGGACCTGAGCCCCCACGTGTAGCACACAGACCCCCTTTTACCTGCCTTGTTCTTCGGCTCTTCGCAGGTAGAAGGGGCACACCATGCCACAAGGCTGTATCCTCCTGTATTAAGAGGTTGAGCGGTGTTGTTGGTGGGTCATTTCACAGTTGAGCCAGAGAATGGTTTTCTCACCTCTGTGGATAACAGATTTGAGTACTTGCTTCCCCCAGTGAATAGAATGTCCACACTTGCTATAACTCCAATAGAGAGTTTATTTCTTCTCTTAGCAAATAATCTCTTGATAGGAACAAAGGTTGGAGCAAGAAAAGGATAGCACAAGATGTGGGGAACGGTCCAGGCAAAATCTTAATCACCTCACTGTCCAGATTCTTGAACAGACTCAGCCTCAAATGGATTGTCTACTTAGATCAAGACTAGCAGCCAAATGACACTCACGCTTTACTCAAGGTCTCTGCCACAGACCTGGTGAAATTGGTCTCTGCCACAGACCTGGTGAAATTGACCTTGGCCTAGGGAGAAGACATCCCTCCGGAGAGTTACCGGGACCCTTTCCTTCACCGTTACTACCGCATCAGTGCTTTGGAACGGTTCCTCACCGGGCCTCCTCTACTCAGATACGGGTCCCCTCGCAAGGCGGCACCCTGAGACTCCTCGATCCCCGACAGGCTCCAGTCAAAGGTGCTGGTCCCAGGCCTTTGCTGCAACTCCCGAGTCCTCGCATCCAGGACGGACAGGAACCGCAGAGTAGTACCTCACCCTGGGACTAAAGGTGCCCAGGATGGAACCGGAACAGAGAACACCCGCCCCTGGGCCTAGGGTGCCCAGGACTGACTGGAACCAGAACCAGGGGTAGGACCCCACCGACTAACCCCAAACAGGCAGCATCTGCCCTTTTTATCTCCTCTCCCAGCACGCACAGCAGGTTAACCCTGCCCTACCGTAGTATGCTGAGAGGGGACACAAAAAGCACAGCCCTGTATCAGTGGTTCAACCCCAGCCTACCATGGCAGCGCCACCCATAGGCCACAGGGAACTGTACACCAATACTCTTCCTGTGGATAAAATGGTTGTAAACCCTGATAAATCAAGGTGTTTGGGCATACTACCTCCCAAACACTTCCCTTAAATTGAGGACCCCGCTGCAGTAACAAAATAGGTAAAATGCCAAGGGGGTGAATACTTTTGCAAGGCACTGTATATTACAATACATTTTTTATATGCATATCTCTTCTTTAAAAGGGGAAAGATGTAGAATATGTATTTCTGCAGATTCACATAGATGTGTGAGGACCTGGGGGTGGGAACAGGAAGTAGGAAGTTATGAAGTGAAACTAGGTTTACACATGGTTCGCTGCTGGCTAGAAATAAACAAGTTCTTCACAAGAATCGTCTGACGACTCATCATTGTTTCCACAAAATCTACACTCTGATTTAACAGTTAGCACCACAACATGTCTGTCAGTGCCAGAGCCAAGCTGGACTTTCTGCTGACCTCAGTGGCATGCTCTGGCTCTGTTTTACACCTGGTTCACAAATATGCAGGAAATGCTGCGATCCCTGTGTTTTGTGATCTGCTGGGCTTGTCAATTTAAAGTTAACAACACCCCAAAAAAAAGCCTACTCACCAAATTATGGGGGAATGGATTCAGAAGGGCCCCTGGGAATGTTTATTTCACGACACAAGAGGAAAACAGTCCCCCAATATAAGAATACCCTAGCCCCATTCCTTTTAAATGCAGCTAAAAGTTTGATTCCGAGTCTATGAAGGACCCAAGAAGTGCCGAGCATGAAGGAGTGGGTAGTAAGGGTTAAAATGGTATGAGCCATAGAGGAAACAATTGATACAGTAGAGGACTCATTGGAGATATATCGGAATATATGGGGAAAATGGATGGAGTTTAAGGAATCTGAAGGTTGGAGGAATTTGATGGAGGTGTAGGGAATTAGGGGAGGGAGAGGAGAGGGGGGGGGGGGGTTCAACCCCCTTCCCCTCTTCTTCTTTTTTTTTTTTTTGCAGTTGTCGTTGGTGTTGTTTTGGGGGATGGTCTGGGGATAGGGAGAATAAATGTATAGATTTGATGTAATAAGGAATTTAGATATAGGATTATGACTTGTATCATGTGTATCTGTCTATACTTGTGTAGCGGCCTCACTCCCTTCTCTCGTGAATCGGTTATCCGATAGCTCTTGTCTAGGGGTATCTTGTATGCAAGAGTGAGATGCGCCACGGCCCATGTCCTCCCCATTGCAGCGGGTGAGGTGAAGGCCAGTACCTGTTGTTCTCCTCGGGCCTGTGTGTTTCTTTAAGAGCCAAGTCTGTTGTGCTGACACTTCCCTTCGCTCCCATTAACCAGAGTACCACACACCGATAAAGGTCCAACACTTGTTTATTATAGCACACAAATAAACAGTCCTTTGTCAGCCGACTGGTTGGGACCCATAAAACAGTTCAATACGGTGGGGTGAGCAGGTCGAGGCACAGTCCTAACAATCAAACTAAACCACTGTGGTTTCACCAGCGGTTGCTACAGCCATCGGCTTGAGAGGGAACTTGAATATTCGGAGTCTCTACCAGCGACTCTAGAGAACATGAACTGGAGTACCTTTGCTGCGTTGTGGCCCCTGTCAGGGGGAAGATGTCCCTCCAAGGGAGTTACCAGAGGCCCCTGCTGCTCCGTGCTCTTCAGAAGGGTAACCTCTCCGGCCTCCTCGCCTCAGATACGGGCCCCATCCACCTCAGGGTCCCTCGGACTCATCCACCCTTGCAGAGCCCAGTCGAAGTCACTGGGCCCCAGGCCTCCGGTGTAGTACCTCATTCCAGGCTTAAGGTGCCTGAGATGGACGCCAACACTGCTCCGACCAGGCCATGGGCACCTGGGCCGGAACTCCAGACCGCCAGCACCCAGGCCAAGGGTGCCTGGGCGCGGGATAGCAAGAAGACCTCGTGGCGAGGGCGTCTACTCCCTTTTATGCCCTCCCCCAGCCGGCACAGCAGGTTCCCCGCCCCGCTGTACCACTGCCAGAGCAGGACAAAAAGGGTGTAGCACTACGGCAGTGGTTCTACCTCGACTCGGGACAACATCGCCACCCACAGGTCAAGGAGAACAGCACACTACCAAAGTCCTCCACGACTTAAATGGTCTAAACCCTCTCATAATTGGTACATCCTGGATCATACTACCACCCAGGTGCTCCCCCTAGATTTAGACCCCCGCTACACTTGTTTACATAATAAAAGAGAGAATATAAAAAAAAAAGATAGCACTGACACCCACTGCAGATTGCAAGGGTTTCCTGCATTTTAGTGTACCTACAAGTTTCTCAAAAGCAGCAGTGTGTTTTTCTCTGCGGGTGCAGGAAGGTGTGCAATTACACTCCTTCCTGCATCCGCTCAGATGTGAACCTAGCCTAAAGAAAAGTCAGTGTATTCCTGGCTGGTAATTTTTCAGTTGAAGTTTTTTTTTTTTTTCTGTGATTAATTGAAAATTAAGCACATGTAAACACTGCACAATAGTGGGCTGTGTGCTGGGTAAAGTCCTGTTCACTGGTTGTAATTCTCAGTATCTGTATGCTGGGTGTTATTCTCAGTCCAGTGTGCTGGGTGTTATTCTCAGTCCTGTGTGCTGGGTGTTATTCTCAGTCCTGTGTGCTGGGTGTAATTCTCAGTCCTGGGTGTAGTTCTCAGTATCTGTACGCTGGACAAGGGCTTCTTTCCGACAACTCTGGCCGGTGATTGTCGGGTTCTGCAGGCGGGGGGCTTATCACCAGGTCATCCTCTACTATCCCCGGGAGTTCTCAACAATGTCCATGGTGTCGGGAGGGACATAGGAGCAGGGCTGGTGCAAGGATTTTTGACACCCTAGGCAAAACCAAATTTTGCCACTCCCATTGTCTCCAGATCTGACTCCACCCCCTTTACCCTATCCATGTGAAAGGAGGCAGCGCTATACAGGAAGCATCGGTTTCCTCTAGCGCTGGTTTCAGTTCTGCGATATGCCTCTAATTACACCACCGGTCGGACGGAGCAGCTGCCTGGGACTGAGTTTGTTACATGCTGCAGCCTGCAGAGCATGCAGATGCGGAGGGAAACCAGTGTCCGGGCAACCCTAGGCAGCAGTGCGCCCTAGGCGGCTGCCTAGTTTGCCTAGTGGTAGTACCGGCCCTGCATTCCAGAGCAACTCTTTGCTGAACTTCCCGCTGGAACCTGGAAAACTTGGGCAGTTCTCTTGGTTTCACTTTTCCTGGCAGGTCGCAAGCATCATGGGACCTCTTGACCCACTGCCTGAATTCAGCTGCTCTGGTCTGGGTGGTGGAGGGTCTGTTAAAAAAGAGTTGTCTGCTGCTGATGGGGGTTCCTGCAGCTTCTTCAGCCTCCATAACCAGATCTGGGACATCTACCACCTCGGACTGGATCTCCTAGACCTGGGAGCCTTCCATCTCCCATTCCTCTTCCGAGATGCTGTGGGATGACCAATCTGTTATCTCTTCCAGGGACCCGAACTTCGCTTGCAGTCTGGGAGAACCCCAATCTATGGCCCTGTCCTTGCCTTCTTTTCCTGGCTCACCTAAGGGCACATCTCCCTCCTGCACTGGCTCCTTCCAGGTGGGGTCAGCAGAACACATAGGGGCAGCTGGCATTTCAGGGATAAATTCTGGTTCCTGCTGGGCAGTACTTACGGTTACCAGGTCCCCGACCAGGCCATGACAGATGTCTTCCCCATGTCGCTGGTGTTCGCAGAGGAGTCGTCATGCTCAGATTCAACCCACCTTGAGCAGATGATCCAAGGCCAGTGCCGGCCTTCCGGAACTTCCGCAGCTGTAGCTGGCACAGTCCTAAATGCTGGTCCACATCGTAGTACTGTGGCCCCTGCTGGCTGGATACAAGCCGTGTAAGCAGTTCGCCACAATGCCCTCACCGGATCCAGGCACTGACCACCCCAGTCGGTATCTGGCATTCTGGACACAGCAGGCACAGTCACTCCAATCAAACACTGGTGTCCACCAGTGTCTGCTTCTGCAGATTAGGCAACCAGGTCAGCGCTGGAAACACACAGGCACACTCCGCCATCTTGCTCTTCTCTCTCTGTGTGTTTTGCTAGCAAAGGAACGATGGGTCTCCTCTATGGCGTGGCTCTGCCCCCGCATCCAGACATGCTGGCGTCTGCAAAGCTGATAAGCAGGCCTCTTCCCATGTGTGCTGCTGTAACCCCTTATTGGCTGGTCTGAAATTTGCAGGCACATTGTTGCTAGCAGGACTTGCAGGTCTGAACATGCTGCTTGGGACCGACTGTGCCCTGGCAACTGTGAGCAATGTCCCATTCCTCACTGAAAGGAACACAATTTAGCACAGTCACAAGCACAGGTACCTGCTGGCTTGCCCCGGGCAACAGTAGACATCTCCAGGAACACTTTACTGTATAAAGCAGGAGTTTGGAGCAAAAAGTCACGATGTCCAGCATTATCAGATCGCTGGACATTTTTGTAATCCATGGGAGCAGTCGCCTGCCGTGGTTGCCACGGGTGACGGCACTTGATAAATTTCACTGAATTGCAGAATGAAACAAGTGTCCTTCCAAGCCACGGTTGGGGCAACTGAGCAAGCAGGGCCACAATGACTTCAAGCCGATGGCAGCTCCCGCTAGTTACTATGGACAAAGGCACTTGGTTACTGTGATAACTTGTAAGCAGGCAGAGTACATAATTCCACTCCAAAAAAATAATAATTACGCCTTAAAAACTAGCAATAAAGTGCAATATACTCCTTATTCCACACAGTGTCCTTTATAAATTCCAATCAATCGTGCAGAAAAACAAACAGTCCATTTGGTGATCTGTGATATCACTAGATCAGGTGTATGCAATTAGCGGACCTCCAGCTGTTGCCAAACTACAAGTCCCATCATGCCTCTGCCTCTGGGTGTCATGCTTGATGCTGTCAGAGTCTCGCTATGCCTCATGGGACTTGTAGTTTGGCAACAGCTGGAGGTCCGCTAATTGCATATCCCTGCACTAGATGAATAAAGGTAATATCTTCACATTATTCCACCTCTGTGCATATATAGATATCCTCGTGCCATCGTCACCAGTTATGCCCTCACCTTATAGGCTTAAAGTGATACTAAAGCTTTGTTTAAAAAAATTAATAAATACCATATCATACTTGCCTCCACTGTGCAGCTCGTTTTGCACAGAGTGGCCCCAATCCTCCTCTTCTGGGTGCCCTCGGCGGCTCTCACGGCTCCTCCCCACATTAGATAACCCCCTAGGAGAAGCGCTCTCCCGAGGGGGTTACCTTGCGCGCGCGCTCCTGAGTCCATAGACGCCGAGTGTATGACTCGGCCCCGCCCGCGGCGCCCGTGTCATTGGATTTGTTTGACAGCAGCGGGAGCCAATGGCTGCGCTGCTATCAATCTATCCAATCAAAGCCGGGACTCCGTGGAGAAAAGGACAGCGGGGATGCGCCCACGGAAATTCAGGGCTCAGGTAAGTAAAACGGGCGGGCTGGGGGGGCCGGACACTGCAAGTTGTTTTTTCACCTTAATGCATAGGATGCATTAAGGTGAAAAAACGCGAAGGTTTACAACCCATTTAATAACTGCGCCTTTAGATTACAATCAATCCTCTGATTGGCCTCTTTAGATTTTCCTCCTTCTTATGGCTTATCCATTTATTCAGGCGTCTTACATCACAGGGTATACTCCATCCTTATTAATTTACCGTTGGTCTCCACTCACATCGCCCACATGCAAGGTAGCAAAGCTTACAATAGTGCTTTACAGTTTTAAAAGATTTATTCATATAAAGCATAAGATAGATTTCACTCAGATTTCTTCAGATTAAAATAAGCCTTAATATGTGTATCCACAAGTGCTAGGACAAAGGTTTTGCCTCATAGCCGGCTCTGCAGCCCCGGTTATCAGCACTCCCCCTGTCCTTTACACTGACTCTTTTTCCCTTATTGCTTTCTGGTTCCTCATACATCAGCCTCTCAAGCCCCTCCTATTAGTTTTGTCACTTCTCGTGACTTCCTCAGGGAGATATGATTGGCTGATGTGTTACCCTCTCCTTATATACAAAGGATCGCCGCTTTTTTATTGTGGCCTGCCTAGTTTTGAATCACGGCCATTTTCCCTTAGTTTTGTTATATGTATTAATCTGTATTCGACGGCTAATCACCTCCATTAGTCTGCACTCATGTGAATCACAATCTTATTAAATACAGCATAAATATAATTAACACAAATAAGATTTAAATATTTTTACAGACGTTCTCCGCCATTTTGTTGTAGCCTGCTTGGTTTTAGAACCACGGCCATTTTCCATTGGTCTCATAGTATGTATTTATCTGTACACGGCGGCTGACCCCCTCCATCAGTCTGCGTTTTTGTTAGCCCCAATCCTACAAACACTGATCAGAATAAATTTTAAATGAAACATTAAAATAAGCCCCTAATGCTACCCGGCAGCAGGTCCATCACCTGAATCTACATAATTGGGCTTTTAAACCCGGGGTTGATATCTCTCCACTGCACATATATTGCTAACAGGGAAAGAATGTGAATATAAACTATTATGAATATTAAATAAATATTCAATTTAAAATAGTACCGATATCGATTTAAAAAATAAAAATATTGGACAGAATTTTTTTAAAATCAAATTCCCTCTTTAAACCTCTGGGCACCAAAGAACCATACACCCACCTTGATTCTCTGTGGCTGAGTGTCCTAATAACATTACTACCCCTACAATGTCTTTTAGACTTTTCCAATTCCCAAAATGTCATTCCTGATACCTGCCTATTATGTTGTGTTCTAAAATGTTGATATAGGTAGTGTTCTTTTTTTCCCTTTTGTTATTTGGTATAAATGTTCCTTAATTCTTATACAGTATGCATAGCCCTCTTTGTCCTTCCTACATAAATCATGCCACATGGGCATTCCAGGGCATATACAACCCCCTCCGTGGTGAATGTTATGAAATCCCTAAGTGTATATTGTTTACCATTCTGTTTATTGATAAATTCAATAGTTTTTTTTAAATATTGTTGGTGGCTGCTTTGCAGCTATAGCATCTACCGCAGGCATAGAAGCCTTTTCCATCAAACAAGGTTAATTCATTAGCTATTGGGGATTCCACTACATTTTTTACCAGTCGATCCCTTAGATTAGTGGCTTTTTTATATACGAACCTGGGCCTTTCTGGCATAAGATCTTTAAGAATATCGTCATGTTTCAATATATCCAATATTTTTTGATAATCCTTTCAACTTGTTTATACTGAAGGTTGTAATCCATAATTCTAGCTAGAGGTTGTACCCTATTCGCTTGCGTTGGTTTATTTTTTTAACCACTTCAATACAGGGCACCTATAAACCTTCCTGCCCAGACCAAATTCCAGCTTTCAGCGCTGTCGTACTTTGAATGACAATTGCGTGGTCATGCTACACTGTACCCAAACTAAATTTTGATAATTTTGTTCCCCCAAATAGAGCTTTCTTTTGGTGGTATTTGATCACCTCTGGGATTTTTATTTTCTGCTAAACAAATAAAAAAAAAGACCGAAACTTTAGATTTTTTTTGTTTGTTACAAAACTTTGTAAATAAGTACGTTTTCTCCTTCACTGATGGGCACTGATGGGGCTGCACTGACGGGCACTGATGATGGGCACTGATAGGTGGCACTGATATGCAGCACTGATGGGCACACATAGGCGGCACGGATGGGCACTGAAAGGTGGCACGCGTGGACACTGATAGGCGGCACTGGTGGGCAATGTTAGGAGGCACAGATGGGCACTGATAGGCGGCACTGTTGGATGGTACTGATGGGCATCACTGATTGGCAGGCATTATTGTTTGGCATCCATTGTGGGCACTGATTGGCATCCCTGGTGGCCATGGCTGGCATCCCTGGTGGTGACTAGTGGTGGGCATCCCTGGTGGTCCAGTGTGGGCATCCTCAGGGGCTGTGCTGATAATCAGTACAGACCCCCCTGTCAGAGGATCAGCCGATCGGCTCTCCTCTACTCGAGTCTGACAGACGGCTTTTCCTGTTTACACTGTGATCAGCCGTGATTGGACACGGCTGATCACGTGGTAAAGAGTCTCCGCCAGAGACTCTTTACTAAGATCGGAGTTGCGGTGTGTGTCCCATGGTCGCGCGCTGGGTAGTTATCCTGATCACATAATATGACGTCCGATCAGGATAACAGAACCACTTTGCCACCGTCATTTTGCTATATAGCGGGCGATAAGTGTTAAAAGATTTCTTTACACTTGTCCAACTTCATGTCTATTTTTTCAATGACAGCTTAATCATACCTTCTATTTATAAATTTACTAGCTATCTCCATAGATTGTTCATCATAATCAATTTCCTTAGTGCAATTCCTCTTGATCCTGAGGAATTGATCTCTCGTGATATTCACCAGCCAGGGTCTGTGGTGACGGCTGTTCTGAGGTATATAGGAGTTTCTGTCCATCGTTTTAAAATAGGTTTTTGTTATTACTTTTGTTGTCAAATTCAATTATTAGATCTAAAAAGTGAATATTTTCATGGCTAAATTCCCATGAGAGTGTGATGTTTTTATTATTACTGTTCATACCCCGTATGAAGACATTTAGGTCTTCCTCTTCCCCATCCCAAAAAAGTATTTGATCATCTATAAATCTATTCTATACTGTCAACTGATACGGTGGAATATGTCGTATTTCCTCTTCTTCCCATTTGGCGATGTATAGGTTCACTATGCTTGGGGCAAATCTAGCCCCCAGAGCAACCCCCTTAATTTGTAAATAATATTGATTCTGGTATCAAAAATAGTTGTGCCCTAAACAAAAATCAAGGCAATCCCCTATAAACTTTTTGTGCTGTCTATCTAAATCCCTATTTTTAATCCTTTCAACCTTTCCTGTGATAGGTACCTTCTAGGCCAGCACCTGAGTCCCGGGCCTGAGGTAAATCCCCGCCCTGGCAGGGGTCCCTCAAGGGCCACCTGCAGTCTCCTCAGCACTGCATATCCCATGAGGCATTGCAAGGCGGACATTTACAAGCATGACTTCCAGAGGCAGAGGCATGATGGGACTTGTAGTTTCGCAACAGCTGGATGGCCACCAGTTTGAGACCCCTGCTGTAGAGGTTCGGTTTGGTCCTGAACCTTTAAAAATCAGTGCTGAAACCAACTCACCGCTTGGAGTATCTATGTCTCTTTTTAGATATGGCTTCGTCCAGGTTTTTCTTCCACAAAACAAACTCCTGACTAGACATGTGCATTCGTTATCGTCCGAATGCATTTTTGTCCGAATTTCTGGATTTTCGTGTTCGTTTTAACAAAACAATAAATCCGAAAGATCTGAAATAAAAAAAATGCTTTATTTCCATATCCATTATATTTTCATATCATTGCGGCCACAGTTCGATATAGATAGAAGATTCATCATGATGGTGACAATAGTGATCTGTGTCTATCGAACCTGCGATCGAATGTGCCTAACCTAACTAGTAGTCCAAGATTATTCGACATAGAGAGAAAAGATTCAACATTATAGAGACGTGGAGATTCGACGAAGCAGCTAAAAACATATGATCGCCGCAAGCGGACATTTACGGTCAAATGCTTCGCAGGCTATAGAAGATATCTAATGTTGTTTGACTAGTACAGTAATAATAATTAATAATTATTATTATTACTAGTCATACAACATTAGAATTCTACTATAATTTGTGCGCGGAGCATTCGACCAGAAATGTATGATTGCGGCGTCGTACAGTTTAGCTGCTTCGTCAAATCTTCTTAGAACATCCGACAGACACCATAAGCTTTCAATTGACAGATTCAACCTTAATAAATTTTCATACAAATGCATTTTTTCCCGAAATAACTAAAAAACGAATTTCAGGAGTAACTAAATTAATACATTTTTTGGACGAAACCGATATTCCGAAAATAAATATTTCAGTGTGCACGTCTACTCCTGACTAGACATGTGCAGGACGAAAAAATGTGTTTCGTTTCATTTTGATTCGTTATTTAAATAAATTATATGAACAAAGGGGAGAAAAAGGGGGGAAGGAAACTTGGTGGGACTTTATATGAAAGGTATGTGACTACGTCTCCATCCCTGATTCAGTAGAAACAAAAGAGAACTAAGGTGGGACATTATATGAAACGTATGTGGATACGTCTCCATCCCTGATTCAGTAGAAATAAAGGAGAACTAAGGTGGGACTTTATATGAGGTATATGCAGCAACAGAAATGCAGTCAATATAAAAAACACAATGTTTATTGCTAAATAATAATTGCATAACATGTAGGAAAATTCATTCAGAGGTTTGTGTCCATAATGACAACATGTAACAAACATATTATGTAGAAAACTGGCAACAACTATAAATCATACATTGTATAATAAACATATGACTGCTGCATGAAGATAATACATTGTAGAGTAAGGCCCCTTTCACACTAGAGGACCGTATGTCCGCTTTTTCATCCATCCGTTTATGGATGAAAAAGGGACATACATTGGTCCATATGAGATTGCAGGTGTCAGTGGATGAACATCCGCTGACACCCAATCTCCTCGGTGTCCGCAATCCCCCGATTCTGCAGACAGAGGAAAATTCTATTTTTCTATCCGTCTGCAGAGCGGATCGGATGATCACGGACAGACGGTCCGTGTTCATCTGATCCCCCCATAGGGGAGAGCGGAGATCTGACAGGGCGGTCCCTGCACAGTGTGCGGGGACCGCCCTGTCATCCGCCGGCTCAGCGGGGATCAGCGGAGCGATTCCCGCTGAGCAAGCGGAGGTTCACGGGGCGGATCCTCACGGATTCGTCCCGTGTGAAAGGGGCCTAAGGCTGGGTTCACACCTATGCAAATTGGATGCAGGTTTCCCCACATCCAATTTGCATAGCAGGAATAGGCGTGCGCAGACTATTGCATTAGGGTGTGCACCTCAAACCAAAGCTCAAACACACGTGCGTCTGTGTGTGTATATATATATATACTGTATATATATATATATAATAAAATAAATAAATATGCACTTTTTTGCAAACAAGCCAGGGTTCATATTGATTTGAATTGTGTATACATATATTATATATATATATATATATATATATATATATATATTTATATTGTGTATATATGTATTACATATACAATTCCAAACTATATGAACCCTGGCTTGTCAGCAAAAAAATGCGTATTTTTAAATATATATATATATATATATATATACATACATACATACACACACACACTTTTTTGCTGACAGTGACAAGCCAGGGTAGGGTGCATATCATATCGATTGGTTGCCTTTTTTTTTTTGGTCCATCATTTGCCCACTGCATGCCCTGCTTAGTGCTGTCTCACTCAGTGGCGTAACTAGGGTTGGTGTCACCTGGTGCGGCAAAACATGGTGTCACCCCCCGACACCACGCTGTATGTTATATATACACTGGTCTGTATATAATGTATCGTATGGTGCCAGGGTACAGTCTGTACATTATATGTACACCATACGGTACATTATATACACTGGTCTGTATATAACAAGAAGAGAGATACGGGAGAGAGAGAGAGAACTGGAAAAACAAGTTGGCGGAGGGAGAGGGAGGCAAAGATAGAGAAAGTGGGGTGAGAAAAAATGGGGGGAGAAAGAGAGAGAGAGGGAAGAGAGAGAGATGTGGGGAGAGAGAGAGGTGAGGGAAAGGGAGATAGGTGAGAGAGAGAGAGAGGTGAGGGAAAGGGAGAGAGAGAGAGGGATAGGGGGAGAGAGGTGGGGAGAGAGAGAGGTGGGGGGGAGAGATAGAGAGGTGGGGAGAGAGAGAGGGTGGGAGAGAGAGTGGGTGGCGGGAGAGAGAGGTGGGGAGAGAGAGATAGATGTGGAAAGAGAGAGAGGTGGGGGAGAGAGAGAGGAGAGAGAGAGGTGGGGGGAGAGAGAGAGGTGGGGAGAGGGAGAAAGAGAGTGGAGGGGGAGAAAGAGAGAGAAGGGGGAGAAAGAGAGAGGAGGGGGAGAAAGAGAGAGGAGGGGGAGAAAGAGAGAGGGGGAAGAGAGGGGGAGAAAGAGAGAGAGGGGAGAGAGAGAGGAAGAGAGAGAGAGAGGAAGAGAGAGAGAGGGAGGAAGAGAGAGAGAGGGGGGAGAAAGAGATGAGAGAGAGGGGGAGAAAGAGAGAGAGAGGGGGGGGAGAGAGAGGGGAGAAAGAGAGAGAGGGGGAAGAGAGAGAGGGGGGAGGAAAGGAGAGAGATAGAGGGGGAGGAAAGGAGAGAGATAGAGGGGGAGGAAGAGAGAGAGAGAGGGGAGTGAGAGGGGAGGAGAAAGAGAGAGAGAAAAAGAGTGGGGAGAAAGAGATGAGAGAGAGGGTGGAGCAAAAGAGCAGAGAGAGTGGGGGGGAGAGAGAATGGAGAGATGGAGGCAGGAGGGGGGCAGTGCAAAAGGTGATGGGGGGAGACAGGGGTTTTGTTCTGTGTGCAAAAGTTTCACTTACCAATTATGCGTCCCTCCTCTCAGGCTGGTTCCCCTTTAGGTGGCTTATGCAGCTATAGCAGCCATTGTTTCATATCTCCCGCCCAGCTTCTCACAAAACCCCAATCACAACTCATTGTAGGCATTGCATGCAGGGGGTTGGATTGTGGGCGGGGTTGGGCGGACACAAATGGGAGGCGGAGTGTGGCATTGGACAGTTAGTGGAGTGAGGGAGGGGCTGGGAGAACGGTCAGGACCAACCGGACACTGAGCACTTGCAACCCCACTCCCGAGCGAGATGGCTCTCCAAGTCAGGCAGAGTCCCGTTATCTGCCCCTGGTTATTACTGCAAGGCAGAGCAGAGAAAGGGCACCAGTTCTCACTGCAGTGCTCACCTTGATCCAGCAGGCTGCAGCCACTATCCAGGCTCCGCTAGTCCGCTGCTTCAAAGGGAGAGAGAGGACAGAGGGGGAGGCGGAGTGCAGATGTAGATCACTCCGCTTGCGCCTGCGGGACCTGCAGCCGGAACTATAGAATCTGCATCGGCTTATGCGGCTCCCGGCTGGGTTACTCCGCGGCTAGTTCCCTCCCTGCTTATTCCATCCACTCGCAGCACACAGCTGTAATTGCCGACGGACATTACCCCAGGCAGTGTTGGGTGACTGAGTTACACACAGGGACATCATATACATGTTGCAGAGTGCAGGCAGTCAGTGCAGAACAAGAGCACAGCCGGGATGATTAGCGTGGGCTTGGGCACACCCGGCACACCCCGTGGGCACGCCTATGATAGCAGGAGAATGTGACCGCTCTCTATGGAGCGAGTTCACATATCTCCGGAGCGGTTGCGGAGATATGTATTTATTTATATACTGTATTTAAGTAGCCAAGTCAAAATGAGGTCCGTCATGAGCTAGGAAAGAGTAACATCGGTCACAGATAATTATGGTCAAATAACATACCTTCATCCCTAACAATCATAAGGGGGGGAATTGTTGCAATCTCATCACTTCATATTTAGCTCATATGTAAGTACCCAAGGGGAGAAGCAATTCTCCTCCCTGTGGCTAGTATTAATTTTTGTCAGGCACCCTGGCTAGATTGCTTTATACAATATTATTTTCTACTCTATATATTTGTGTTTTTTTCACAGATATTTAATGCATTTACCCCTGAAGAATGGAATAAATCCAAAAAACGCGTAGGGATAATTGGATCTCATCTTCATTGGATGGTTTAGACCAGTTTTATATAAACATATTTTATCTTTATACTGTTTCTGAGGTAGTCTGTGACAGGTAGGATGGCTGTTATATATTTACTGTACAATGTATTATCTTGATGCAGCGGTCATGTTTATTATAAATGTATAATTTATTGTTGCCAGTTTTCTATATACCATGTTTTTTACATGTTGTCATTATGGACACAAACCTATGAATGCATTTTCTTACATGTTATGCAATTATTATTTAGCATTAAACATTGTGTTTTTTTATATTGACTGCGTTTCTGTTGCTGAACATACCTCATAGAAAGTCCCACCTTAGTTCTCTTTTGTTTCCATTTAAATAAATTAGTTTTGGTAAATTCGCTACATTAATTTAATTTGTTTTTGGAATTTGTTTCATTCGTTTTGTATTCGAATTAGAAGAATTTAACCAAATTCGAAAAAATCTGACCACATTAGAAAAATTATTTGAAAGAATGATCGAATCGATATTCAAATTTGAAAACACATTCGAATTCAAAAATGTTAATCTGTTGCATTAGACTATTGATACTGACTGTCTGGCAATTCAAAAATTATAACAGAATAGAATAAATAGAAAAAATATATAACCATCTTCCGAAATTCGAATAGAGTGAATTTGAATTTAAATAGAAATAGAATAGAGTAGAAAATAATTGAATAGAATAGAATAGAAAAACAATAGAAAAGAATAGAATAAAATAGAATATAATATATAACCATCTTTCGAAATTCGAATTTCGAAAAGAATGAATTTAAAATGTGAATATAAAAGATTAGACTAGAAAATAATAGAAAAGAATAGAAAAACAATAGAATAGAATAAAATTATTATGCCAATGATATTTTTCTCATTTACCTAATTAATTGATGTTAATAACAGTCAGCATATTTCTCATGTTATCAACTATTAAGAGTACAATTCAAATTTTATTGAACAAACCTCTTAGGCCCCTTTCACACTGGGGTGGGCAGGAGCGGTGGCGGTATAGCAGCGCGATTTGCAGCGCTGCTATACCGTCGTTCTTACCGCGGTATGCGGTCGCTAGGGGGGTGAATTTAACCCCCGCTAGCGGCCGAAAAAGGGTTAATACCGCCCACAAACCGCGGCTATTGCCGCGGTTTGCGGGCGGTATTACCGCGGTGTCCCATTGATTTCAATGGGCACCCACGGTAAAGGAGCGGTGAGCACACCGCTCCTTTACCGCTGTAAAGAAGCAGCTAGCAGGACTTTTGGAGCGGTCCTGCTAGCACACCGCTTCAGTGTGAAAGCCTTTGGGCTTTCACATTGAAGGCTACAGGGCAGGAATTTTTCATGTGGTATAATAGCGCTATTATTAGCGCTAAACCGCATGAAAAACGCCCCAGTGTGAAAGGGGCCTAAATGATGTAGCGACCTCACCCCATCTCTTTCTTCTAGGGGTATCACACACGACAGGGTGAGATGCGCTACGGCCCATGTCTTCCCCATAGCTGTGGGTGAGGTGAAGGCCAGTACCAGATATTTCCTCGGGCCTGTGTGCTTCTGTCAAGGATTAAGTCCTGCTGTGCCAACACTTCCCTTTGCTCCCATTAACCAGAGTTCCACACACCGATCACAGTCCAACTCTTGTTTTATTGCATAACTCACAATAAACAGTGCTTCAGTAGCCAACTGGTTGGGACTCAATAACAGTTTGATACAGGGGAATGAGCAGGTCGAGGCACTATCCTGATTGTCAGCTAAACCACTGTGGTTTCACCAGCGGTTACTATAGCCTTGGCTAGAAAGGACTTAGAACTTGAGAGTCTCTACCAGCGACTCAAGAGAACGTAGATAGGAGTACCTCCACTGCGTTGTGGCCCCTGTCAGGGGAAGATGTCCCTCCAAGGGAGTTACCGGAGGCCCATCCGTCACTGGCTTGATGCTGCTCCAGACTCTCCGAATGGGTAACCTCCCCAGCCTCCTCACCTCAGACACGGGCCCCATCCACTTCAGGGACCCCCGGACTTCTCCACCCTCACGGGACCCAGTCGAAGTCACTGGGCCCCAGGCCTCCTGATTTAGTACCTCACCCCAGGCTGAAGGTGCCTGGGATGGACTCCAACTCCACTCCGGTCAGGCCTAGGGCACCTGAGCCGGAACTCCGAACCGCCTGCACCCAGGCCTAAGGTGCCTGGGTGCGTGATGAAGGACCTCCACAAGAGCAAGACCTCGTGACCAGGGCGTCTCCCCCTTTTATCCCCTCCAATGACGCCACGGCAGGTTCCCCGCCCTCGCCGTACCATCTCCGAGAAGGGACAAAAAGGACAACACTATGGCGGCAAATCTACCTCGAACCGGCGGGCATCTGCCACCCACAGGCCAAGGAGATTATTACACCGCCCAATCCTCCACGAATACAAATGGTCCAATTACTCCCATACTTTACACACCTGGACCACACTACCACCCAGGTGTACCCCACCTAAACTTAGAGACCCCGCTACAATGATAACAGTTTTTTTTTTCAAAATAAAAAACTTACAATGCACTGTTCCAAATTATTACGCACAGTGAGTTTCAAAACACTTTATAGGTTGTAAAGAACTGAAAATTGTCATTTGTTGTGTTTGCAGCATATTTACTGAACTCAAAAGCTATTTCAATCAAAGTTTGAAAAACATTTTAACTTTTTAAACATTTTAACAGGTCACGTTACATTTTAACATAGGACTCCTTATTTGATAGCAGTTTCACAAGTCTTGCATCCATTGAACTTGTGAGTTTTTGGACAGTTTCTGCTTGAATTTGTTTGCAAGATGTCAGAATAGCCTCCCAGAGCTGCTGTTGGATGTAAACTGCCTCCCACCCTCATAGGTCTTTTGCTTGAGGATGCTCCAAAGATTCTCAATAGGATTGAGGTCAGGGGAGGATGGAGGCCACACCATGACTTTCTCTCCTTTTATCCCCATAGCAGCCATTGATGCAGAGGAAGTGGTCAGTCAGGAACTCCACATATTTTGCAGAGGTCATCTTTACACCTTTGGGGACCCTAAAGGGGTGGACCAGCTCTTTTCCCATGATTCCGGCCCAAAACATGACTCCACCACCGCTTTGCTGACGTCGCAGCCTTGTTGAAACTAGGTGGCCATCCACCAACCATCCACTACTCCATCTATCTGGACCATCCAGGGTTGCACTGCACCCATCAGTGAACAGGACTGTTTGAAAATTAGTCTCCATGTATTTTTTTGCCCAATGCAGCGGTTTCTGCTTGTGAGCATTGGTTAGTCGTGGCCGAATGGAAGGTTTATGCACAGTTGCAAGACTCTGAAGGACTCTACACCTTGATGTCTGTGGGACTGCAGAGGCACCAGCAGCTTCAAATATCTGTTTGCTGCTATGTAATAGTGTTTTAGCAGCTGCTCTCTTGATCCGATGCCTGGATCTGGCAGAAATATTCCTCAATGTGCCTTTATCTGCACGAAACCGTCTGTGCTCTGAATCAGCCACAAATCTCTTAATAGTGCGATGATCCTCTTAAGTTTTCGTGAAATATCGAATGTTTTCATACCTCGTCCAAGGCATTGAACTATTTCACTCTTTTCGGCAGCAGAGAGATCCTTTTTCTTCCCCATATTGCTTGCAAATGGTGCACTGCTTAATAATGTGGAACACCCTCCTTTAGTCGTTTTTCCTTTAATTGGGCTCATCTGGCAATCTAATTATCACAGGTGTCCGAGATTGTTTTCACTGATCAAAAGAGCCCTGAGACACAATGCCATCCATGAGTTAAACTGAAAAACGAAATATTTAATCTTTGTGACGCTGAAATAGAATTTGCAAAATAATTTGGAACAGGCTGGAATAACCATCTTCCAAAATTCAAATTTTCGAATAGAATGGATTCAATTTAGAAAACAAAAGGATAGAATAGGATAGAAAATTATGGAAAGAATAGAATGGAAAAACAATAGAACAGACTAGAAAAAAATATATAGCCATCTTCCAAAATTTGAATAGAATGAATTTAAATTTGAATAGAAAAGATTAGAATAGAATAGAAAATAGAAAGATTAGAATAGAAAACCAATAGAAGAAAATAAAATAGAAACAATATAACGGTTATATTCCTTCTGTTTTATGCTATTCAATATTAATTGTTTTTCTAATCTTTTCTTTTCTATTCAAATTCATTCTATTCAAAATTTGAATTTCTGAAGATGGTTACATTCTTTATATTTTATTCTATTCTTTTCTCTTATTTTCTATTTTGGCTTCCATTGTTTTGCATTGTATTCTGCACTTTGACAGATGTGCATGGGGCACTGGTGGTACCCTGTGACAGATGTTGATGGGACAATGGTACACTGTGGCAGATGTTGATTGGGCACAGGTACACCGTGACAGGTGTGGGTGGGGCACTGGTACCATGTGACAGATGTTGATGGGACATTGGTACACTGTGACAAATTTTGCTGGTGCACTGTGACAGATGTTGGGACAATGGTATACTATGACAGATGTTGATGACGCACTGGTACATTGTGACAGAGGTGCATGGGGCACTGGTGGTACGCTGTGACAGATGTTGATGGGACAATGGTACCCTGTGACAAATGTTGATGGGGCATAACCGTTTATGTTCTTTAATTTTATTCTATTGTTTTTCTTTTCTATTCTATTTCTTTTCTATTATATTCTTTTGTATTATTTTCCATTCTATTCTTTTCTATTCAAATTTGTTCTATTCATATTTGAATTTCAGAAGATGGTTATATTGTAACCATCTTAAGAAATTAAAATTTGTTTGAATTTCGATTCGGAACAAAAGGAACCACACATGTCTACTTCTGACGTTCTGCTCCTGGGTTCAGACCAAGAGCTGCTAAACCTGCTTTTGTAAAAGGCTTCTGGGTTTGATGGTTAACTTTTTTGAGGCAGCTTTGTTTTCCAAATTCTACTCCAGACCATTGCAACTCAACATTTTGGCTGTGTAGAACTATAAGGCACAGTCACTGGATAACTGTATGGCATCTGATGTCTAATGCCGCGTACACACGATCGTTTTTCATGCCGTTAAAAATTCCATTTTTAAAAATGGCCATTAAAAATGATCGTGTGTAGGCTCCAGAGCATTTTTAACGACGTGAAAAACGGCCATTAAAAATTCCGGACATGCTCTCTTTTTTCACGTCGTTTTTCATGTCGTTTTTTTTAACGACGTGAAAAACGATAGTGTGTATGCTTTAACGACGTGAAAAAAAACGCGCATGCTCAGAATCAAGTAAGAGACGGGAGCGCTCGTTCTGGTAAAACTAGCGTTCGTAATGGAGATAGCACATTCATTACACAGTAACGGACTGAAAAGCGCGAATCGTCGCTCAACAAACTTTACTAACATGAAGGGTGGCGCCATTCGAACGGAACTTCCCCTTTATAGTGCCGTCGTACGTGTTGAACGTCACTGCGCTTTGCTTGATCGTTTTTTTTAATGATGGTGTGTACGCAAGGCAGGCTTGAGAGGAAACATGAAAAAAAACGAGGAGAAAAACGTCGGTTTAAAAAATGACATTAAAAACGATCGTGTGTACGGGGCATAAGACCATGTTATCTCTGGCCTGGTGGCTCAAAAATCTAGCTTTGGAAATAGGGAAATCTTTCCTTCTGTTGGAAGATTTCCACAAGGGATGCCAGCCTGGCTGAAGAGGAGACCTGGACACCCATTCTGAGCTGGGAATTTGGTTGCCAGAGGAAGCTCACTTCTCAATCAACATATTCCAATGTTGATTGAGCAATTTGGTTATTCCCTCACCTCAAGGGTTACCAAGTCAGAGAATACTACTGTGGTGGCATACATCAACCATCAACGAGTCTCAGGAAGTCTCGTGGCTCAAAGAGACCGACCACATTCTAGCTTGGGTAGAACTTTTCAATTCAGCCATGTCCACAGTGCACCTTCCAGGCATAGAAAACTGGTAGGCGAGCTTCATCAATCGTCAAAAAGCAGTGGCGGCTGGTGCGCAATGTTTTGGGGGGCGGGGCGCAAGCAAACCTGCCCCCCTCACTCACACCCTTCATGCTGGTATGGCTTTGGAGGTGACACCCCAATGCCAATTTTTTTTTAAATAATGGCGTGGGGTCCCCCCAAAAAATCCATACCAGACCCTTATTCAAGCATGCAGATCAGGAAAGGGAGGGGACAAGCGAGCATCCCCCCAAACCAGACCAGGCTGCATGCCCTCAGTATGGGGGGTGCTTTGGGGCACCCCAAAGCACCTTGTCCCCATGTTGATGGGGACAATGGCCTCTTCCCCACAACTGGTTGTGGGAGTCTGCGGGCAGGGCTTATCAAAATCGGGAAGCCCCCATTAACAAGGGGGGTCCCGCCCCCCCCATGAGAATGAGTATGGGATACATTGTACCCCTACCCATTCACCCAAAAAAGTAATGTAGTATGACAAGAGACAGATTTTGACAAGTCCTTTATTAAAAATGTCAGCTTCTTCCTTCATCTTCTTCTGCCCCTGCTTGTCAGAAGTTTCTTATATAACTATGGGGCATGGCCATCGGATGGTGTCACCCAGAGACCCCGTCCCCTTTTGACATCACAGACCCATCATGTCCCGGGTGGTGAAGTCACAAAGTGAGGTCTTGGAATGACGTCATCCACTCCATAGTTAGCAGGTGGTCCACAGTGTCGGAGGAGGGTCGTTTTTTTATATAAATATATATATATATATATATATATATAAAATCATTATTACAGCGGGTCGGTGGTGGGAGCAGCGACAGAGGAAGTAGCAGGGGAAGAAAAAGACAACTTTTTTTTAATAAAGGGTTTGTCAACAACTGTCTCGTCACACTACACTACTTTTTTTCGTCAATGTACCCCATACTCATTCACATAGAGAGGGTGCTAAGATCAGGGGGCTTCCAGATTCTGATAAGCCCCCCCGCACATAGACCCCCCCTGCCCCAAAGCACCCCACTCAGGTTGAGGGCATATGGCCTGGTATAGTTCATGGGTGGGTGCTCAAGTCAGGCCTTTGTACACTGGTCCAAATCATTTGGTGAAGGGGGAATTATGGTGGGGGTTGTTTTTCAGGGGTTGGGCCTCTCTTAAGGCATCAGCATACCAAGCCATTTTGGACAATTTCGTGCTCCCAACTTTGTGGGAATAGTTTGGGGATGGCCCCTTATTGTTCCAACACAACTGGGCACCAGTGCACAAAGCAAGGTTCATTAAGACATGTATTGCAAGTGCTAAGGATAAAGGATATATATGAAAATTGTGCCTTCGTCCCATTAAGCGTTGTATGAAGAAAAGGATGAGGCTGAGGTGGACTATGTTGGTACCTTATGCTAACTGATGACTAGTTGAGAGTAAATAGTAAAAAGGGGTTTTTATTACAAAAATATATTTTGGTAGTGTGGTACCCCACCAGTGTATGAATACAGGATTCTCAACCAAGCAGGTTGAGGGGCTCCAGGGTATTTGCTTGTTTGGGAGGAAACTGGCTTTTCAGTTTCCTCATGATTTACTAAAGTTCACTTTGGGACCCGGAGCTTGGGGATTTCTTAGAGATCCGGGTGGGATGAAATCCCCAGTCCTGGATCCGGGTTTTGAGACTCAACTGCACACTGATTGTTCAGGTGTGTGTGGGCCTGATAGTAGAATCAGGACCAGCATTCTGGGCTCCACCCTCCCGACGAGTGCAGGTGTGCACTGGGGAAGCCACAGAGTGCAAGTGTGCACTGGAGAAGCCAGAGAGTGCTTGTCTGCACACTGGAAGCCAGAGACCCAGGTCTGAGGGTCAGAGCAGTGGACCCAAGTCTGAGGATCAGAGCAGTGAGGGGCTGCTATCTAAATGGACGGTGTTGCCAAGGGAATAGTCTGTAGGAGACAGATGAAAGCCTGAAGGGGAAAGCCTGAGCAGCACTGCTGTATGTATAAGCCAGGAGGCTAAATTACATTTTGTTGATTAATAGGAGTGCTGAAACCCCTGCGAGGGAACCCTTTCATTTTGTTTTGAACTTCTTTTAATAAAAATGGGCAAACAAAGCCCTTAAAAAGAAGAACCAGCGAGTGGCGTTGTCCTTCAAGTTCTACATTTGATGCTAGTCCTTTACACGTGGTGGAGAATTTTGGCACAATCTGAGATCCCTACAATCAAGTAAGTTCATCTGTTATATGAACTGTGTTTTTGGTGCATGAGACTGCATAATCTGTGTGTGTGCAGGTGAGGAGAACCTGCAAGCGAAAGGTAACTAGCCTTAAAGAGACAGTGCTCCAACTTGTTGCAGGTGGTGTACCTGTGAACAAAAAGTAAAAAATGTTTCTCTGCAGTGAACTACTGCTAGCTGTGTGTGGCAGCCAGGCAAACTGCATTACGCAGAAGTTTATTTGATGGACTGTTGCATGCAGGTTGTGTATCTGTGAAAGGAGAAACAAACAGATGTTTTTTATTTTTTTTCCTTTTCTGCGCCAAGAACTGTTACAAGTTGAAGTGTACAAGACCACAAGGATGGGGCGATCAAAGCGCCTAAAAGAAGCAAGGATGGCTGAGATGATAGATAGAGCTCTGTGGCTGGAGGGGTTGTTACCGCCTGATCGAACCCCATACATGCCTAAACAGAGTTTTCCAAGGGAAAAGAGGGCTGCTGTTGTCCCTAGCAACCCTGGTGCAATGAATGCACAGATGACGGCTAGTGTGGAGAGTCCACCAGCATTTGAATCTGCAGTGGATTGGTGCAAGCGACACCTGGCAGGATTGGACCAAGCTAAAGTGGAAGGCAAGCCAACCTTCCATACAAAAAGAGAGCTGCCGGATGTCCATGCCTGGGAGAGGGGTGTTGTTGTCCCTGGCAACGCTGCTGCAGTTAAAGCAGCAGCTGTTGTGAAAAGTGTGAAAGTGACACAGCTTGAGACAGGGTCCAGCAGATGCAGGGTGGGAAACCCTGACAAGACATGGAACCAAGTGCGCTGTTTGCGGTGCAGTGAGTGGGGGCATGCAGTCTCCAAGTGCCTTTTTTCCCTGGCTCCAGTGCAAAGCTACTTAGCAAAACAAAGGTCTGAGAAGCCTGTGTTATATGCCATAAGAGAGGCTGATCAAAGGCCAGGACAGAGAGTGGTTGCCCATAGCAACACAGAGGAGGCCAGTCGGGCTGTCTGTGGACCATCGGGTGTGCCTCCCATGGGTCGTGACAAGTGGCTTTCGGAGGAGCCAATACAGCATGTTGGAGAGAGCCAGCAAAGCTCTGCTGGGAGACTGTGATCTCCCATGGCAACGAGAGTGGAAGTTGTGCCTGGAGGGAATCATCAGGAGAGAAACGCACTGGGGAAAAGTCATCCAGTACCATGCCTGGAATGTGGCCAGCTGGGGCACGAAATATTGTCTTGCCCTATATTCTGGGGTGCACCTAGAGGTAATGTTGCTAAACAGAACTCTTCACCTGTGGGCCAAGATCCCTTTGCAAATATGTTTGCAGTCACCCCTGGCAACAAGGAGGAGTTTTCTGTGGTGTCTGCAGGGGGTGCTAAACAGTGGGAGATGCCTGCTGTGATTTCATCCCATGGCCACCAGGGGGAGTTGGCCAGTAAATGTGTGGCTGAGGACTGGTTCTTAAGACAACGTACTCAAATGAAGATGGAGACCCCAACTACTGTGGTGGGTAAGACTATCTTTAATGAAATGATGCCTGGAACTGCTGATTTCAGGTATAAAAGAACTGGCTACAAGACTGTCCATGATGATGTGAGAGTGACCCCAGTTAGTGGGGCCACAGAATGTGCGCTTGAGAATGACTTTTTCATACCCAGTGGGAATGCAGGGGTTAAAGTCCAAACAGAACCTGTGTTGATGACTAAAAGTGTTGTGTCTAATGTCTGCCAGCCTCAAGTTGGCAGTGGGCTAGGACAACCTGCAAAAATTTAAAATGCTATAAGTATTACTGTTAATGAAAAGTTTGCTGCTGTTGGGAAAACCCCAGGTTCTTCCAGAGCAAAAGCTGTTGTCACAAATGAGTCATTGCCTGTAGCAATTGGTGGTAAGACAGCACAGTTGTCCCCAGAAATCTCCAGGGAACTTCATGTATTGGAGTCGGAGGTTGCCATGGACAACTGCGATGTCACTCTGGTGGGACAGAGTGGAACTGTACCGTGTAATGGTAATGTGTTAGTGCAAGCTGCTAGTACTAAAAATGTGCCGCTAAATGGTGGGTTAACACAACCTGTGAAAAATGCAAAGGTGTGTGAGGCTTATGAAGCGCCGCCCGAGCAAGGTGGTGGTTGTGGTGTATTGCAACCTGCGGTGCTAAAACATGTGTTACCGAAGTCTGCCATGATTCGTAATTTAGGTGATGAATCTGCAACTAAACCCGTCTGTTCTAATGTGTCTCCTTGGGCGGATGGATCAGGGCTGAGGAACGCCAGTGAATGGAGCACAGCTACAACGGATTGGGATAGATGGGGTAAAAATCTAATCTCCCTGATAGATGAGGCTTTCATGCACAAAAATAAGGTGGACAAAGTTTCTGCTGTGCCAGCAGGAGGGACGGCAGAACAGCTTATACCTGAGGGCGCGGTGGCTGCTGCAGAGGTTAACCCTCGTGAGAAATATGGACCATATAAGGGCGAGCACACAGCAGACACTTTGTCCGTAACCTACAAAAATTATGCTGACATGGCGTGTCAAAGTGACGTTGTCACTGGTAATGTGAAGCAGTTCATTGGTGCTGAACCTGAGAAGTTGGGTATGAGTCAAGCACCTGGCAGCGCTCTGGTAGAGCACCAGGCTGTGGTTGTCTCCAGCTGGGAGAAGGTTCCATTAAACCTTGCAACCTCTCACGTCTCAGCAAGTGAGTCTGTCTGCATCCCCAGTGTCAGGAAAGTCCCCAGGAAGGACTTGGGTCTGGAGCCAAGGGTATGGTTTCTAACAAAAGTATTAAAGTAGATGCTTAAACTTTGGGATGTACAGCCAGTCTATACTGGCGTGTCTCCACCACAGTCAGACAGTCTGGTACTGCGGAGTACCATTAGGTGGAACCCTGAGTGGCAGGTGGTACAGCACAAAGGAAGACAAGACAGAAATGGTTTATTTATGACTGTATTACTAGTGTTAAAAATCGCCTCTAGGTATGCTGATGGGTTACTTCCTGTACAAGAGGTATATGGGAGAGGCTTTGGTGAAAAGAAAGTGTCTGAGGTTTCACCACCTAACAGCCAGGTAGAAGGCATTTCTGCTGCTATGGTCCAAGGTAGTACTGGTCAGTTGTCGGTGAAGGGCGTGTATGCTGTACCAGTGGAAGAATCACATGAGATGGAAGGGCCAAGTGTGGACCAGAAAGCAGCAGAAATCCTGACCGGGGCTCAACCGAAGGTGGTTAAAAAGACTGGGGTCCCCAGTCCAATGTTTGGTTTAGGTGACAAACCTAATAAGGTCCCCGAGACAGGGAAAAGGATAAGAAGTGCGGTAAAAATTGGATGTGGATCAGACAAGAGCTTGTCTGTTCAGGTGGATAAAAATACAGATGGCATCAGAACAGGGCAAGTGGTAGGACAGCTGCCTGCAGAGTGGGTGAACCCCGGGGAGGTGACGTCCTGTGAGCTTCCTGTGGGTGATGGCGGCCCTCCAGTATGTGTGCCCTCTGCAGACTCTGCCCTAGCAAATGCTAAAAAAAAAGGCATTGGTGATCTGTGCAACGTTGAGGTGTAATGTTGGTTTGAATATGTCTGTCAATGATGAACCAAATAGTTTGTTAAAGGTACATGACAGTGTGGTGTCCAAAGGTATTGGGAAATCTGGGAACCTGAAGCGTGGAGGCAGAAGGGTTGGTAGAAAGACCAGGGGTGCCCTGTTAAAATTTCAGGAGAGGCAGTGCTTATGGAACCCCAAAAGAAGAGGGAGAAGGCTGAGTATAGGGAAATATAGGACCTTGTTAAGATCTAGGGTGGGACATACCTGGAAGCGCACCCGGAAAAAAGGTTGGGCCTACGTGGCTGCCAGCCAGCACAGAGGTGTCCCAACCATAATGATGGGTGCTGGTGTTCCTCCCTCCAGATCGAAACAAAGGGGGAGGGTATGTGGTAGTGTGGTACCCCACCAGTGTATGAATACAGGATTCTCAACCAGGCAGGTTGAGGGGCTCCAGGGTATTTGCTTGTTTGGGAGGAAACTGGCTTTTCAGTTTCCTCATGATTTACTAAAGTTCGCTTGGGGATTTCTTAGAGATCCGGGTGGGATGAAATCCCCAGTCCTGGATCCGGGTTTTGAGACTCAACTGCACACTGATTGTTCAGGTGTGTGTGGGCCTGATAGTAGAATCAGGACCAGCATTCTGGACTCCACCCTCCCGACGAGTGCAGGTGTGCACTGGGGAAGCCACAGAGTGCATGTGTGCACTGGAGAAGCCAGAGAGTGCTTGTCTGCACACTGGAAGCCAGAGACCCAGGTCTGAGGGTCAGAGCAGTGGACCCAAGTCTGAGGATCAGAGCAGTGAGGGGCTGCTATCTAAATGGACGGTGTTGCCAAGGGAATAGTCTGTAGGAGACAGATGAAAGCCTGAAGTGGAAGGCCTGAGCAGCACTGCTGTGTGTATAAGCCAGGAGGCTAAATGACATTTTGTTGATGAATAGGAGTGCTGAAACCCCTGCGAGGGAACCCTTTCATTTTGTTTTGAACTTCTTTTAAGAAAAATGGGCAAACAAAGCCCTTAACCACTTACGCCCCGGACCATTTGGTAGCTAAAGGACCAGAGGTGATTTCAGAATTTTGCACTGCGCTGCTTTAACTGTAAATTGTGCGGACATGCAATGTTGTACCCAAACGAAATTTGCGTCCTTTTCTTCCCACAAATAGAGCTTTCTTTTAATGGTATTTGATTGCCTCTGCGATTTTAATTTTTTGCAATATAAATGGAAAAAGACCAAAAATTTTGAAAAAAAAATGATATTTTCTACTTTTTGTTATAAGAAAAATCGAATAAACTAAATTTTAGTCATACATTTAGGCCAAAATGTATTCAGCCACATGTCTTTAGTAAAAAAAAATTCAATAAGCGTATATTTATTGGTTTGCGCAAAAGTTATAGCGTCTACAAACTAGGGTACATTTTCTGGAATTTACACAGCTTTTAATTTATGACTGCCTACCTCATTTCTTGAGGTGCTAAAATGGCAGGGCAGTACAAAACCCCCCCAAATGACCCCATTTTGGAAAGTAGACATCCCAAGGAAATTGCTGAGAGGCATGTTGAGCCCATTGAATATTTTTTTTTTGTCTCAAGTGTTTGAATAATGACTAAAAAAAAAAAAAAAAAAATACAAAAAGTTGTCACTAAATGATATATTGCTCACACATGCCATGGTTATATGTGGAATTGCACCCCAAAATAAATTTTGCTGCTTCTCCTGAGTACGGGGATACCACATGTGTGGGACTCTTTGGGAGCCTAGCCGCATACGGGCCCCCGGAAACCAAGCACCGCCTTCAGGATTTCTAAGGGCGCAAATTTTTGATTTCACTCCTCACTACCTATCACAGTTTCGAAGGCCATAAAATGCCAAAATAGCACAAAACCCCCCCAAATGACCCCATTTTAGAAAGTAGACACAACAAGGAAATTGCTGAGAGGCTGTTGAGCCCATTGAATATTTTTTTTTTGGTCCCAAGTGATTGAATAATGACAAAAAAAAAAAAAATACAAAAAGTTGTCACTAAATGATATATTGCTCACACATGCCATGGTTATATGTGGAATTACACCCCAAAATACATTTTGCTGCTTCTCCTGAGTACGGGGATACCACATGTGTGGGACTTTTTAGGAGCCTAGCCGCGTACGGGACCCCGAAAACCAAGCACCGCCTTCAGGATTTCTAGGCACAAATTTTTGATTTCACTCCTCACTACCTATCACAGTTTCGAAGGCCATAAAATGCCAAAATAGCACAAAACCCCCCCAAATGACCCCATTTTGGAAAGTAGACACCCCAAGCTATTTGCTGAGAGGCATGGTGAGTATTTTACAGCTCTCATTTGTTTTTGAAAATGAAGAAAGAAATTTTTTTTTTTTTTTTTCAATTTTCAAAACTTTGTGACCAAAAGCGAGATCTGCAAAATACTCACAATACCTCTCAGCAAATAGCTTGGGGTGTCTACTTTCCAAAATGGGGTCATTTGGGGGGGGGGGTTTGTGCCATCTGGGCATTCCATGGCCTCCGAAACTGTGATAGGCAGTGAGAAGTGAAAAATTTACACCCTTAGAAAGCCTGAAGGCGGTGCTTGGTTTTTGGGGTCCCGTACGCGGCTAGGCTCCCAAAAAGTCTCACACATGTGGTATCCCCGTACTCGGGAGAAGCAATAGAATGTATTTTGGGGTGTAATTCCACATATGCCCATGGCATGTTTGAGCAATATATCATTTAGTGACAACTTTGTGCAAAAAAAAAAAAAAATTGTCTTTTTTCCGCAACTTGTGTCAACATATAAAATATTCCATGGACTCGACATGCCTCTCAGTATATAGCTTGGGGTGTCTACTTTCCAAAATGGGGTCATTTGGGGGGGTTTTGAACTGTCCTGGCATTTTATACACAACATTAGGAAGCTTACATCCACTCTTCTAACCACTTGAAGACAAAGCCCTTTCTGACACTTTTTGTTTACATTAAAACATTTTTTAGTTTTTGCAAGAAAATTATGTTGAACCCCCAAACATTATATATTTTTTTAAAGCAAAGGCCCTACAGATTAAAATGGTGGGTGTTGCATTTTTTTTTTCCACACAGTATTTGCGCAGCGATTTTTCAAACGCATTTTTTGGGGAAAAAATACACTTTTTTCAATTTTAATGCACTAAAACACACTATATTGCCTAAATGTTTGATGAAATAAAAAAGATGATCTTAGGCCGAGTACATAGATACCAAACACGACATGCTTTAAAATTTCGCACAAACGCGCATTGGCGACAAACTACATACATTTTTAAAAGCTTTTACAGGTTACCCCATTCGATTTACAGAGGAGGTCTACTGCTAAAATGACTGGCCTCGATCTGACCTTCGCGGTGATACCTCACATGCATGGTGCAATTGCTGTTTACATATGACGCCAGACCCACGCTTGCGTTCGCCATTGCACAAGAGCAGGGCAGGACAGGGGTGCTTTTTTTTTTTTTTTTTTTTTTTTTTTTTTAAACTGTTCCTTCCATATTTTTTTTTTTTTTTTTTTTATTGTTATCTCAGGGAATGTAAATATCCCCTATGATAGCAATAGGTAGTGACAGGTACTATTTTTTGGAAAAAACTGGGGTCTATTAGACCCTATATCTTTCCTCTGCCCTCAAAGCATCTGACCACACCAAGATCGGTGTGATAAAATGCTTTCCCAATTTCCCAATGGCGCTTTTTATATCCAGGGGGGGACATTCCCTCCCACTGCTTGTAAAAGCAGTCCAGAGGCTAATTAGCCACTAGGATTGCTTTTACATGAAAGCCGGCCGCTGGCTGAAAAGAATGATACCAAGATGATACCTAAACCCGCAGGCATGAATCTGGAATAACCATTCAAAGTCCAGCAACATACCAGTACGTTGCTGGTCCTTGTTGGACATGTATTGTAATCTTTTTTTTCATGCAGCCTGTTGGCGGAACGAAAAAAAGAGATTGATCGGTGGGTATGCCCACCATTAGAATACCGCCCTTCATCCACCCACTTCTAATGATGGGCATACATGCACCATTTATATATGCCGAAGCATTGGGGCATCCTCCCGCAAAAGTTATGCCGCACACACATGGTCAGACTTTTCTACGGGCAAGCCTCCGTCGGAATTTCGACCGTATGTACGCGGCATTAGGAGCAAAATCGCTTCTCCGCTCCTCCGCCCCTGCTGCCCCAATGCTTCGGCATATGTGCTTTTTTTTTTTTTTTTTAACTGTGGTGGTGAAATCACCTCCTACAGCACTGGAGTCGCAGGGATCAGGCCTGTCTCTGTGAATGCTGCAGTTATGTGTGTTGTGTTTTGCAAGTGACAGTGATCGATCGATACTGCACTTGGGTGGCCTGGGCTGGACGGAGGGGCAAAACGCAGGTGCTAGCAGGTATCTGGGCTGATCCCGCTAACACTGCGTTTTTGGGAACCCTAAACTGCTGGGGACGCTAGTATAGATCTGATCAGATCAGATATTGATCTGTTCAGGTACTATACCACTGAGGGGGGTGTATGCTTCACGCGTGGGTGTTAGCGTTACTGGCACTAACCTGACGCTGCCTGGGGTGTGACGCAGGGTTACCTAGGGGCAATTAGGGGGTTAAAACCTTTATTAGATAATATATGGGGGTACCTGACGCTATAAAAACCTGCGGCGAACCTAAAAAAAATAACTGGCTATCTATCGGCACCAGCATAACTAATACAGCGTTTAGAAAAACGATCGCTTAGTGACACTGGCAAAAGGGGGTGAAAGGGTTACCTGGGGGGGCGATCAAGGGGTTAAACCTTTATTAGGTAATATATGGGGGTACCCGACGCTATAAAAACCTGCGGCGAACCTAAAAAAAATAACTGGCTGCCTATCGGCATCACCGACAATAAGACAGCGATCAGCAAAACGATCGCTTAGCGACAGTGGTGATAGGGGGTGAAAGGGTTACCTGGGGGGCAATCAAGGGGGTTAAACCTTTATTAGGTAATATATGGGGGTACCTGACGCTATAAAAACCTGCGGCGAACCTAAAAAAAATAACTGGCTACCCATCGGCATCACCGACAATAAGACAGCGATCAGAAAAACGATCGCTTAGCGACAGTGGTGATAGGGGTGAAAGGGTTACCTGGGGGGCGATCAAGGGGGTTAAACCTTTATTAGGTAATATATGGGGGTACCCGACGCTATAAAAACCTGCGGCGAACCTAAAAAAAATTACTGGCTACCGATCTGCATCACCGACACTAAGACAGCGATCAGAAAAATGATCGCTTAGCGGCGGCGGTGCTAGGGGGTGAAAGGGATATCTGGGGGGCGATCAGGGGGTTAAACCTTTATTAGGGGGGGTTAGGGGGCTACACTGGACCTAAAACTAAATTTAGTGACACTTTTACAGTCACAAATGTCACTGATTGCAGTGATCAGTAAATAAATGGTCACTGCAATCAGTGACACTGGGGCTGGGGGGTGATCTGGGGGTGTCTGGGGGTGTCTGGGGGGGCCTGGGGGGGGCGATTTATGTTCCTATGTGTCCTGGTGTCAGTGTGCTGTTTGTGCACTAACCTGTGTGTCTTCTCTTGTACGGCGCTCGGTATATGTGAGCGCCGCAGGAGAGATGACATCACTTCCTCTGCCTGTGTAAACATTACACGGGCAGGGAAGCTTTCTCATTCGACGGGAGCGATTGAAAGGGGGTGGCCGGAATCGAACGGCCGTCCCCTCATCCCGGATCGCTCCCGAAGAAATAACCACCGCTCACTGTAAAGAAGGGGGGGTCCGATCGGACCCCCCAACTATACAAAGGCAATCACGTATATGTACGTGATTGTGCCTGTCGGTGCCATTCTGCCAACGTATATTTACAGTGGGCGGTCGTTAAGTGGTTAAAAAGAAGAACCAGCGAGTGGCGGTGTCCTTCAAGTTCTACATTTGATGCTAGTCCTTTACAATATATATATAAGAACAATTTATTTTACATTTCATAGAGACAATGGTAATTCCGTGACATTTCAATGTATCATACCATTACAATCAATGGACAAGAATACAACTGTACATACATAATATTCTGTGCTCTACATGTTTCATGTTGTGATTTAAAAACAGAATCCGCTTCTTCAGGAGCTATATATATATATGTATAGGTTTTCAATGGACAAAAAGTGAAAAATTAGGTTGTCGCGTAACTATGAAATAAAAGAAAACATTATGAACAATGTTATCGTGGATATAAGAAGTATATTTCAATATAGAAACACCAGGATGTACGAGAGCAAGATCTCTTATCCTTTTCTGTATCATCATGGTCATTAGAAGATGACCCGGCACCTTGATTCCGTGATCTTTTTGTACTTCGAGATCGTGAAGAGTGCATCTTCACCAATCTGGAATGTGCCTGTGGGGGGATAGAAGTATTTACAGAGGAGTCAGACTCTGAAGTATATTCAGTTTGTGTATTATTTTGATATGGTCTTCTCTTCGGATTCCTTGTACCCCTCCCCCCGGTCCACTTGTAGGCATAGCCTTCAGTGTATGCCATTTTATCTAGATGAAATTTTTTCTGCTTTTTGACCACAATCTCTTTATTCATCTTCTCTAGTTGATCCCTTATCTCCTTCCACTTACAGGGAAATGTGCTCAACGTTAGGACGTGTAAATTGGGCATTGAGGCTATCAATCTCTAGATTGAGTGCCTCCATGTCCAATCTGTATTGACCAACCAACACCAACTGGGTCATGAGTTCTCCACCACACTTAGTGAGGGTGTCCTCCCATGTCTTCTTGAATGTGTCGGTGGGGATCTTTATGGTAGGAAAAGTCTGGATACGTAAGCCAATGGGGCTCACATTCTCTTTTATATAGCGTAGAAAAAATTCTATATGCCAATATAAATGTGACTTTCGTTTTAATAGTATCTTGATTTTATTCAAATAGATACCAAGGTCATCATCACCCACCTTGTTTTTAGTACATCCAGTTTCTATTTGAGTCATGAAGCCAGTCCAGGCTGGGCCATGTAGGTCCATCTCTGAAACAGACTTTAAGCCAGATATAGTAGCGCCGATAATAACTAACAAATAATGTAAAAATAAAGAAAAAGTTCTATCCTACCAGGGTAGGGTTAGAAAATTTAGAAAAAAGATATAAAGCACTTATTGAGTTCGCCTCTTGGAGTGTTATCCACCTAAATAGAATATATTGCAAGTGCTAAGGATAAAGGATATATATGAAAATGGTGCCTTCGTCCCATTAAGCGTTGTATGAAGAAAAGGATGAGGCTGAGGTGGACTATGTTGGCACCTTATGCTAACTGATGACCAGTTGAGAGTAAATAATAAAAAGGGGTTTGTATTACAAAAATATATATATATAAGAACAATTATTTTACATTTCATAGAGACAATGGTAATTCCATGACATTTCAATGTATCATACCATTACAATCAATGGACAAGAATACAACTGTACATACATAATATTCTGTGCTCTGCATGTTTCACGTTGTGATTCAAAAACAGAATCCGCTTCTTCAGGAGCTATATATATATATATATATATATATATATGTATAGGTTTTCAATGGACAAAAAGTGAAAAATTGGGTTGTCACGTAACTATGAAATAAAAGAAAACATTATGAACAATGTTATCGTGGATATAAGAAGTATATTTCAATATAGAAACACCAGGCTAAGCCCAGGCCATAGAGACGCGCTACGTCACACATCCTTACCATGAGTGCTGGACCAGAGGGGACCAGACCGTGAATCAAGAATTCCCGTTCTGTCATGAGGGAGTTGGTAATCCCACTAAAGACATGAACAGCAAGAGGTATAGGTAATCTGAAATTGAAAATAATAAATAAGCATCAAGGATCTCCAGCGAGAAAAAAGAGGCTGAAGAGGATATAATGAGTAAAGAGTATGTAGCTTTCAAGTAAGCGGATTATCAAACTCCTAGGAGGACACATACAGTAGCATCTCACAGGTAAGCGGCACAAAAAAAGAGGGAGAAGTTTTTATGTAGAAAAAATTCAGGTCAATATTAGACCCCTTATGTGAAAGGAAGGTCTCTGAAAAATATATAAATAATATGTAAAGAATAGGTATCCAACAAGTATACATGGTAAATAAATATATATGCACATGTACACCGTGGATATTCACATATCCATGGAGACATGCATATACAGATAAAACATTGGTATACCTTGAAATTCCTAGGAAGATGGACATCAATTGATAATTGGGTGGAATGTTTTTGAAATAATCTCTGCAGTATGGAGTGATAATCTGTGTAGATATATGAAGAAATTACCTAGTTAGTTCCTGATTGGAAACCAACAATTTAATTAAAATGGGGTGGTGAAGATGAATAGTAAAGACAGGGAAATGGAAGGGGGGGGGGGGTGAATTGGTAAAAGTGAGACTGGAAACGTGAGGGAGTAAAATGATGGAATTATATATAAACTAGGTGACTCAATTGTGAATAAACATAGTGAATATGTATTGCAGAAAGAGAAAGATAGTCATTACCATATCATTAGCCTAGGTTCAAGAAATTCAAGATCAACCTTCCCAGATAGGGAGGGAATCTGCAATGGCAATAATGTATTTAAAGGGTCAAGAATCATCCATGACCATCTGTTGTTGATGTTAAGGGAATGTGGAAAAAATCGCTTACCTGTCATGCCGAGAGATGGATATGGATGTGTCCCCCTGGAGCAGCACACAGCTGACTGTCAGCTGTTATGGCTGCTTTTATAGGCAGGGAGAGCCCACCCGCCGACGCTGGTAATGCGTCTGACGTCATGAACCAGGTCACGTGGTGCGCGCGTGTCAGATAACACACGTGCAATGTCCTGAGTGGCGGATACGCAAATGCGCTCCACCATATGAACAATCGTGCCCCATACATAATATGAAGTGCAGGGGCACATCCACATGATGTGGTTTAGCAGGTTAACCCGCATATAGCTGGGAATAATGCATGGTCTGTCCTCAATGGTACAGGACCCGGGTCGATGCACAGACCGCTATCTTGGATCAGGGATCCTTTCCCAGAAGGGAGGGAAGAACTGTGGGAAAATAGCGCGACTCACTCCCAGTATCCATGCAGAGAATCTGCAATCCACTTGTGTCAGTCACTGCACTGGGTCTGGGAGTAAAGTCTTGGGAATATAGCCTGGATGAGATAATAATAATAATATCATTATGGTATAATAACAGAAACATTGATATAAACATTAATGTTTTTAATCAAAAACAAAAAACATATATAATAACCTAATTTAATTAAACATACATTGTATTAAAATCGGCGCCACAACACTGCACAACTGAGTAAATGATTTGTACACAATCACAGTATTCCCATGGGAAAAAGGGGGGGGGGCAGGGACATACAGAGAAAACAGATGAAATACTTCAGTAGAGAGGAATAGGGATATAGAACACCTGGTGACAGTATTCAAAAAAGAAGTACATATAGGTAACCCCCATCAGGAAGAAAGGAAGTTTATAGTACACATAGCCTTTATAAAAAGGGTTTTCCCTCTTTTATTAGAGGGCATTTGGGGCAGTCTTTTGGAAATAAGGGGGCATCTTGACATGGAAGGTAATGACTTGTAGTCAGTTTTTGTCTAAGGGTGGTTGCCCTTCTGAATGTAAATTCAGGGATCTGTTTGACATATTTGGCTAAAATATGATCATCTGTGAGAAAATGCCAATTCTTGGATATGAGGTTACGTAATTGAACTTCGTTTGAGGAGAATTTTGTTATAATTCCTACAGTTTTGTGTTCCCGTTTTTTTGGGGGATCATACAATAAAGCCCCTCTCGTTTTTCCATATGCCTTATTAAAGGCCTGTCTCAATAAAGTTTTAGAATAGCCTTGAGCTAATAATCTATTCCACAGTTCATCCGATTGATTTTTAAAATCTGTATCTGATGTGCAGTTGCTGCGAAGACGCAGATACTGCGCATAAGGGATGCTCCGCTTTAAAGATTCTGGATGCGAGCTTTTCGCGTGCAATAATGTATTGCCTGCACTTGGTTTCCGAAATAGGTCCAATTGTATGTATCCTTCATGATCTATTGATAAGTTCAGGTCCAGAAATGAAATTTCAGTCTGGCTGATGTTGTAGGTGAATTTAAGATTAAATTCATTTGTATTTAGAATTTTCATGAACTTATGTAGTTCAAGTTCGGAACCAGTCCAGATGACCAGAAGGTCATCTATGAATCTGTACCAACACAAGATCAGGGGGAGCCATGGCACATGTCGATCGCCATTGAAAATTTCCCTCTCCCAGCCACCAAGATATAAATTGGCATAGGCATAGGGTGCGCAACATATGCCCATGTGCCCATGAAATCAATCGGATGGAATGCGGAATAGATTTTTAGCTCGAGGCTATTCTAAAACTTTATTGAGACAGGTCTCCAGGGGGACACATCCATATCCATCTCTCGGCATGACAGGTAAGCGATTTTTTTCCACATTCCCTTAACCACTTAAGCCCCGGACCATTTGGTAGCTAGAGGACCAGAGGTGAATTCAGAATTTTGCACTGTGCTGCTTTAACTGTAAATTGTGTGGACATGCAATGTTGTACCCAAACGAAATTTGCGTCCTTTTCTTCCCACAAATAGAGCTTTCTTTTAATGGTATTTGATTGCCTCTGCGATTTTTATTTTTTGCGATATAAACGGAAAAAGACCGAAAATTTTGAAAAAAAATGATATTTTCTACTTTTTGTTATAAGAAAAATCGAATAAACTCAATTGTAGTCATACATTTAGGCCAAAATGTATTCAGCCACATGTTTTTAGTAAAAAAAATGTCAATAAGCGTATATTGGTTTGCGCAAAAGTTATAGAGTTTACAAACTAGGGTACATTTTCTGAAATTTACACAGCTTTAAATTTATGACTGCCTATCTCATTTCTTGAGGTGCTAAAATGACAGGGCAGTACAAAACCCCCCCAAATGACCCCATTTTGGAAAGTAGACACCCCAAGGAAATTGCTGAGAGGCATGTTGAGCCCATTGAATTTTTTATTTTTTTGTCCCAAGTGATTGAATAATGACTAATAAAAAAAAAAAAAAAATTACAAAAAGTTGTCACTAAATGATATATTGCTCACACATGCCATGGTTATATGTGGAATTTCACCCCAAAATACATTTTGCTGCTTCTCCTGAGTACGTGGATACCACATGTGTGGGACTTTTTGGGAGCCTAGCCGCGTATGGGACCCCGGAAACCAAGCACCGCCTTCAGGATTTCTAAGGGCGCAAATTTTTGATTTCACTCCTCACTACCTATCACAGTTTCGAAGGCCATAAAATGCCAAAATAGCACAAAACCCCCCCAAATGACCCCATTTTAGAAAGTAGACACCCCAAGGAAATTGCTGAGAGGCCTGTTGAGCCCATTGAATATATTTTTTTTTGTCCCAAGTGATTGAATAATGACAAAAAAAAAATAAAAATTACAAAAAGTTGTCACTAAATGATATATTGCTCACACATGCCATGGTTATATGTGGAATTGCACCCCAAAATACATTTTTCTGCTTCTCCTGAGTACGGGGATACCATATGTGTGGGACTTTTTAGGAGCCTAGCCGCATACGGGACCCCGAAAACCAAGCACCGCCTTCAGGATTTCTAGGCACAAATTTTTGATTTCACTCCTCACTACCTATCACAGTTTCGAAGGCCATAAAATGCCAAAATCGCACAAACCCCCCCAAATGACCCCATTTTGGAATATAGACACCCCAAGCTATTTGCTGAGAGGCATGGCGAGTATTTTACAGCTCTAATTTGTTTTTGAAAATTAAGAAAGAAAATATATATATATATATATATTTTTTTTCAATTTTCAAAACTTTGTGACAAAAAGCGAGATCTGCAAAATACTCACAATACCTCTCAGCAAATAGCTTGGGGTGTCTACTTTCCAAAATGGGGTCATTTGGGGGGGTTTTGTGCTATCTGGGCATTCCATGGCCTCCGAAACTGTGATAGGCAGTGAGAAGTGAAATCAAAAATTTACACCCTTAGAAAGCCTGAAGGCGGTGCTTGGTTTTTGGGGTCCCGTACGTGGCTAGGCTCCCAAAAAGTCTCACACATGTGGTATCCCCGTACTCAGGAGAAGCAACAGAATGTATTTTGGGGTGTAATTCCACATATGCCCATGGCATGTTTGAGCAATATATCATTTAGTGACAACTTTGTGCAAAAAAAAAAAAAAAAATGTTGTTTTTCCGCAACTTGTGTCAACATATAAAATATTCCATGGACTCGACATGCCTCTCAGTATATAGCTTGGGGTGTCTACTTTCCAAAATGGGGTCATTTGGGGGGGTTTGAACTGTTCTGGCATTTTATACACAACATTAGGAAGCTTACATCCACTCTTCTAACCACTTGAAGACAAAGCCCTTTTTGACACTTTTTGTTTACATGAAAACATTTTTTTTTTGCAAGAAAATTATGTTGAACCCCCAAACATTATATATATTTTTAAAGCAAAGGCCCTACAGATTAAAATGGTGGGTGTTGCATTTTTTTTTTCTACACAGTATTTGCGCAGCGATTTTTCAAACACATTTTTTGGGTTAAAAAATACACTTTTTTTAATTTTAATGCACTAAAACACACTATATTGCCCAAATGTTTGATGAAATAAAAAAGATGATCTTAGGCCGAGTACATAGATACCAAACACGACATGCTTTAAAATTTCGCACAAACGCGCATTGGCGACAAACTACATACATTTTTAAAAGCCTTTAAAAGCCTTTACAGGTTACCCCAGTAGATTTACAGAGGAGGTCTACTGCTAAAATGATTGCCCTCGATCTGACCTTCACGGTGATACCTCACATGCATGGTGCAATTGCTGTTTACATATGACGCCAGACCGACTCTTGCGTTCGCCATTGGGCAAGAGCAGGGCAGGACAGGGGTGCTTTTTTTTTTTTTTTCTTTTTTTTTTATTATTAATTTTGCTTTGTTATTTTATTTTTAAATTGTTCCTTCCAAGTATTTTTTTTTTTATCATTTTTATTGTTATCTCAGGGAATGTAAATATCCCCTATGATAGCAATAGGTAGTGACAGGTACTCTTTTTTTGAAAAAACTGGGGTCTTCTAGACCCTAGATTTTTCCTCTGCCCTCAAAGCATCTGACCACACCAAGATCGGTGTGATAAAATGCTTTCCCAATTTCCCAATGGCGCTTTTTATTTCCCGGGGGGGCATTCCCTCCCACTGCTTGTAAAAGCAGTCCAGAGGCTAATTAGCCACTAGGATTGCTTTTACATGAAAGCCGGCCGCAGGCTGAAAAGAATGATACCAAGATGATACCTAAACCCGCAGGCATCATTCTGGTATAAACATTCAAAGTCCAGCAACATACCAGTACGTTGCTGGTCCTTGTTGGACATGTATTGTAATCTTTTTATTTCATGCAGCCAGTTGGCTGAACGAAAAAAAAAGATTGATCGGTGGGTGTGCCCACCATTAGAATACCGCCCTTCATCCACCCACTTCCAATGATGGGCATGCACGCACCATTTATATATGCCGAAGCATGGGGGCATTCTCCCGCAAAAAAGTTATGCCGCACACACATGGTCGGACTTTTCCACGGGCAAGCATCCGTCGGAATTTCGACCGTATGTACGCGGCATTAGGAGCAAAATCGCTCCTCCGCCCCTGCTGCCCCAATGCTTCGGCATATTTGCTTTTTTTTTTTAACTGTGGTGGTGAAATCACCTCCTACAGCACTGGAGTCGCAGGGATCAGGCCTGTCTCTGCGAACGCTGCAGTTATGTGTGTTTTTGTTTTGTAAGTGACAGTGATCGATACTGCACTTGGGTGGCCTGGGCTGGACGGAGGGGCAAAACGCAGGTGCCAGCAGGTATCTGGGCTGATCCCGCTAACACTGCGTTTTTGGGAACCCTAAACTGCTGGGGACGCTAGTATAGATCAGATCAGATATTGATCTGTTCAGATACTATACCACTAAGGGGGGTGTATGCTTCACGCGTGGGTGTTAGCGTTACTGGCACTAACCTGACGCTGCCTGGGGTGTGACTCAGACCCTCTCTGACGCTAAAACCTAATTGATATCACCCGCCGGGCGATCAGGGGGTTAAACCTTTATTGGGTTATATACACGGCGGGTGCCCTGACACTATAAAAAGCAAACTAACTAACCAGCGTCACCCGTAACACTTATATGGTGATCACTGGTGAAAGGGTTAACTAGGGGCAATCAGGGGGTTAAAACCTTTATTAGATAATATATGGGGGTACCTGACGCTATAAAAACCTGCGGCGAACCTAAAAAAAATTACCAGCTACCGATCTGCATCACCGACACTAAGACAGCGTTTAGAAAAACGATTGCTTAGCGACAGTGGTGATGGGGGTGAAAGGGTTACCTGGGGGGGCGATCAAGGGGGTTAAACCTTTATTAGATAATATATTGGGGTACCTGACGCTATAAAAACATGCGGCGAACCTAAAAAAAATTACTGGCTACGATCTGCATCACCGACACTAAGACAGCGTTTAGAAAAACAATTGCTTAGCGACAGTGGTGATAGGGGGTGAAAGGGTTACCTGGGGGGCGATCAAGGGGGTTAAACCTTTATTAGATAATATATTGGGGTACCTGACGCTATAAAAACCTGCGGCGAACCTAAAAAAAATTACCGGCTACCGATCTGCATCACAGACACTAAGACAGCGTTTAGAAAAACGATCGCTTAGTGACAGTGGTGATAGGGGGTGAAAGGGTTACCTGGGGGGCGATCAAGGGGGTTAAACCTTTATTAGATAATATATTGGGGTACCTGACGCTATAAAAACCTGCGGCGAACCTAAAAAAAATTACTGGCTGCCGATCGGCATCACTGACGCTAAGACAGCGATCAGAAAAATGATCGCTAAGCGACAGTGGTGATAGGCGGTGAAAGGGTTATCTGGGGGGTGATCAGGGGGTTAAAACTTTATTAGGGGGGGTTAGGGGGCTACACTGGACCTAAGACTAAACTTTGGTGACACTTTTACAGTCACAAATGTCACTGATTGCAGTGATCACTAAATAAATGGTCACTGCAATCAGTGACACTGTGACTGGGGGCTGGGGGGGTGATCTGGGGGGTGATCTGGGGGGGCCTGGGGGGGCGATTTATGTCCCTATGTGTCCTGGTGTCAGTGTAGTGTTGTGTGCACTGACCTGATATCTTCTCTTGTACGGCGCTCGGTATATGTGAGCGCCGCACCAGAGATGACATCACTTCCTCCTGCTCCCTCTGTCTGACACAGACAGAGGGGGCATTTCCATTCGCCGGGAGCGATCGCGAGGGGGTGGCCAGAAACGAATGGCTGCCCCCTCATCCCGGAACGCTCCCGGACACTTAGCCACCGCTCACTGTACAGAAGGGGGGTCCGATTGGACCCCCCAACTATACAAAGGCAATCACGTATGCTCTACATGATTGTGCCTGTCGGTGCCATTCTGCCGACGTATATATACAGTGAGCGGTCGTTAAGTGGTTAACATCAACAACAGATGGTCATGGATGATTCTTGACCCTTTAAATACATTATTGCCATTGCAGATTCCCTCCCTATCCGGGAAGGTTGATCTACACATGATCTTGGATTTCTTGAACCTAGGCTAATGATATGGTAATGACTATCTTTCTCTTTCTGCAATACATATTCACTATGTTTATTCACAATTGAGTCACCTAGCTTATATATAATTCCATCACTTTACTCCCTCACGTTTCCAGTCTCACTTTTACCCATTCATTCCCCCCTCCATTTCCCTGTCTTCACTATTCATCTTCACCACCCCATTTTTTATTTTTTTTTGTTCCATAAAGTTTTATTGAGCAAATTCACAGGAATCACAGTACAAGGATTGATGCAGAACAGGTGCATTCACAGAGAACCAGATTTTGGTACAACTTAAACAAACATTACAGGGGGGTGTAAAATAGTCTCCAAGTTTCGTATCAATGAGAATGAAGGTGCGGATGGGCCGGAGCCTTTATTAGTTTGATCCGCATTCCAACCGCCTGCTAACTTTGCTACATTACATGTTGATTCCAACACCAAAGAGATGGTGTCTAAGATATGGTGATAAGGGGATAGGGTGGGGGGGACAATATCTATTCATGTTGGGGGGGTATGGAACTGAAGGGGGGGTAGGGGAGGGGGGGATGGATCAGAGCACAAGGGGCAACAGCGAGAATGGGGGGAAGGGGTGGGGTGGGGTTAAGGATGAGGGTGAGGATGAGGATGAGGGGAGTGACCACTCGCTTGAACCTCAGTATGAAAGAGGGGGATAAAGAGCCCCTCAGAGTACAGACTCTAATCCGAGGGAACATGCGGATTGTATTCAGCTGTAGTTTTGAAGTGTGACCAACAGGACCAAGTAGTCGAGAAATTCTCCATTCTCTCTTGTGAGATGTGGATCAGCTCTTCCATGTCGCAAATTCTAGAGATGGTCGTAAACCATTCTTTAAGTGACGGAATATGGCAGGAGCGCCAGTGTTTGGGAATGCACAGCCTGGCAGCATTCACCATGTGCATGGCTAGGGATTTGAAATAGTCCTTCCTCGAGAGAGAAGTGTGATGCAGGAGAAATTGTGCTGGTGTGAAGTCCAAGGTGTAAGTGGTGATTGAGGCGATGCATCTGTGTACTTCCCTCCAAAAGGGTTGGATGTGTGAGCATTCCCACCAAATATGTATCATGGTACCCACCTCTGTATTGCATCTCCAGCATATGTTGGAGGTTGAAGGAGCAAACTTATGAAGGAGAGCTGGGGTCCTATACCATCTAGTGAGCACTTTATACCCATTCTCCTGGATGGCAACGTTCAACGACCCCCTGTGTGCGTATTCGTGAATTCTCGTCCATTCAACTGGTGTCAGGGGGGTAGGTAGATCTCTGTTCCACGAGGCCTGCGATGGCGAAAGGGTGGAATCAGTGGGTTCTAAGAGTAAAGCGTAGAGCAGGGAAATAAGGTGCCGTTGGGGGGTTCTACGATAGCAGAGGGTTTCAAAAGGGGTAAGTGGTCTTGTCCAGCTGCCCTGAGCTGCATGTGTGGATAGAAAGTGACAAATTTGTCTGTATGTCCAAAAGGGGAAGGTAGAGGTGTTGGAAATGAGCCTGAGGTCCTCTATCGAAGCGAGCTTACCGTCAGTGTATAGCTGTAAAGCAAGGATGTCCTGATACGGCCATTCTTGTTTGAGGAAAGTAGGTGACTCGCCTGGGATAAAGTCGGGATTCCCTCTCAGCGTAGTCAGCGGGCCCAGGGTGGGTGAGAGGGAGCCTCTGGAGGGGGACCACCTAAGAAGCGTTAAGGAAGTGTGGATGAAAGGATGTGAGGTCAGGGGCCGTGGCCATTGTTTCGGGGATAGCCATGGGAGAAGATGTAGCGGAATGGGTGAGAAAGAGTCTTCGATAGCAGTCCAGACCTTTTCAAGGGAGTGGATGGACCAATCCACGATTCTCGTAAGGTGACAAGCCACATAGTATTTATACAGGTCTGGGAGAGCAATACCCCCTCTAGTCTTGGGCAAGGTGAGTCTGGCGTATTTGATTCTAGGGGGGGAGCCTTTCCATAGAAACGCCGAGCAGGCCTTCCGATAAGAGGAAAAGAATCCTGCGGGTATATGCAACGGGATGGTTTGGATCAAGTATAATATACGTGGCAGGACAATCATTTTGATCAGAGCCGCTCGGCCAAACCACGAGACATTCAGTGAGGACCACTCCAAGAAGTGGTCTTGGGCTTTTTTCAGGGCAGGGTGGAAGTTAAGGGCATACAAATCTCTAAGGCAGGGTGGGATCCGAATCCCAAGATAGGAGATAGCAGTCTTTTCCCAATGAAATGGGAGAGATTCCTGACAATGAAGAACTTCCTGTGGTGGGAGGGTGATATTCAGGGCGTGGGACTTTGTGTAGTTAATTTTTAGGTTTGAAATTGTACCAAAGGCTTCCAGGTCATGTAGGAGAGAAGGGAGGGAGGTCCGCGGGGATGTGAGAGAGAGCAAGATATCATCCGCGAAGGCGGCCACTTTAAAGTCTTTGCCTTTGACCATCAAACCCCTAATGCCCATGTTTTCTCTAAGTTTGTTTAAGAGGGGTTCTAAGGAGAGAATGTAGATCAAGGGGGAGAGGGGGCAACCCTGGCGAGTGCCATTGCTGATGGAGAAGACGTTCGACAGGTGGCCGTTAACTCTCACCGCCGCCGTGGGGTTCGAGTATAATGCCATTATGGAGGTGAGCATGCGGTCCTCCAGACCTACCCCTTTTAGGACCTCTCGCATGTAGTCCCAGGCCACTCTGTCAAACGCCCTCTCCGCATCAAGGGAAAGCAAAAATCCTGGTGTTTTAGTTGAGGTGAGCCAGTGATGTAGGTTGAGGGTTCGTATGGTATTATCCCGCGCCTCCCTACCCGGAACAAAACTCACTTGATCATTGGAGATAAGACCGGGGATTAGAGGTATTAACCTGCTGGCGAGGATCTTGGCATAAATTTTGATATCGACATTAAGGAGTGAGATCGGCCTATAATTCGCCACCTGGAGGGCATCCTTCCCTTCCTTAGGGATTACAGTGATGTGTGCCTCTAATAGTCTATTAGGTCGGTCTTGCGGATTGGCCAGGGCATTAAACGTCTGTAAAAGGTTGGGGGCAAGGATGTCTGCAAAGGACTTATAGTACTGGAGGGTGTACCCGTCCGGGCCCAGGTTTTTGCCCAGTTTCATTTGTTTCAGGGTTATCTCCAGCTCTCCTGTCGAGAATTGTCCCTCTAAGGATTGTGCTTGTTGGGGGGGAAAGGGGTTTAGGGCCATATTGAGCGAGAAAGTCCGCGATGAGCGTTTGACGTGTCTCCCCCGATGCTCGGGGTGGCAGGGCAGGGCGAAGGTTATAGAGCTTTCGGTAGAAAGACTCGAATTCTTTCGTGATGTCCTCACTCTTGGCTAGGAGGGTGCCCTGGGGATCGCGTAAGGTATGTATGGTGGACGAGAGTTTGGCCTTCTGGACTGACCGCGCTAAAAGGCGCCCACTCTTATTGCCATGCTCATAAAAGACCCTCTGGCCAAGAATATAGCGTCTTCTCGTGCGTTTACCCAATTCAGCTGTAAGGAGTGTGCGGAACTGAGTTAGTTCCTGAAGGGTGTTCTGGGCATGTGTTTGTTTGTGGGACAGCTCTAGTGCTCTAATCCTTTTGATAAGAGCATTCACCTTCTCCTGATAAACTTTTTTGGCCTGTGCATTCAGGGCAAGCAGTTCTCCCCTTACCACACATTTGTGGGCTTCCCATATGGATATTGGAGAAATGTCAGGATTAGCGTTCTCCTGAAAATAATGCTTGATGCATGAGCGGATCCGTTCCAATGAGGTTGGATCCGTCAAGCAGGAAGGGTTGAACCGCCATACTTTAGTCTTGGGGTACGTTTCCGGGAACGATAGTGTAACTGTGATGGGATGGTGATCCGATAAGAACATTGGTTCAATGGAGGCATGTTGGAGGGCGGGGAGGTCGGTCTGGGATAGAAAAAAAAATCGATTCTGGGGTATTTCCGGTGGGGGGCCAAAAAGTAGGTGTAGTCTTTGGTTGAAGGATAGAGGGTACGCCATGTGTCATGAAGGGTCAAGGTTTGTAATTGGGCTTTAATTTGGCGTAATGCCTTATAGGGCAGAGATGTCGTGGCAGTGGAGGTATCTAGGAGGGGGTTCAAGGGCACATTAATGTCGCCTCCCAGGAGGACCAGGCCGCTCCGGAATGAGGACAGAAGGGCACATGTCTTGCGGAAGAATGAGACCTGATGTTCATTAGGGCAATATATGTTAGCCAGTGTAATAGGCTTAGTTGCATATGTTTCCCTAATAAAAATGAATCTGCCTTCAGGATCCACTAGGGAGTCAGTCAGGAGGAAGTTGGCGTGTTTTGAAATAAGGATCAAAACTCCCTTAGATTTGGCCACCGGGTTAGTGGCGTGTAGGGCAGAGCGATATATGTGATTAGTCAGTTTGGGGATAGCATTAGATCGGAAGTGCGTCTCCTGTAGGAAGATAAAGTGAGCCTTATGTTTGGTGAGCGAAGCTAACACTTGTGACCTTTTTTCAGGTGCATTCAGGCCTTTTGTGTTCAATGAAACACACTTCAGAGTCATTGGGACATTAGTCTTAGGGGGGTTCTGCATTATGAAGAGTTAGGGAGAGGTGAAAATAAGAGTCTGGATGTCGAGTAGGTTAGGATCTTCCTATAGAGGATGAATGTGAGGGTCACTCCCCTAGGGGAAGGGAAAGAAGGGAAGAGGACACACAGAAGGGGAAGAGGGGTAAGGAGAGAGGACACACGGGTGAGGAGATCAGGAAGAGTTGGGGGTGGGGAGAATCAGGAGGATCAGAGTAGAGAAAAAAAACAAAGGGGGGAAAAAGAAGGGTAGGGGGGATCAGGGCCAAGTACCCAAGGCGGGGTAGAGGAGAGAAAAAAAAAAAAAAAAGAGGGGGGTATGAGAACTAAATGTAAGGGGATAAATATGGGGGAGGAGAAAGAAAAACCAGAGGTGGACTTAGCTAGGCTATCCACCTGTAGGAGTCAAGAGGAAATCTGGAGTGTCAGCTACGTCCCAGTGAGACCGCTGTGTGGGGGTAGTAGTGTGAGCGGTAACCGCAGCCTAGCTGTGGACCGGGGGTCAAAGTGGAGCAGATGAGGGATCCCGCTTACAGCGAGAGCCCAAGAAGCGTAGCGGGGAGCCTACCATAAAGAACAAGCTACAGAAAGTTCAAGTATCCAGTGCATAGGAGCAATACACAAATCAACATAACATAACGCATATAACCTTCTCCAGCTCGCAGTGCTGGAATCAATATAAGCGAACCATACTATTTAGAAAGTAAACCTTTTAAAGTATATTCAGGAGAACTCAACAGAGAAATCCACAGCCCGTGAGACATGCTGGGGAGAGGATACCCTCTTCAAAGACTTACGTTAAGCCACTCTATGGTGAGGGGGAGGGGGGGGAGTAGGGGGGAAGGGGTAGGGCAAGGGGTATAAGGACGGGGTGGAGGGAGGAATGGGAGGGGGAGATATGGGAGGGAGGGTAGGAAGGAGAATGAGGGACGAGGGGATGAGGCGGGGGAAGGGGCAGGTTGGGGGGAGTGGGGATGGGAAGAGGGGAAGAGGGGGGAGGAGAGGGGAAAGAGGGGGAAGGGATGGCTAGGAGGATAGAGGTGGGGGGGAGAAGAGGGGATTAGGAAGAGGGGGAAACGAGGCGAGGGGGGGGAGAAGAGGTACGGGGGGAGGGGAGAGGGGGTGAGGAGGGGGAGGGGGGGAGAGATGGGGTGGGGAGGGGGAGGGGGGGAGAGAGGGGGGAGGGGAGGGGAAATGAGGGGGAAAAGAGGGAAGGGAGGGGAAGTGATGTGGGGAGAAAGGAGGGGGAGATAGGGAGGAGAGAACTAAGGGAGGGAGGGAGGGGGGGAAGTGGGGGGGGAGAGGGGAAGAGACGGGGGGTGGAGGGGGGGGAAGGAGTGGAGAGGGGAGAAGGGGAGGGATGAGGGGAAGAGAAGGGGAGAGGTGGGGGAGGGAGAGTCCAGAGTGAGTTAGGATGACGGTATCTCGACGTCTACTCTCGCATGGGGGGGGTGGGGCTCCCGGAACTTAATGGTCTTTGGCATCTCCCAAATCCCACCCCGCCCGACCGATGCCCGGCACACCGTATATGCACAACAGGGGTCAAGGGAAAACACGTGCGAATAAGGGACATACAACAGAACTGGCAATGTTAACGAGAGACAAAATAAAGTGACATTTGGGGGAACAAAAACAAAACACAGAATACGGATACATTGCCTGCAGGAGTGTAGGATCGTCGTCCGCGAAAGAAATGTCCCAGGGGGGGACGATGTGTTCGCGTTGCAGGCCGAGGCGTCGGGCAACATAGAGTTCAGTCCTCCCGCTTCCAAAAGGGGGGATGTCTGTTCGGGCCCGAATTGCAGCGAGATCCTTATGCCTTCTCGGAAAGGGTCTCCGTAGCTGTGTGGGTAGGGGCCAATGACAGAAACCCAGGCCTACTCCTGGGCACTCATAGGGAGCCTCTCCCGGGATGGGGACATGTCGTGGGGGCGTCCATATCTTCCGGAGGACAGAGAGTTTCAACTGTTAGTGCAACCTCCCAGCTTTGGGGGATCCGGACGTGTACGAGGGACTAGGTGCTCTGGGGTAAAAAGGCGTACGTAGCTTTTTCGGGGATACGCAATTGCCACATCCGCCACCTGAATACGGCAGGCCCTAGGCCATCCGCTGGGTTACAGGTTGCGGAGCTATTGGTTGACTCCAGATGGAGAAGCGATGTATGGAGTCCCAAGCAGGGAAAGAAGGTCGCCGTGAGGGCCATTGGGACGAGGGGTTATCAGCTATGGGGTGCAAGAGACCGGGGTGGGAATGGCATACCTATATCAGATGAGGGTCTGAGGGGTCTCTGGGAGAGTGAAAGTTCGGTGAATAACGCTTACACATACCGGGGGGGGGGAGACATACTCACGGGCTGCAGGTCTCAGTCTATCCAGCAGACAATTAGTCAATAGGTTTCTCGCATCACATACGCGGTGGTGAGGGGCTATGTTGTTGCAGGTCCGGGTGGTGAGGAGCGGGCATTCGGTGACGTCGGTCCAGGTCTACGGTGCCGCGGTCTCTGGCGTGCAGCTTTCGGTGACGGGTGGAGCGAAACAGGAAGCCAGGGTTCCGCTGGGAAGTAAAGCGCATACCAATCCGGTAGTTCCAAGTCGGGCAGGTCGAGTTGAGCACAGAACGCCTGAAGATCCTCCGGTGTGCGAAGCAGGGCAGAGCGCCCCCTTGCTGATGCAGACAGGCCAAACGGGAATTTCCAGCGATACTGGATGTTTCTCGCACGCAGAGCATCTAACAGCGGTCGTAACGCCCTCCTGTTTTGAAGAGTAATCTGTGAGAGGTCCTGGAACAGTTTCACCTCCGCGCCATTATAAAGAATACGTCCCCTTTCCCTCGCCTTGCGGAGAATCTCTTCCTTAAGGGGGAAGCTAACTATACAACATATAATGTCTCTGGGGGGTTTGTTGTCTCGGGGTATGGGGCGGAGAGCGCGGTGGGCCCTTTCCATATCGATGGGGGAGTCCGCTGGGCGCTCAATCAGGTCATTAAAGATAGCACTGACGGTTTGCTGTATGGCGGTGGGGTCTACGGATTCGGGGACCCCCCGTACCCTAACATTGTGCCTCCTTCCCCGGTTATCCAGGTCTTCCACGTGTCTATGGAGCTCAAAAACTTGGGCAAGTTGGGAGTCATATACCGACTGTACCTGGCGAATGGCCGCCGCATGCGTCTGGGTCGTCTGCTCCACATTATCCACTCGGTGGGCGACCGCGAGCATTTCGGCCTTCAGGTCTGCTATGGCAGCAGTGACCGCATTTTTGATGTCCGTCGCAACTTTCTCCAAGTCGAATAGGCTGGGGGGGAGAGCCCCGTTGGAGCAGGGAGAGGATGTACCCGGCATATTGGCTGAAGGCGGTCTGTCAGGCGAGGCCGCGGCTTGGGCCTGTGCAAGCGTGAGGATCCGCAATGGCGTAGAGGCCTGTGTCTTTTGGGACCGGAATATGTCCGGTATATTCCTCCCCGAGTGGGTCTGAGAGTCCTTGAAGGTGCGAGAGGTGGACGAGCTCCTTGTGGCTCTGTGCATAGCAAAATTAGGACGGTAGGCTCCCGTTTAAGGTGATAAATCAGCCCGGTCGCACAGGAGCTCTCAGGTTAGGCGTCCATCTCGGTCTCCGCTCAGGCCACGCCCCCCCATTTTAATTAAATTGTTGGTTTCCAATCAGGAACTAACTAGGTAATTTCTTCATATATCTACACAGATTATCACTCCATAATGCAGAGATTATTTCAAAAACATTCCACCCAATTATCAATTGATGTCCATCTTCCTAGGAATTTCAAGGTATACCAATGTTTTATCTGTATATGCATGTCTCCATGTATATGTGAATATCCACGGTGTACAGGTGCATATATATTTATTTACCATGTATACTTGTTGGATACCTATTCTTTACATATTATTTATATATTTTTCAGAGACCTTCCTTTCACATAAGGGGTCTAATATTGACCTGAATTTTTTCTACATAAAAACTTCTCCCCCTTTTTTTGTGCCGCTTACCTGTGAGATGCTACTGTATGTGTCCTCCTAGGAGGTTGATAATCCGCTTACTTGAAAGCTATATACTCTTTACTCATTACATCCTCTTCAGCCTCTTTTTTCTCGCTGGAGATCCTTGATGCTTATTTATTATTTTCAATTTCAGATTACCTATACCTCTTGCTGTTCATGTCTTTAGTGGGATTACCAACTCCCTCATGACAGAACGGGAATTCTTGATTCACGGTCTGGCCCCCTCTGGTCCAGCACTCGTGGTATGGGATGTGTGACGTAGCGCGTCTCTATGGTCTGGGCTTAGCCTGGTGTTTCTATATTGAAATATACTTCTTATATCCACGATAACATTGTTCATAATGTTTTCTTTTATTTCATAGTTACGTGACAACCCAATTTTTCACTTTTTGTCCATTGAAAACCTATATATATATATATATATATATATATATATATATATATATATATATAGCTCCTGAAGAAGCGGATTCTGTTTTTGAATCACAACGTGAAACATGTAGAGCACAGAATATTATGTATGTACAGTTGTATTCTTGTCCATTGATTGTAATGGTATGATACATTGAAATGTCACAGAATTACCATTGTCTCTATGAAATGTAAAATAATTGTTCTTTTATATATATATATATATATATATATATTTGTAATAAAAACCCCTTTTTACTATTTACTCTCAACTGGTCATCAGTTAGCATAAGGTGCCAACATAGTCCACCTCAGCCTCATCCTTTTCTTCATACAACGCTTAATGGGACGAAGGCACCATTTTCATATATATCCTTTATCCTTAGCACTTGCAATATATTCTATTTAGGTGGATAACACACCAAGAGCCGATCTCAATAAGTGCTTTATATCTTTTTTCTAAATTTTCTAACCCTACCCTGGTAGGATAGAACTTTTTCTTTATTTTTACATTATTTGTTAGTTATTATCGGCGCTACTATATCTGGCTTAAAGTCTGTTTCAGATATTGACCTACATGGCCCAGCCTGGACTGGCTTCATGACTCAAATAGAAACTGGATGTACTAAAAACAAGGTGGGTGATGATGACCTTGGTATCTATTTGAATAAAATCAAGATACTATTAAAACGAAAGTCACATTTATATTGGCATATAGAATTTTTTCTACGCTATATAAAAGAGAATGTGAGCCCCATTGGCTTACGTATCCAGACTTTTCCTACCATAAAGATCCCCACGATCAGGGATGAGCCGAACACCCCCCTGTTCGGTTCGCACCAGAACCTGCGAACAGATAAAATGTTCGTGTGAACTTTAGAACCCTATTAAATGCAATGGACTCGAACGTTCGAAATCTAAAGTGCTAATTATAAAGGCTTATATGCAAGTTATTGTCCTAAAAAGTGTTTGGGGACCTGGGTCCTGCCCAGGGGACATGTATCAATGCAAAAAGAAGTTTTAAAAACGGCCGTTTTTTCGGGAGCGGTGATTTTAATAATGCTTAAAATGAAAAAATAAAAGTGAAATATTCCTTTAAATTTCGTACCTCGGGGGTGTGTATGATATGCATGTAAAGTGGCGCATGTTTCCCGTGCTTAGAACTGTCCCTGCAAAAAATGTCATTTTTGAAGGAAAAAAAGTCATTTAAAACTCACTCGCGGCTATTAATGAATTGTCGGCTCCCGGCAATACATACAAAAGTCATTGATAAAAAAATAAAAAAAAAGCGTGGGGGTCCCCCAGAATTCAATTACCAGGCCCTTCAGGTCTGGAATGGATATTAAGGGGAACCCCGCCAAATTTTTTTAAAAAAATGGCGTGGGGTTCCCCCAAATATCCATACCAGGCCCTTCAGATCTGGCATGGATTTTAAGGGGAACTCCACCCCAAATTTTTAAAAAAATGGCGTGGAGTCCCCCCAAAAATCCATACCAGACCCTTATCCGAGCACGTAACCTGGCCGGCCGCAGGGGAAGAGGGGGGGACGAGAGAGCGGCCCCCCTCCCTCCTGAACCGTACCAGGCCACATGCCCTCAACATGGGGAGGATGTCCCCATGTTGATGGGGACAAGGGCCTCATCCCCACAACCCTTGCCCGGTGGTTGTGGGGGTCTGCGGGCGGGGGGCTTATCGGAATCTGGAAGACCCCTTTAACAAAGGGGACCCCCAGATCCCGCCCCCCCCATGTGAATTGGTAAGGGGTACATTGTACCCCTACCATTTCACGAAGAAAGCGTAATTTTTTTTTAAAAAAAACACACAAACACCTTGAAAAAATCCTTTATTAAAAAAATAAAAAAAATAAAAAACATTCCAGCGATGAAATCCAGTGTCCCGCGGCGATCCGATGTCCAGCGCTGTCCGTCATTGGTTTTGCCTGAGCGGACCTGATGGGGAACTTCCTCCTCAGTGTTTTAAATGTATAGACCCGCCCCTTCTAAAGTTCCCCATCAGGTCCGCTCAGCGGACCAGATGCGGAACATGAGAAGGGGCGGGTCTATACATGTATTACCCAAGTGAGAGAAGTTCCCCATCAGGTCCGCCCCCTCGGTATGTCGGACCCGCCTACATCATTGGCTTGAGCGGGGAACTTCCTTCACTGTGTAATTTAAATTTAAAGAAGGATTTTTTAATTTTTTTTATTTTTTTTTACATTTGCGACGGGGTTCCCCTTAATATCCATTCCAGACCTGAAGGGCCTGGTAATTGAATTTGGGGGAACCCCCACGCTTTTTTTTTAATTTATTTTTTTATCAATGACTTTTGTATGTATTGCCGGGAGCCGACAATTCATTAATAGCCGCGAGTGAGTTTTAAATGACTTTTTTCCTTCAAAAATGACACTTTGTGCAGGGACAGTTCTAAGCACGGGAAACATGCACCACTTTACATGCATATCATACACACCCCCCAGGTACGAAATTTAAAGGAATATTTCACTTTTATTGTTTCACTTTAAGCATTATTAAAATCACTGCTCCCAAAAAAACGGGCGTTTAAAAAAAAAAAAATTGCATTGATACATGTCCCCTGGGGCAGGACCCGGGTCCCCAAACACTTTTTAGGACAATAACTTGCATATTAGGCTTTATAATTAGCACTTTAGATTTCTCCCATAGACTTTTCGAATTTGCCGCGAACACCCCAATTTGTTCGCTGTTCGGCGAACAGGCAATGTTCGAGTCGAACATGAGTTCGACTCGAACTCGAAGCTCATCCCTACCCACAATACATTCAAGAAATCATGGGAGGACACCCTCACTAAGTGTGGTGGAGAACTCATGACCCAGTTGGTTAGTCAATACAGATTGGACATGGAGGCACTCAATCTAGAGATTGATAGCCTCAATGCCCAATTTACACACGTCCTAACATTGAGCACATTTCCCCCTAAGTGGAAGGAGATAAGGGATCAACTAGAGAAGATGAATAAAGAGATTGTGGTCAAAAAGCAGAAAAAAAGTAATCTAGATAAAATGGCATACACTGAAGGCTATGCCTACAAGTGGACCGGGGGGAGGGGTACAAGGAATCCGAAGAGAAGACCATATCAAAATAATACACAAACTGAATATACTTCAGAGTCTGACTCCTCTGTAAATACTTCTATCCCCCCACAGGCACATTCCAGATTGGCGAAGATGCACTCTTCACGATCTCGAAGTACAAAAAGATCACGGAATCAAGGTGTCGGGTCATCTCCTAATGACCATGATGATAAAGAAAAGGATAAGAGATCTTGCTCTCGTACATCCCCCCAGGCGATGGATCAAGGTACGATCAGAAGCAATCTTACACCAGTCCTACGTACTCTCTTAAATAAAGGTACTATTGCAGTACCGGTGAATACAAAATTACCTACTAACATCGATGATTTTTTAGATCCAGCTCTGGCTTTGGCAGAAGCCAAGAACCAGAGCAATCTGAACACATACTTACTAAGGACACCTCAAAGGCCAGACATGCAGAGCTAAATATAGTGAATCTTACTAATTTTCACTTAAATGAAGCCCAAACATCGGTTTTACAAATGGGTTTGGGCTTTTGCCCATCCCAAAATATCGATGTAATGGAAACAATCAAGGATCTTTATATGTTCTCCCGTCGGCTAACATATAAATACATCTTTGATTCCGAACGAAAAACTAAACAAACTGAAAGAGAAATTTCAGACAAAATGAAGGGCTTCAATATGCGAGAATGCAGAGCACTAAGAGATCTAATGATCCTCTATGATGAGGGTAAGATTGAAATTGACCCATCGCCTGATACTATTGGGGAAAGGAGCGATCCTGTCCCTCACAAAATGAATACATTTAAACCAAATTCAAGGCACTTTCCGGAATTGTCCACATGCCCAAGCATCTGGATGTTTCTTCAGAAGTCCATAAGGGACATAAAGAACATGCAGTGGTCTACCATTTCCAATGCATCTACCAATTTGTGCCCCAATCTCTCAGATGCTGAATTGACATCAGTCAAAACTCTTCAAACTCAAAAAGAGATAATAATAAAACCATCCGATAAGGCTGGCAACATTGTCTTAATGACACATATACAATACCAAAAAATTTGCTTGGACATCCTGGATAACAGGGATTGGTACAGGTTGATAGACAGTAACATGAGTCATCTATTTGAGGATGAATTGAGAAATATATGTCTAAAAGCCCATGAAAGGGGCTTGATTGACAGTGATACATTGAGCTACCTAATAAACCCTTTTCCGCGAATCCCCACATTTTATGCTCTACCTAAAGTCCACAAAAGTTTACATTGTCCTCCTGGACGACCAATCATATCTGGGATCGGCTCCATGTCTGAAGCTGCCAGCAGATACGTGGATTCTTTCCTACTACCACATGTTATGAGTCTACCTTCATTTATTAAGGATACTCCTGATCTCCTTCGCCACGTGGAGGGTACCCATGTCCCTCCGGGTGCCCTGCTCGTTGCCATCGATATTGAATCATTATATTCGAGTATCCCGCACGAGCGGGGCATCCGGACGGTGGGTGCTTTCCTCATGGAGGAGGATAGAAATCTGTGGTCTCGGAATAATTTCATTCTCGAGCTCTTATCATTTATCCTTACCAAAAACATTTTTGTATTCATGGACCAAATGTATCTGCAGGCTCAGGGGGTAGCCATGGGCACATGTTGCGCACCCTCCTATGCCAATTTATATCTTGGTGGCTGGGAGAGGGAAATTTTCAACGGCGATCGACATGTGCCATGGCTTCCCCTGATCTTGTGTTGGTACAGATTCATAGATGACCTTCTGGTCATCTGGACTGGTTCCGAACTTGAACTACATAAGTTCATGAAAATTCTAAATACAAATGAATTTAATCTTAAATTCACCTACATCAGCCAGACTGAAATTTCATTTCTGGACCTGAACTTATCAATAGATCATGAAGGATACATACAATCGGACCTATTTCGGAAACCAAGTGCAGGCAATACATTATTGCAGGCGAAAAGCTTGCATCCAGAATCTTTAAAGCGGAGCATCCCTTATGCGCAGTATCTGCGTCTTCGCAGAAACTGCACATCAGATACAGATTTTAAAAATCAATCGGATGGACTGCGGAATAAATTATTAGCTCGAGGCTATTCTAAAACTTTATTGAGACAGGCCTTTAATAAGGCATATGGAAAAACGAGAGGGGCTTTATTGTATGATCCGAAATAAACGGGAATACAAAACTGTAGGAATTATAACAAAATTCTCCTCAAACGAAGTTCAATTACGTAACCTCATATCCAAGAATTGGCATTTTCTCACAGAGGATCATATTTTAGCAAAATATGTCAAACAGATCCCTGAATTTACTGTCATGGATATGCAGTAGTGTTTGTCTGTCAGCTTACCTTCCTTCCCATGTGTTCATCTTAGAGGCCTGAACCCTTTCACCTGGCTTCCTTTATAATCTCCTCCCAGCCTGACTCCACCCCAGGCCCTATCACAGAACACTATATTAACCTGTGCACTGCAAGCCTGCTTTGCTGATCAACGTGTTTGTTAGGCATTGTGTGTTTGGGTTCCTGCCTGCCGTGTGCTACGGCTGTCTCTCTGTTACATATTTGGCTTGTCCCCGACTATCCCTGTCTGCTCGTGACCCTTGACCTTCGTCTCGTTCTTTCGTTATCCTTGTCTGCCTGTGGCCGCTGACCTTCAGCTTCTTATTCGTTTCTCTCATATCTTGTGCTGCTGCTTCCCCTCTTTTCCCCTTATCCTACGGGGCGTGAGCTAGGAAACTCCAGGGGCCGCGACCTGGTCCCAGCCTGCAGCATAACATCCTCACCACTAGAGGCTCTGGAGAAGACCTGCTGGGTCTTAGACTCCGCGCCCTGGGGAATCTTGGCTCTAGCTTCCGTTAGGATCCCGGTTGTGCTCCTCTGGTCCCGCTTTCCACAACCACCCAGTTTCCTATCCGCAGAAGCCAGCCATAGGGTTCACTACCTTGCGGTGCACTCCTGTCCCCCTACGGTGTGCATCTGTCACCTGGCCACAGGTGACCTTGACAGTTTGATCAGCCATGAACCCGGCTGACATCCCGCTCCCCGCGGATGATCCATTGCAGGGCATAGTTTGCAGACTTGAAACCCAGGAATCGAATCAGACCCAGGTGATGCGATTCCTCCAGGATCTGGCTTCTCGCTTCGAGCAGCTTCAGGCCTCCTTGGGAACCCTGAATCCGCAACCTCAAATACAACCAGCGGCTGCACCTATTGCACCAGTCGCAGCCACACACTCACTACAACTGCCAGCTCCGTCCCGTTTCTCTGGGGACTCCAAGGCTTGCAGGGGGTTCCTTAGCCAATGCACGATTCATTTTGAGCTCCAGTCCCAAAACTTCCTGTCTGATCGGGCTAAGGTAGCCTATATCATTTCCCTCCTCTCTGGTGAAGCTTTAGCCTGGGCAGCCCCTCTGTGGGAACTGAATGATCCAGTGGTTTCTAGCCTGTCTGGCTTCTTGAAACTTTTTCGGAATATCTTCGAAGAACCGGCTCGTGTCTCTTCAGCGGCCAGCACCCTTTTACGTCTCCGCCAAGAGTCTGCTTCTGTGGGACAGTATGCCCTTCATTTCCGCATACTGTCGGCTGAGTTGAGCTGGAACAATGAGGCCTTAGTCGCAACCTTTTTGCATGGCCTGTCTGATAGAGTGAAGGATGAATTAGCAGGAAGAACCATCCCCACTGATCTGGCCGGCATTATCTCCTTGTGTAACCAGATCGATATTCGCTTTCAGGAGAGGACCTTAGAAAAGCAACGCCAGCACTCCTTGGTTCTTAGTCAGCCTGAGCTCCCCTCTCTTCGACCCGTAGAGCATCTCCTACCAGCTGAGGAACCCATGCAGCTGGGACGGACCAGGCTATCCCCCGAGGAACGTGCTAGGCGCAGAACTCTTGGTCTGTGTCTTTACTGTGGGGGCAAAGGTCATTTTCGTGACACTTGCTCTCTTTGTCCAGAAAAACGTTCGGGTCCACTTCATCTGGAAAGTGGAGTATTGGACCCAGAAATATCACCTTCCCCTTCTCGTCTTCTGCTTTCTGTGTTCCTTCATGTTGGTGCTTCTTCTCATTCGGTCTCAGCATATCTGGATTCCGGAGCCACTGGTAATTTCATGGACTGGGAAATCGCATCGTCCATGAGACTTACTCTTTTGCCCCTCACCACGCCATTGGTGGTCTTGGCGATTGATGGTACTGTTCTCCCAGGGGGACCTATCCGCTTCCAGACCCTCCCTGTTAAGATGTCGGTAGGGACACTCCACCAGGAGTGGATATCCTTCCTTATCTTACCCAAGGCCTCAACGCCTATAATTTTGGGTCTCCCATGGTTACAGCTCCATTCTCCTCATGTGGACTGGACTACTGGACAGATCCTGGCTTGGGGTCCCTCCTGTTCCTCGACCTGCCTACCCAAGGTTGCCCCCTGTGAACCTGAGCCGGTCATTCATTCCAGGTTGCATAACCATTTACATTTCTCTGTCCCTAACCACCCTTGGACGCACAGCCAGGCTACCTTGTCTACAAGTCCTGCAGTCGCTACGTCTTGCGATGCGATTCAGGTAGTCGCTACACCTGACTCAGCTATTCACTCTGCCTCTGTACTAGTTATGCCAGTCCAGCCCATGCCCAGTGAGCCTCCTACTTTTTCTTGTTCAGGACATTCTGCTTGTTGTTCAGCTATTCAGCTTGACTCCGGCGACATGTCACCTTCTAACCAACCTGACTTAGGGTTCCACTGACATCTGCCCAGTCTGATGGTCCTGTGCAAGATGACCAGTTCCCCTTTAAGGGTCTAGGGGACCCTCCTCAGATTCCTGTTGATCCTCTCATGCCCTTGCTTATTCCTAGAGAGCCTTTGGTCCTCAATAGATCTTCTTGTCATCTCCCTACCTCGTTTTCGGTCTCTGAGGATAATCTTAAGTACGAGGTTAGACAAGTTCTGGATTCTCGGCTCTGCAGAGGCATTCTTCAGAACCTTGTGCATTGGAGAGGTTTTGGTCCTGAGGAGGCGTCTTGGATCGCTGCATCTGATGTCGCTGCACCTCATCTGTTGAGGAGGTTTCATCAGAGATTTCCCTTTAAGCCTGGGCCCAGGCGGGGGAGGGCCCATAAGAGGGAGGGTACTGTCATGGATATGCAGTAGTGTTTGTCTGTCAGCTTACCTTCCTTCCCATGTGTTCATCTTAGAGGCCTGAACCCTTTCACCTGGCTTCCTTTATAATCTCCTCCCAGCCTGACTCCACCCCAGGCCCTATCACAGAACACTATATTAACCTGTGCACTGCAAGCCTGCTTTGCTGATCAACGTGTTTGTTAGGCATTGTGTGTTTGGGTTCCTGCCTGCCGTGTGCTACGGCTGTCTCTCTGTTACATATTTGGCTTGTCCCCGACTATCCCTGTCTGCTCGTGACCCTTGACCTTCGTCTCGTTCTTTCGTTATCCTTGTCTGCCTGTGGCCCCTGACCTTCAGCTTGTTATTCGTTTCTCTCATATCTTGTGCTGCTGCTTCCCCTCTTTTCCCCTTATCCTCCGGGGCGTGAGCTAGGAAACTCCAGGGGCCGCGACCTGGTCCCAGCCTGCAGCATAACATCCTCACCACTAGAGGCTCTGGAGAAGACCTGCTGGGTCTTAGACTCCGCGCCCTGGGGAATCTTGGATCTAGCTTCCGTTAGGATCCCGGTTGTGCTCCTCTGGTCCCGCTTTCCACAACCACCCAGTTTCCTATCCGCAGAAGCCAGCCATAGGGTTCACTACCTTGCGGTGCACTCCTGTCCCCCTACGGTGTGCATCTGTCACCTGGCCACAGGTGACCTTGACATTTACATTCAGAAGGGCAACCACCCTTAGACAAAAACTGACTACAAGTCATTACCTTCCATGTCAAGATGCCCCCTTATTTCCAAAAGGTATCTACTCATGTGGGGACTGCCCCAAATGCCCTCTAATAAAAGAGGGAAAAGGCATCATGTTACCTAATGGAATTTGGCACAAATCCATGGGCCATGCTGATTGCTCCACAAGGGGGGTCATTTATATAATGACCTGCCTATGTGGGGCTTTTTATATCGGAAAAACGAAACGAGAATTAAGGAAAAGAATAGGTGATCATATTGGTCTTCATCATAGGTACAGTACCAGGACAATACGTTTTTTTGTCCTGAAATAATACCTATGAATCCCAGGGGTGGCAACTGGGACAAAATTATTTTGCAACGTGAAACCCTCTGGATAGAACGGCTAAATGCCATGACACCACCAGGAATAAATGAAGTGAATTCATATAAACCCTTTTTATAAAGGCTATGTGTACTATAAACTTCCTTTCTTCCTGATGGGGGTTACCTATATGTACTTCTTTTTTGAATGCTGTCACCAGGTGTTCTATATCCCTATTCCACTCTACTGAGTAGGGATGAGCCGAACACCCCCGGGTTCGGTTCGCACCAGAACCCGCGAACGGACCGAAAGTTCGCACGAACGTTAGAACCCTATTAAATACAATGGATGAGAACGTTCGAAATCTAAAGTGCTAATTATAACGACTAATATGCATGTTATTGTCCTAAAAAGGGTTTGGGAACCCGGGTTCTGCACCAGGGGACATGTATCAATGCAAAAATAAGTTTTAAAAATGGACGTTTTTCGGGAGCAGTCATTTTAATGATGCATAAAGTGAAAAAAAAAAGTCAAATATTCCTTTAAATATCGTACCTGGGGGGTGTCTAAAGTATGCCAGTGAAGTGCCACGTGTTTCCCGTGTTTAGAACTGTCCCTGCACAAAATGACATTTCTAAAAGAAAAAAAAGCCATTGAAAACTGCTTGCGGCTTTAATGTAATGTCTGGTCCCGGTAATATGGATGAAAATCTTTGAGAAAAATGGCATAGCTACCCCATTCGTTTGCAAGTAGGAGTCGTTTGTAAGTTGGATGTTTGAAAGTAGGGGCCTGCCGTATATACTCTGCTGAAATTTGCCCCTTACATGTTGGTGTTGCCACAACACTGTAAGCCCTCACAGTTACTCTTGGTGGGCGCAGGAATGGGCCCTGCTGTGAATTATTAGATCAAGAATTGTAATTACATGCCCCTGTTAAACAGGGGCAGAAAAATTGGGCCTTAGGCACTGGTGCCACAACACTGCAACCCCTCACAGATACTGTACTTGGAGCACAGCAATGAGCCCTGTTGCAAAGTATTGCATCAAAAATTTTAATTACACGTCCATGTTAAACAGGGGTTGAAAAATTGGGCCTTAGGCACTGGTGCTGGTGCCACGACACTGCAACCTCTCCCAGATACTCTAGTTGGAGTGCAGGAATGAGCCCTGCTGCAAAGCATTGCATAAAAAATTGTAATTACATGCCCCTGTTAAACAGGGGCTGAAAAATTGGGCCTTAGCCACTGGTGGCGGCACCCAGAAACAAAAATGTTCTTCCAAGCTATCATCATCAATCGGATCATTGAGGAGGAGGAGGAGGATAGTCAGTCAACATAACAGAACAGTCACTCAGCATCAGCATCAGTCTTGAAGGGATGTGACATTTGAAAATAAATTAGTCTGTTATATCAGCTTCAGGTGTTTGGTAGCTGGTGGCGATCCAAGACTGGTTCATCTTTATGAAGGTCAGTCGATCAACCGAGTCGGTGGACAGGCGCACCCTGTGATCCGTGACAAATCCTCCAGCAGCACTGAATGTGCGTTCTGAAAGAACGCTGGATGCAGGACAGGCCAGTAGCTCAATTGCATACTGTGCAAGCTCTGGCCAGTGATCCATCCTCAAGACACAGTAAGCCAGAGGATTTTCGGTGGGGAAGGTGTGCAAGTCTGACCTTGCCCCTAGGTATTCCTGCACCATGTATATCAGACGCTGGCGATGGTTGCTGGAACCGATCATACCTTGGGGCTGCGGACTAAAGAATTGTCTGAACGCATCGGTCAGACGGCCACCTTCCCCACTGCTCCTTCTTTGACTGACCGAAGCCTCAGCAACTCGTTGTCCAGGACCAGGAGTTTGTAACCTCCCAGTCTCTGGGAACGCGTTGCACAGACCTTTCTGCAAGGCCTCCCGGAGTTGTCTCATCCTCTGCTCCCTCTGCGACGGTAAGATAAGGTCCGCAACCTTACCCTTGTACCGTGGATCAAGGAGAGTGGCCAGCCAGTAATGGTCCCTCTCCTTGATCCGAAGAATACGAGGATCCTTCCGCAGACTTTGCAGGATCAGGGAGGCCATGCAGCGTAGGTTAGCTGAGGCATTCGGTCCGGAGTCCTCTGGGTCACTAAGGACGACATGATCCGCAGCCACCTCCTCCCAGCCACGTACAAGTCCACGGGTTTCTTGGGACTGTAAATCATCCCTAAAAGACTGCTGATGATGATGCTGAGTGCCAGGCTCCACCTCCATGCTGACACAATCCTCCTCCTCCTCTTCCTGTGCGATGGGTGGGACAAAAGGAACACTGTCTGGGTAAAGGGGGCCTTGAGAGGCAAGGAAGTCCTCCTCTTCCTGCCTCTGTTCTGCCTCAAGTGCCCTGTCCATTATTCCACGCAGCGTATGTTCCAACAGGTGGACAAGAGGTACAGTGTCACTGATGCATGCACTGTCACTGCTCATCATCCTCGTGGCCTCCTCAAATGGTGCCAGGACAGTGCATGCATCCCTGATCATGCCCCACTGGCATGGTGAAAAAAAACCGAGCTCCCCTGACCCTGTCCTGGTGCCGTAGTCGCACAGGTACTCATTGATGGCCCTCTGCTGCGTGTGCAGCCGCTGCAGCATGGCCAACGTTGAGTTCCACCTGGTGGGCATGTCACATATAAGGCGGTTCTTGGGCAGGTTCAACTCCTTTTGCAGCTCAGCCAGGCGAGCACTGGCATTATAAGATCTGCGGAAATGCACACAGACTTTCCTGGCCTGCCTCAGGACATCCTGTAAGCCTGGGTACCTGCCCAAGAACCGCTGCACCACCAGGTTAAGGATGTGAGCCACACAGGGCACATGGGTCAGTTGTTCCTGTCGGAAGGCGGAGAGGAGGTTGGTGCCATTGTTGCAAACCACCATTCCTGCCTTAAGCTGGCGTGGCATCAACCACCTCTCGGCCTGCCCCTGCAGAGCAGACAGAACCTCTGCCCCAGTGTGGCTCCTGTCCCCCAAACACACCAGCGCAAGCACGGCATGGCATCTTTTTGCCTGCGTACTTGCGTAGCCCCTTGAACGCCTACGGAGCACCGCTTGTTCCGAGGACAAAGCACAGGAAGAGGCCATGGAGGAAGAAGAAGAGGAGGGGGTGGAGGAGAGAGGTGTGTCACAACCAGTAGTAGCATTTTGGAGGCATGGCAGCGGAACAACCTCCAACACTACTGCACCTTGTCCTGCATACTTCCCAGCTGCCAAAAGAGTGACCCAATGGGCCGTGAAAGAAAGGTAACGTCCCTGTCCATGCCTGCTGGACCATGAGTCAGCGGTAATATGCACCTTACCGCTGACCGCCCTGTCCAGCGAGGCCAAGACATTGCCTTCCACATGCCGGTAGAGAGCCGGAATCGCCTTCCATGAGAAAAAGTGGCGTTTGGGAACCTGCCACTGAGGAACCGCACATTGCACAAACTCACGGAAGGGGGCCGAGTCTACCAACTGAAAAGGCAGCAGTTGAAGCGCTAGCAATTTAGCCAAGCTAGCATTCAACCGCTGGGCATGTGGATGGCTGGGAGTGAACTTCTTTCGACGCTCCAGCAGCTGGGGCAGGGAAATTTGCCTGCTAGAATCGGACATCGGTGTACTGCTAGCAGAGTGCCCGCAAGTACTTGGCTGTGACACACCTAATTCTACCCCTCCATTCCTCTCAGTGCAGGTTTCAGAGAGGACTGAAGGTATAGTGGGGGTTGGAGATCCCAGCTGATGCGGTGCAAGGAGAGGTCCGCTTTGTTCTTTGGTGTGGGTCTTTAAGGTAGGCTTGCCAACGAGCTGCATGGCAGGTCAACATATGTCTGGTCAAGCATGTGGTGCCCAAGCGGGTGATGTTTTGGCCACGCGATATACGCTTGAGACATATGTTGCAAACAGCAGCTGTGCGATCTGATGCACTCGACTTAAAAAAAAGGCCCACACCAAAGAACTTTTTGAATAACGGGCAGAGGCAGCGCCCTGCACAGGCGGAGCTCTGCGGTGTGATTCAGTCAGTGTGCTGCCCTTACGCTGGCCCCCCAAAGGAATCCTGCCTCGTTGGAGATGTGCCTCCTCCTCATCCTCCTCCTCCTCCTCCTCTCTCCTATTAGGCACCCACGTGGAGTCAGTGACCTCATCATCCCCTCCCTCCTCATCACTGGAGCCAATCTGGCAGTATGCTGCAGCTGCTGGAACATGACTGCCAGATTGGTGTCCTTCTTGAGCATCCGCTCTCTCTGCTCTCACGCTACTGCCTTCCTCTAGCTGGGTATCATCATCAGACCCTTCAAAACGCTGGGCATCCTCCTGGAGCATGTACCCAACACTGGGCTCAAACAGTTCGGGGGACTCCTAAGGAGGACATGGTGGGTCTAGGGAAGGAGTGACTGATGATGACATTGATACCAGGGAAGAGGACGCTTTGGCAGCTGCTTTGCCAGTACCCTGAGCCTGGGTGAGAGAGGATGAGGAGGGCTTGGTCATTCACTCTACCAAGTCTTCGGCATGATGTGGCTCAACATGTCCAGCTGCCGAAAAGAAGGACAAGCGTGTCCCATGGCCATGTGCTGATGACATTGCACCGCGTCCACGACCAGCACTGTTGCCCCCAGACACAGAGCCTGCTTGCCCTCTTTTATTGGCTCGTGACTGTCTGCCTCTCTTTGTTGGCCTTCCAGACATAGCAATGGCCTGCAGGGAGATGGGAAAACCAGCAATAAGGGGTAGTGTCAGGAAAGGTTCCATCCGCTGGTGGCATTTATTATTTATCTTGCAGTACTGTGGTCCACCAGCAGGTGTCTCCTGGCAGTTTGTAACTGTCAGGAGAATCTTTCCCTGCTGGTGTTGTATTATCTTTTGGACGCAGTACTGGTTTCCACCAGCGGATGGATCCTGGCAGTGTGGAGCAGACTGCCCTCCCTCCGATCAGGTGTGACCTGAAGCTAATCAGGCATTCCTATAAATACCCGGCAGGTGTATACACACACTGCCCTGGTATCGTCCTCGTGCCCTGACCTGTAGCCTGTCTGCTTGAACCTTGATCCATGTATCCTGATCCCTGTAACCTGAACCTGTAACCTGATCCTGAACCTGTTGTGTCCGTCCTAATCCCTGATCCCTGCTCTGCAGCCTGGTTGCCCCCTGCTTGATCCTGTCTCCCTGTCCTGATCCATCCTTACCCCATCTTCTGATCCCCCTGTGTATGACCTCGGCCTGGCCCTGTTTATGATTCTGGTTTCCCCATTACTTGTACATATTTGTCTGTTACTGTTATTAATTGTGGGTTCTGTTTGTTATTGGTTGTTGTGCACTGTGTGGTATTGGAGGTGGTTATATATATATTATTTCACTTATCTTTAATAAATCTTTATATTTCACTTATACGTGTTTGGTGTTCCTCTGTTGCTAGCTGCACAGTTCTGGTCACACTTGGTACGTGACAGGTAGCTTCAGGTGTATATTTTGCAGGAAGCACACAACGCCCGCTGTAAGTGCTGCAGATGACTACCTGTGTCACACAACAGGAAAAAACAGCAATAAGGGCTAGCTTCAGGTGTTTATTTTGCAGGAAGCACACTCCGCCCGCTGTAAGTGCTGCAAATGCCTGTTAGTGTAACACAAAAGAAAAAAAGCTCCAGCAATAAGGGCTAGCTTCAGGTGTATAATGTGCAGGAGGCACACTCCGCCCGCTGTAAGTGCTGCAAATGCCTGTTAGTGTAACACACCAGGAAAACACAGCAATACGGGCTAGCTTCAGGTGTATAATGTGCAGGAGGCACACTCCGCCCGCTGTAAGTGCTGCAAATGCCTGTTAGTGTAACACACCAGGAAAACACAGCAATACGGGCTAGCTTCAGGTGTATATTTAGCAGGAAGCACACTCCGCCTGCTGTAAGTGCTGCAAATGCCTGTTAGTGTAACACACCAGGAAAACACAGCAATACGGGCTAGCTTCAGGTGTATACTGTGCAGGAGGCTTAGCAACAATGACACTGACACTGTCCCCTGCCTATCCTTCTCTCTCCCTGCACACAAGGTTTAGCAAAGAATATGACACTGACACTCTCCCTGCCTATCCTTCTCTCTCCCTGCACACAAGGTTTAGCAAAGAATATGACACTGTCCCCTGCCTATCCTTATCTCTCCCTGCACACAAGGTTTAGCAAAGAATATGACACTGACACTCTCCCTGCCTATCCTTCTCTCTCCCTACACACAAGAATAGCACAAAGAATAGCATAATGACACTGTCCCTGCCTATCCTTCTCTTTCCCTGCGCCGGAACACACTACACAAGGCCACCGCGCTGGCGGCCTTTTATAGTGTGGGGCGTGTGCTAAACCCCCTGAGCTATAATTGGCCACAGGCAACCTGCCTGTGGCCAATTATGGCTCTCCTAGCTGCCGGCGCCGTGATTGGCAAAGCATGCGGGGTCACAGTACATGCTTGACCAATCACAGCGCCGGGATTGCACTGCGATGGCGCAGTGTATTGTGGGCCATTCGCGTCACTCGAATTTGGCGCAAAAGGCCCAAATAGTTTGATCTTCGTCGAACGATCGAACAGCCGATGTTCGAGTCGAACGTATGTTCGACTCGAACACCGAGCTCATCCCTATTGAGGTATTTCATCTGTTTTCTCTGTATGTCCCTGCCCCCCCCCCTTTTCCCATGGGATTACTGTGATTGTGTACAAATCATTTACTCAGTTGTGCAGTGTTGTGGCGCCAATTTTAATACAATGTATGTTTAAATTAGGTTATTATATATGTTTTTTGTTTTTGATTAAAAACATTAATGTTTATATCAATGTTACTGTTATTATACCATAATGATATTATTATTATCTCATCCAGGCTATATTCCCCAGACTTTACTCCCAGACCCAGTGCAGTGACTGACACAAGTGGATTGCAGATTCTCTGCATGGATACTGGGAGTGAGTCACGCTATTTTCCCACAGTTCTTCCCTCCCTTCTGGGAAAGGATCCCTGATCCAAGATGGCGGTCTGTGCATCGACCCGGGTCCTGTACCATTGAGGACCGACCGTGCATTATTCCCAGCTATATGCGGGTTAACCTGCTAAACCACGTCATGTGGATGTGCCCCTGCACTTCATATTATGTATGGGGCACGATTGTCCATATGGTGGAGCGCATTTGCGTATCCGCCACTCAGGACATTGCGCGTGTGTCATCTGACACGCGTGCACCACGTGACCTGGTTCATGATGTCAGACGCATTACCAGCGTCGGCGGGCGGGCTCTCCCTGCCTATAAAAGCAGCCATAACAGCTGACAGTCAGCTGTGTGCTGCTCCAGGGGGACACATCCATATCCATCTCTCGGCATGACAGGTAAGCGATTTTTTCCACATTCCCTTAACATTAGTGATGAGCCGAACACCCCCGGGTTCGGTTCGCACCAGAACCCGCGAACGGACCGAAAGTTCGAACGAACATTAGAACCCTATTAAATACAATGGATGCGAACGTTCGAATTCTAAAGTGCTAATTATAACAACTATTATGCATGTTATTGTCCTAAAAAGGGTTTGGGAACCCGGGTTCTGCACCAGGGGACATGTATCAATGCAAAAAGAAGTTTTAAAAACGGTCGTTTTTCGGGAGCAGTCATTTTAATGATGCATAAAGTGAAAAAAAAAAAGTCAAATATTCCTTTAAATATCGTACCTGGGGGGTGTCTAAAGTATGCCTGTGAAGTGCCACGTGTTTCCCGTGTTTAGAACTGTCCCTGCACAAAATGACACTTCTAAAGGAAAAAAAAGCCATTTAAAACTGCTTGCGGCTTTAATGTAATGTCTGGTCCCGGTAATATGGATGAAATTCTTTAAGAAAAATGGCATAGCTACCCCATGACCCCCCCCCTACCCCAGCCCATTACCAGCCCCTTTGGGTCTTGTATGGATATTAAGGGGAACCCCGCACATAAAATAAAAAAGGCCCTATATACTCTGAACAGCCCTATACAGGCGGTGCATACAAGACAGGGACTGTAGGTTTGTTCTTATGTAGAGTCTGTTTGTAATTTTGAACAGGTACATTGTTGAAGTGTAGCTCCAGACCAAAAATCTATTTTTAAACTTTTTGGAAAACATAGGTAAGGGTTATCACCCCTGTAACATTTGTTTTGCTGTCTGTGCCCCTGTTCAGAACATTTCACCTCACTTTCCGTCCCAATGACAACTCTTTTTGAAATGTGGTCTTTTTCTTGAAACAAGGATTGCTGATAAAGCATCAGTACAGAGGAGACACCTTTCTCCCATATTTATTCTTACAGGAGAGAATTTTCCTTCCTAGTGGTAGATTTCCTCTCACTTCCTGTTGTCTTCTTGCGTTTGCAAGTAGGAGTCGTTTGTAAGTTGGATGTTTGAAAGTAGGGACCTGCCGTATATACTCTGCAGAAATAGGCCCCTTAGTTGTTGGTGTTGGCACAACACTGTAAGCACTCACAGTTACTCTTGGTTGGTGCTGGAACGCCCTGCTGTCAACTATTATATCAGGAATTTTAATTACATATAATTGTTGAACAGTGGTAGTAAAAATTGGGCCTTTGATGGTGGTGCTGGTGCCACAACACTGTAAGCCCTGACAGTTACTCTTGGTGGGTGCAGCAATGGGCCCTGCTGTGAATTATTAGATCAAGAATTGTAATTACATGCCCCTGTTGAACAGGGGCTGAAAAATTGGGCCTTAGGCACTGGTGGCACAACACTGCAACCCCTCACAGATACTGTACTTGGAGCACAGCAATGAGCCCTGTTGCAAAGTATTGCTTCAAAAATTGTAATGACACGCCCCTGTTAAACAGGGGCTGAAAAATTGGGCCTTAGGCACTGGTGGCACAACACTGCAACTCCTCACAGATACTGTACTTGGAGCACAGCAATGAGCCCTGTTGCAAAGTATTGCTTCAAAAATTGTAATGACACGCCCCTGTTAAACAGGGGCTGAAAAATTGGGCCTTAGGCACTGGTGGCACAACACTGCAACTCCTCACAGATACTGTACTTGGAGCACAGCAATGAGCCCTGTTGCAAAGTATTGCTTCAAAAATTGTAATTACACGCCCCTGTTAAACAGGGGCTGAAAAATTGGGCGTTAGGCACTGGTGGCGGCACCCATAAACAAAAATGATCTTACAAGCTATCATCATCAATCGTATCATTGAGGACTCGGAGGAGGAGGATAGCCAGTCAACATAACAGCACAGGCAATCAGCATCAGCATCAGTCTTGAAGGGATGTGACATGTTAAAATCAATTAGTCTGTTATATCAGCATCAGGTGTGTGGTAGCTGGTGGTGATCCAAGACTGGTTCATCTTGATGAAAGTCAGTCGATCAACCGAGTCGGTGGACAGGCGCACCCTGTGATCCGTGACAAATCCTCCAGCAGCACTGAATGTGCGTTCCGAAAGAACGCTGGATGCAGGACAGGCCAGTAGCTCAATTGCATACTGTGCAAGCTCTGGCCAGTGATCCATCCTCAAGACCCAGTAAGCCAGAGGATTTTCGGTGGGGAAGGTGTCCAAGTCTGACCTTGCCCCTAGATATTCCTGCACCATGTTTATCAGACGCTGGCGATGGTTGCTGGAACCGATCATACTTTGGGGCTGCGGACTAAAGAATTGTCTGAACGCATCGGTCAGACGGCCACCTTCCCCACCGCTCCTTCTTTGACTGGCCGAAGCCTCAGCAACTCGTTGTCCAGGACCAGGAGTTTGCAACCTCCCAGTCTCTGGGAACGCGTTGCACAGACCTTTCTGCAAGGCCTCCCGGAGTTGTCTCATCCTCTGCTCCCTCTGCGACGGTAACATAAGGTCCGCAACCTTACCCTTGTACCGTGGATCAAGGAGAGTGGCCAGCCAGTAATGGTCCCTCTCCTTGATCCGAAGAATACGAGGATCCTTCCGCAGACTTTGCAGGATCAGGGAGGCCATGCAGCGTAGGTTTGCTGAGGCATTCGCTCCGGAGTCCTCTGGGTCACTAAGGACGACATGATCCGCAGCCACCTCCTCCCAGCCACGTACAAGTCCACTGGTTTCTTGGGACTGTAAATCATCCCTAAAAGACTGCTGCTGATGATGCTGAGTGCCAGCCTCCACCTCCATGCTGACACAATCCTCCTCCTCCTCCTCCTCCTCCTCCTCTTCCTGTGCGATGGGTGGGACAGAAGGAACACTGTCTGGGTAAAGGGGGCCTTGAGAGGCAAGGAAGTCCTCCTCTTCCTGCCTCTGTTCTGCCTCAAGTGCCCTGTCCATTATTCCACGCAGCGTGTGCTCCAACAGGTGGACAAGAGGTACAGTGTCACTGATGCATGCACTGTCACTGCTCACCATCCTCGTGGCCTCCTCAAATGGTGCCAGGACAGTGCATGCATCCCTGATCATGCCCCACTGGCGTGGAGAAAAAAAACCAAGCTCCCCTGACCCTGTCCTGGTGCCGTAGTCGCACAGGTACTCATTGATGGCCCTCTGCTGCGTGTGCAGCCGCTGCAGCATGGCCAACGTTGAGTTCCACCTGGTGGGCATGTCACATATAAGGCGGTTCTTGGGCAGGTTCAACTCCTTTTGCAGCTCAGCCAGGCGAGCACTGGCATTATAAGATCTGCGGAAATGCACACAGACTTTCCTGGCCTGCCTCAGGACATCCTGTAAGCCCGGGTACCTGCCCAAGAAGCGCTGCACCACCAGGTTAAGGACGTGAGCCACACAGGGCACATGGGTCAGTTGTCCCTGTCGGAGGGCGGAGAGGAGGTTGGTGCCATTGTCGCAAACCACCATTCCTGGCTTAAGCTGGCGTGGCGTCAACCACCTCTCGGCCTGGCCCTGCAGAGCAGACAGGACCTCTGCCCCAGTGTGGCTTCTGTCCCCCAAACACACCAGCGCAAGCACGGCATGGCATCTTTTTGCCTGCGTACTTGCGTAGCCCCGTGAACGGCTACGGAGCACCGCTGGTTCATAGGACAAACCACAGGAAGAGGCCATGGAGGAAGAAGAAGAGGAGGGGGTGGAGGAGAGAGGTGTGTCACAACCAGTAGTAGCATTTTGGAGGCGTGGCGGTGGGACAACCTCCAACACTACTGCACCTTGTCCTGAATCCTTCCCAGCTGCCAAAAGAGTGACCCAATGGGCCGTGAAAGAAAGGTAACGTCCCTGTCCATGCCTGCTGGACCATGAGTCAGCGGTAATATGCACCTTACCGCTGACCGCCCTGTCCAGCGAGGCCAAGACATTGCCTTCCACATGCCGGTAGAGAGCCGGAATAGCCTTCCGTGAGAAAAAGTGGCGTTTGGGAACCTGCCACTGAGGAACCGCACATTGCACAAACTCACGGAAGGGGGCCGAGTCTACCAACTGAAAAGGCAGCAGTTGAAGCGCTAGCAATTTAGCCAAGCTAGCATTCAACCGCTGGGCATGTGGATGGCTGGGAGTGAACTTCTTTCGACGGTCCAGCAGCTGGGGCAGGGAAATTTGCCTGCTAGAATCGGACGTCGGTGTACTGCTAGCAGAGTGGCCGCAAGTACTTGGCTGTGACACACCTAATTCTACACCTTCATTCCTCTCAGTGCATGTTTCAGAGAGGACTGAAGTTATAGTGGGGTTGGAGATCCCAGCTGATGCGGTGCAAGGAGAGGTCCGCTTTGTTCTTTGGTGTGGGTCTTTGAGGTAGGCTTGCCAACGAGCTGCATGGCAGGTCAACATATGTCTGGTCAGGCATGTGGTACCCAAGCGGCTGATGTTTTGGCCACGCGATATACGCTTGAGACATATGTTGCAAACAGCAGCTGTGCGATCTGATGCACTAGCCTCAAAAAAGGCCCACACCAAAGAACTTTTTGAATGACGGGCAGAGGCAGCGCCCTGCACAGGCGGAGCTCTGCGGTGTGATTCCGTCGGTGTACTGCCCTTACGCTGGCCACCAAAGGGCATCCTGCCTCGTTGGAGATGTGCCTCCTCCTCATCCTCCTCCTCCTCCTCTCTCCTATTAGGCACCCACGTGGAGTCAGTGACCTCATCATCCCCTCCCTCCTCATCACTGGAGCCAATCTGGCAGTATGCTGCAGCTGCTGGAACATGACTGCCAGATTGGTGTCCTTCTTGAGCATCCCCTCTGTCTGCTCTCACGCTACTGCCTTCCTCTAGCTGGGTTTCATCATCAGACCCTTCGAAACGCTGGGCATCCTCCTGGAGCATGTACCCAACACTGTGCTGAAACAGTTCGGGGGACTCCTCAGGAGGAGGACATGGTGGGTCTAGGGAAGGAGTGACTGATGATTTGTCTGACATTGATACCAGGGAAGACGACGCTTTGGCAGCTGCTTTTCCAGTACCCTGAGCCTGGGTGAGAGAGGATGAGGAGGAGGAGGAGGGCTTGGTCATCCACTCTACCAAGTCTTCGGCATGATGTGGCTCAACATGTCCAGCTGCCGAAAAGAAGGACAAGCGTGTCCCATGGCCATGTGCTGATGACAATGCACCGCGTCCACGACCAGCACTGTTGCCCCCAGACACAGAGCCTGCTTGCCCTCTTTTATTGCCTCCTGACTGTCTGCCTCTCCTTGTTTGCCTTCCAGACATTCTAATAGATGGCCTGCAGGGAGATGGGAAAAAAGCAATAAGGGCTACCTTCAGGTGTCCTTCTCTGTCCCTTGAAACAAGGACTTTCACAGTGAAAGAAACTGACACTCTCCCTACCTACAGTTTTCTGTCCCTAGAAAAAATATTTTTTTTAAGCACAATATAGCACAAGGACAATTCACTCACTGTCCTTACAGGTCCCTGGAAACAAGGACTTGCAGAGTGAAAGAAAAAAAACACTCTCCCTACCTAGAGTTTTCTGTCCCTAGAAAAAATGTTTTTTTTAATCACAATATAGCACAAGGACAATTCACTCACTGTCCTTACAGGTCCCTGGAAACAAGGACTTGCAGAGTGAAATAAACTGACACTCTCCCTACCTACAGTTTTCTGTCCCTAGAATAAATGTTTTTTTTAAGCACAATATAGCACAAGGACAATTCACTCACTGTCCTTACAGGTCCCTGGAAACAAGGACTTGCAGAGTGAAAGAAAAAAAACACTCTCCCTACCTACAGTTTTCTGTCCCTAGAAAAAATGTTTTTTTTAATCACAATATAGCACAAGGACAATTCACTCACTGTCCTTACAGGTCCCTGGAAACAAGGACTTGCAGAGTGAAATAAACTGACACTCTCCCTACCTACAGTTTTCTGTCCCTAGAATAAATGTTTTTTTTAAGCACAATATAGCACAAGGACAATTCACTCACTGTCCTTCCAGGTCCCTGGAAACAAGGACTTGCAGAGTGAAAGAAAAAAAACACTCTCCCTACCTACAGTTTTCTGTCCCTAGAAAAAATGTTTTTTTTAATCACAATATAGCACAAGGACAATTCACTCACTGTCCTTCCAGGTCCCTGGAAACAAGGACTTGCAGAGTGAAATAAACTGACACTCTCCCTACCTACAGTTTTCTGTCCCTAGAATAAATGTTTTTTTTAAGCACAATATAGCACAAGGACAATTCACTCACTGTCCTTACAGGTCCCTGGAAACAAGGACTTGCAGAGTGAAAGAAAAAAAACACTCTCCCTACCTACAGTTTTCTGTCCCTAGAAAAAATGTTTTTTTTAATCACAATATAGCACAAGGACAATTCACTCACTGTCCTTCCAGGTCCCTGGAAACAAGGACTTGCAGAGTGAAATAAACTGACACTCTCCCTACCTACAGTTTTCTGTCCCTAGAATAAATGTTTTTTTTAAGCACAATATAGCACAAGGACAATTCACTCACTGTCCTTAGAGGTCCCTGGAAACAAGGACTTGCAGAGTGAAAGAAAATAAACACTCTCCCTACCTACAGTTTTCTGTCCCTAGAAAAAATGTTTTTTTTTAAGCACAATATAGCACAAGGACAATTCACTCACTGTCCTTCCAGGTCCCTGGAAACAAGGACTTGCAGAGTGAAAGAAAAAAAACACTCTCCCTACCTACAGTTTTCTGTCCCTAGAAAAAATGTTTTTTTTAATCACAATATAGCACAAGGACAATTCACTCACTGTCCTTACAGGTCCCTGGAAACAAGGACTTGCAGAGTGAAAGAAACTGACACTCTCCCTACCTACAGTTTTCTGTCCCTAGAATAAATGTTTTTTTAAGCACAATATAGCACAAGGACAATTCACTCACTGTCCTTCCAGGTCCCTGGAAACAAGGACTTGCAGAGTGAAAGAAACTGACACTGTCCCTACCTACAGTTTTCTGTCCCTAGAATAAATGTTTTTTTTAAGCACACTATAGCACAAGCACAAAACACACTGACACTCTCCCTACCTATCCTTCTCTTTCCCTAAACTAAAGGAATCCAGGTTAAGCAAGAAAGAAATAACAGTCACTGTCCCTGCCTATGCTGCTCTATCCCTGCTCCGGAACACACTACACTAGGCCGCCGTGCTGGCGGCCTTTTATAGTGTGGGGCGTGTACTAAACACCCTCAGCAATAATTGGCCACAGGCATCCTGCCTGTGGCCAATCATTGCTCTCCTCGCTGCCGGCGCTGTGATTGGCCAAGCATGCGGGGTCACAGTGCATGCTTGGCCAATCACAGCGCCTGGATGACACTGCGATGGCGTAGTGCATTGTGGGCCGTTCGCGTCACTCGAATTTGGCGCGAACGGCCCAAATCGTTCGATCTTCGTCGAACGATCGAACAGCCGATGTTCGAGTCGAACGTATGTTCGACTCGAACACGAAGCTCATCCCTACTTAACATCAACAACAGATGGTCATGGATGATTCTTGCCCCTTTAAATACATTATTGCCATTGCAGATTCCCTCCCTATCTGGGAAGGTTGATCTACACATGATCTTGAATTTCTTGAACCTAGGCTAATGATATGGTAATGACTATCTTTCTCTTTCTGCAATACATATTCACTATGTTTATTCACAATTGAGTCACCTAGTTTATATATAATTCCATCATTTTACTCCCTCACGTTTCCAGTCTCACTTTTACCAATTCACCCCCCCCCCCTCCATTTCCCTGTCTTCACTATTCATCTTCACCACCCCATTTTAATTAAATTGTTGGTTTCCAATCAGGAACTAACTAGGTAATTTCTTCATATATCTACACAGATTATCACTCCATACTGCAGAGATTATTTCAAAAACATTCCACCCAATTATCAATTGATGTCCATCTTCCTAGGAATTTCAAGGTATACCAATGTTTTATCTGTATATGCATGTCTCCATGGATATGTGAATATCCACGGTGTACATGTGCATATATATTTATTTACCATGTATACTTGTTGGATACCTATTCTTTACACATTATTTATATATTTTTCAGAGACCTTCCTTTCACATAAGGGGTCTAATATTGACCTGAATTTTTTCTACATAAAAACTTCTCCCCCTTTTTTTGTGCCGCTTACCTGTGAGATGCTACTGTATGTGTCCTCCTAGGAGGTTGGTAATTCGCTTACTTGAAAGCTATATACTCTTTACTCATTATATCCTCTTCAGCCTCTTTTTTCTCGCTGGAGATCCTTGATGCTTATTTATTATTTTCAATTTCAGATTACCTATAACTCTTGCTGTTCATGTCTTTAGTGGGATTACCAACTCCCTCATGACAGAACGGGAATTCTTGATTCACGGTCTGGCCCCCTCTGGTCCAGCACTCATGGTAAGGATGTGTGACGTAGCGCATCTCTATGGCCTGGGCTTAGCCTGGTGTTTCTATATTGAAATATACTTCTTATATCCACGATAACATTGTTCATAATGTTTTCTTTTATTTCATAGTTACGTGACAACCCATTTTTTTTCACTTTTTGTCCATTGAAAACCTATACATATATATATATATATATATATATATATATATATATATATATATATATATAATCTCCTGAAGAAGCGGATTCTGTTTTTGAATCACAACGTGAAACATGTAGAGCACAGAATATTATGTATGTACAGTTGTTTTCTTGTCCATTGATTGTAATGGTATGATACATTGAAATGTCACGGAATTACCATTGTCTCTATGAAATGTAAAATAATTGTTCTTATATATATATTTTTTTGTAATAAAAACCCCTTTTTACTGTTTACTCTCAACTGGTCATCAGTTAGCATAAGGTTCCAACATAGTCCACCTCAGCCTCATTCATTAAGACATGGATGAGCAAGTTTGGGATGGAGGAACTAGTCTGGCCTGACTTGAGTTCTGACCTCAATCCAATAGAATGCCTTTGGGATGAATTAGAGCGGAGATTGCGTGGCAGGCCTTCTCACCCAACATCAGTGCCTGACCTTGTTATGGATTTATTCCTGGTCCAATACCAGAATGTATCTTCTATTCTGCCTCTGACCCTAATTCAATGTAATGTGAGTGCATGCATGCAAAAGGGATCACACTGGCACCCAATGGTCAGTATAAGCTCTTCCTCAGATCTGCCTTTATTCAAATTACAGCAGCTCCTTTATAGTCAAAGTGACATAAGTAAACATCATCACGTGTGTGTATATGACTGGTCCATCTGTATATCATCCTCTTCCTGTCCAACATCTGTTTCCCATGAGGCAGTGCATTCCAGGATATAGTAGCCATCTTGTGATAGACGATGGGAAGAGGGAAAAAGGAGCGAAGAGATAGAACATCAGTTTGTCGTTTTGAGTAAGGAAATTTACTGCTGTTTGTTACGAGATTACTAAAGGATATGTCTATATCACAAAAAGAGGGAAAAAGATAATAAAAATAGTAAGATATGAAAGAAAATAATAATATTGAGGATGAGACAGGTAAACATAATATAACCATTTTATCAGTTCCACCACCCCCCTTAAAATGACTCTTTTATCAGTACTGTCCCTATGCTGTATAGCAATGATGGCCAACCTTGGCACCCCAGATGTTTTGGAACTACATTTCCCATGATACTCATGCACTCTGCAGTGTACTTAAGAATCATGGGAAATGTAGTTCCAAAACATCTGGGGTGCCAAGGTTTGCCATCACTGCTGTATGGCCTATACCTGGCCCTCCTGACATCAGGATATCTTTTGCATCTCGCATAGAAGTCAGACATGGCTTGCCCAGTGTACTCCCTCAACGAAATGGTCAGGAGAACAATCAAGTACTATTCTTTCCCTTATCATTTGAGAATGTTGTATGTATTATTAACAGGTAAGGGCTGCAGTGGAGCATACGGTCCCTCTTCCTCCTCCTTCATTGGATCTCTAATATCACCAAAATTCAAAAAGGTAGGGGTTACCTCTTTAGCCACCTTTCCCAACAGCTTCTTCATACAGGGCAGAATACAGCAAACCACTATCGCAACTACTGTAAGCAGAGCCAGAATTGCTATGCCTATTTGAGTGCAAATGCGTTGGCACCCACTCATCCACCCAAAATACATGTCCCAGGGAACGGTCAATCCCGAATTTCTCTTTAACTCTTCTGAGAGATCCTCTAATTTCTTTATAGCCAGGGTTACCTTACCATTTGGGCCTGTATTGTCCGGGATGTACGTACAACATGTACTTGTCGCAGGCAACATTTTACACAGCCCCCTTCTCAGCTAAAACCATGTCCAAGGCCATACGATTTTGGAAAGTCATTTGTGAAGTGGCCTCCAGTTGTTCAGCTAAACCCTGGAGTGCATCCCTGGTATAGTCAATGAACCTCTGTTGGTTATAGTAGATATAATTAATCCAATCTACATTCTTATTTACAGTGATTATGGGAATCAGGGACTCGAATCCTGCAGCTACCTGGTCTCTTGCTTTGAATTAATCTGGGACCCCCCTTGGGACTCTTATGGCATCTATATATACATGGGGTCAAAACTACCAGCTGGGGCACTTCTGCCCTTCTTGCTGGATTCAGATGAGTACTCCCCCTCTGCTACTGGGTCACCTCCCGAAAAGATGTGCAGGGGCATTATGACTTTGGCAAGTGCACATTCCCCTGTCCATTGGTCTGTTAACTTAGTCCTAATCTTCATGTCCCCACAGATCCAATACATGTCTCCCAAAGATTGAGTTTGATTTTGTACCAGATCTGTGGATACACTGCTGTAGGAGGCACAATATCCCATGGAGAAGTTCCCCAAGAACTTCCCTGTTCCCTGGTAGTTCCCATAACATGCGTAATTACCGGGATATATGGTGATACCCTCCCCGGGCTTGGATGTTTTGGCTACTATGGGATATTTTCTTTTCCATGTTTCGCACTGGGAGTGGTCAGTGGAAGTATTGGTGAACAGGCTGTCAGGTCACCTGAGGCCAGATGACAGATGCACACCATTGGGGTCAGGAGTGCACCACAAGGTAGTGAACCCTATGGCTGACTGCTGCAGATGGAACACTGGGTGGTTAAGGAAAGCAGGTCCACTGGAGCACAAACAGGGAGCTAGAGCCCAAGATTCCCCAGGGTGCGGAATCTAAGATGCAGCAGGTGTTCACCAAAGCCTCTAGTGGTGAGGATGGACTGAGCTGCAACTAGATCCAGGTCGCGGCCCCCAGAGTCCCCTAGCTCACGCTCCGTAGGGTATAGAGGATAGAGGGGAAGTAGAAGCTTAGGATACAAGAGATATTGAGGGGATAAGCCAAGGTCAGAGCGACAAGCAGACAAGGATAAACAAAGTACATGCCAAAGGTCAAGGTCACAAGCAGACAGGGATAGACGAGAACAAGCCAAGATCGGTAACACAGAGACAGACGTAGCACACGGCAAGCATCAACCCAAACACACAATGCTTAACAAACAACGTTGATCAGCAAGGCAGACTTTCAGTGCTCAGGTTAATATAGAGTTCTCTGATAGGGCCTGGGGTGGAGCCATGCTTGGAGGAGAGATTATAAAAGCAGCCAGGTGAGAGTGTCTGGCCTCTAAGGTGAACACATGGAGAGGAAGGTAAGCTGACAGACAAACGATACTGCATATCCATGACACAGGCTCAGAAAGCACTCCTCTTGAGTGGGAGGTATGTTTAATGGCACTGTTCCCAAATGGGGTCTAGCTCCACCACACACAAAACAGTTGGTCCTGTTATGTTTCCCTGCATTATACCTCATCCATTCGAGCCACAGGTTGACATCCGAGAAACCAGTTTCTGCTGCCATTGTGTCTTCAAATGTGGGATCAGCTATGGCCACCACATCTTCTAGGGTGCTTATACGTATATGTGGTTTAAGGGGATTGATTACTGTTTGAAGGGCCTGCCATTCTGATGAGTTATATATGTCTTTAAGCTGGAACTTTCCTCTTGGTCCCCTGCCCCCCCTGCATACAATATCCTCATAACATATGTGCCTGCATCCATAGAACTGGGATTCTCTATGGTTAGGGCGAGTTTCATGCTATGTCCCGTCCTCCCATTACTTGAACACGTGTCTGTTTTTAATAAGGTCAGTCTGCTGAGTAATGACTTTCCATATTTGTCTTTCTTGTTCAGGGCACTCTGCGGCCTATATTTCCAGTCATTCCCTATACAGTATTCCAACCCACAGATCCCCAGTGGTCAAAATTGTTGCCCCAGTAGTCGTCTGTGACACATATGTATGTGGATCCGGAGGCGGTAAGCGTCCGGTACATGCTACACTGCCAGTCGACTGGAAGGCAGGAGACTATAGTACAGTAATCAAATATGAAGGTAGCTACATTTGTGTTAGATTAATTATACCAGAATTGTGTTACACCATTTACTTGTTTGATAGCCACCTCCTGTGTGTGTGCAGTTGCTATAATAAAAAAGGTATATTGTTTCATTCTGATGCAGATGAACTGGAGCCTTTTTGCAGTGGAAAGCGTGTATCCAAGTGTTCTTTCCGGCCAACTTAACTGAAGTGGCTGTTGTCAGCAACACTTGGAATGGACCATCATATCTTGGCTCCAGGGAGTCTTTTCGGAGGAACTTCTTAAACATCACCCAATCACCAGGAAGTATGCTGTGAGTACCGGTATCTAGATCAGGATCTGGAATGGAAGAAAACACTTGTGCATGGATATTTGTTAATTCTTTTGCAAGAGTGGTCACATAATCTACCAAAGTATCAGACTGCAATTGCAACTGTTGTGGGTAATAACAACCTAATCTAGGGGCTGTTCCAAACAAGATTTCAAAAGGGGCTAAAGAATGCTTCCCCCTTGGGGAATACCGTACGCTGAATAAGGCTATTGGCAGGCTTTCTGGCCAGGACATACCTGTGTCCCTGGCCATTTTTAGCATTCGGGTTTTAAGTGTCTGGTTCATTCTTTCCACTTTCCCACTACTCTGAGGGTGATAAGGTGTGTGAAACACCAATGTGGTACCTAGGGCCGACCATGTTTCTTTTGTGACTGTAGCAATGAACGCAGGGCCTTGATCACTCTCTATCACCTCGGGTACCCCATATCTGCAAACCACCTCTAAAAGCAATTTTTTAGCCGTGGTTTTCGCTGTCATAGACATAGGCGGGTTCCTATAGTCCAAGATCATCCACCCGTACTGCGCCCATCTTGCTCCATGTTGCTTTCTCTTGGTCTGCAGCGTCTGTTTGAGGTTTTTTGTAGTAGAGCTTGGTTTACCGCTTCTGGCTGCGGATGATATATTCCCATAAATTCTGTGGTTTCAGCCCCTAAGGGGGTCATGGCTGCTTGTTTTGCTGTTTCATCGGCCAGATGGTTTCCTTGGGCTTCTGGTGTGGTTATCTTCCCATGGGCTTTAATTTTGAGTATTGCTACTTGTTCTGGCAGTTGGAGTGCTGTCAGGAGCGCATCTATGGCCTTGCCATGCTTCACTGGGGTACCGACTGTAGTCAGGAAACCTCTTGTCTTCCATATTATTCCAGTCATGGGCCACGCCACACCCAATGCATCCCGGGAATCGGTGTAGATATTTGCTGTTCGTCCTTCTGCAAGCTGGCAGGCTACTGTAAGGGCATGGAGCTCAGCCTCTTGAGGAGACATGGATGCTGGGAGCGAGGCGGCTTGCATAACTGTAGTCTCTGTGGTAACCGCATATCCTGTGTGGAAAATGCCGGATGAATCTGTGAATCTGGAGCCATCAACATACAAGGTGAGTTGAGGCATTGGGATCGGGGCATCCAGGACAGAGGGTAGATGGGTGGTTTCCGCCTTCATGAGTTCAAAGCAATCATGTTCATGTTCATCTAGGGTAGGAGCAGGTAGGTCTGTGTCATTCTCTTCTTCCTGTTTGTCCAGAGACATGTCATGATACCCCCCTTGGACAAGAGGAAGGAGAGTAGCAGGGTTGAGGTGTTGGCATCGAAGCAGTGTGACATTGTCAGGCATGAGTAGATTGCATTGTAATCGGAGGTGGCGGGCAGAGTATAAATGCTTGGGTTGCACCTGATTCAGAATGGCGGAGATATCGTGAGGGGCTAGTAGCATAAAAGGATGGCCCAGGACAATATCTGAAGTTTTGTCCAGCAGGGCCTGGGCAGCAAAAACTGCTCGAAGACATGATGGGCCTCCTCTGGCAACTGGGTCCAGGTGGGCTGAATAGTAACCAATGAGGCGGTTACGGAGTCCATGGCTTTGTGTCAACACCCCTGAGGCGTGGCCCTGTGTCTCAGATATGAACAGGCAAAAGGGCTTTTCCATAGTCTGGGAGACCGAGGGCAGGAGCAGTGCTGATTGCCGGTTTCAAGAGGTGAAAGTTAGTGAGCGCTTCTTTGGACAGCGCAAAGGGGTCACATTGCAGGTTGTCATATAGGGGTTGCATGAGAAGGGAAGCCGCAGGTATCCAGGCTCTGCAGTAGGAGATCAGTCCCAAAAATGCATGTAGGGCCTTAGCATTACCGGGAGGCGGAATGGCCTGTATGGCTTCAGCTTGTTGTTGTGTAATGTGCTTTGCGCCATGGGCTATGCAATGACCCAGGAAGACTACAAGAATTTCTCTTTAGAGGCTTTGCATCCTTGTTGGGCTAGATACACCAGGAGGCTCACAGATGATTGTTTTCGCTGTTTCCTGAGAGGGTGCGCACAGGAGCAGGTCATCTACATACTGTAATACCACAACCAGATCCAGGTTGGTGTTATTCCAGTTGGTGAGGATTTGGGACATGGCCTTGGTAAACTGGTTGGGCTAGTTCTGTGCCCCTTGGGGCATAACTGCCCAAGTATACTGTTTGGAAGCGTGGGTGAATGCGAACAGGTACTGACAGGAGGGGTCCAATGGTACACTAAAGAAGGCATTCGCTAAATCTATGACAGTGAAAAACTTTGCAGATGGGGGCACCCCTGACAGAAGAGTGTGTGGATTCGGGACAAGTGGTGTCTCCAAAATGGTGGCCTCGTTCACTGCTCTAAGGTCCTGTACCAGCTGATATTTGTCCGGTTGGCCCTTGGGGGTCTTCTTCTTAACTGGATACAGAGGGGTATTACACAGGGAAGTACAGGGTATTAAGGCAACATTCCCCAGCAAGACTTTTAAACTGCTCGGTAATCGCCTGGGTCTGGACCAGTTAAAGTGGGTATTGGGCCTTTCTGGGAAGAACAGCCCCTGGTTTTAGAAGGACCACTACCGGGGGGACTGACAATCTACCTACATCCTCCGGACCGGTGGACCATAGGTGGGACGGTATTTGGTCAAGGAAATGTTCTGGTATAGGGGTTGGTGAGACCTGCAGGGTCATCAGTATGGGGAGGGAACACAATGCTGACGTGTCTCCCTCACTCAGGGCAATGGATACGGAGATGGACCCATCGGCATTATATGAGATGGAGACCTGAAGCCTGGAAAGAACATCTGTCCCCAGTAGATTGAGGGGACAGGTGTTCGAGACCACAAATCTAGATAACAATGCTGGGGTAGTGCCCACCTGTAGTGGTCTTGAATATATAAACTAAAAAGCGCCTTTGGATATGAATGAGTACCCAAAGTACCTGATATCAGCTGCAAAATAAACTTGCTATGTGCCAACAGAGCAATATAGGTTGAAAGAAAGAAAATTGTGCTAGAAATCAACTACTAGGATATATAACAAACTGGTAGACAAATATATGTATATGCAGCATATATGATAACATATGATGGTCCCATATGGTGCTCGTGCCCAATAAAGACTCCTATGGACTGGTGCTCAAACTGGGTGCCCCACATAGATGTGCACTCACCGCAATGTGTGGACCAACTATTGCTAGTATGTATAACAATAGTAAAAATGAACACAATAATCTGTATCAGTCAATACTACAAACAGCGCTAAATGTTGAATAATGACAGTGGTCAACACCACCTAAAAGTTCTTAAGACAGATTCAAGATAGTTTCAGTGCTTCAAAAGAATGTCCATGGGTGATCCTAAAGAAATAAGTAGAGTGCACCTTCCACCGAGCTTCCAGATCCACCACGTGACACACACACCCCTTAGGGGTTCACACTCACCAGAGTAATATTGAATTAAAGCCTTGAATAGAAATTGCTGCATCCAAGCCAAACACTGAAATATTGTATCCGTCAAGGAGACCTCAGAATGAGATGGGCTTCCAAAAAACAAACAAAGGGAAAGCACATAGTGTAACCCAGTTTATTTCATAAAACAAACCCTCACAGACTTGGTCCCCTCACACATTAAACGTACATCAGTTAAAACATCACATAAGCAAACATGCAGGGTGGTTTACTTCACCATATCCGCCGTCCGGCGTGTATCAAGAGAACCGAGGGCTGCAATGCCTTACTTCCTCTTCCTGGTTCTCTGAGTGGTGGAACGCAAACCAGCGCTTCCAGCGTGTCGTGTAGGTCACGCCCTGACGCGTTTCGTCATTGGTTGACTTCAACAGAGGGCGTGACCACACGACGCACACGCAGACTTATAATGTGTTCCAGTCCTCAACCTTAGCCAATCAGCACGCGCCTGACAAAGCAATGGGTGCACATAGCGATGACGGCTGATTACATTGAAGGCTTACTACAGGGAGAGGGATGGACCAAACTTAGTCTAACTGCATGTCCTGCTATAAATCACCCGGATAGCTTCACAGGGGATTATACAAGATCTTAGGTATAATAATAATATTTAAAAGCTGAGTCCAATTCAATTAAATCAACAGAGCTTATAAAACAACCATCATAATATTATTACATATTTATGTCAATACATATAGACAATGATTACCATAGTCATTTTAACCCATTAACCACTGTGTGTAATAACTACTACACAGGTCAATACCATGGTATAGAAAAAACTTTTTAGACAAAAATTTATATAATAAAAAATACTAAAACTTATATAAACATGCCATGTTAGGAGCTCCAATCTTATTTAAACAATAATAAGATAATTAAATTTTTATTAATATTTAAAATTGAATTTAAAAATCACTAATAAAACAGTTAATATCTAATTCAACATTTAACCCTTTGGGCGACAAAGTGTCTACAGAAAAAATCCATTGAGTTTCTCTCTTGGAAAGATCTCTGACCAAATTAGAGCCCCTCCATACTGGCTTCAAATGGTCGACCCCCCAAAATTTGAGTCCTGAAGGATCCTGATTGTGAAATATTTTAAAATGAAGTGACACATTATGGTCTTTATAACCAATAATAATATTTGCAATGTGTTCTGACACTCTAACTTTAAGTTGGCGTTTAGTGCGGCCTATATAAATAAGCCCGCACGGGCATTGGAGGGCATACACCACATAGGAAGTGTTACATGTAATAAATTCCCTAATGGTAAACTCCTTATCATTTGAGGTAGATGTGAAGGTTTCAACAGCCCTTAATGGCCTGTTGACCTCTCTGCATGCACGACACCTCCTGCATGCAAAAAAAACATCTCTATCCCAAAATGTAGAGGGTCTAGATGGGGGGTCCAAAACCTTCCTTACTATTTTATCAGCAAAACTCATAGCCCTTCTATAAATAAAACCAGGTTTTTGAGGCAATACTGTAGAGAGTACTTTATCCATGCATAAAACATGCCAATGAGTATAAAAAATCTCTTCAACCTCCTTGTATTGGGAATGGAAGCTCGAGATAAAACTCCATTCTCTTCCTCTATCTATCTGTGCCGGTAATGAATCTCTAAGGAAATTATCCCTAGGTAATTCCGCCAATTCGCAAATTAAAGAATTCAATACCCTTTCTTTGTAACCTTTTTCTAGAAATTTATTCTTTATGATCTGGGCCTGTAGTAAAAAATCACTTCCCTCAGAGCAATTCCTTTTAACTCTGGTAATTTGTCCCTTAGGTATATTTTTCAGCCATATAGGATGGTGTCCACTGCTAACAGGTAAATAGTTATTAGAATCTGTGGCTTTAAAAAATACCTTCGTTCCCAACCTATTCTCACGTCTATAAATGTGAACATCCAGGAAATGAATATCACTGGGGCTATATTCACTAGTCAATTTGATGTTATTCTTATTGTTATTAAGTTCACTTAAAAATTCTTGCAACATGCTTAAAGGCCCCTCCCAGATAAAGAACAGATCATCAATGTATCTTTTATACATCAGGAGTTGTGGGCGTGTTATAGAAAAAATGAACTTATCCTCCCATTCCCCCATAAATAAATTTGCTATACTGGGGGCAAATTTAGCCCCCATAGCAACTCCTCTTGATTGGGAATAGAAATCTCCATTGAACCAGAAAAAGTTATGGTTCAAACAAAAATCCAGAGCATTCCTTAAAAAGATCTTCTGGTTGTGTGGTATATCGTCACGTTTACATAATGCCCAATTCAAAGCCAGCAAGGCATCATCATGCTAGATGATGGTGTATAGGGCAGAGACATCTGCAGTTACCAAAAAAATCTCATCTTTCCCTGTAAGGTCTACTGCCTGTAACATTTGAAGTAAACTTTTGGTGTCCCTCAAATAGGCACGAGTCTCTACCACACTTTTTTGGAGATATAAATCCAAATATTGTCCTAGACGGGATGTAATGGATCCAATCCCGTTAACAATCGGTCTTCCAGGGGGACATTTAGCATCTTTATGGATTTTAGGGAGGGTATAAATGGTGGGGATTCTACTACTACTAGGTACAAGATATGTCCTCTCACAATTAGTCAGAACACCTGTAGAGTACCCCATTTCTATTAGACATTTTAAATTACTTTCATACTGGTTAGATGGATCTTTCTCCAACTTAGTATAGGTATTGGTATCATCTAACATCTCCATAAGTTGGTTAACATAAAATGTTTTATTCAAAATGACCACTCCTCCCCCTTTATCCACGGGTCTAATAATTATATCTTTTCTCTCTTCAAGCATTGAAATTCCATCTAATATATGGCATGGATTAACCTCCTTTTTGGGTACTATGTGTTGTAGATCTCGTATCACAAGACCCTTAAATGTTTCCAATTGGTGGTTTGCGCCATTCAAAGGGTTGAAGAGAGACTTATTACGAAGCCCACTATCTAGTGCTACAGACGACAGATTAGTCGTTGGTTGGGAATTTTTGTTAAGAAAGTATTTCTTCATATTTATTTTACGTACATATTTGTGTATGTCTATGAAGACATCAAACTTATTAATTGGCCTTTTCAGACCACACTTCAAGCCCAAATGTAAAATATTAATTTCCTTATGCGATAAAATTGTGTCACTCAGATTAAAAATACCACCTAATCTGGGCCTCTGCTTCTTTTTCTGGATTTTTGTTTTTTTTGCATGCAGGAGGTGTCGTGCATGCAGAGAGGTCAACAGGCCATTAAGGGCTGTTGAAACCTTCACATCTACCTCAAATGATAAGGAGTTTACCATTAGGGAATTTATTACATGTAACACTTCCTATGTGGTGTATGCCCTCCAATGCCCGTGCGGGCTTATTTATATAGGCCGCACTAAACGCCAACTTAAAGTTAGAGTGTCAGAACACATTGCAAATAGGGATGAGCTTCGTGTTCGAGTCGAACATACGTTCGACTCGAACATCGGCTGTTCGATCGTTCGACGAAGATCGAACGATTTGGGCCGTTCGCGCCAAATTCGAGTGACGCGAACGGCCCACAATGCACTACGCCATCGCAGTGTCATCCAGGCGCTGTGATTGGCCAAGCATGCACTGTGACCCCGCATGCTTGGCCAATCACAGCGCCGGCAGCGAGGAGAGCAATGATTGGCCACAGGCAGGATGCCTGTGGCCAATTATTGCTGAGGGTGTTTAGTACACGCCCCACACTATAAAAGGCCGCCAGCACGGCGGCCTAGTGTAGTGTGTTCCGGAGCAGGGAAAGAGCAGCATAGGCAGGGACAGTGACTTTTATTTCTTTCTTGCTTAACCTGGATTCCTTTAGTTTAGGGAAAGAGAAGGATAGGTAGGGAGAGTGTCAGTGTGTTTTGTGCTTGTGCTATAGTGTGCTTAAAAAAAACATTTTTTCTAGGGACAGAAAACTCTAGGTAGGGAGAGTGTCAGTTTCTTTCACTGTGCAAGTCCTTGTTTCCAGGGACAGGGAAGGACAGTGAGTGAATTCTCCTTGTGCTATAGTGTGCTTAAAAAAAACATTTTTTCTAGGGACAGAAAACTCTAAGTAGGGAGAGTGTCAGTTTCTTTCACTGTGCAAGTCCTTGTTTCCAGGGACAGGGAAGGACAGTGAGTAAATTCTCCTTGTGCTATAGTGTGCTTAAAAAAAACATTTTTTCTAGGGACAGAAAACTCTAGGTAGGGAGAGTGTCAGTTTATTTCACTGTGCAAGTCCTTGTTTCCAGGGACAGGGAAGGACAGTGAGTGAATTCTCCTTGTGCTATAGTGTGCTTAAAAAAAACATTTTTTCTAGGGACAGAAAACTCTAGGTAGGGAGAGTGTCAGTTTCTTTCACTGTGCAAGTCCTTGTTTCCAGGGACAGGGAAGGACAGTGAGTGAATTCTCCTTGTGCTATAGTGTGCTTAAAAAAAACATTTTTTCTAGGGACAGAAAACTCTAGGTACGGAGAGTGTCAGTTTCTTTCACTGTGCAAGTCCTTGTTTCCAGGGACAGGGAAGGACAGTGAGTGAATTCTCCTTGTGCTATAGTGTGCTTAAAAAAAACATTTTTTCTAGGGACAGAAAACTCTAGGTAGGGAGAGTGTCAGTTTCTTTCACTGTGCAAGTCCTTTTTTTCAGGGACAGGGAAGGACAGTGAGTGAATTCTCCTTGTGCTATAGTGTGCTTAAAAAAAACATTTTTTCTAGGGACAGAAAACTCTAGGTAGGGAGAGTGTCAGTTTCTTTCACTGTGCAAGTCCTTGTTTCCAGGGACAGGGAAGGACAGTGAGTGAATTCTCCTTGTGCTATAGTGTGCTTAAAAAAAACATTTTTTCTAGGGACAGAAAACTCTAGGTAGGGAGAGTGTCAGTTTCTTTCACTGTGCAAGTCCTTGTTTCCAGGGACAGGGAAGGACAGTGAGTGAATTCTCCTTGTGCTATAGTGTGCTTAAAAAAAACATTTTTTCTAGGGACAGAAAACTCTAGGTAGGGAGAGTGTCAGTTTCTTTCACTGTGCAAGTCCTTGTTTCCAGGGACAGGGAAGGACAGTGAGTGAATTCTCCTTGTGCTATAGTGTGCTTAAAAAAACCATTTTTTCTAGGGACAGAAAACTCTAGGTAGGGAGAGTGTCAGTTTCTTTCACTGTGCGAGTCCTTGTTTCTAGGGACAAAGAAGGAAAGTGAGGGGAATTCTCCTTGTGCTATAGTGTGCTAAAGCATTCCTCATCAACCATCTTTGAAATCCTTGATTTTTGGACAGTCAGGGAAATTGTCGTTGTGCTATTCTGTGCAAAAGCAATCATCCTCAACCATATTTAGAAATCCTTAAGTAAAGGGACAGAGAAGGACACCTGAAGGTAGCCCTTATTGCTTTTTTCCCATCTCCCTGCAGGCCATCTATTAGAATGTCTGGAAGGCAAACAAGGAGAGGCAGACAGTCAGGAGGCAATAAAAGAGGGCAAGCAGGCTCTGTGTCTGGGGGCAACAGTGCTGGTCGTGGACGCGGTGCATTGTCATCAGCACATGGCCATGGGACACGCTTGTCCTTCTTTTCGGCAGCTGGACATGTTGAGCCACATCATGCCGAAGACTTGGTAGAGTGGATGACCAAGCCCTCCTCCTCCTCCTCATCCTCTCTCACCCAGGCTCAGGGTACTGGCAAAGCAGCTGCCAAAGCGTCCTCTTCCCTGTTATCAATGTCAGACTCATCATCAGTCACTCCTTCCCTAGACCCACCATGTCCTCCTCCTGAGGAGTCCCCCGAACTGTTTGAGCACAGTGTTGGGTACATGCTCCAGGAGGATGCCCAGCGTTTCGAAGGGTCTGATGATGAAACCCAGCTACAGGAAGGCAGTAGGGTGAGAGCAGACAGAGGGGATGCTCAAGAAGGACACCAATCTGGCAGTCATGTTCCAGCAGCTGCAGCATACTGCCAGATTGGCTCCAGTGATGAGGAGGGAGGGGATGATGAGGTCACTGACTCCACGTGGGTGCCTAATAGGAGAGAGGAGGAGGAGGATGAGGAGGAGGCACATCTCCAACGAGGCAGGATGCCCTTTGGTGGCCAGCGTAAGGGCAGTACACCGACGGAATCACACCGCAGAGCTCCGCCTGTGCAGGGCGCTGCCTCTGCCCGTCATTCAAAAAGTTCCTTGGTGTGGGCCTTTTTTGAGGCTAGTGCATCAGATCGCACAGCTGCTGTTTGCAACATATGTCTCAAGCGTATATCGCGTGGCCAAAACATCAGCCGCTTGGGTACCACATGCCTGACCAGACATATGTTGACCTGCCATGCAGCTCGTTGGCAAGCCTACCTCAAAGACCCACACCAAAGAACAAAGCGGACCTCTCCTTGCACCGCATCAGCTGGGATCTCCAACCCCACTATAACTTCAGTCCTCTCTGAAACATGCACTGAGAGGAATGAAGGTGTAGAATTAGGTGTGTCACAGCCAAGTACTTGCGGCCACTCTGCTAGCAGTACACCGACGTCCGATTCTAGCAGGCAAATTTCCCTGCCCCAGCTGCTGGACCATCAAAAGAAGTTCACTCCCAGCCATCCACATGCCCAGCGGTTGAATGCTAGCTTGGCTAAATTGCTAGCGCTTCAACTGCTGCCTTTTCAGTTGGTAGACTCGGCCCCCTTCCGTGAGTTTGTGCAATGTGCGGTTCCTCAGTGGCAGGTTCCCAAACGCCACTTTTTCTCACGGAAGGCTCTTCCGGCTCTCTACCGGCATGTGGAAGGCAATGTCTTGGCCTCGCTGGACAGGGCGGTCAGCGGTAAGGTGCATATTACCGCTGACTCATGGTCCAGCAGGCATGGACAGGGACGTTACCTTTCTTTCACGGCCCATTGGGTCACTCTTTTGGCAGCTGGGAAGGATGCAGGACAAGGTGCAGTAGTGTTGGAGGTTGTCCCACCGCCACGCCTCCAAAATTCTACTACTGGTTGTGACACACCTCTCTCCTCCACCCCCTCCTCTTCTTCTTCCTCCATGGCCTCTTCCTGTGGTTTGTCCTATGAACCAGCGGTGCTCCGTAGCCGTTCACGGGGCTACGCAAGTACGCAGGCAAAAAGATGCCATGCCGTGCTTGCGCTGGTGTGTTTGGGGGACAGAAGCCACACTGGGGCAGAGGTCCTGTCTGCTCTGCAGGGCCAGGCCGAGAGGTGGTTGACGCCACGCCAGCTTAAGCCAGGAATGGTGGTTTGCGACAATGGCACCAACCTCCTCTCCGCCCTTCGACAGGGACAACTGACCCATGTGCCCTGTGTGGCTCACGTCCTTAACCTGGTGGTGCAGCGGTTCTTGGGCAGGTACCCGGGCTTACAGGATGTCCTGAGGCAGGCCAGGAAAGTCTGTGTGCATTTCCGCAGATCTTATAATGCCAGTGCTCGCCTGGCTGAGCTGCAAAAGGAGTTGAACCTGCCCAAGAACCGCCTTATATGTGACATGCCCACCAGGTGGAACTCAACGTTGGCCATGCTGCAGCGGCTGCACACGCAGCAGAGGGCCATCAATGAGTACCTGTGCGACTACGGCACCAGGACAGGGTCAGGGGTGCTTGGTTTTTTTTCTCCACGCCAGTGGGGCATGATCAGGGATGCATGCACTGTCCTGGCACCATTTGAGGAGGCCACGAGGATGGTGAGCAGTGACAGTGCATGCATCAGTGACACTGTACCTCTTGTCCACCTGTTGGAGCACACGCTGCGTGGAATAATGGACAGGGCACTTGAGGCAGAACAGAGGCAGGAAGAGAAGGACATCCTTGCCTCTCAAGGCCCCCTTTACCCAGACAGTGTTCCTTCTGTCCCACCCATCGCACAGGAAGAGGAAGAGGAGGAGGAGGAGGAGGAGGATTGTGTCAGCATGGAGGTGGAGGCTGGCACTCAGCATCATCAGCAGCAGTCTTTTAGGGATGATTTACAGTCCCAAGAAACCAGTGGACTTGTACGTGGCTGGGAGGAGGTGACTGCGGATCATGTCGTCCTTAGTGACCCAGAGGACTCCGGAGCGAATGCCTCAGCAAACCTACGCTGCATGGCCTCCCTGATCCTGCAAAGTCTGCGGAAGGATCCTCGTATTCTTCGGATCAAGGAGAGGGACCATTACTGGCTGGCCACTCTCCTTGATCCACGGTACAAGGGTAAGGTTGCGGACCTTATGTTACCGTCGCAGAGGGAGCAGAGGATGAGACAACTCCGGGAGGCCTTGCAGAAAGGTCTGTGCAACGCGTTCCCAGAGACTGGGAGGTTACAAACTCCTGGTCCTGGACAACGAGTTGCTGAGGCTTCGGCCAGTCAAAGAAGGAGCGGTGGGGAAGGTGGCCGTCTGACCGATGCGTTCAGACAATTCTTTAGTCCGCAGCCCCAAAGTATGATCGGTTCCAGCAACCATCGCCAGCGTCTGATAAACATGGTGCAGGAATATCTAGGGGCAAGGTCAGACTTGGACACCTTCCCCACCGAAAATCCTCTGGCTTACTGGGTCTTGAGGATGGATCACTGGCCAGAGCTTGCACAGTATGCAATTGAGCTACTGGCCTGTCCTGCATCCAGCGTTCTTTCGGAACGCACATTCAGTGCTGCTGGAGGATTTGTCACAGATCACAGGGTGCGCCTGTCCACCCACTCGGTTGATCGACTGACTTTCATCAAGATGAACCAGTCTTGGATCACCACCAGCTACCACACACCTGATGCTGATATAACAGACTAATTGATTTTAACATGTCACATCCCTTCAAGACTGATGCTGATGCTGAGTGCCTGTGCTGTTATGTTGACTGGCTATCCTCCTCCTCCGAGTCCTCAATGATACGATTGATGATGATAGCTTGGAAGATCATTTTTGTTTATGGGTGCCGCCACCAGTGGCTAAGGCCCAATTTTTCAGCCCCTGTTTTACAGGGGCGTGTACTTACAATTTTTTTAGCAATAATTTGCCCTAGGGCTCATTGCTGTGCTCCAAGTACAGTATCTGTGAGGGGTTGGAGTGTTGTGGCACCAGTGCCTAAGGCCCAATTTTTCAGCCCCTGTTTAACAGGGGCGTGTCATTACAATTTTTGAAGCAATACTTTGCAACAGGGCTCATTGCTGTGCTCCAAGTACAGTATCTGTGAGGGGTTGTAGTGTTGTGCCACCAGTGCCTAAGGCCCAATTTTTCAGCCCCTGTTTAACAGGGGCGTGTCATTACAATTTTTGAAGCAATACTTTGCAACAGGGCTCATTGCTGTGCTCCAAGTACAGTATCTGTGAGGGGTTGTAGTGTTGTGCCACCAGTGCCTAAGGCCCAATTTTTCAGCCCCTGTTCAACAGGGGCATGCAATTACAATTCTTGATGTAATAATTCACAGCAGGGCCCATTCCTGCACCCACCAAGAGTAAGTCTGAGGGCTTACAGTGTTGTGGCAACGCCACCACCACCACCACCACGAAAGGCCCAATTTTTCAGCCCCTGTTCAAAAGGGGCATGTAATTACAATTCTTGATCTAATAATTCACAGCAGGGCCCATTCCTGCACCCACCAAGAGTAAGTCTGAGGGCTTACAGTGTTGTGGCAACGCCACCACCACCACCACCACGAAAGGCCCAATTTTTCAGCCCCTGTTCAAAAGGGGCATGTAATTACAATTCTTGATCTAATAATTCACAGCAGGGCCCATTGCTGCACCCACCAAGAGTAACTGTCAGGGCTTACAGTGTTGTGGCACCAGCACCACCATCAAAGCCCCAATTTTTACTACCACTGTTCAACAATTATATGTAATTAAAATTCCTGATATAATAGTTGACAGCAGGGCGTTCCAGCACCAACCAAGAGTAACTGTGAGTGCTTACAGTGTTGTGCCAACACCAACAACTAAGGGGCCTATTTCTGCAGAGTATATACGGCAGGTCCCTACTTTCAAACATCCAACTTACAAACGACTCCTACTTGCAAACGCAAGAAGACAACAGGAAGTGAGAGGAAATCTACCCCTAGTAAGGAAAATTCTCTCCTGTAAGAATAAATATGGGAGAAAGGTGTCTCCTCTGTACTGATGCTTTATCAGCAATCCTTGTTTCAAGAAAAACACCACATTTCAAAAACAGTTGTCATTGGGACGGAAAGTGAGGTGAAATGTTCTGAACAGGGGCACAGACAGCAAAACAAATGTTACAGGGGTGATAACCCTTACCTATGTTTTCCAAAAAGTTTAAAAATAGATTTTTGGGCTGGAGCTACACTTCAACAATGTACCTGTTCAAAATTACAAACACATTCTACATAAGAACAAACCTACAGTCCCTGTCTTGTATGCACCGCCTGTATACGCTGTTCAGAGTATATAGGGCCTTTTTTATTTTATGTGCGGGGTTCCCCTTAATATCCATACAAGACCCAAAGGGGCTGGTAATGGGCTGGGGTAGGGGGGGGGGGGGTCATGGGGTAGCTATGCCATTTTTCTTAAAGATTTTCATCCATATTACCGGGACCAGACATTACATTAAAGCCGCAAGCAGTTTTAAATGGCTTTTTTTTCCTTTAGAAGTGTCATTTTGTGCAGGGACAGTTCTAAACACGGGAAACACGTGGCACTTCACAGGCATACTTTAGACACCCCCCAGGTACGATATTTAAAGGAATATTTGACTTTTTTTTTTTCACTTTATGCATCATTAAAATGACTGCTCCCGAAAAACGACCGTTTTTAAAACTTCTTTTTGCATTGATACATGTCCCCTGGTGCAGAACCCGGGTTCCCAAACCCTTTTTAGGACAATAACATGCATAATAGTTGTTATAATTAGCACTTTAGAATTCGAACGTTCGCATCCATTGTATTTAATAGGGTTCTAATGTTCGTACGAACTTTCGGTCCGTTCGCGGGTTCTGGTGCGAACCGAACCCGGGGGTGTTCGGCTCATCACTAATTGCAAATATTATTATTGGTTATAAAGACCATAATGTGTCACTTCATTTTAAAATATTTCACAATCAGGATCCTTCAGGACTCAAATTTTGGGGGGTCGACCATTTGAAGCCAGTATGGAGGGGCTCTAATTTGGTCAGAGATCTTTCCAAGAGAGAAACTCAATGGATTTTTTCTGTAGACACATTGTCGCACAAAGGGTTAAATGTTGAATTAGATATTAACTGTTTTATTAGTGATTTTTAAATTAAATTTTAAATATTAATAAAAATTAAATTATCTTATTATTGTTTAAATAAGATTGGAGCTCCTAACATGGCATGTTTATATAAGTTTTAGTATTTTTTATTATATACATTTTTGTCTAAAAAGTTTTTTCTATACCATGGTATTGACCTGTGTAGTAGTTATTACACACAGTGGTTAATGGGTTAAAATGACTATGGTAATCATTGTCTATATGTATTGGCATAAATATGTAATATTATTATGATGGTTGTTTTATAAGCTCTGTTGATTTAATTGAATTGGACTCAGCTTTTAAATATTATTATTATACCTAAGATCTTGTATAATCCCCTGTGAAGCTATCCGGGTGATTTATAGCAGGACATGCAGTTAGACTAAGTTTGGTCCATCCCTCTCCCTGTAGTAAGCCTTCAGTGTAATCAGCCGTCATCGCTATGTGCACCCATTGCTTTGTCAGGCACGTGCTGATTGGCTAAGGTTGAGGACTGGAACACATTATAAGTCTGCGTGTGCGTCGTGTGGTCACGCCCTCTGTTGAAGTCAACCAATGACGAAACGCGTCAGGGCGTGACCTACACGACACGCTGGAAGCGCTGGTTTGCGTTCCACCGCTCAGAGAACCAGGAAGAGGAAGTAAGGCATTGCAGCCCTCGGTTCTCTTGATACACGCCGGACGGCGGATATGGTGAAGTAAACCACCCTTCATGTTTGCTTATGTGATGTTTTAACTGATGTACGTTTAATGTGTGAGGGGACCAAGTCTGTGAGGGTTTGTTTTATGAAATAAACTGGGTTACACTATGTGCTTTCCCTTTGTTTGTTTTTAGGAAGCCCATCTCATTCTGAGGTCTCCTTGACGGATACAATATTTCAGTGTTTGGCTTGGATGCAGCAATTTCTATTCAAGGCTTTAATTCAATATTACTCTGGTGAGTGTGAACCCCTAAGGGGTGTGTGTGTCACGTGGTGGATCTGGAAGCTCGGTGGAAGGTGCACTCTACTTATTTCTTTAGGATCACCCATGGACATTCTTTTGAAGCACTGAAACTATCTTGAATCTGTCTTAAGAACTTTTAGGTGGTGTTGACCACTGTCATTATTCAACATTTAGCGCTGTTTGTAGTATTGACTGATACAGATTATTGTGTTCATTTTTACTATTGTTATATATATTTTGCCATGTTTTAAACAGCAGCTTAGTTTTATATATATATTTTTTAAATATTTATTTTTAAAAAAAATATTCCTGTCAACATTTATTACCCACTTGTGGATGACTATTGTGGTCATTCTTCTTTGTGGTAAATAGCAATACGTGTGATCCATAGGCGCTGAGCGGTGTATTATAGGCCTTTTTATACACCCTTTTTAAATTTCAGTGATCTTTTTTCTTGGCAGCCATGGATGTTTTGCAATTTTTAAGTAGTGGAACGATTGATATTGCCAATGTATTTTCAGTTAACGAGCAAACTACTGCACAAATTAATTTTAATTGACTGCATTAGGTAATGTACTTGAGAAGCAAGTCTGCACGTGGTGGGTCATTTGCACATTAGAGTATTATATAAAAGAAAAAATTATAATTAGAAGTCTTCGTTGGGAAGTAGTTCCCCAAGATGGTCTTGATGATCCTGAATCTATGAATGAATGGTATGATTTTTTTAATACTATGGGCTTTAAACTTCAAGATCTTATCCTGAAACGTAAACGGAAAAAAATGTCAAAACTTGAGAGCAGGATTAATGATCTTAAATTGCAGTTAGACCCGATTAAAGATTCACAGCAGGTATCTGATTTTAATATTCGGATAAAGAAAAAACTTGAAAAGGTGAACAAAGATACCCAGAAAAAGAAAACAAAAAAGTTTCACCGTGATTTGGGAGACTTTCGTTCTAATTCTGTTTATCTTTGGCAGCAAAATAGGACTGCAGACAATAGGGAAATCAATGGTGAGAATACTCACTCTGATGACCCTGCAGTAAGACCCCCACAGTTAACTACCAATGTCCCCATTATAAGTGATATGAGGAGGAGTGATATCCCCCCACGTCCACCGAGGGATCACTCTACACCAATTAGATCTAATGGGGATTATGGTAGAGGGAGCTCAGTGAGAGAGGGACCTAGTAGTGCCCATTATCATACACCCCATAATCAGCAATATCATGTTCCAGTCCATAATAGGTTTGAACCTTTATGGGAAAATTGAACAAATTATCGATCTCCCCGTCCTTTTTTAGGGAGGGGGAGGGGGTGGCAGAGACGGGGCAGAGGACATCCCCAAAGAAGGGGAAGGGCTCCGGCTCATACTCAACAAAATCAGGAACACAGAGATCCTCAGTGGAGAGAACCACCTTATTGGGAGAGGGATCAGGTACAACACTCCACTCAGAGGAGAGACGAACGCGAGGATGCAGAGCGGGGTCAAAAATCCAGAAAAAGAAGCAGAGGCCCAGATTAGGTGGTATTTTTAATCTGAGTGACACAATTTTATCGCATAAGGAAATTAATATTTTACATTTGGGCTTGAAGTGTGGTCTGAAAAGGGCAATTAATAAGTTTGATGTCTTCATAGACATACACAAATATGTACGTAAAATAAATATGAAGAAATACTTTCTTAACAAAAATTCCCAACCAACGACTAATCTGTCGTCTGTAGCACTAGATAGTGGGCTTCGTAATAAGTCTCTCTTCAACCCTTTGAATGGCGCAAACCACCAATTGGAAACATTTAAGGGTCTTGTGATACGAGATCTACAACACATAGTACCCAAAAAGGAGGTTAATCCACGCCATATATTAGATGGAATTTCAATGCTTGAAGAGAGAAAAGATATAATTATTAGACCCGCGGATAAAGGGGGAGGAGTGGTCATTTTGAATAAAACATTTTATGTTAACCAACTTATGGAGATGTTAGATGATACCAATACCTATACTAAGTTGGAGAAAGATCCATCTAACCAGTATGAAAGTAATTTAAAATGTCTAATAGAAATGGGGTACTCTACAGGTGTTCTGACTAATCGTGAGAGGACATATCTTGTACCTAGTAGTAGTAGAATCCCCACCATTTATACCCTCCCTAAAATCCATAAAGATGCTAAATGTCCCCCTGGAAGACCGATTGTTAATGGGATTGGATCCATTACATCCCGTCTAGGACAATATTTGGATTTATATCTCCAAAAAAGTGTGGTAGAGACTCGTGCCTATTTGAGGGACACCAAAAGTTTACTTCAAATGTTACAGGCAGTAGACCTTACAGGGAAAGATGAGATTTTTTTGGTAACTGCAGATGTCTCTGCCCTATACACCATCATCCAGCATGATGATGCCTTGCTGGCTTTGAATTGGGCATTATGTAAACGTGACGATATACCACACAACCAGAAGATCTTTTTAAGGAATGCTCTGGATTTTTGTTTGAACCATAACTTTTTCTGGTTCAATGGAGATTTCTATTCCCAATCAAGAGGAGTTGCTATGGGGGCTGAATTTGCCCCCAGTATAGCAAATTTATTTATGGGGGAATGGGAGGATAAGTTCATTTTTTCTATAACACGCCCACAACTCCTGATGTATAAAAGATACATTGATGATTTGTTCTTTTTCTGGGAGGGGCCTTTAAGTACGTTGCAAGAATTTTTAAGTGAACTTAATAACAATAAGAATAACATCAAATTGACTAGTGAATATAGCCCCAGTGATATTCATTTCCTGGATGTTCACATTTATAGACGTGAGAATAGGTTGGGAACAAAGGTATTTTTTAAAGCCACAGATTCTAATAACTATTTACCTGTTAGCAGTGGACACCATCCTATATGGCTGAAAAATATACCTAAGGGACAAATTACCAGAGTTAAAAGGAATTGCTCTGAGGGAAGTGATTTTTTACTACAGGCCCAGATCATAAAGAATAAATTTCTAGAAAAAGGTTACAAAGAAAGGGTATTGAATTCTTTAATTTGCGAATTGGCGGAATTACCTAGGGATAATTTCCTTAGAGATTCATTACCGGCACAGATAGATAGAGGAAGAGAATGGAGTTTTATCTCGAGCTTCCATTCCCAATACAAGGAGGTTGAAGAGATTTTTTATACTCATTGGCATGTTTTATGCATGGATAAAGTACTCTCTACAGTATTGCCTCAAAAACCTGGTTTTATTTATAGAAGGGCTATGAGTTTTGCTGATAAAATAGTAAGGAAGGTTTTGGACCCCCCATCTAGACCCTCTACCTTTTGGGATAGAGATGGTTTTTTTGCATGCAGGAGGTGTCGTGCATGCAGAGAGGTCAACAGGCCATTAAGGGCTGTTGAAACCTTCACATCTACCTCAAATGATAAGGAGTTTACCATTAGGGAATTTATTACATGTAACACTTCCTATGTGGTGTATGCCCTCCAATGCCCGTGCGGGCTTATTTATATAGGCCGCACTAAACGCCAACTTAAAGTTAGAGTGTCAGAACACATTGCAAATATTATTATTGGTTATAAAGACCATAATGTGTCACTTCATTTTAAAATATTTCACAATCAGGATCCTTCAGGACTCAAATTTTGGGGGGTCGACCATTTGAAGCCAGTATGGAGGGGCTCTAATTTGGTCAGAGATCTTTCCAAGAGAGAAACTCAATGGATTTTTTCTGTAGACACTTTGTCGCCCAAAGGGTTAAATGTTGAATTAGATATTAACTGTTTTATTAGTGATTTTTTAATTAAATTTTAAATATTAATAAAAATGTAATTATCTTATTATTGTTTAAATAAGATTGAGCTCCTAACATGGCATGTTTATATAAGTTTTAGTATTTTTTATTATATAAATTTTTGTCTAAAAAGTTTTTTCTATACCATGGTATTGACCTGTGTAGTAGTTATTACACACAGTGGTTAATGGGTTAAAATGACTATGGTAATCATTGTCTATATGTATTGGCATAAATATGTAATATTATTATGATGGTTGTTTTATAAGCTCTGTTGATTTAATTGAATTGGACTCAGCTTTTAAATATTATTATTATACCTAAGATCTTGTATAATCCCCTGTGAAGCTATCCGGGTGATTTATAGCAGGACATGCAGTTAGACTAAGTTTGGTCCATCCCTCTCCCTGTAGTAAGCCTTCAGTGTAATCAGCCGTCATCGCTATGTGCACCCATTGCTTTGTCAGGCGCGTGCTGATTGGCTAAGGTTGAGGACTGGAACACATTATAAGTCTGCGTGTGCGTCGTGTGGTCACGCCCTCTGTTGAAGTCAACCAATGACGAAACGCGTCAGGGCGTGACCTACACGACACGCTGGAAGCGCTGGTTTGCGTTCCACCGCTCAGAGAACCAGGAAGAGGAAGTAAGGCATTGCAGCCCTCGGTTCTCTTGATACACGCCGGACGGCGGATATGGTGAAGTAAACCACCCTTCATGTTTGCTCATGTGATGTTTTAACTGATGTACGTTTAATGTGTGAGGGGACCAAGTCTGTGAGGGTTTGTTTTATGAAATAAACTGGGTTACACTATGTGCTTTCCCTTTGTTTGTTTTTTGGAAGCCCATCTCATTCTGAGGTCTCCTTGACGGATACAATATTTCAGTGTTTGGCTTGGATGCAGCAATTTCTATTCAAGGCTTTAATTCAATATTACTCTGGTGAGTGTGAACCCCTAAGGGGTGTGTGTGTCACGTGGTGGATCTGGAAGCTCGGTGGAAGGTGCACTCTACTTATTTCTTTAGGATCACCCATGGACATTCTTTTGAAGCACTGAAACTATCTTGAATCTGTCTTAAGAACTTTTAGGTGGTGTTGACGACTGTCATTATTCAACATTTAGCGCTGTTTGTAGTATTGACTGATACAGATTATTGTGTTCATTTTTACTATTGTTATATATATTTTGCCATGTTTTAAACAGCAGCTTAGTTTTATATATATATTTTTTAAATATTAATTTTTAAAAAAAATATTTCTGTCAACATTTATTACCCACTTGTGGATGACTATTGTGGTCATTCTTCTTTGTGGTAAATAGCAATACGTGTGATCCATAGGCGCTGAGCGGTGTATTATAGGCCTTTTTATACACCCTTTTTAAATATCGCTAGTATGGTCTATTAGGCATGTGGGGATACCCCGAACTCAGATCCTTAGGATGACGTTTTGTTGATAGAGATGTTGCTCATAGGGATGAATGGGGATCAAGAGAGAAAGAGCCTCATTGCGCAATGCTGTTTAAAACATTTATTGATTCCACAAAATAAAAAAGGGTTACACTTACATTGCTGAGTGCCTGATAGTCCTGGCACCCGGCATGTATAGCAGGCGATTGATTAAAGGGTAATCAGCCCTGAATGGGATAGTCCTAGTAGCAGTGTCCTGGTGCACGATTCCCTGGTGGTTTCAATTGGGGCGGAAGTAGTACCTTGACGTTTCGGCCAATCACAGGGCCATCATCAGGAAGTAGTCCACTACTACGTGCACCAGGACACTGCTACTAGGACTATCCCGTTCAGGGCCGATTACCCTTTAATCAATCGCCTGCTATACATGCCGGGTGCCAGGACTATCAGGCACTCAGCAATGTAAGTGTAACCCTTTTTTATTTTGTGGAATCAATAAATGTTTTAAACGGCATTGCGCAATGAGGCTCTTTCTCTCTTGATCCCCATTCATCCCTATGAGCAACATCTCTATCAACAAGACGTCATCCTAAGGATCTGAGTTTGGGGTATCCCCACATGCCTAATAGACCATACTAGCGATAGTTGGTCCACACATTGCGGTGAGTGCACATCTATCTGTAGTGGTCTTGTGAGGGGGCTGGACCGAGATATTCCGTCCACTCCCACTCATGACACATCTATTGAGGATAAGTAGGAAGGATCTGAGATTTCTGCCTCCCGTAGCACGCTACGGGCCGCGCCTGTGTCCACGAGAAAATGGGTGGGGTGTCCCTCCTATAGGAATCATAATGTTTGCTAGAGGTCCCACCGCCGACCGGGTGGAAACGGCCATCATCGGTAGGGAAGTGGAGGAGGCAGAGGACACAGGTTTGTCACTTCCCTAACCGAGGAGTTCTGGTTGCTCCCCCCGGGGAGGGGGAGGAAAAGCCCTTACGTTCGGGTGCTGATCATACCTGAAGTTTGGGTGCTGATCATACCCGAAGTTCGGGTGCTGATCATACCTCCGGCCATATTGGGGGGTATCTTCTAGGCTGTCTGGGGGCCCTACAGCCCTTCCTGTAGTGACCCAGTGTCCCGCAATTATAGCAGACAACAGGGGGTCTTTGGGGCGGGGCAGGAGTCACAGTCATTGGCGGGGTGGGAGTCACAGTCATTGGCGGGGTGGGAGTCACAGTCATTGGCGGGGTGGGAGTCACAGTCATTGGCGGGGTGGGAGTCACAGTCATTGGCGGGGTGGGAGTCACAGTCATTGGCGGGGTGGGAGTCACAGTCATTGGCGGGGTGGGAGTCACAGTCATTGGCGGGGTGGGAGTCAGTCATTGGCGGGGTGGGAGTCACAGTTATTAAGGGTGTTACTTCCTTGAGTGGTTGTTGTGTTTCCAGACAGGCAATAGGGCTTCTAAGGTTAATATCCTTTACTCTGGTCGGGCCACTATCAGCCCCTTCCGTATCGGTTCTTTCAAACCCGCTACAAAAGCACTTGATAGCATTTGATAATGGGCTTTGTTATGTAAAGAGAATCCTAGATCTTTAAAGAGTGAGTCTTTTATGTAAAAAGTTTCTACTGACTCCGTCAGGTCCTGTGTCACATCATGTATGCTAGTTGCTTGATCTGCTAGTTTACCTCTAGCCCATTCCTGTAACTGGTCACAAAATACAACCCCTGAGTTATATGAGACCTTGCTCTCCAACCGGGCATTGTTAAAATGTTTCTCCATTATGGGCCAATAGGCATAAGCTGGCTAAGTCCCTCCATGCCGACGAGTATGTCTTTTGGATTTGTGCAATCCGACGGTAGAACGGCATGGGCTGCCACTCAGGGTCAGGGAGGGAAACTACTAGGGTGGATGCTTGCGAGGGGGTAAAGGAGGCATACATGAGCGTAGCGTCCGGCAGCGGGCGGCCGAGCCCCGGATTCCAGGTCCTGCAGGTCCTGTAACCTACCCCTCTCGTCAGGACCGTCCCAAATTGTACTCGCTGGGCTGGCTTAGGAAGGTTGGCTTAAGGGCAGTGGTGGTGCTGATGCGGGAGGTGCTAGTGCCCTAGCCGGTGTAGAGTGACGGGGTCCTGACACTGGAGCATGTTGGGCAAAGGCAGCAGATGGCTGGGTTACTGAACCCGGTATCGAAGTCATCACTGGGGCGATGGCCGGTGGACAGTAAAAGCTGCCATCTGCGTTCAATACTGGGCACAGGGGGTGGAGGGATTTGGATGGCCGGGATGGTGAGGCTGGAGTAAGGCCTGTTTGCAAGGGGAGGGACTTCCGGAGGAGGTCCTCCAACTTACAACTGCATTCGGGGCAGAGCCCGGGGCATGTAGGGTGTGGGTGTCCGGACCTCCCACATTCCTTGCACGCCCACTTGGGGCCATCATCATTAGGTGGGGGCAGGCTTTTTCCTTTATGATATACATACATTAATCCCTCCTTGTTCCATATTTCGTGTTCCACCCACCCCTCTTTCATTAGTCCTTTTGCTACCCGAAACCAGGCTTCTGCTGCTGATACTAAATCATTCTTTGTCAACAACCCTTTCTTTTCTATCAACACAACTCTCCATTCTTCCGGTTGCAAGCGTCCACCATGTTTGCACATCCCAGTAACTTTCATTAACTTCTTCCATCCTTTCACATTCTGTTCATGTGAAGGGGGCGGAGCCACATTCACGGGCCGCTCTGTGAATGTGGTTTCGCCCCCTTTCTATCAGCTATTAAACACCAGCCAATGATTGGGCTGCTTTAAAAGGGGGTGGAGCCACATGCACGGAGTGGCCTGCCCAGCCCCTATGCCGTTGGCTTGTGTTTGGTAGCTGTTTGGTCCCGCCCACTCCCAACATCACCTCCGAGATTTGACAGATTGTCTCTGCAAGCAGTGACATTATATTACAGTTTCACACACTGAGCGACTGTTACAAGCCTCCATGACTGCTCAATGTGAAACAGGCAGCGTGCTATACACTCTCTTGCAGCATATTACAGCAGATCTTGGGACACACATTAGGGTGTGCCCAGGCACACCCAGCACACCCCGTGGGCACGCCTATGTAAACCACACAAGTGTTAACCTACAAAGAATAAAACTGGACCTGGGGTATTGGGATTTTTTGTATGAATAAAAGTTGAGCGCTAGATAAGTAAAGGGCAATTCGTGCGAATAACAAGATGCATGTGATTTGTGCAAACATCCAAATAGATATACTAAAGTGCAATCTGCGCAGTCAATAATATATGAGCAATATAAGAAAACAATAAAAATTGCATAGAGACTGTGAATCAATTCTAAAACACATATGCAATATTACATCACGTGTGAAAGGATGCAATTATGTACAAAAAGAAAAAGTTCATATAGAGCTGAATTCATCAAAGAAAGTCCCATGGAGGAAAAGTGTATTGAAAATGACGATCCGACATCTGGCAGTGTGATACCCATCACCACAACGATATGGAGGCATACCAGAAAGCCAGTGACCCCCCCCCCTTACTTAGGGAGGTCACAAAGCACTTGATTAGATCTGTGATCCACTGAGAAGGAAGTCCAGACGTTTCACTCCAGTAGCCTTGTATATTATACACCAGAAGGTTTACAGCTGATCAGGGCTTGTTATTAGTAAACCTCGGTGCCGGAATGTATATGAAAAAAAAGACTCCACATATTGATATTGTCTCTGCATCTGATTTAATAAAAGTAGTACACTTACATAAAATTGTAAAGTTCAGGCTGAGAACGTATCACAATCCAAATCAATTCCTTTCTAAATTCCAAACAGCGATCGCACAGCAGCGTGTGTACGTGACTGTCCCGACGATTGTCTTGTCATAAATGATGTAATCAGGGGTACATTCACACGCCTAATGCAGCGTACACAAGGACGTTTTTAATGTCATTTAAAAAAACTACGTTTTTCTCGACGTGATTTTTCTTGCTCCCTCTCAAGCCTGTCTTGCATACACACGTTCATGAAAAAAAATGCTTGAGCAAAGCGCAGTGACGTACAACACGTACGACGGCACTATAAAGGGGAAGTTCCGTTCGAATGGCGCCACCCTTTGGGCAGCTTTTGCTAATTTCGTGTTACCGCGTGTTAGTAAAAGTTTGGTGAGAGACGATTTGCGCTTTTCAGTCTTCGTGCTTTTAAGATCCTTTTGTGGAGTTCAGTTTGTGCTTGTGGGTTTGTATCTGTCTTTCAGTGCTTCTAGTCAGTTCGTATCTGTTTATTCAGTGCGTACTTGTCCGCTCGTTACTGTTTTTCAGGTCGTTCTTCATAGGCCTTGCTGTTCTTCCGTGCGTTCTTTTAGTTCGTTCTGACCAGCAGACCGTTATCTAGCCATGTTGCGGCTGCGTACTCGTCGTAGAGTTCGTGCTGAGGTTGGAGCTGGGGTTCTTGCTTTATCTCGACTCCAGTCCATGAACAGGGTGAGGAGGAGTTCATGGACCAAGAATTGGTTGCTCCAGCGGCACCAATTCTGTCACATGCCTTTGTTGCGAGAGATCCGGGAGAATAACCCTGAGGACTACAGGAATTTTTTCAGGATGTCGGACCCCGTTTTTCAGCATCTGTTGGCTTTGGTGTCCCCCCATATCACCAGACAGGACACCGTTATGCGGGAAGCCATCACTGCTGAGCAGAGGCTCATCGCCACATTGCGATACCTGGCAACTGGGAGAAGCCTGCAGGACCTCAAGTTCTCAACAGGCATCTCCCCCCAGGCTCTGGGGATCATTATACCAGAGACTTGTTCTGCCATCCTTCAAGTTTTGCAGGAGGACTATATTAAGGTAAAAGTTTTCTACTTTAACATCACATTCAATGTATTTAATGCTTAATAATGTATTATATTTCTTTCATCAGTCTCTAATTACCATGATTGTAATATGCTGTGAATGTCCCCTTTGTCCCCATGCATGCTGTAAGTTTTAAATGCTCCTTTTTTGGCCTACATGCATATTTCCCCTAACTAACCTCTCCAGCATGCTATCCTGGGCCCATACACACCTAGCCTAGTCACTTCCCAATGTTTTTTGTCTGCTCCATTGTAGTGCTTTACCCTAAACGCCCCCTAAAAATTTCTGATGATTGTTATTTTTTCTTTAAATTCAGACAGAGTGAGGTCCCCAACTCATCTTCAACCTCCCCCCCATGAAATTAATTAAATGCCTCATCAGAGGGGGTGATGAATCTGATAAGTGACAGTGATAATCATATAATTGTAAAAAAAATTGTTGGATTCAAGTCATCTATGAAACAAAGTTTATCCTGATGTTGGCCAATAATGTTTTTGTCTAATCTGCTTGCAATGTTTATGTATGAAAGTATTAATTAATTTTTTTTGGTTAACTCCACAGTTCCCTTCTACGCCACAGGAATGGCAGAATGTGGCATCTCAGTTTGCCCAGCGATGGAACTTTCCAAACTGTGGAGGGGCCATTGACGGCAAGCACGTCCGGGTTGTGCCACCACCCCATTCGGGATCCTATTACTATAATTATAAGGGGTTCCACAGTATCGTCATGATGGCAGTGGTGTCGGCCAACTACAAGTTTCTATACGTGGATGTGGGGAAAAATGGACTGATGTCTGATGGTGGAGTATTTGCTCAGACTGAGTTCGGCCAACGGCTCCTATCTGATGAGCTGGCATTGCCACCTGCGGCACAGAATGTGGAGGGACTCCCATTCGTTTTTGTCGCGGATGAGGCGTTTGACATGGGTCCCCATCTTATGAGGCCATTTCCACAAAGGACCCTCACCCCTGAGAGGAGGGTGTTTAATTATAGGCTGGCCAGAGCCAGAAGGGATGGTGGAAAATGCCATTGGCATCATGGCCAGCCGCTTCCGCTTGTTCCTGACCTCCATCCATCTTGCGGAATACAAATGGAACCATGTGGTTATGACATGTTGTGTTCTTCACAATTTCTTAAGGGTACATTCCCAAAATGATCTTACTTTTGTTGGGCCTGAGGCCTCAATACAGGACCAAAATCATTTGTTGGCCCTGGAAGCTGGCCGTCCAGGCTTGGCCCCCCAAAGTGGCCGTGATGTGCGGCAACAATATCTCAAATATTTTGTGTGTAGGGGGGCCATTGATATGCCTGTTGAACCTTAATTTTGAATTTGAAAAAATAAAAATTTTCAGCTGAAATTTTTTTATTTTTTTATTTTTTTTGTGTTTCTTTTATCTTTCTCCTAGCTTCTCCTAGTGCACTTGTAGTGCCATGTGTATTTTCCATTACTAAATACCCATCATTGTCAGTGTAAACACAAAACATAATTTTGCTTACTTTGGCCAACATTGATATAAGAAGCCACACATTGTTGTGTTTAAAAGCTTTTTACTATTTGCACATTATATTTTTAGATTTTTTTAAAATTTTTTACAAAAGTATGTATAAAATTTTGAGTGTTACAAAATATTATTTATTGTAAAACGCATGAACAGGCATGCTTAAAATTTTTTACTAAAATGGAACTTCAAGTTCAACATGTACAATTCTTTAAATAGTAAACAAAAAAAGAACATTACAAACCAAAGCACTTTCCAAGTTATTTTAACCCAAAAAATTAAACCCGCCCAAGCACAGCCATATTTTGGAGCCTTTGCTCCACCCGCTTGGTATTTTGCCTGATCTGTATCAAGTCTCCCTTTATTTTTTCAAGGTCACGACAGCAGACCATTAGGTATTGTATCAGGATCTGTGCACTGTGACTTGTAAAACTTCCTTGCTCTTCAGGCAGAACAGCATCTATAATTGTAAAAAAACATGTATTATAAATATGCAGGCCTACATCTATTACCTGAATCTGTGGTGTATGACACTGACCTGTTGTGGTGCCAGTTTCCACTTCCTCCACTTCTCGTTCCTCTATATCATGTGGTTGTGGGTCTCTTGTTGGAGGTGTGGGGTTCCTAGGCTCATGTCTAGAACCTTTTTGAAGCCCTATTGAGATTGCAAGAAAAAAGGGATTTTTATAACAGCTTACCTGTAAAATCCTTTTCTTGGAGTACATCACGGGACACAGAGCGACTTAGTCATTACTAATGGGTTATATAGATTACCTTCAGGTGTTGGCACTGGCCAATTCCAAACCGGAAGTACCCTCCCCTATATAAGCCCCTCCCATCCGGGAGCACCTCAGTTTTGTAGCCAAGCAATAAGTGTCCCAAAAAGAGGGGTGGGAGCTCTGTGTCCCGTGATGTACTCCAAGAAAAGGATTTTACAGGTAAGCTGTTATAAAAATCCCTTTTTCTTTTTCGTACATCACGGGACACAGAGCGACTTAGTCATTACTAATGGGACGTCCCAAAGCAATGCCAAATGAGGGGAGGGATACATAAGCTGGGCGCCATCAGGCATGAGGATCTTTTGCGGCCTGCAACACACTGCGCCCAAAGGCGACATCCTCCTGACTTCTAACGTCTACCTGGTAGAATCTAGTAAACGTGTGTACCGAAGACCATGTTGCGGCCTTACATACTTGAGCCAGGGAGGCCTGGTGATGCACTGCCCATGAAGTTCCAACTGCTCTTGTGGAGTGCGCCCTAACTTTGAACGGAGGCGGTCTACTTCTCAAGCCATAGGCTTGTATTATGACCTGTCGAATCCACTTGGCTAAAGTGGATTTTGATGCTGCCTGACCCTTTCTAGGGCCTTCCGGCAGAATAAACAAAGTATCCGTTCTGCGAATCTGAGCAGTGGCTTTTAGATAAGCTTTAACTGCTCTTACTACATCCAAAGAATGTAATAACTTTTCCTCTACCGAGCTAGGTTTGGGGAAAAAAGAAGGAAGAACCACATCTTGGTTCAAATGAAACCTCGATACCACCTTGGGAAGAAAGGCTGGATGAGGACGTAATACTACTCTGTCCTTATGGACAACCAGATATGGCTCCTTACAGGACAAGGCGGCTAATTCCGATACTCTTTTAGCCGAACAAACGGCTACTAAGAAAATCAATTTCCTGGTGAGAAGAACCAAGGAAACGTGTTGCAATGGTTCAAACGGTTGTTTCTGTAGAACTGACAGAACCAGGTTTAAGTCCCAAGGACATATGGGAACACTAACCGGAGGGCTAATACGCATCACTCCTTGTATGAAAGCTTTGACTAGTGAATGCGAAGCCAAGGGCCTTTGAAAAAATATTGACAAGGCCGAAATCTGACCCTTGATAGTATTCAAGGCCAGCTTCCTATCTACAGCCCACTGTAGGAAGTCCAAAATCCTCCCTATCACGTACTTACGTGGATGCCATTTCTTGGCCTCACACCACGTAATGTACGCTTTCCAGATCCTATAATAGATCTGCCTGGATACCGGCTTCCTGGCATTGATCATGGTAGATACCACAGAATTAGAGAGCCCTCTCTTTTTCAGAATGTGGGCTTCAATAGCCAGGCCGTCAAACCTAGGGCTGGTAAGGAAGGGTGGTATATCGGTCCCTGCGACAGCAGGTCCGGACGATGTGGGAGGGTCCAAGGACTCCTCACTGACATTTTTACAATCTCCGCGTACCATGCCCTTCGGGGCCACGCTGGAGCCACCAGAATCACTGGTTTCTTTTCTACCCTGATTCTGCGGAGTAATCGCGGTAACAATTGTGGCGGTGGGAATGCATATATCAGCTTGAACTGATCCCAAGGGAACACTAGGGCATCCGAGCCGCAAGCTAGAGGATCCCTTGTGCGAGACACAAATCTGTCCACCTTTGCGTTGAATCTGGATGCTAGCAGATCTACATCCGGTGTTCCCCACCGCTGGCATATTGCCTGGAAAACCTCGGGGTGAAGAGACCATTCCCCCGGGCATAATTGTTGGCGACTTAAAAAGTCCGCTCTCCAATTTTCCACTCCTGGGATGAAAACCGCGGATATGGCTGGGACATATTTTTCTGCCCACTCCAGGATGCAATTTGCTTCCCTCTGGGCTGCACGACTCCTGGTGCCACCCTGGTGATTGATATATGCCACTGCTGTGGCATTGTCTGATTGAATTCTGACAGGGGACCCTTGGAGTTTGGATGTCCATGCTACTAGGGCATACCGGGCTGCTCGTATCTCTAAGAGATTGATGGGCAGGGCCTTTTCTGCTTCTGACCACTTGCCCTGGAGAGACCATTGCTCCAGTACTGCCCCCCAGCCTATGAGGCTGGCATCTGTAGTGACTACCTTCCAAGAAACCGGACTGAAGGGTTTCCCTTTTTCCAGATTCTGGGGCACCAACCACCAATGGAGGCTCTTGCGAACGGAAGGGGACAGGGACATTGGTAAGTCTAAAGCCTGAACTTTTTTGTTCCAGGCTGACAGTATGGCCCTTTGCAAATTCCTTGAATGGAATTGACCGTAGGGTATCGCTTCGAATGAAGCCACCATTTTTCCCAGCAGCCTCATGCAGAGGCGTATGGATGGTTTTCTTTTTGTACCCACTAAGTGGGTCAAATCTTTTAAAGACGACACCTTCTCTGGAGGTAAGAAAATCTTTCTCTGATTTGAATCCAGCCTTAGCCCTAAGTATTCCAGACTTTTGACTGGTCTTAGAGCTGACTTGTCCCGGTTGATAATCCAACCGTGATATTCCAGATACTTGATTGTCTTGTGAATAGCTACTTCCAGCTTTTCCACTGAGTGGTCTATTAGTAGCAGGTCGTCTAGATATGCCATTATCGTTACACCCTGTGTTCTTAAATTGGCCAATAATGGGGCCAGAATTTTTGTGAACACTCGTGGTGCCGTGGCCAGACCGAAAGGTAAGGCTCTGAACTGAAAATGGCGCCCTTCTACTGCAAAGCGTAGAAATTTCTGGTGGGCCGGAAAGATGGGAATATGCAGATAAGCATCCTTTATGTCGATCGAGGCTAACCATTCCTGCCCTTGTAGGGCGGTGGCCACCGATCGGATCGACTCCATCCGAAAAGTCCTGATATTTAGGAACTTGTTTAGCCCTTTTAGATTTAATATGGGCCTCACGTCCCCATTTGGTTTGGGGACTGTGAAAAGGTTCGAGTAAAACCCGAATCCGCTTTCTTCCAGGGGAACCTTCATGATTACACCTTGGAGCAATAGTTGTTCTAGTGCCAGAAGGAGGGATCCTCTCTTTTGGGGATCTCTTGGCACGTTTGACCTCATAAATTGGGCAGGAGGAGTGCCTTTTAACTCCAGCTTGTATCCCAGACTTACTGCGGAGAGCACCCATCTGTCTCTGATGGTGTCCCGCCAGGTCTCTGTGAACAACTGAAGTCTTCCCCCCACCCGATTGAGTGGGGGCAACGCTTCATGCCTTGGGGGGAGGTTTTGTACCTCTCTTGATCCAGGGCTTCTTGTTACCCTGTGATTGTCCCTGATTTCTGCCCCCTGAATTTGACCGCGGAGGCCGTCGGAACTGCTTCACAGCCGATGTGCCCGGGACTGGAGAAGTAGGCCTCTTAAAAGAAGGACTTCTACCCTTGTTCTTAACCGGTAAGAGTGAACTTTTACCGGCAGAAATTTTCTGGATATATTTGTCCAGATCTTCTCCAAATAAGCGTTCTCCATGAAATGGGAAGCTAACCAGCAGTTTTTTACAGGGAGCTTCAGCAGACCAGTTTTTGAGCCACAGAAGCCTACGCATATGTACTATAGACAGCGTAAAGCGGGAGGCCTGTTGGATTGTATCCTTTATGGCGTCTACCGCAAAACACAAGGCTCTAGGCAGGTCAGCTAGGGCAAGAGCCTGCTGATCTGGTAAGTCCCTTAAGACCTGTTTCAACTGATCTTTCACTGCTTGGCAGACTCCAATCGCTGCTACCGCAGGTTGTGCCACCATGCTTGCTGTAGAGAAAGCAGATTTTAGTAAAGACTCCAATTTTTTATCTATTGGGTCTTTGAACATTGGAACATTGTCTACTGGACATGTCAGTGATTTGTTAACAGAAGAGATGGCTGCGTCCACTGTAGGGACCCTCCATTTTTTTATGAACTTATCCTCCATGGGATAGATCACCGGAAATCTCTTGGGGGGAGCAAATATTTTATCAGGATGCTCCCAATCCTGGTAAATAAGCCCTTCTAATAAAGGGTGGATTGGGAAGGAACAGACAGCCTGGGGAGCTTTTAGCGACCCCAGCGAGGAAACCGTAGTGGATGGTGGTTCCGCCAGAGGCATTTTAAATGCTGATCGGACCATATTAGTCAGAGACTGAACCCATAATCTTTCAGCCTGAGATGCTGAGAAAGGTTCTTCCACTGTTGATTCCTCCATAACTGAATCAACCTCATCCTGATCCCCTTCAGGTAGGTCGATCTCTGTGTGGGGCTGTTCCTCCACTAACAGGCACTCTGAAGGAGGAGACGGAGATCGGACGCGCTTTTCCTGTGACAGGGAAGCAGCGATCAATGCTGTTAATCTCTCTTCCAATCCTCCCAGAGTTGAGGATAAAACCTCCTCTGTTATATATACAGGAGCAGGTGGACTGGGGACAGCCGCAGCACCAGGCATTCCTGCGGGGTTTCTACGGCTACTGACCTCTGAATTCTCAGGGGAGATTGGTGCAGTACAAGCATGCCCAATATCCTCAGAGCCCGATGGAGACCCCTTTGGCTTCCTGGAAGATCTATTTCCGGAGCGTCTGGACGACATATCCTTTAAGCACAAAGCTGAGGTATTCCCGTCATCATACACCAATTTTGCTGGTAATAGTCTAACAAAGTTGCTGCTATATACCAGCTGGTGTCCACTAAAGTGCCTTTCTATGGGGATGCCTGCATCAACCGCCTCTGTGTGCCACTGTTTGTTGCTAGCTCTGTTTGCATCCAGCTGACACTTGTACTGTGTCTTTTAACCATGCTGGGACGCCCGCACATGCGCAGAAGTGCCGCGGCGCGTATCGAGCGTCATCCACCCGCCCCGCCCCTTTTTTTCATAGGAGGCGCGTGCACGCGCCCGCGCGCGCCCGTGCGCCATTGGCGCCCTTTTCGAAATCAAACCGGGGACTAGGAGCCAGGGCCCTTTTTGCCGGAGGGCCTGTGCGGTGGATGAGCGCAGCAACATGGCAGAGGAAGTGGATTCCCACAGAGAAACTTACCAGCTGCCTGGATCTTTTGACTTGAGAAAACCAAAGATCCACATGACAAGAAAAATGGACTACAGCGGCCTCTAGTGGTTTAACACAGGTACCGCAGTCCCTTTTTTTTTTCTTGACTACTATTAAAATTTTACATTTTCAGTAGTTACAGGCAAACACAGATATTTAGCGGGAATACCGTTAGGTAACAGACAGAAAGACAAATTAGGCTTGGGGGTCCCCCAATAGAACCAAGTTCCTGGGGGCCCCCACTTACCTGATCCCCACCGCAGGACTTTGTTTGGTCCAAACTTCACCTATCACGGCAGGCATTGTAATTAAGCCTTCAGGGACCGGGTTCCCAAGGATTCCACTCCCCTGGACCTGTATAGCACCCTGCACAGACAACATCTTGGTCGTGGGTATGACCAGAGCTCTGGATCCCAGGGTCCAGCCCTCCTAAGAGAAGCATTACAGGCAAAACCTTGCTCTTCTGCTGCAAGGCCCGGGTACCGACCGTTTAGCTATGAAGCTTTTTTGGTGGGATCCGGAACAGCTTACTAAGGCCCAAAAGAACCTGTACGCAAGCCCAGTGAAAACACATGTTACTCTTTGGCCAACACCTTAGACACTGGCGAAAAACTGAGGTGCTCCCGGATGGGAGGGGCTTATATAGGGGAGGGTACTTCCGGTTTGGAATTGGCCAGTGCCAACACCTGAAGGTAATCTATATAACCCATTAGTAATGACTAAGTCGCTCTGTGTCCCGTGATGTACGAAAAAGAAAGGTATACTTTAGTTAATAAATAATAATTTACTAAAAAATTGAGGCCTGAAAGAGGAATATGAAACATTCTTTGGAAGTGTGGTCCAATTGTTTTTTTTGCCAAAGTTCCAAGCTGAACACATGATTGTATCCCTTACCAAAACAGGAACATATATATTTTTATCAAGTTTCACACATGGAAACACCCCCAAGTATATACACTGTTTCACCTGTGTGTGACACCCTAAAAAGGTTGTTCTGTTGGGCCACACTTGTGCTACTGAGTCCAGATGTTTAACCAGCTGCTGAGCATTCTCTCCTTTACATTACAATGCATACACTTATATTTTTTAAATATAGTTCCCCAAAAATCTATTCAACCATCATGTCCAAAAAAATCATCTCACTAAAATAGGCATGGTAACATTTTTTTAAACTCTATCAGCCAAAAACATCGTATTATTAAGTGAACGTACGAAAGAGGTTTACTACTGTGCCCACGAACATGAAAGTTGCTATCTTTAACTGTACTACATTAAAGAAAAACACATGCAGCAACATGCAAGTAATAATAATCAGAAGTTCAAAGACATGAAAATTACTTACTTTTTCCTATAACTTTCTTTATTCTTTTGTATTGGTCGGGCTCCCGCAACTTGAGGTCAGACCACCCTTTTCTGAGCTGTTCCTTAGTTCTGCACACCCCGAATTTATGGGGAAGAGTTTTAACCCCTTTCCCCATAATTTTGGCCTTGACAAGATTAGGCTTTTTATACGGCCCATGCTTGACGTCATAATCCTCCCTCCTCAAAATGGCGACCATCTCCACCATTTCCTCGAATGTCATGTTGGATGCCTTATATCTCTGGGATCGGGTCTTTGGTTCCTCATGAATTTCATCCTCTGTTGAGGTAATCTCAGCCACCTGTGTCTCCGCCATGTTGTGTAGCACTACGACGAGCGAGAAAGGGCGTGGAAAGTACTATATCGAACTTCAGGGGTGGGAAAAATGTGCAGTTTCACGCATGCGCAGTGTATATAAAGCTAATACGCATGTGTTGTAACTACGTTCATTGTGCGGAAGAAGGAGCAAGCAACGAACGTGATAATGAAGGTACGTAACATTTTTCTGATTTTTGTTTCATCAGTGGATGAGATTGTGGCCTATATATGGTGATAAAGATTATTTGAAGAGTCTTGACTGACACTAGTATTTTTGTGTTTTTGACTTTCAGCAAACATGCAGGCTTTCAAAAGTCCCGAATTTATGGGGGAGTTCCTGGACAGATGGAAGGAACTTCCTGTTCTCTGGCAAACAAAAATAGCTAAAAATAAAAATAAAGCAGCCAGGAAGGCAGCACTGGAGAGCCTGCTAGAATTTGTCAAGACACAGATCCCCACAGCAACCATCCAAGATGTGAACACCAAAATTTCTACCATTAGGGGCACATATAGGATGCAGTGGAATATGGTCCTGAAATCCCAGAGGTCAGGAGCTGCAGCAGAGGAAGTTTATAAACCCAGTCTGTGGTACTACAGCAAATTATGCTTTCTGAATGACCATCTGGAAGTCAGGGATTCTCTTTCAACCCTTCCCCCTAGACGTCTCTCCAGCCTTCCCTGCAGCCAACCCTCCAGCCTTCCCTGCAGCCAACCCTCCAGCCTTCCCTGCAACCCAGCTCTGCCTTCTTCGGAGGAACAACCAGAGGTCCTTGAGGAGCCGGATTTGGACATATGGAGCCAGGTATAGTATTGATATCAAGATTTATATGTAATAAAAGTAATGATGTAAAATAGATGTTACTATTGCTAACTATTTAATGCTTGAATAAAAAGTGTTTTAAATATCAATAGACAGTAGTGGTCAAAAATGATGGGGACAAGAATAAAAAATGAAGGGGTCAGAATCATTGTCTTTTTAATTTATTTTTGCATTCAATTTGCAAATGTCATGAGGTGAAAAATGTGTGTGATTGTTGAAGCTAAAAATATAAGTATGTCCCTTTTTTATACACAGCCAGAGCTGAGCCAGGAAGAGGGTGACGTTGTAGACCAGGAGGAGGCAGGGCCCAGTGGCACACAGGAGGAGGCAGGTCACAGTGGCACACAGGAGGAGGCATGGCCCAGTGGCACACAGGAGGAGGACAGGCCCAGCACAAGAGCCCAGATGCCTCCCCTCAAAATTCAACCAAGAATGCCCAGGAGGGTTAGGCAGGTGGAGGAGGAAACACGTGCCTTTATTCGAGAGGCTACTGCGGCCCTCAGAGAGCCCCCCCTCCGTTGAAGAGGGCTATGGTGCAGTACTGGCACACAAACTAGCCAGAATGGACTTCAGGCAACGGCTCTTTAGTGAGAACCTAATGTTGAAGTTCATCAACAGGGGGTTGATGGGCGAACTAACCCAATTCACTGACCTAGCAGAGGTCGCTCCTCCTCCTCCTGTCACAAGCTCTCCTCCTGAGACACAGCCTCAGAGGAAGCGCTTAACGAAGGCTGCAGAGAAGGCTGCAGAGAAGGCTACAAGGAAGAGAAAGAAATAATGGCCTTGATTCTGGATGGTCTGACAGAAGGCACAGACTGTTCTAGTACCACAGACTGGGGACATTTATCTCACTTACCTGCTGCTGTTCCTGACCTCTGGGAGTCCAGGACAAGATTGTGCTCCTAATCTTTTTTAAATCCATATTTTGGTGTTCTATTCTTTGATGTTTGCTGTGAGGTCCAAAGGATGCACAAATTCAAGCAGGGTCTCCAGTGCTGCCTTCCCCTTTAATTTTTTATGTGGCAGAACAAATGTTTTTTTGATTTACAGTAAATACTTGACCATGTGTTTTTAACCACTTGACAACTGGGCACTTAAACCCCCTTCCTAACCAGACGAATTTTCAGCTTTCGGTGCTCTCACATTTTGAATGACAATTACTCAGTCATACAACACTGTACCCATATGAAATTTTTGTCCTTTTTTTCACACAAATAGAGCTTTCTTTTGGTGGTATTTAATCACTGTTGGGTTTTTTATTTTTTGCGCTATAAGAGAAAAAATACTGAAAATTTTGTAAAAAAATGAATTTTTCTTTGTTTCCGTTATAAAATTTTGCAAATTAGTATTTTTTCTTCATACATTTTGGCCAAAATTTATACTGCTACATATCTTTGGTAAAAATAAGTACAAATTGGTGCATATTTTTTGGTCTTTGTGAAAGTTATAGAGTCCACAAGCTATGGTGCCAATATCTGAAAATTGATCACACCTGAAGTACTGACGGCCTATCTCATTTCTTGAGACCCTAACATGCCAGAAAAGTACAAATACCCCCCAAATGACCCCTTTTTGGAAAGAAGACATTCCAAGGTATTCAGAAAGAGGCATTGTGAGTTTTTTGAAGTTGTCATTTTTTCCCACAATTCTTTGCAAAAATCAAGATTTTTTTTTCTTTTTTATTTTTTCCACAAAATTGTCATATTAGCAGGTTATTTCTCACACACAGCATATGCATACCACAAATTACACCCCAAAACACATTCTGCTATTCCTCCCGAGTATGGCGATACCACATGTGTGAGACTTTTACACAGCGTGGCCACATACAGAGGCCCAACATGCAGGGAGCACCATCAGGCGTTCTGGAGAACCCAGGCCAATTCTGACATTTCTCTCCTACATGTATCATAATTTGTTTGCTAGAAAATTACATAGAACCCCAAAACATTATATATGTTTTTTTAGCAAAGACCTTAAAGAATATAATGGTGGTCATTGCAACTTTTTATCTTGCACGGTATTTGCGCAGAAATTTTTCTAACGCGTTTTTTACGGAAAAAAACTGTTTTGTGCCTAAAAGAAAAAAAAAACAGTGAAGTTAGCCCAATGTTTTTGCATAATGTGAAAGATGAAGTTACGCCGAGTAAATAGATACCTAACATGTCACCCTTCAAAATTGCACACGCTCGTGGAATGGCGCCAAACTTCGCTACTTAAAAATCCCCATAGGCAACGCTTTAAATATTTTTACTGGTTACATGTTTTGAGTTACAGAGGAGGTCTAGGGCCAAAATTATTGCTCTCGCTCTAACGTTCGCAACGATACCTCACATGTGTGGTTTGAACACCGTTTTCATATGTGGGCGGGGCTTACGTATGCGTTCACTTCTGCATGCGAGCTCGCGGGGGCAGGGGCGCTTTAAAAAAAAAAATATATTTTATTGTTCATTTTACTTTATTTATTTTAGTTTGACATGTTTTTCCGCCCCAAATTTTTTTTTGATCACTTTTATTCCTATTACAAGGAATGTAAACATCCCTTGTAATAGGAATATGGCATGACAGGTCCTCTTTACAGGGAGATATGGGGTCAATAAGACCCCACATCTCACCTCTAGGCTGGGAAGCCTGAAAAAAAAAACAAAAAAAAAAAACAATCCTGGCTTTGATCGTAGCGGTGAGTCGGTAGAAGCACCGGAGGGCAGCGGGAGGGGGGGCATCCCCTCTCACCTTCCGTAAGAGCGATCAAGTGGTGGAACAGCCGCTATGATTGTTCTTATGGTGCAGGGAATCGCCAGCTGAAAAAGCGAATATCTGAATGATGCCTGTAGCTGCTCCCATCATTCAGATATCTCCGCACAAAGTCAAGGACGTCATATGACGGCCGGCGGGCGGGAAGTGGTTATTGCAGAGTATTGCCGGGTATTGCGGAGTATTGCCGGGTATTGCGGAGTATTGCCGGGTATTGCGGAGTATTGCCGGTTATTGAGGAGTATTGCCGGGTATTGAGGAGTATTGCCGGGTATTGCTGAGTATTGCGGGGTATTGCCGGGTATTGCGGAGTATTGCCGGGTATTGCCGGGTATTGAGGAGTATTGCAGGGTATTGCGGAGTATTGCAGGGTATTGCGGAGTATTGCCGGGTATTGAGGAGTATTGCCGGGTATTGCCGAGTATTGCAGGGTATTGCCGGGTATTGCGGAGTATTGCCGGGTATTGCCGGGTATTGCGGAGTATTGCAGGGTATTGCGGAGTATTGCAGGGTATTGAGGAGTATTGCAGGGTATTGTGGAGTATTGCAGGGTATTGTGGAGTATTGCAGGGTATTGTGGAGTATTGCAGGGTATTGCGGTGTATTGCCGGGTATTGTGGAGTATTGCCGGGTATTGAGGAGTATTGCCGGGTATTGCCGAGTATTGCAGGGTATTGCCGGGTATTGCGGAGTATTGCCGGGTATTGCCGGGTATTGCGGAGTATTGCAGGGTATTGCGGAGTATTGCAGGGTATTGCGGAGTATTGCAGGGTATTGCGGAGTATTGCCGGGTATTGCGGAGTATTGCCGGGTATTGAGGAGTATTGCCGGGTATTGCCGAGTATTGCAGGGTATTGCCGGGTATTGCGGAGTATTGCCGGGTATTGCGGAGTATTGCCGGGTATTGCCGGGTATTGCGGAGTATTGCAGGGTATTGCGGAGTATTGCAGGGTATTGTGGAGTATTGCAGGGTATTGTGGAGTATTGCCAGGTATTGTGGAGTATTGCCGGGTATTGTGGAGTATTGCCGGGTATTGTGGAGTATTGCCGGGTATTGTGGAGTATTGCAGGGTATTGAGGAGTATTGCGGAGTATGGCAGGGTATTGCGGAATATGGCAGAGTATTGCACAGTATGGGCAGAGTATGGGCAGGGTATTGCACAGGGTATTGCACAGGGTATTGCACAGGGTATTGCAGAGTATGGGCAGAGTATTGCACAGGGTATTGCAGAGTATTGCACAGGGTATTGCAGAGTATTGCACAGGGTATTGCAGAGTATTGGCAGGGTGTATTGCAGAGTATTGGCAGGGTGTATTGCAGAGTATTGCACAGGGTATTGCAGAGTATTGCACAGGGTATTGCAGAGTATTGCACAGGGTATTGCAGAGTATTGCACAGGCTGTATTGCAGAGTATTGCACAGGGTGTATTGCAGAGTATTGCACAGGGTGTATTGCAGAGTATTGGCAGAGTATTGCACAGGGATGGCTGAGCAGGGATGGATGGATGGCTGGATCTGTGACTGCAATTGTCACAGATCCAGCCCACAGCTGACATGGGGGAGGGAGCGGACATGATCCGCTCCCTCCCCTCTCCTCTCACACTGTACCGATCGGTACAGAGAGGGAAGGGAGGAACCGGCGTCATCACATGACGCCGGTCTGTTTACAAGTGATCGCTCCGTCATTTGACGGAGCGATCACGTAGTAAACGGCCACGATTAGCGGCCATCTACCGTGATCCGTGATGCGCCGGGTCTTCCGGACCCGGCGGTCACGGTCATATCCTGGAGCGCGCCCCAGGGGGCGCGCGGGAGCAAGATTCTGTGAGGACGTCCCTGGGACGTCCACTCAGGATAACTCGACCGCGCTGTGGACGTCTTTTGTACATGGCGCGGTCGGGAAGTGGTTAATTCAAAAAGAGAGTTTGCTAGTGAGTAGGCAGGGACATTTAAAAAATACATTTTATAATTAACAAGGGACACCAACCTCCTTGAGGGGAAATAATACAAATTTATAATGTTGTTGTGGTAACTTGACACACAAAAGAAAAAAAAAAGAAAAAATATTCCAAAACATATAAAAAAAAAAGGCTGATCTTTTAATTAAGATATTTTAAATTAATTTATAATTTATTATGGAGATCTGGCTTTCCAACCAAAAATAAAATTCATGAGATCACTAAAAATTACAAATAAACAAGTTTGTCATAACTCTGTCTGAATATAATTAGCAAAAGAAGTTCATTATTGTAGCATTATATAAAGAAGAAATGAATGCGCTGCATTAAACGATGCAATAATTTACAGCGTGACGAATGTGCTTTCTCCATTACAAACGCTAGTTTTACCAGAACGAGCGCTCCCGTCTCATACTTGATTCTGAGCATGCACGTTTTTTTTCCCCTCGTAAAAGCATACACACTACCGTTTTTCATGACGTTAAAAAGAACGACGTGAAAAACGACGTGAAAAAATAGAGCAGGTTCTAATTTTTTTAGGCCATTTTTCACATCGTTAAAAATGCTCTGGAGCCTACACATGATCATTTTTAATGCCCAATTTAAAAAATTGCATTTTTAACGTCATGAAAAACGGTCGTGTGTATGCGGCATAAGACTGTGCTATAAATACTCCCCATTGGAAGACAAGGAAGCGTTACCATAGGTCCGTTTAAAGTGCCCTATACATCTATTGGTAAATGGGACTCAGCCCGCCATAGGGGATATAGAAACATTGACCTGTGCAGCCATTAGGGAAGGAATAAGCCCATCACTCTTGATGAGCAGTTCTTCCTGTTCAATTGAAGAGGCAGAATTAAGTGCACAGCGCCATCTTGTGGGTCATAGTAAAAATACCCTATATGAGAATATTGAATTGATTGCTATAAAATTAAAATCAGTTTGATGGATACTATTCCTCATCATCCCAATAAACTATACAAAATGATATATAATAATAAGATAAAATATTAATTAAATATGAGAAAAAACATAAAAAACAATAAGTACAGTAGGTGCCTCCGATTTTGTATATCCAGCGCGATGGGATCGTGCTGGATATCGCCGCTGGAGGCTGTGCTTCTCGCGCTCTCTGCCCCCACGAGATGCCGCGCATCCATAGGAATCCATTGGGGGTGGCGAGCGGGAGGAGTGACATAGCTTGGCGCTGGCTCCCGCGATGGGGATTGCGGGTGGTGAATCTCGCCGCTAGCAGAGGCGAGATTGACACAAAATCGGCGGCACCTACTGTAATATAAAAAATTATAGAAAAAAAATATAGAAAATAAAAAAACATTAGACGGTATTATAAACCAAAATTACACACATGCGAATACGCAGCATATATGTCCGTAGAAGTATTTGGGCCATATTATTTAACCTCAAGATAAAGAGGAAGAGGGCATATAGTGGTAACTGTATGGTGGAGGGAACATCAACTATTATTAATAAAACAGCTATCCAAATCCCAAGTTCTGTGTTCCGAATTCCAAATTCCAAGTTCTGTGTTCCGAATTCTGTATTCTGAATTCCAAGTTCCGTGTTCTGAATTCCATATTCCGAATTCCAAGTTCCAAGGTCCGTAATCCGAATTCCAAGTTCCGTGTTCCATGTTTCAAATTCCAAGTTCTGTATTTCGAATTCCAAGTTCCGCGTTCCATGTTTCGAATTCCAAGTTCTGTATTTCAAATTCCAAGTTCCGTTTTCCGAATTCCAAATTCCGTATTCTGGGTTCCAAATTCTAAGTTCCGTTTTCTGTGTTCCGAATACCAAAGTTCATATTCCAAGTTCCGTGTTCCGAATTCCCAATTCCATATTCCGAATTGCAAATTACAAATTCCAATTTCCATATTCTGAATTCCAAGTTCCGATTTCCAAATTCCAAGTTCCGAATTGCAAATTGCGAATTGCAAATTCCAAATTTCAAATTCCTTTTCAAGTTCTGAATTGCAAATTCCGTGTTTCGTATTCCGTGTTCCGAATTCCAAATTCTGAATTCCGAATTCCCACTTCCAAGTTCCGAATTCCAAGTTCTGTATTCCAATTTCTGTGTTCCAAATTTCGTATTCCAAATTCCGTGATCCAAATTCCAAATTCCAAGTTCTGAATTTCAAATTCCGAATTCCAAGTTCTAAATTGCAAATTCCGTGTTCCGAATTCCCAATTCCCAATTCCAAGTTCTGTATTCCAATTTCTGTGTTCCGAATTCCAAGTTCCGTATTCTGTGTTCCGTATTTCAAATTTCGTGTTCTGTGTTCCATATTCCAAATTCCAAATTCCGTGTTCTAAATTCCAAGTTCTAAATTCCGAATTCCAAGTTCGGAATTGCAAATTCCGTGTTCCGAATTCCAAATTATGAATTCCGAATTCCCACTTCCAAGTTCTGTATTTCAATTTCCGTGTTCCGAATTCCAAGTTCCGTATTCTGTGTTCCAAATTCCGTGTTCCGTGTTCCGAATTCCAAATTCCATATTCCTAATTCCAAGTTCCGTGTTCCAAATTTCATATTTCGAATTCCAAATTCTAAATTTCCTTGTTCCGAATTCCAAATTCCAATTTTTGTGTTCCGAATTCCAAATTCCAATTTTCGTGTTCTAAATTACAAATTCCAAGGTCCAGTGTTCCGAATTCTAAATTTCGTGTTTCAAATTCCGAATTCCAAGGTCCAGAGTTCCGAATTCCAGATTCCATGTTCTAAATTCCGCATTCTAAATTCCAAGTTCCATGTTCCGTATTCCAAATTTCAAGTTCCATTTTCCGTTTTCCAAATTTCCATGTTCCGAATTCCATATTCCAAATTCCGTATTCCAAATTTCAAATTTCAAATTCCATGTTCCATATTCCAAATTCCATATTTCTATGTTCTGTGTTTCGAATTCCATATTCCGTGTTCCGGAATACAAAATCCATGTGACAACACTGTCCAAATTGGGCCCAAAGTGTCAATATTTTGTGTGGCCACCATTATTTTCCAGCACTGCCTTCCCTGATAGCAAGCAATTGAGCTGCAAGTTCGAAAATTACTTGCCAAGTTATTGCTAGACTTACCAGGCTTCACAAGTTTGTTGCACAATTGCAAGTCCTCATTGCATGACTCCAAATCGACTTTCTTTGCAAACATTCTGCAAGTCTGCTGCAAGTTCTGGTCCAGTTATATTGTGCAATAGTCATCCCACCACAGGTGTCACTGTGGCTTGTGAGAGCTCTTGCTGTAGACTTTGCTCTTTCTAGAGACTTGCTATGCAAATTTGCTACATATTGGAAAAGTGTCAACTAGTATTTGTGCTTCAAGTGCTCTGCAAGTGTAAAATTTGCCAGTGAAAATGTGCAGCGAGTTGACACCCTTACAATTCAACACTGCCAAATGTGTGGCAAGTTATCATTGCTATCTGGGTAAACACTCCTGGGCATGGAGTTCACTAGACCTTCACAGTTTGCCACTGGAGTCCACTTCCACTCCTCCATGACGACATTACAGAGCTGGTGGTTGTTAGAGACCTTGCGCTCCTCCACCTTCCAGGTGGATGCCCCACAGATGCTCAATAGGGTTTAGGTCTGGAGATATACTTGGCCAGTCCACCACCTTTACCCTCCGCTTCTTTAGCAAGGCAGTGATCATCGTGGAGGTCTGTTTGGGGTCGTTATCATGTTGGAATACTGCCCTGCGGCCCAGTCTCTGAAGGGATGGGATCGTGCTCTGCTTCAGTATGTCACAGTACATGTTGGCATTCATGGTTCCCTCAATGAACTGTAGCTCCCCAGTGTTGTAAGCACTCATGCAGCCCCAAACTATGACACTCCCACCACCATGCTTGACTGTAGGCAAGACACACTTGTCTTTGTACTCCTCACCTGGTTGACGCCACACACGCTTGACATCATCTGAACCAAATACATTTATCTTGGTCTCATCAGACCACAGGACGTGGTTCCAGTAATCCATGTCCTTAGTCTGCTTGTCTTCAACAAACTGTTTACGGGCTTCCTTGTGCCTCATCTTTAGAAGAGGCTTCCTTCTGGGACGACAGCCATGCAGACCAATTTGATGCAGTGTGCGGCGTATGGTCTTAGCACTGACAGGCTGACCCCCTACCCCTTCAACCTCTGCAGAAATGCTGGCAGCACTCGTATGTCTATTTCCCAAAGACAACCTCTGGATATGACGCTGAGCATGTGCACTCAATGTCTTTGGTCGACCATGGCAAGGCCTGTTTTGAGTGGAACCTGGGCTGTTTAACTGCTGTAGGGTCTTAGCCACTGTGCTGCAGCTCAGTTTCAGGGTCTTCTTTTAGCCTTTGCCATCTTTATGTAGAGCAACAATTGTTTTTTTCAGATCCTCGGGGCGTTCTTTGCCATGAGGTGCCATGTTGAACTTCCAATAATTAGTATGAGAGAGTGAGAGCGATAACACCAAATTTAACACACCTTCTCCCCATTTACACCTGAGACCTTGTAACACGAACGAGTCACATGACAACGAAAGTGGCTAATTGGGCCCAATTTGGAAATTTTCCCTTAGGGGTGTACTCACTTTTGTTGCCAGCGGTTTAGACATTAATGGCTGTGTGTTGAGTTATTTTGAGGGGACAGCAAATTGGCACTGTTATACAAGCTGTACACTCACTACTTTACACTGTAGCAAGTTTAATTTCTTCATTGTTGTCACATGAAAAGATATAATAAAATATTTACAAAAATGTGAGGGGTGTACTCACTTTTGTGAGATACTGTATTCCAAATTCCGTGTTCCGTTTTACCTTATTCCGTGTTCCGTGTTCCAAATTCCCTGTTCCGAGTTCCATATTCCAAATTCCAAGTTCCATGTTCCGAATTCTAAATTCCATATTCCATGTTCCGTGTTCTGAATTCCAAATTCCATATTCAAAATTTCATATTCCAAATTCCGTGTTCCGAATTCCATATTCCAAATTCCATGTTCCGTATTACTTGACGTAATTGTAGCCGTATTAGTGCAATTGTGACAGAGAAAATTAAGTACTGTCCGTGATACTTTTTTTATTTGCACTAACATAGAATTTTTCAGGACAAGCTTTCGGGGTATGTCCCCTTCTTCAAGGTCCAGGCAGTCTGCTTGGACCTTGAAGAAGGGGACATACCCCGAAAGCTTGTCCTGAAAAATTCTATGTTAGTGCAAATAAAAAAAGTATCACGGACAGTACTTAATTTTCTATGTTCCGTATTCCAAATTTTAAATTCCATGTTCCGTGTTCCATATTCCAAATTCTATGTTCTGTGTTTTGAATTCCAAATTCCATATTCCGAATTTCAAATTCCATATTCCAAGTTCCGAATCCAATATTCCATGTTTCGAATTTTGAATTCCATATTCCAAGTTCCGAATTCCAAATTCCAAGTTCCGTGTTCCATATTCCAAATTCCATGTTCCAAATTCCATGTTCCGAATTCCAAACTCCATGTTCCGAATTCCATATACCAAATTCCATGTTCCGAATTCCAAATTCCAAATTCTGTGTTCCAAATTCCATATTCCGTGTTCCAAATTCCAATTTCCATGTTCCAAATTCCATATTCCAAATTCCATTTTCTAAATGACAAATTCCATGTTCCAAATTCCATATTCCGTGTTCCGAATTTCAATTTCCATATTCCGGGTTCCGTGTTCCGAATTCCAAATTCCAAGTTTCGTGTTCCAAATTCCAAATTCCCTATTCAATATTCCAAATTCTATGTTCCATGTTCTGTGTTTCCTATTTCAAATTCCATATTCCAAGTTCTGTGTTCCGAATTCCAAGTTCTGTGTTCTGAATTCCATGTTCCAAATTCCAAATTCTTTGTTCCGTATTCCAAATTTCAAATTCCATGTTCCGTGTTCCGAATTCCAAATTCCGTGTTCTGAATTCCAAATTCTGAATTCCGTATTCCAAATTCCATGTTCCGAATTCCGTATTCTGTGTTCCAAATTCCATATTCCAAATTCCATGTTCCGTATTCCAAATTCCAAATTCCATATTCCAAATACCCTGTTCCTAATTCCACATTCCAATTTCCGTGTTCCATGTTGCGTGTTCCAATTTCCGTGTTCCATGTTCCGTATTCCAAATTACATGTTCCATATTCCAAATTCTATGATCCTAGTTCCAAATTCCAAGTTCCATGTTCCAAATTCTGTGTTCTATGTTTTGAATTTCAAATTCCATATTCCGTGTTCCGAATTTCAAATTTCATATTCAAAGTTCCGTGTTCCGAATTACAGATTCCAAGTTTCGTGTTCCAATTTCCAAATTCCGTGTTCCATGTTCCAAATTCCATATTCCAAATTCTGTGTTCCAAATTTCATGTTCCGAATTCTATATTCCGTGTTCCGAATTTCAAATTCCATATTCCATGTTCCGAATTCCATATTCCAAATGCCAAGTTCTGTGTTCCGAATTCCAAGTTCTGTGTTCTGAATTCCATGTTCCAAATTCCAAATTCCGTGTTCTGAATTCCAAATTCCGAATTCAGTGTTCCGTGTTCCAAATTCCATGTTCCGAATTCCGTATTCTGTGTTCCGAATTCCTTATTCCAAATTCCATATTCCAAATTCCATGTTCCAAATTCCACGTTCTGTGTTCCAAATTCCATATTCCGTGTTCCATATTCCAAATTCCGTATTGCATGTTCCAAATTCCAAATTCTGTGTTCCAAATTTAATGTTCCGTGTTCCGTATTCCAAATTCCATGTTCCGTATTCCAAATTCCATATTCCGTGTTCCGAATTTTAAATTCTATATTCCGTGTTCTGAATTCCATATTCCGAATTCCAAATTCTGTGTTCCGAGTTCCATATTCCAAAATCCGTGTTCTGAATTCCAAATTTCATATTCCAAATTCCGTGTTCTGTTTTACCGTATTCCAAATTCCATGTTCTGTGTTCTGAATTCCATATTCCAAATTCAGTGTTCCATGTTCTAAATTCCGTGTTCCAAATTCCAAATTCCATATTCCGTGTTCCAAATTCCAGTTTCCAAATTCCATGTTCCAAATTCCGTGTTCCAAATTCTGTGTTCCAAATTTCATGTTCCGAATTCCAAATTCCATTTTCCAAATGCGTGTTCCAAATACCATATTCCATGTTCCATGTTACGAATTCCACATTCCGAATTCCAAGTTCTGAGTTCCATATTCCGAATTCCAAATTCCATATTCCGAATTCCGTGATCTGTTTTACCGTATTCCAAATTCCATGTTCCGTGTTCTGAATTCCATATTCTAAATTCAGTGTTCCATGTTCCAAATTCCGTGTTCCGAATTCCAAATTCCATGTTCCGTATTCCAAATTCCAAGTTCTGTATTTCTAATTCCAAATGCGAAATTCCAAAGTTCCGTGTTAGGTATTCCAAATTCCAAGTTCCGTGTTTCAAATTCAAAAATCCATATTCCATGTTCCAAATTCAAAAATCCATGTTCCGTGTTCCGAATTCCAAATTCCATATTCCAAATAGCCTGTTCCGAATTCCATATTCCAAATTCCAAGTTCCGAATTCTAAATTCCAAATTCCAAATTCCATGGTCCGTATTCCAAATTCCATGTTCCCGAATTCCAAATTCATTGTTCCATGTTCCAAATTCCATGTTCCAAATTCCATATTCCAAATTCCATGTTCCATGTTCCGTGTTCCAATTCCATATTCCATGTTCCGAATTCCAAAATCCATGTTCCGTGTTCCAAATTCCATATTCCATATTTCATGTTCCGTGTTCTGAATTCCATATTCCGTGTTTCAAGTTCCATGTTGCGTGTTCCAAATTCCAGTTTCCAAATTCCATGTTCCAAATTCTGTGTTCCAAATTTCATGTTCCAAATTCCAAATTCCACTTTCCAAATTCTAAATGCCGTGTTCCATATTCCATGTTCCGTGTTCCGAATTCCAAATTCCGAATTCCATATTCCGTGTTCCAAATTCCATATTCCGTGTTCCAAATTCCAAGGTGGATGCCCCACAGATGCTCAATAGGGTTTAGGTCTGGAGATATGCTTGGCCAGTCCACCACCTTTACCCTCCGCTTCTTTAGCAAGGCAGTGATCATCTTGGAGGTGTGTTTGGGGTCGTTATCATGTTGGAATACTGCCCTGTGGCCCAGTCTCTGAAGGGATGGGATCGTGCTCTGCTTCAGTATGTCACAGTACATGTTGGCATTCATGGTTCCCTCAATGAACTGTAGCTCCCCAGTGTTGTAAGCACTCATGCAGCCCCAAACTATGACACTCCCACCACCATGCTTGACTGTAGGCAAGACACACTTGTCTTTGTACTCCTCACCTGGTTGACGCCACACACGCTTGACATCATCTGAACCAAATACATTTATCTTGGTCTCATCAGACCACAGGACGTGGTTCCAGTAATCCATGTCCTTAGTCTGCTTGTCTTCAACAAACTGTTTACGGGCTTCCTTGTGCCTCATCTTTAGAAGAGGCTTCCTTCTGGGATGACAGCCATGCAGACCAATTTGATGCAGTGTGCGGCCTATGGTCTTAGCACTGACAGGCTGACCCCCCTACCCCTTCAACCTCTGCAGAAATGCTGGCAGCACTCGTATGTCTATTTCCCAAAGACAACCTCTGGATATGATGCTGAGCATGTGCACTCAATGTCTTTGGTCGACCATGGCAAGGCCTGTTTTGAGTGGAACCTGGGCTGTTTAACTGCTGTAGGGTCTTAGCCACTGTGCTGCAGCTCAGTTTCAGGGTCTTCTTTTAGCCTTTGCCATCTTTATGTAGAGCAACAATTTTTTTTTCAGATCCTCTGGGCTTTCTTTGCCATGAGGTGCCATGTTGAACTTCCAATGACTAGTATGAGAGAGTGACAGCGATAACACCAAATTTAACACACCTTCTCCCCATTTACACCTGAGACCTTGTAACACGAACGAGTCACATGACAACGAAAGTGGCTAATTGGGCCCAATTTGGAAATTTTCCCTTAGGGGTGTACTCACTTTTGTTGCCAGCGGTTTAGACATTAATGGCTGTGTGTTGAGTTATTTTGAGGGGACAGCAAATTTGCACTGTTATACAAGCTGTACACTCACTACTTTAACACTGTAGCAAGTTTAATTTCTTCATTGTTGTCACATGAAAAGATATAATAAAATATTTACAAAAATGTGAGGGGTGTACTCACTTTTGTGAGATACTGTATTCCAAATTCCGTTTTACCGTGTTCCAAATTCCATATTCCATGTTCCAAATTCCATATTCCAAATTCCCTGTTCCGAATTCCATATTCCAAATTCCAAGTTCCATGTTCCGAATTCTAAATTCCATATTCCATGTTCCGTGTTCTGAATTCCAAATTCCATATTCCAAATTTCATATTCCAAATTCCGTGTTCCGAATTCCATATTCCAAATTCCATGTTCCGTATTACAAATTTTAAATTCCATGTTCTCTGTTCCGTATTCCAAATTCCATATTCCAAATTCTATGTTCTGTGTTTTGAATTGCAAATTCCATATTCCGAATTTCAAATGCCAAATTCCATATTCCAAGTTCCGTGTTCCGAATTCCATATTCCGAATTTCAAATTCCATATTCCAAGTTCCGAATCCAATATTCCATGTTTTGAATTTCAAATTCCATATTCCAAGTTCCAAATTCCAAATTCCGTGTTCCATGTTCCGAATTCCAAATGTCATATTCCGTGTTCCAAATTCCAGTTTCCAAATTACATGTTCCAAATTCTGTGTTCCTAATTTCATGTTCCGAATTCCAAATTCCAAATTCCAAATGCGTGTTCCAAATACCATATTCCATGTTCCGTGTTCCGAATTTTAAATTCCACATTCCGTGTTCCGAATTCCATATTCCGAATTCCAAATTCCAAGTGCCGAGTTCCATATTCCAAGTTCCGAGTTCCATATTCCGAATTCCGTGATCTGTTTTACCGTATTCCAAATTCCATGTTCCGTGTTCTGAATTCCATATTCTAAATTCAGTGTTCCATGTTCCAAATTCCGTGTTCCGAATTCCAAATTCCATGTTCCGTATTCCAAATTCCAAGTTCAGTATTTCTAATTCCAAATGCAAAATTCCAAAGTTCCGTGTTAGGTATTCCATATTCTATGTTCCAAATTCCTAGTTCCGTGTTCCAAATTCAAAAATCCATATTCCATGTTCCAAATTCCATAATCCATGTTCCATATTCCGTGTTCCATGTTCCGAATTCCAAATAGCCTGTTCCGAATTCCATATTCCAAATTCCAAGTTCCGAATTCTAAATTCCAAATTCCATGGTCCGTATTCCAAATTCCATGTTCCCGAATTCCAAATTCCGTGTTCGTGTTGCATGTTCCATATTCCAAGTTCCGTGTTTCGAATTCCAAATTCCATTTTTCAAATTTCTCACTCCGAATTCCGAATTCCATGTTCCGAAATCTGCCCTGTGGCCCAGTCTCTGAAGGGATGGGATCGTGCTCTGCTTCAGTATGTCACAGTACATGTTGGCATTCATAGTTCCCTCAATGAACTGTAGCTCCCCAGTGTTGTAAGCACTCATGCAGCCCCAAACTATGACACTCCCACCACCATGCTTGACTGTAGGCAAGACACACTTGTCTTTGTACTCCTCACCTGGTTGACGCCACACACGCTTGACATCATCTGAACCAAATACATTTATCTTGGTCTCATCAGACCACAGGACGTGGTTCCAGTAATCCATGTCCTTAGTCTGCTTGTCTTCAACAAACTGTTTACGGGCTTCCTTGTGCCTCATCTTTAGAAGAGGATTCCTTCTGGGATGACAGCCATGCAGATCAATTTGATGCAGTGTGCGGCCTATGGTCTTAGCACTGACAGGCTGACCCCCCTACCCCTTCAACCTCTGCAGAAATACTGGCAGCACTCGTATGTCTATTTCCCAAAGACAACCTCTGGATATGATGCTGAGCATGTGCACTCAATGTCTTTGGTCGACCATGGCAAGGCCTGTTTTGAGTGGAACCTGGGCTGTTTAACTGCTGTAGGGTCTTAGCCACTGTGCTGCAGCTCAGTTTCAGGGTCTTCTTTTAGCCTTTGCCATCTTTATGTAGAGCAACAATTTTTTTTTCAGATCCTCTGGGCTTTCTTTGCCATGAGGTGCCATGTTGAACTTCCAATGACTAGTATGAGAGAGTGACAGCGATAACACCAAATTTAACACACCTTCTCCCCATTTACACCTGAGACCTTGTAACACGAACGAGTCACATGACAACGAAAGTGGCTAATTGGGCCCAATTTGGAAATTTTCCCTTAGGGGTGTACTCACTTTTGTTGCCAGCGGTTTAGACATTAATGGCTGTGTGTTGAGTTATTTTGAGGGGACAGCAAATTTGCACTGTTATACAAGCTGTACACTCACTACTTTAACACTGTAGCAAGTTTAATTTCTTCATTGTTGTCACATGAAAAGATATAATAAAATATTTACAAAAATGTGAGGGGTGTACTCACTTTTGTGAGATACTGTATTCCAAATTCCGTTTTACCGTGTTCCGTGTTCCAAATTCCATATTCCATGTTCCAAATTCCATATTCCAAATTCCCTGTTCCGAATTCCATATTCCAAATTCCAAGTTCCATGTTCCGAATTCTAAATTCCATATTCCATGTTCCGTGTTCTGAATTCCAAATTCCATATTCCAAATTTCATATTCCAAATTCCGTGTTCCGAATTCCATATTCCAAATTCCATGTTCCGTATTACAAATTTTAAATTCCATGTTCTCTGTTCCGTATTCCAAATTCCATATTCCAAATTCTATGTTCTGTGTTTTGAATTGCAAATTCCATATTCCGAATTTCAAATGCCAAATTCCATATTCCAAGTTCCGTGTTCCGAATTCCATATTCCGAATTTCAAATTCCATATTCCAAGTTCCGAATCCAATATTCCATGTTTCGAATTTCAAATTCCATATTCCAAGTTCCAAATTCCAAATTCCGTGTTCCATGTTCCGAATTCCAAATGTCATATTCCGTGTTCCAAATTCCAGTTTCCAAATTACATGTTCCAAATTCTGTGTTCCTAATTTCATGTTCCGAATTCCAAATTCCAAATTCCAAATGCGTGTTCCAAATACCATATTCCATGTTCCGTGTTCCGAATTTTAAATTCCACATTCCGTGTTCCGAATTCCATATTCCGAATTCCAAATTCCAAGTGCCGAGTTCCATATTCCAAGTTCCGAGTTCCATATTCCGAATTCCGTGATCTGTTTTACCGTATTCCAAATTCCATGTTCCGTGTTCTGAATTCCATATTCTAAATTCAGTGTTCCATGTTCCAAATTCCGTGTTCCGAATTCCAAATTCCATGTTCCGTATTCCAAATTCCAAGTTCAGTATTTCTAATTCCAAATGCAAAATTCCAAAGTTCCGTGTTAGGTATTCCATATTCTATGTTCCAAATTCCTAGTTCCGTGTTCCAAATTCAAAAATCCATATTCCATGTTCCAAATTCCATAATCCATGTTCCATATTCCGTGTTCCATGTTCCGAATTCCAAATAGCCTGTTCCGAATTCCATATTCCAAATTCCAAGTTCCGAATTCTAAATTCCAAATTCCATGGTCCGTATTCCAAATTCCATGTTCCCGAATTCCAAATTCCGTGTTCGTGTTGCATGTTCCGTATTCCAAGTTCCGTGTTTCGAATTCCAAATTCCATTTTTCAAATTTCTCACTCCGAATTCCGAATTCCATGTTCCGAAATCCAAATTCCAAATTCCATGTTTTGTATTCCATATTCCATATTCCAAATTCCATATTCCATATTCCAAATTCCATATTCCGTATTCCAAATTCCATGTTCTATGTTTTGTATTCCAAATTCCATGTTCCAAATTCCGTGTTCTATGTTTTGAATTCCAAATTCTATATTCCATGTTCTGAATGTCAAATTCCATATTCCAAGTTCCATGTTCCGAATTCCAAGTTTCGTATTCCATATTCCAAGTTCCATGTTCTGAATTCCATATTCCGTGTTCCAAATTCCGTATTGCGTGTTCCAAATTCTATTTTACAAATTCCATGTTCCGAATTCTGTGTTCCAAATTTCATGTTCCGAATTACAAATGCTGTGTTCTCTGTTTTGAATTCCAAATTCCATATTCCGAATTTCAAATTCCAAGTTTCGTGTTCCAAATTCCATATTCCATGTTCCGTGTTCTGAGTTCCATATTCCGTGTTCCAAATTCCATGTTGCGTGTTTCAAATTCCAGTTTCCAAATTTCATGTTCCAAATACCATTTTCCAAATTCCAAATGCCGTGTTCCAAATTCCATATTCCGTGTTCCGAATTTCAAATTCCATATTCCGTGTTCCAAATTCCAATTTCCATCTTCCATATTCCAAATTCTGTGTTCCAAATTTCATGTTCCGAATTCCAAATTCCGTGTTCCGAATTTCAAATTCCATATTCCCTGTTCCAAATTCCATATTCCGTATTACGATTTCCAAATTCCATGTTCTGAGTTCCATATTCCAAATTCCGTGTTCCGAGTTCCATATTCGACATTCCAAATTCAGTTTTTCGTGTTCCATATTCCAAATTCCGAATTCCGTGTTCCCAATTCCAAATTCCATATTCCAAATTCCGTGTTCTGTTTTACCGTATTCCAAATTCCGTGTTCCGTGTTCCAATTCCATATTCCAAATTCCAAATTTCATGTTCCAAATTCCACTTTCCACTTTCCAAATTCCAAATGCCATGTTCCGTGTTCCGAATTCCAAATTCCATATTCCGTGTTCCAAATTCCATATTCCGTGTTCCAAATTCCATATTCCGTGTTCCAAATTCCATGTTCCATATTCCATATTCCAAATTCTGTGTTCCAAATTTCTAATTCACTGTTCCGAATTCCATATTCCGAATTCCAGATTCCGTTTTCCGAGTTCCATATTCCAAATTCCGTGTTCCGAGTTCCATATTCCACATTCCAAATTGCGTGTTCTGCTTTCCATATTCCGAATTCCGTGTTCCGAATTCCAAATTCCATATTCCGAAATCTGTGTTCTGTTTTACTGTATTCCAAATTTCATGTTTCGTGTTCTGAATTCCATATTTCAAGTTCCATGTTCCATATTCCAAATTCCGTGTTCCGTATTCCATTTTCCAAATTCCGTGTTGTGTGTGTCGTATTCCAAATTTAGTGTTCCGCGTATAGAATTCCAAATTCCATTTTCCAAATTCCATGTTCCGAATTCAAAATTCTGAATTCCGTGTTCCGAATTCAAAATTCCGTGTTCCATATTCCAAATTCCATACTCCATATTCCAAATACCGTGTTCTGTATTCCAAATTCCATGTTCCGTATCCCATATTCTATATTACAAATTCTGTGTTGCGTGTTCCGTATTTCATGTTCCAAATTCCATATTCCATGTTCCAAATTCTGTGTTCCAAATTTCATGTTCCGAATTCCAAATTTCATGTTCCGTAATCCAAATTCCAAATTTTGTGTTCCAAATTCCGTGTTCCGAATTTCAAATTTCATATTCCGTGTTCCGAATTCCATATTCCAAATTCCAAGTTCTGTGTTCCGAATTCCAAGTTCTGTGTTCTGAATTCCATGTTCCAAATTCCGTGTTCTGAATTCCAAATTCTGAATTCAGTGTTCCGTGTTCCAAATTCCATATTCCAAATTCCATGTTCCGAATTCCGTATTCTGTGTTCCAAATTCCTTATTCCATGTTCCAAATTCCATATTCCAAATTCCATGTTCCGTGTTCCAAATTCCATTTTCCAAATTTCATATTCCGTGTTCCATATCCCAAATTCCGTGTTTCGTGTTCCATTTTTCAAATTCCGTGTTGTGTGTGTCGTATTCCAAATTTAGTGTTGCGCGTTTAGAATTCCAAATTCCATTTTCCAAATTCCATGTTCCGAATTCAAAATTCTGAATTCCAAATTCCGTGTTCCATATTCCAAATTCCATACCCCATATTCCAAATACCGTGTTCTGTATTCCAAATTCCATGTTCCGTATTCCATATTCTATATTCCAAATTCCGTGTTGCCTGTTCCGTATTTCATGTTCCAAATTCCATATTCCATGTTCCAAATTCCATATTCCAAATTTCATGTTCCGAATTCCAAATTTCATGTTCCGTAATCCAAATTCCATATTCTGTGTTCCAAATTCCGTGTTCCGAATTTCAAATTCCATATTCCATGTTCCGAATTCCATATTCCAAATTCCAAGTTCTGTGTTCCGAATTCCAAGTTCTGTGTTCTGAATTCCATGTTCCAAATTCCGTGTTCTGAATTCCAAATTCTGAATTCAGTGTTCCGTGTTCCAAATTCCATATTCCAAATTCCATGTTCCGAATTCCGTATTCTGTGTTCCAAATTTCATATTCCATGTTCCAAATTCCATATTCCAAATTCCATGTTCCGTGTTCCAAATTCCATTTTCAAAATTCCATATTCCGTGTTCCATGTTCCAAATTCCGTGTTCCATGTTCCAAATTCCAAATTCTGTATTCCAAATTTCATGTTCCCTATTCCAAATTTCATGTTCCGTATTCCAAATTCCATATTCCGTGTTCCGAATTTTAAATTCCATATTCCGTGTTCTGAATTCCATATTCCGAATTCCAAATTCTGTGTTCCGAGTTCCATATTCCAAATTCCGTGTTCTGAATTCCAAATTCTGTGTTCTGTTTTACTGTATTCCAAATTCCATGTCCTGTGTTCTGAATTCCATATTCCAAATTCAGTGTTCCATGGTCCAAATTCTGTGTTCCGAATTCCAAATTCCATATTCTGTGTTCCAAATTCCAGTTTCCAAATTCCATGTTCCAAATTTCATGTTCCGAATTCCAAATTCCATTTTCCAAATTCCAAATGCGTGTTCCAAATTACCATATTCCATATTCCATATTCCATGTTCCGAATTTTAAATTCCATATTTCGAATTCCAAATTCCAAGTTCCCAGTTCCATATTCCAAATTCCGAATTCCAAATTCCATATTCCGAATTCCGTGATCTGTTTTAACGTATTCCAAATTCCATGTTCCGTGTTCTGAATTCCATATTCTAAATTCCGTGTTCCATGTTCCAAATTCCGTGTTCTGAATTCCGAATTCCATGTTCCCTATTCCAAATTCCAAGTTCTGTATTTCTAATTCCAAATGCAAAATTCCAAAGTTCCGTGTTAGGTATTCCAAATTCCAAGTTCCGTGTTCCAAATTCAAAAATCCATATTCCATGTTCCAAATTCCATAATCCATGTTCCATATTCCGTGTTCCATGTTCCGAATTCCAAATTCCATATTCCAAATAGCCTGTTCCGAATTCCAAATTCCAAGTTCCGAATTCTAAATTCCAAATTCCATATTCCATGGTCCGTATTCCATATTCCGTGTTCCGTATTACAATTTCCATTTTCCAAATTTTGTGTTGCATGTTCCGTATTCCAAGTTCCGTGTTTCGAATTCCAAATTCCATTTTTCAAATTTCTCGCTCCGAATTCCGTGTTCCGAAATCCAAATTCCAAATTACGTGTTTTGTATTCCAAATTCCATATTCCGTATTCCAAATTCCATGTTCTGTGTTTTGTATTCCAAATTCCATATTCCGTATTCCAAATTCCATGTTCTGTGTTTTGAATTCCAAATTCCATATTCCGTGTTCTGAATGTCAAGTTCCATGTTCCGAATTCCAAGTTTCGTATTCCATGTTCTGAATTCCATATTCCGTGTTCCAAATTCCGTGTTGCGTGTTCCAAATTCCATTTTCCAAATTCCATGTTCCAAATTCTGTGTTCCAAATTTCATGTTCCAAATTACAAATTCCGTGTTCTCTGTTTTGAATTCCAAATTCCATATTCCGTGTTCCGAATTTCAAATTCCAAGTTTCGTGTTCCATGTTCCGTGTTCTGAGTTCCATATTCCGTGTTCCAAATTCCATGTTGCGTGTTTCAAATTCCAGTTTCCAAATTCCATGTTCCAAATTCCATTTTCCAAATTCCAAATGCCGTGTTCCAAATTCCATATTTCATGTTCCGAATTCCAAATTCCATATTCCGTGTTCCAAATTCCAATTTCCATCTTCCATATTCCAAATTCTGTGTTCCAAATTTCATGTTCCGAATTTCAAATTCCATATTCCCTGTTCCAAATTCCATATTCCGTTTTACGATTTCCAAATTCCGTGTTCCGAGTTCCATATTCCTCATTCCAAACTCAGTTTTTCGCATTCCATATTCCGAATTCCAAATTCCGTGTTCCAAATTCCAAATTCCATATTCCATGTTCCGTGTTCTGTTTTACCGTATTCCAAATTCCATGTTCCGTGTTCCAATTCCATATTCCATATTCCATGTTCCGAATTCCAAATTCCAAGTTTCGTGTTCCAAATTCCATATTCCACGTTCCATGTTCCGTGTTCTGAATTCCATATTCCGTGTTTCAAGTTCCATGTTGCGTGTTTCAAATTCCAGTTTCCAAATTCCATGTTCCAAATTCTGTGTTCCAAATTTCATGTTCCGAATTCCACTTTCCAAATCCCAAATGCCGTGTTCCATATTCCATATTCCATGTTCCGTGTTCCGAATTCCAAATTCCGAATTCCAAATTCCATATTCCGTGTTCCAAATTCCGTGTTCCAAATTCAAATTTCCATGTTCCATATTCCAAATTCTGTGTTCCAAATTTCAAATTCCCTATTTCGAATTCCAAATTCCAAATTCCGTTTTCCGATTTTCAAATTCTGTGTTCTGAGTTCCATTTTCCAAATTCTGTGTTCCGAGTTCCATATTCCACATTCCAAATTCTGTGTTCCGCTTTCCATATTCCGAATTCCGTGTTCCAAATTCCATATTCCGAAATCCGTGTTCTGTTTTACTGTATTCCAAATTCCATGTTCCCGTGTTCCTATTCCATATTCCATGTTCCAAATTCCATGTTTCGTGTTCCAAATTTTATATTCCACGTTCCATGTTCCGTGTTCTGAATTCCATATTCCGTGTTTCAAGTTCCATGTTGCGTGTTGCGTGTTTCAAATCCCATGTTCCAAATTCTGTGTTCCAAATTTCATGTTCCAAATTCCACTTTCCAAATCCCAAATGCCGTGTTCCATATTCCATGTTCCGTGTTTCGAATTCCAAATTCCGAATTCCAAATTCCATATTCCGTGTTCCAAATTCCAAATTCCGTGTTCCAAATTCAAATTTCCATGTTCCATATTCCAAATTCTGTGTTCCAAATTTCAAATTCCCTGTTCCGAATTCCATATTTCGAATTCCAAATTCCAAATTCCAAATTCCGATTTTCAAATTCCGTGTTCTGAGTTCCATATTCCAAATTCTGTGTTCTGAGTTCCATATTCCAAGTTCCGAGTTCTATATTCCACATTCCAAATTCCGTGTTCCGCTTTCCATATTCCGAATTCCATGTTCCAAATTCCAAATTCCATATTCCGAAATCCGTGTTCTGTTTTACTGTATTCCAAATTCCATGTTCCGTGTTCCATATTCCAAATTCCGTGTTCCGTATTCCATTTTCCAAATTCCGTGTTGTGTGTGTCGTATTCCAAATTTAGTGTTACGCGTTTTGAATTCCAAATTCCATTTTCCAAATTCCATGTTCCGAATTTCAAATTCCAAATTACGTGTTCCATATTTCAAATTCCATACTCCATATTCCAAATTCCGTGTTCTGTATTCAATGTTCCGCATTCCGTATTCCAAATTCCATGTTCCAAATTCCGTGTTCCATGTTCTATGTTTTGAATTCCGAATTCCATATTCCAAGTTCTGAATCTAATATTCCATGTTCCGAATTTCAAATTCCATATTCCAAGTTCCGAATTCCAAGTTCCGTGTTCCAAATGCCATGTTCCGTGTTCCGAATTCCATATTCCAAATTCCGTGTTCCGTATTCCAAAATCCAAATTTCTAATTTCAAATCCCATGTTCCGTGTTTCGAATTCCACGTTCAGTGTTCCAAATTCCATATTCCAAATTCCATGTTCCAAAGTCCATATTCCATGTTCCGAATTCCATATTCCGTTTTCCAACTTCCATATTCCAAATTCCATATTCCGTGTTCCAGATTCCATGTTTCAAATTCCATGTTCCAAATTCCATGTTCTAAATTCTATACTCCAAATTCCATATTCCAAATTCCGTGTTGCGTGTTCAGTGTTCCAAATTTCAAATTCCAAATTCCGTGTTACATGTTCCAAATTCCATGTTCCGTATTCTAAATTCCATGTTCCGTATTCCATGTTCCCTATTCCAAATTCCATAATCGAAATTCCTTGTTCCGTATTTCAAATTCCATATTCCGTGTTCCGAATTCCATATTCTGAATTACAAATTCCGTGTTCCGAGTTCCATATTTCAAATTCCGAATTCCGTGTTCCGAATTCCAAACTCCATATTCTGAATTCTGTATTCTGTTTTACTGTATTCCGTGTTCTGAATTCTGTGTTCCAAATTCCATATTCCAAATACCCTGTTCCGAATTCCACATTCCACATTCCAAATTCCATATTCCGTGGTCCGTATTCCAAATACCATGTTCTGTGTTCCCGAATTCCTAATTCCATATTCCAAATTCCGTGTTCCGTATTCCAAATTCCATTTTCCAAGTTCCGTGTTCCGTATTCCAAATTTCATTTTCCAAATTTCTCAATTTGAATTCTGAATTCTGAATTCCATGTTCCGAATTCCGTGTTCCGTATTCCAAATTCCATGTTCTGTGTTCTATGTTTTGAATTCTAAATTCCATATTCCGTGTTCCGAATTCTAAATTCCAAATTCCATGTTCTGTGTTCCCGAATTCCAAATTCCGTGTTCCGTATTCCAAATTCCATTTTCCAAATTCCGTGTTGCGTGTTCTGTATTCGAAATTCCATAGTCCAAATTCTGTGTTTCGAATTCCAAATTCCATTTTCCAAATTCCACGTTCTTGAATTTCAAACTCCGTGTTCTATGTTCCATGTTCCATAAACCAAATTTCATATTCCAAATTTCATATTCCAAATTCCGTGTTCCAAATTCCATATTCAGTGTTTCAAATTTCAAATTCCATTATCCAAGTTCCGTGTCCCAAATTCCAAATCCCGAATTACATATTCCAAATTCCTTGTTCCATATTCCAAATTCCATGTTCCTTATTCCAAATTCCGTGTTGCGTGTTCCATATTTCATGTTCCAAATTCCATATTCTAAATTCTGTGTTCCAAATTTCATGTTCCAAATTCCAAATTTTGTGTTCCGTATTCCAAGTTTCGAATTCCATGTTCCGTGTTCCGTATTCCAAATTCCATATTCCAAATTCTATGTCCCAAGTTCCGTGTTCCGAATTCCATGTTCCGAATTTCAAATTCCATATTCCAAGTTCCGAATCCAATATTCCATGCTCTGAATTTCAAATTCCATATTCCAAGTTCCGAATTCCATGTTCCAACTTCCATATTCCAATTTCCATGTTCCATTTTCCGAATTCCATATTCCAAATTCCGTGTTCCGAATTCCATATTCCAAATTCCGTTTTGCAAATTCCAAATTCCATATTCCAAATTCTGTGTTCCAAATTCCAATTTCTAAATTCCATGTTCCATGTTCCAAATTCCATGTTCCAAATTTCATGTTCCGAATTCCAAATTCCACTTTCTAAATTCCAAATTCCATGTTCCGTATTCCAAATTCTATATTCCAAATTCCAAACTCTATGTTCCATATTCCATGTTCCGAATGCCATATTCCGTGTTCCGAATTTCAAACGGAAAATTCCATATACCAAGTTCTGTGTTCCGAACTCCAAATTCCAAGTTCTGTGTTCCGAATTTCATGTTCCGTTTTCCAAATTCCATATTCCGTGTTCCGAATTCCAAATTCCAAATTCCGTTTTCCAATTCTATATTCCAAATCCAAAATTTCAAATTCTGTGTTCCATGTTCCAAATGCCATAATCCAAATTCCATGTTCCGTGTTCCGAATTCCTTATTCTGTGTTCCAAATTCCATATTCCAAATTCCCGTTCTGAATTCCATATTCTGTGTTCTGAATTCCATATTCTGTGTTCTGAATTCCATATTCTGTGTTCCAAATTCCATATTCTGAATTCCAAATTCCATGTTCCGTGTTGCGCATTCCAAATTCCATGTTCCGTGTTTCATATTCCAAATTCCGTGTTGCGTGTTCCATGTTCCGAATTCCAAATTCCATGTTCCGAATTCCAAATTCCATGTTCCGAATTCCAAATTCCATGTTCCGAATTCCAAATTCCATATTCCAAATACCCTGTTCCTAATTCCACATTCCAAATTCCGTTTTGCAAATTCCATATTCCAAATTCTGTGTTCCAAATTCCAATTTCTAAATTCCATGTTCCAAATTCTGTGTTCCAAATTTCATGTTCCGAATTCCAAATTCCATTTTCTAAATTCCAAATTCCATGTTCCGTATTCCAAATTCTATATTCCAAATTCCAAATTCCAAACTCTATGTTCCATATTCCATGTTCCGAATGCCATATTCCGTGTTCTGAATTTCAAACGGAAAATTCCATATACCAAGTTCCGTGTTCCGAACTCCAAATTCCAAGTTCTGTGTTCCGAATTCCATGTTGCGTTTTCCAAATTCCATATACCAAGTTCCGAATTCCAAATTCCAAATTCCGTGTTCCAATTCTATATTCCAAATCCAAAATGACAAATTCTGTGTTCCACGTTCCAAATGCCATAATCCAAATTCCATGTTCCATGTTCCGAATTCCTTATTCTGTGTTCCAAATTCCATATTCCAAATTCCCATTCTGAATTCCATATTCTGTGTTCTGAATTCCATATTCTGTGTTCCAAATTCCATATTCTGAACTCCAAATTCCATGTTCCATGTTACGCATTCCAAATTCCATGTTCCGTGTTTCATATTCCAAATTCCGTGTTGCGTGTTCTGTATTCCAAATTCCATAATCCATGTTCCATGTTCCATATTCCATGTTCCGAATTCCAAATTCCATATTCCAAATACCCTGTTCCTAATTCCACATTCCAAATTCCATATTCCATGGTCCGTATTCCAAACACCATGTTCCGTGTTCCCGAATTCCTAATTCCATATTCCATATTCCGTGTTCTGTATTCCAAATTCCATTTTCCAAATTCCATGTTCCGTATTCCAAATTCCATTTTCCAAATTTCTTGTTTTGAATTCCAAATTCTGAATTCCGTGTTCTGTGTTCCGTATTCCAAATTCCATGTTCCGTGTTCCAAATTCTGTGTTCTATGTTTTAAATTCTAAATTCTATATTCCGTGTTCCAAATTTCAAATTCCATATTCCAAGTTCCATGTTCCGAATTCTAAATTCCACATTCCAAATTCCATATTCCATATTCCGTATTCCAAATTCCGTGTTCCGTATTCCGTATTCCAAATTCCCTGTTCTGAATTTCAAATTCTGTGTTCTATGTTCCAAATTCTTTGTTCCGTGTTCTGTATTCCAAATTCCATGTTCCGTATTCCATATTCCGTATTCCAAATTCCATGTTCTGTGTTTTGAATTCCAAATTCCATATTCCGTGTTCTGAATGTCAAGTTCCATGTTCCGAATTCCAAGTTTCGTATTCCATGTTCTGAATTCCATATTCCGTGTTCCAAATTCCGTGTTGCGTGTTCCAAATTCCATTTTCCAAATTCCATGTTCCAAATTCTGTGTTCCAAATTTCATGTTCCAAATTACAAATTCCGTGTTCTCTGTTTTGAATTCCAAATTCCATATTCCGTGTTCCGAATTTCAAATTCCAAGTTTCGTGTTCCATGTTCCGTGTTCTGAGTTCCATATTCCGTGTTCCAAATTCCATGTTGCGTGTTTCAAATTCCAGTTTCCAAATTCCATGTTCCAAATTCCATTTTCCAAATTCCAAATGCCGTGTTCCAAATTCCATATTTCATGTTCCGAATTCCAAATTCCATATTCCGTGTTCCAAATTCCAATTTCCATCTTCCATATTCCAAATTCTGTGTTCCAAATTTCATGTTCCGAATTTCAAATTCCATATTCCCTGTTCCAAATTCCATATTCCGTTTTACGATTTCCAAATTCCGTGTTCCGAGTTCCATATTCCTCATTCCAAACTCAGTTTTTCGCATTCCATATTCCGAATTCCAAATTCTGTGTTCCAAATTCCAAATTCCATATTCCATGTTCCGTGTTCTGTTTTACCGTATTCCATATTCCATATTCCATATTCCATGTTCCGAATTCCAAATTCCAAGTTTCGTGTTCCAAATTCCATATTCCACGTTCCATGTTCCGTGTTCTGAATTCCATATTCCGTGTTTCAAGTTCCATGTTGCGTGTTTCAAATTCCAGTTTCCAAATTCCATGTTCCAAATTCTGTGTTCCAAATTTCATGTTCCGAATTCCACTTTCCAAATCCCAAATGCCGTGTTCCATATTCCATATTCCATGTTCCGTGTTCCGAATTCCAAATTCCGAATTCCAAATTCCATATTCCGTGTTCCAAATTCCGTGTTCCAAATTCTAATTTCCATGTTCCATATTCCAAATTCTGTGTTCCAAATTTCAAATTCCCTATTTCGAATTCCAAATTCCAAATTCCGTTTTCCGATTTTCAAATTCTGTGTTCTGAGTTCCATTTTCCAAATTCTGTGTTCCGAGTTCCATATTCCACATTCCAAATTCTGTGTTCCGCTTTCCATATTCCGAATTCCGTGTTCCAAATTCCATATTCCGAAATCCGTGTTCTGTTTTACTGTATTCCAAATTCCATGTTCCCGTGTTCCTATACCATATTCCATGTTCCAAATTCCATGTTTCGTGTTCCAAATTTTATATTCCACGTTCCATGTTCCGTGTTCTGAATTCCATATTCCGTGTTTCAAGTTCCATGTTGCGTGTTGCGTGTTTCAAATCCCATGTTCCAAATTCTGTGTTCCAAATTTCATGTTCCGAATTCCACTTTCCAAATCCCAAATGCCGTGTTCCATATTCCATGTTCCGTGTTTCGAATTCCAAATTCCGAATTCCAAATTCCATATTCCGTGTTCCAAATTCCAAATTCCATGTTCCAAATTCAAATTTCCATGTTCCATATTCCAAATTCTGTGTTCCAAATTTCAAATTCCCTGTTCCGAATTCCATATTTCGAATTCCAAATTCCAAATTCCAAATTCCGATTTTCAAATTCCGTGTTCTGAGTTCCATATTCCAAATTCTGTGTTCTGAGTTCCATATTCCAAGTTCCGAGTTCTATATTCCACATTCCAAATTCCGTGTTCCGCTTTCCATATTCCGAATTCCATGTTCCAAATTCCAAATTCCATATTCCGAAATCCGTGTTCTGTTTTACTGTATTCCAAATTCCATGTTCCGTGTTCCATATTCCAAATTCCGTGTTCCGTATTCCATTTTCCAAATTCCGTGTTGTGTGTGTCGTATTCCAAATTTAGTGTTACGCGTTTTGAATTCCAAATTCCATTTTCCAAATTCCATGTTCCGAATTTCAAATTCCAAATTACGTGTTCCATATTTCAAATTCCATACTCCATATTCCAAATTCCGTGTTCTGTATTCAATGTTCCGCATTCCGTATTCCAAATTCCATGTTCCAAATTCCGTGTTCCATGTTCTATGTTTTTAATTCCGAATTCCATATTCCAAGTTCTGAATCTAATATTCCATGTTCCGAATTTCAAATTCCATATTCCAAGTTCCGAATTCCAAGTTCCGTGTTCCAAATGCCATGTTCCGTGTTCCGAATTCCATATTCCAAATTCCGTGTTCCGTATTCCAAAATCCAAATTTCTAATTCCAAATCCCATGTTCCGTGTTTCGAATTCCACGTTCAGTGTTCCAAATTCCATATTCCAAATTCCATGTTCCAAAGTCCATATTCCATGTTCCGAATTCCATATTCCGTTTTCCAACTTCCATGTTCTAAATTCTATACTCCAAATTCCATATTCCAAATTCCGTGTTGCGTGTTCAGTGTTCCAAATTTCAAATTCCAAATTCCGTGTTACATGTTCCAAATTCCATGTTCCATATTCTAAATTCCATGTTCCGTATTCCATGTTCCCTATTCCAAATTCCATAATCGAAATTCCTTGTTCCGTATTTCAAATTCCATATTCCGTGTTCCGAATTCCATATTCTGAATTACAAATTCCGTGTTCCGAGTTCCATATTTCAAATTCCGAATTCCGTGTTCCGAATTCCAAACTCCATATTCTGAATTCTGTGTTCTGTTTTACTGTATTCCGTGTTCTGAATTCCGTGTTCCAAATTCCATATTCCAAATACCCTGTTCCGAATTCCACATTCCACATTCCAAATTCCATATTCCGTGGTCCGTATTCCAAATACCATGTTCTGTGTTCCCGAATTCCTAATTCCATATCCCAAATTCCGTGTTCCGTATTCCAAATTCCATTTTCCAAGTTCCGTGTTCCGTATTCCAAATTTCATTTTCCAAATTTCTCAATTTGAATTCTGAATTCTGAATTCCATGTTCCGAATTCCGTGTTCCGTATTCCAAATTCCATGTTCTGTGTTCTATGTTTTGAATTCTAAATTCCATATTCCGTGTTCCGAATTCTAAATTCCAAATTCCATGTTCTGTGTTCCCGAATTCCAAATTCCGTGTTCCGTATTCCAAATTCCATTTTCCAAATTCCGTGTTGCGTGTTCTGTATTCGAAATTCCATAGTCCAAATTCTGTGTTTCGAATTCCAAATTCCATTTTCCAAATTCCACGTTCTTGAATTTCAAACTCCGTGTTCTATGTTCCATGTTCCATATTCCAAATTTCATATTCCAAATTTCATATTCCAAATTCCGTGTTCCAAATTCCATATTCAGTGTTTCAAATTTCAAATTCCATTATCCAAGTTCCGTGTCCCAAATTCCAAATCCCGAATTCCATATTCCAAATTCCTTGTTCCATATTCCAAATTCCATGTTCCTTATTCCAAATTCCGTGTTGCGTGTTCCATATTTCATGTTCCAAATTCCATATTCTAAATTCTGTGTTCCAAATTTCATGTTCCAAATTCCAAATTTTGTGTTCCGTATTCCAAATTTCGAATTCCATGTTCCGTGTTCCGTATTCCAAATTCCATATTCCAAATTCTATGTCCCAAGTTCCGTGTTCCAAATTCCATGTTCCGAATTTCAAATTCCATATTCCAAGTTCCGAATCCAATATTCCATGCTCTGAATTTCAAATTCCATATTCCAAGTTCCGAATTCCATGTTCCAACTTCCATATTCCAATTTCCATGTTCCATTTTCCGAATTCCATATTCCAAATTCCGTGTTCCGATTTCCATATTCCAAATTCCGTTTTGCAAATTCCAAATTCCATATTCCAAATTCTGTGTTCCAAATTCCAATTTCTAAATTCCATGTTCCATGTTCCAAATTCCATGTTCCAAATTTCATGTTCCGAATTCCAAATTCCATTTTCTAAATTCCAAATTCCATGTTCCGTATTCCAAATTCTATATTCCAAATTCCAAACTCTATGTTCCATATTCCATGTTCCGAATGCCATATTCCGTGTTCCGAATTTCAAACGGAAAATTCCATATACCAAGTTCTGTGTTCCGAACTCCAAATTCCAAGTTCTGTGTTCCGAATTTCATGTTCCGTTTTCCAAATTCCATATTCCGTGTTCCGAATTCCAAATTCCAAATTCCGTTTTCCAATTCTGTATTCCAAATCCAAAATTTCAAATTCTGTGTTCCATGTTCCAAATGCCATAATCCAAATTCCATGTTCCGTGTTCCGAATTCCTTATTCTGTGTTCCAAATTCCATATTCCAAATTCCCGTTCTGAATTCCATATTCTGTGTTCTGAATTCCATATTCTGTGTTCTGAATTCCATATTCTGTGTTCCAAATTCCATATTCTGAATTCCAAATTCCATGTTCCGTGTTACGCATTCCAAATTCCATGTTCCGTGTTTCATATTCCAAATTCCGTGTTGCGTGTTCCATGTTCCGAATTCCAAATTCCATGTTCCAAATTCCAAATTCCATATTCCAAATACCCTGTTCCTAATTCCACATTCCAAATTCCGTTTTGCAAATTCCATATTCCAAATTCTGTGTTCCAAATTCCAATTTCTAAATTCCATGTTCCATGTTCCAAATTCTGTGTTCCAAATTTCATGTTCCGAATTCCAAATTCCATTTTCTAAATTCCAAATTCCATGTTCCGTATTCCAAATTCTATATTCCAAATTCCAAATTCCAAACTCTATGTTCCATATTCCATGTTCCGAATGCCATATTCCGTGTTCTGAATTTCAAACGGAAAATTCCATATACCAAGTTCCGTGTTCCGAACTCCAAATTCCAAGTTCTGTGTTCCGAATTCCATGTTGCGTTTTCCAAATTCCATATACCAAGTTCCAAATTCCAAATTCCAAATTCCGTGTTCCAATTCTATATTCCAAATCCAAAATGACAAATTCTGTGTTCCATGTTCCAAATGCCATAATCCAAATTCCATGTTCCATGTTCCGAATTCCTTATTCTGTGTTCCAAATTCCATATTCCAAATTCCCATTCTGAATTCCATATTCTGTGTTCTGAATTCCATATTCTGTGTTCCAAATTCCATATTCTGAACTCCAAATTCCATGTTCCATGTTACGCATTCCAAATTCCATGTTCCGTGTTTCATATTCCAAATTCCGTGTTGCGTGTTCTGTATTCCAAATTCCATAATCCATGTTCCATGTTCCATATTCCATGTTCCGAATTCCAAATTCCATATTCCAAATACCCTGTTCCTAATTCCACATTCCAAATTCCATATTCCATGGTCCGTATTCCAAATACCATGTTCCGTGTTCCCGAATTCCTAATTCCATATTCCATATTCCGTGTTCTGTATTCCAAATTCCATTTTCCAAATTCCATGTTCCGTATTCCAAATTCCATTTTCCAAATTTCTTGTTTTGAATTCCAAATTCTGAATTCCGTGTTCTGTGTTCCGTATTCCAAATTCCATGTTCCGTGTTCCAAATTCTGTGTTCTATGTTTTAAATTCTAAATTCTATATTCCGTGTTCCAAATTTCAAATTCCATATTCCAAGTTCCATGTTCCGAATTCTAAATTCCACATTCCAAATTCCATATTCCGTATTCCAAATTCCGTGTTCCGTATTCCGTATTCCAAATTCCCTGTTCTGAATTTCAAATTCTGTGTTCTATGTTCCAAATTCTTTGTTCCGTGTTCTGTATTCCAAATTCCATGTTCTGTATTCCATATTCTATATTCCAAATTCCGTGTTGCGCGTTCCGTATTTCATGTTCCAAATTCCATGTTCCAAATTCTGTGTTCCAAATTCTGTGTTCCAAATTTCATGTTCCAAATTCCGTGTTCCGAATTTCAAATTTCAAATTCCATGTTCCGTGTTCCGTATTCCAAATTCCATATTCCAAATTCTATGTTCCATGTTCTGTGTTTTGAACTCCAAATTCCATATTTCGTGTTCCGAATTTCAAATGCCAAATTCCATATTCCAAGTTCCGTGTTCAGAATTCCATATTACGAATTTCAAATGCCAAATTCCATATTCCAAGTTCCGAATCCAATATTCCATGTTCTGAATTTCAAATTCCATATTCCATGTTCCAAATTCCATATTCCAAATTCCATGTTCCGTGTTCCGAATTTCATATTCCAAATTCCGTTTTGCAAATTCAAAAATTCCATATTCCAAATTCTGCGTTCCAAATTCCAATTTCCAAATTCCATGTTCCATGTTCCAAATTCCATATTCCAAATTCTGTGTTCCAAATTTCATGTTCCGAATTCCAAATTCCATTTTCTAAATTCCAAATTCCGTGTTCCGTATTCCAAATTCCATAATCCAAATTCAAAATTCTATGTTCCATGTTCCGTGTTCCGAATTCCATATTCCAAGTTCTGAATTTCAAACGGCAAATTCCATATACCAAGTTCCGTGTTCAGAACTCCAAATTCCAAGTTCTGTGTTCTGAATTCCATGTTCCGTTTTCCAAATTCCATATTTTGTGTTCCAAATTCCAAATTCCGTGTTCCAATTCCATATTCCAAATCCAAAATTTCAAATTCTGTGTTCCGTGTTCCAAATGCCATATTCCATGTTCCATGTTCCATGTTCCGAATTCCAAATTCCGTGTTCTAATTCCATATTCCAAATTTCATATTCCGTGTTCTGAATTCCAAATTCCATGTTTCAAATTCCATATTCCAAATTCTGTATTCCGACTTCCATATTCTGTGTTCCAAATTCCATATTCCAAATTCCATGTTCCGTGTTCCACATGCCAAATTCCATGTTCCGTGTTCCATATTCCAAATTCCATGTTGCGTGTTCCATATTCCAAATTCCATATTCTATGTTCCATATTCCAAATACCCTGTTCCAAATTTCACATTCCAAATTCCATATTCCGTGGTCCGTATTCCAAATACCATGTTCCGTGTTCCCAAATTCCAAATTCCAAATTCCGTGTCCCGTATTCCAAATTCCATTTTCCAAGTTCCGTGTTCCGTATTCCAAATTCCATTCTCCAAATTTCGTGTTGCATGTTCCGTATTCCAAGTTCCGTGTTTCGAATTCCAAATAAAATTTTTCAAATTTCTCGCTCCGAATTCCGAATTCCGTGTTCCGAAATCCAAATTTCAAATTCCGTGTTTTGTATTCCAAATTCCATATTCCATGTTCCAAATTCCGTGTTCTATGTTTTGAATTCCAAATTCCATATTCCGTGTTCTGAATGTCAAATTCCATATTCCATGTTCCATGTTCCGAATTCCAAGTTTCGTATTCCATGTTCCAAATTCCATATTCCGTGTTCCGAATTTCAAATTCCAAGTTTTGTGTTCCAAATTCTGTGTTCCGTGTTCTGAGTTCCATATTCCGTGTTCTGAGTTCCATATTCCGTGTTCTGAGTTCCATATTCCGTGTTCCAAATTCCATGTTGCGTGTTTCAAATTCCAGTTTCCAAATTCCATGTTCCAAATTCCATTTTCCAAATTCCAAATTTCATGTTCCGAATTCCAAATTCCATATTCCGTGTTCCAAATTCCAATCATGTTGCGTGTTTCAAATTCCAGTTTCCAAATTCCAGTTTCCAAATTCCATGTTCCAAATTTCAGGTTCCAAATTCCATTTTCCAAATTCCAAATGCCGTGTTCCAAATTCCATATTTCATGTTCCGAATTCCAAATTCCATATTCCGTGTTCCAAATTCCATATTCCGTTTTACGATTTCCAAATTCCGTGTTCCGAGTTCCATATTCCTCATTCCAAATTCCGTTTTTTGCATTCCATATTCCGAATTCTGAATTCCGTGTTCCGAATTCCAAATTCCATGTTCCGTGTTCTGTTTTACCGTATTCCAAATTCCATGTTCTGTGTTCTGAATTCCATATTCCAAGTTCCATGTTCCATGTTCCATATTCCAAATTCCGTGTTCCGTATTCCATTTTCCAAATTCCGTGTTGTGTGTGTCGTATTCCAAATTTAGTGTTACGCGTTTAGAATTCCAAATTAAATTTTCCAAATTCCATGTTCCGAATTCAAAATTCTGAATTCCGTGTTCCGAATTTCAAATTCCAAATTACGTGTTCCATATTTCAAATTCCATACTCCATATTCCAAATTCCGTGTTCTGTATTCAATGTTCCGCGTTCCGTGTTCCAAATTCCGTGTTCTATGTTTTGAATTCTGAATTCCATATTCCAAGTTCTGAATCTAATATTCCATGTTCCGAATTTCAAATTCCATATTCCAAGTTCCGAATTCCAAGTTCCGTGTTCCAAATGCCATGTTCCGTGTTCCGAATTCCGAATTCCATATTCCGTGTTCCGTATTCCAAAATCCAAATTTCAAATCTCATGTTCCGTGTTTCGAATTCCGCGTTCCGTGTTTCGAATTCCGCGTTCCGTGTTCCAAATTCCATATTCCAAATACCCTGTTCCTAAGTCCACATTCCAAATTCCATATTCCATGGTCCGTATTCCAAATACCATGTTCCTGAATTCCTAATTCCATATTCCATATTCCGTGTTCTGTATTCCAAATTCCATTTTCCAAATTCCATGTTCTGTATTCCAAATTCCATTTTCCAAATTTCTTGTTTTGAATTCCAAATTCTGAATTCTGTGTTCTGTGTTCCGTATTCCAAATTCCATGTTCCAAGTTCCATGTTCCGAATTCTAAATTCCACATTCCAAATTCCATATTCCGTATTCCAAATTCCATGTTCCGTGTTCCGTATTCCAAATTCCGTGTTCTGAATTTCAAATTCTGTGTTCTATGTTCCAAATTCCTTGTTCCGTGTTCTGTATTCCAAATTCCATATTCCATGTTCCAA